>OZ018393.1:45066090-45686446 GCA_963969525.1 Ontholestes murinus | reverse complement strand
CTACTGGCCGAACAACGGCGGCCTCTCGCCAAATCAAAATACACGAGTTAAATGTGTCCAATAGTGGAGACTCGGGGAGATAGGACATAAGGCGAACAAGGGGCCGATGAGGAGAAGAAGGTAAAGGCCTGGGCATAACGGTGGACAAGTGGAGTGACGGAGGCGTTTACATTATGAGAGACTAAGCCATGGGTGATTGAACGAAGATTCTCAGGGATCTCTGATCAGGCCGCTCCTATGGATATTTATCTACGACGACGGATTATCTCGAGATACCCAAGGGCGTAGATGTGGTCGGCTTCGCTGACGTGATCATAGTCTGGAGAAAGCACCTGGAGGATATGGAAGACGCCGCTAAGGAAGTAACCAGCAGAACAGCCCACTGAATGAGATCTGTGTACCTGGAGGTGGCTGCCTATAAGTCCGGGCCTGATGGCTTTTCAGGGGAAGAACGGGAGGCGCATCCTCCTCCTGGGCCAGTAAGTTTCAGTACCTGCCAATATGAAGTACCTGGAAGTACAGATTGAGGAAAATATTAATGTAAGCAGGCACATACAGGAGGCGGCATTGGGAGCAGCCCGCACATCAACGGAGGACCGTCAGAGGCAATACGGCGCCTTTAGTTGGGAGCATAGACGTCTAAGCTGTTATACACCGCACCGACGGACAGTGGTTTAAAACATCAAAAAAACTGTCCAAAATAAAAAAAGCGTTTACCAAAGAAGTACTAGTTGAATGAAAGTACCTCTGTTTCGGGATTTCATCATTGTATGCATGGATTAGATTATTGGAGTAGTTTCTGAATGCAGCATATAAATCCGGCGGTCATGAAAAAAGTATAAAATAACAATTATATTCTTCAAAGCAAAAAAAAGCACATCTTGGTTTGATTATTGATGTGTCACATCGAATGACTGTAACACAGCTTGACTTTTTCTAAACGTACCAGTAATTAAATATTGGGTATCGATGAAAACATTATGACGCTAAGCAAGGTTTTGTTACAAACGATGTCAAGCGGGCGTGCCAGAAATATTGAGAAATTCAAAAACTTTGGCCTCGGTGTTGCGAAGCGATAGGTTGAATTGTATTCGTGGTATCCCATGCCGACTTCCGTACAAATTGTGCTAATAAACGGTTAAGCCATCATCGAAGCTTCACCGCTTGGAATTGGCCAATTATCTGAGGCAGCGCAGGAAGCGCGAAATAAAGACATTTTTTCGTTTTCGCAAAAATTTATCGAGAAAATGTTTCAGCGTGAAGACAATGACAGATGTTTTCAACCGTCTCCTCATTATCCGAATTACTCATTTCTTCCCTGCAATCTCCGAAATACATGGACATTTACTATCTATATACATGTTTATGATTATTGGATTCGCCATTTTGAATTTTGAATTTTTGACATCAAATTCGTAATCAGCGACCCCAAGAACCGTGTAGGAAACAATTTGAAGAATATTCTGACATATCTTTATATTTTGACCTGTTCTTTTCACCCGCATCCGATCGCAGCATAAAGTAAAAAGGCTACGACTGGCTCTGAGGTTTGGCGCCCCACTTATCGCATGAGAGTACCGTATGGTCTTGACGGAGGCCATTGAGGTGATATCGTCCTCATCTTCCCCGAGCCTAAAAGTACCAGCGAAATTAGAAGTGAGAGGAGTACTACGCAGGGAGGCCAGGCGCGAAGCCATGATGCGTCTGTTGAACAGCAGGCAGAACACTCTCACCCCGAGGTGAATACGTGGATAGAAAGTAGGCACGAGGAAGTTGACTATCACACCAACCAATTCCTATCCGGACACGGATGCTTCCTTAACTACCTGCGATGGATTGGCAAAACTGAGGACGCGAAGTGCAGGTGATATGAGCAGCATACAGAAGATACGGTATACCACCATCTATTCCCAAAATATTAGAAAAAAGAGGAGCGGTGGGGAAAATCTGGGACACCACTTAGACTCTAGGAACCCGGTGGGACTGGTGACCAGAATGGTCCGTCTAGAAGAGCATTACCGCTGCCTGTGCCACCATCCTAAAGAGGAAGACGTTCCTGGAGGGAACATAGGAGACCCAGGTGGACTCTTCAAATGTATCTATGTAATTTGATAATGTAATTTGATAAATGTATCTATGTAATTTGATAATAATTTAAAAATACGAAAATATTTCGTGAATCTACAACAATGAGTCTTACTAAGACTACAAAACAAATTAATTTTGAAACAACAACTTCTCTGGCTAAAACCACGAAACACATTGAATAAAACAAAATTAATTTGCGTGTTACTAATAGTACAACTATCAAAGCAACACTAATTTGAATGAAATTATTTCTGTTGAATAAACTAATAAATGAATAAAGTGTATTTTAGATTGTTTAAATGTGACTATAACATGAAAAAATATGAACAAAAATTGAATTTAAACTGATTTCATCAAATTAAATTAGCAAAAGCAATTAAAAAATCTAACATTCATGTTTATAATCATCTGCAGACACGTGTTTCGAACTTTCGCTCTCTTCAGTACAGCTTTATTATAAAATTAATTTTAAATACAAACAAAAACATTTACTAAAATAAATATAATGAAATATAATAATAAATATAATGAAATATAAATAATTTACTCAGGCATGTTCGGCAACTGACACAATAATGAAATATAATCGACTGAAGGTCTGAATTTATGGATTAGTGAATTCTACAGAAATCATTACGTTCGGGATTAAGGAAAAATACCCACTTCGAGCATAATTGAATAATAAAATGTATTAAAATCCTTTAGTTCGTTGTACAAAATTAAATAATAATTTAAAAATACGAAAACATTTCGTGAATCTACAATGTAATTTGAATTGTTTCTTAATTGTTAAATGGTTGAAATTGAAATTGTTAATAAAGATTGTGTTAAGGATGACGGGAGGCGTAAGCAGAGGACAGTAGGGGGCGTCGGTGAAGTATTACCATAGTTCCTTTGTCTTCGTATTCATTAGAACCAATGTTAGTCGTGCGAGTCTATCATGACCATAAAAAATAATAATGTTTGATATATTCATATAACAGAAACAATAAATTTTCTTTGTTGTAATGGTCATGTTTACGTTTTTTTGGATGTAAACCCTATATAAGCCAAGATTGTAAACTCGTCTACTATAATGACATGACATATTGTTTTGAATTAAAAAAATATACATATATTGGTGCGCCTCTTGCTGTTTTACTCCTTTTGAACTCCTGTATCTTCTAAGAAGTCCAGGAGTTTCTGAAAGGGGTATTCCTTAGCTGTTCTACAGGAAGCATGGGCTTCCCGAGTTTCGCCTTGCGTTCTTGTTTGTATACTTCGCAAGTGCAGAGTAGGTGTTGGGGAGTTTCCTCTTCTTCCAGACACCCACGGCATAGGGGGCTTTTCTCAATGCCCATCCTATGTTTGTGCTTGTTCAGGTCACAGTGCCCAGTGACTATTCCTGTGATTTTTCTTAGTTTCAGTCTGCTCAGTCTAGACAGCTTCATCATGCTGTCAGGTACCGGACCATCTAGGAAGAGTCTCGTATGCCTCATTCTATTTTGGTTTTGCCATGCCTTTTTCGCTTCTCTGCTAACTTACGTCGGATTATTTCCTTTCCGGTTTCATGGGGTATACCGAAAGCGGGTTCACCTGCTGCCTTGTTTAGCCAGCAAGTCGGCCCCCAAGTGTCCAATAATTTTTTGGTCCTTGGGTATCCATACTAGCTGTGTTTCTCTTGTTGTCGCCAGTGCGTCCAGTCTGTTTATGCAAGTCATGACCAGCCTGGACTGCACTATCGGTGAGGCTAGCGCTTTTATGGCTGCCTGGCTATCTGTCATAATGGTAATTGGTCCTTTGTTAAGTCCCGACTCCATTACGTGATGAGCACACCAGTCAATGGCGGCTATTTCAGCCTGGAAGATAGAGGCATGCTTCCCCAGAGCAATCGCGAATTGTTTGCTCCGGTTGCAGATAGATAGATAGATACCAGCTCCGGTTCCTTTAGTATTTTTGGCTCCGTCTGTGTACCAGATGGTTTCTTTACTCGTTCCCGGGTATGTTCCATTTGTCCATTCACTCCGCTGTGGTATGATCGTTTTAAATCTGCGGGATGGGTGTACGATTTTGGTGAAATCGGACCTCATTTTTAGTGTCTCTTCTTCTTGTAGTACTTTAAATGTTGCCGGTCTTGATGGTCCCATATTTAAAGTGTGTCCATTTATGTGCATCCTATAGGCTGCCTGTCTAGCTTCCATCATTACAAATAGATGTAGTGGTGGTAGCGATAATATGTATTCCATGGCTGCCGTGGGCGTTGTCTTTGCACTCTTTCGAGTTTTACTGCTGCACTTTTGGTTTGGGTCTTTTCTCCCCAAACGAGCGCCGCATATGTCACTATAGGTCTTATGACCACAGTGTATAGCCATTTGGTCAGACTGGGTCTCAGTCCCCATGTGCGTCCTACCATTTTTCGGGTCGCAAAAAGCTCTATCATCGCCTTTTTGCTGATGCTCTCTAGGTAGAAGTTGAAGTTCAATCTGGTATCAAGTATGACCCCTAAATATTTTACTTTCTTTTTGATTGGAAATTCATTTCATACATACGTAGAGATTTTATGTCATTGGTTTTTCGTCGTCTAGTAAAAGGGATGATCTTCGTTTTGACCGGGTTTACAGTTAACCCTTCATTCCTGCACCATCTTTCTACGGTATTTAGTGCCTTCTGCATCAAGTTTGATACAGTGGTCCCAAACTTCCCGCTTACTAGAATGGTCAGATCATCTGCATACTCTAGTGCATATATTCGCTGGCTTTCGAGTAGGAGCAGAAGGTCGTCCATGGCGAGGCACCATAGGAGCGGCGAGAGAACACCTCCCTGCGGGCACCCTCACTATCAGCTCACTAGCTGGTGGATTGCTAGCTGGCATGACTTTCCCGCTTGGTAGGCATATTGTTGACTGTGTAGTGGTGAGTCCTTCCCGTATGTGCCTGTCTACTAGTTTTTCTAGTAGTTTTAAAATAAATGATGACAAGCTGATCAGTCTGTAAGATTCCTGTTTGTTACATAAAGACCAAAGATAGGAAGATGTTAGGTGATTGGAAGAATTATATACACTTTATTCTTCCAATCAAGTATCAAATATCATAACAAAATATTTGATACATACACGGACAAATATTTAAAATTTATTAAAAACTCATGTACACCTCAGTGAAAATTTATTTTTTATTTAGATACCCTCCACAAACAATGAAAACAATATCTTATTTTAAATTAATCTCTAATGTATGATTTTTAAATAGGAGAATGGGTTAGCGGCGAGCCATCCGTTATACATACATATTGATATTTAAGTTAAAACATTGTTATCGGATATATTATCAACAATATTATAACTTCTCTCAGTATTTTTGGAAGTTTACGTATTTACGAGCACCTTCCGGAAAGTAGTATTCTTTTGGGAATATAAAAAAACTAGTATATATTAAGGGGGGAAACACATGTAAAAAAAATTTTTTTCGATTTTTTGTTTTTTACATAAAAACCTTCCTTATACATTTAAGATTTATCCAACGAAATATTAAAGTAATCGCAAAAGTATTCACGGACATATAACAGAGTTTCTACCTCTGTGTCATGGGCCGATTTGATCTTATAGTCTATGGAAATACAAACAATCGTTCTTTGTTTGTTTTAACGTCGCGGTGATTGTTGCCGTGAACAATTTATCCGAAACGTAATAAAGACGAGTGTCATCGTGCAAGTAGATCGAAAAAAAAACAGTTCAAAGGGAATCTGCACCGAAGGAACCGAAGCATTTGAACTGCGGCTAAAAAACGTTCAAATTGCCGCATATATCACTGCTATTACATTCAACGAAGGATACAAAGGTTTCTGCAAAATTAGGGAATGGATGGAATGTATCATTGGCCAAAATACTAGGATTTTCGTTGACAACTACGACGACGCCCGATAAATCAGTTAGGAGCGGCGATCGCTAAATAGGAGCAAGGAAGCCAGAACAGCCAGAAAAAAGGCTCAAGCCGAGCTTAACTACTTCTATGAACGTGAGGAAGGCACTCTCTATGTCCCGGAATTGCCGTTTAATTATGCGTTTACACAAATTACGCTTTTTTTAAACTTAAAACTTTAAACGCGTTTGCCTCAAAACCATGTTTTTGAAATTGGCGTACATGATAACTTTATCAATTTTTATTCAATTCACTTGAATTGCTGTCTGCTCAACAGCTAATAAAATTTTGTTCTAAATGAACCTCCGAAATCAGAAAAAAATTAATAATAAATAATTATTACGGGCCTACGAAATCCAAAAAAGAGGTCAAATTTTGAACTTTTTTTTCAGCAAGTTGCAGAAATCACATATTTGGGTTTTTTTCTACTTTCTGAGGTTCATTTAGGATAAAATACATCTAAGAAAAGGGTTGTGGAAGAAAAACTTTAAAAAAATATTTTTTCAGGCCTCCAGAGTGTACGCCAATTTAGTCGGTATTTCCAACATGGTGGCACAATCGGTTGAATAGAGGGCTAAACAATTAGCGGAAAGACTTCAAATTTTCTAAAATTACAGCCTATTGTATGCCCAATAAAGTCCAGAAACCGTGAAGTTGTATCTCTTTTAGTTTGTCCAAAAAAAAATCCCAAAAAAGGCTATTTTTATGACCGATTACATGTATTTCCCCCCTTAAGAAATTTAAACCTTTTATTTGTAAAAAAACATACCTTAAACTACACGGCGTCTTGCAGTTCTTCATTTCATTTCATTCAAATCTCTTTCCCGCGAAGTCCTTGAGTTTTGTCAACAGATGGTAATCTGAAGGAGCAACAAAACTGTTTGAAGTATATAAATTTAAGCCTTCATACATTTATTTACTTGAATCAGTTTTGTTGCTCCTTGGGATTACCATTTGTATATAAAACTCAAGGACTTTGTAAACTCTAATCCACTCTCCAAGCGCACTAAAGAATTATTATTCTGGACAAATCATCAGATTTCTGTAAGATTCGACACTTATAGTACAGTTTTCTTGCCTATGTTTCTAAATGAAAACTTAAATATTATTTTTAAAATAATATGACATCATGAATTACACTTCGTTGATATCACTGTGTGTGATATATGAAGTGTATTTTCATTTAAAGTTCCTTAAATTTCGTAATTTATAATAAACTATAAATAAAACTTCCAGTTTGAAATTGTCTTTTGTTTACTGCAATTAAATTCAATTTTAGTTATATATTTGACATAAAATATAATTTTGTTGTACACTTTTTCAATAAAACTTACTGTAAAGTAAAGTTTCAATTTAACTTGCCTACAGGTTTCAATTACTTAACGTATGTGTAAAACTGATTCTGAGTTTCCCCATTTGTTGCAAGTTTTTTTTTTCTACTTTATATTTGTATTTCAAGTCTGAAAGTTATTAAACGACAATTTGATCGCGGAACTTTGTGCGAGAAGTTTAACTTTGTATCCCTCGAATCTTGGCGCTATAAGTTTAGCATTTTCTTAATATACACATTATACTCCCATTTCAGTGTTTCTTAAACAATATTAAATATTATTTTGTCAGTAAAAAAATACCAAAAAATCCAATTTGAAAAACAATAAGTTCTAGCTTAGTAAAAAGAAAATAATATTTGCCGATAAATATAATAACGTGTGACGAATTTTTGTATATCAGCTTTATATTCCTCCACCGCCAGTGAATCTTAATAGTAATATTTCCTTCCTGCCAAAAAGTCATTGCGTTTTGTAAACAACTGGTAATCTGAAGGAGCTAAGTCTGAAGAGTTAAATGACGGCCATCCCGAACACTCATCATCGTGCGTTGAAATTGCAAAATCAGCGCCGAACAGATAACTCATCCATAACATTATCTCCATTCACATCATTCAATTAAAGATAAATCTAGCAAAGTCGCAAATTTCTTGCGTTGAAAAATCTAATCACAGTTCTAAATTTATTATTGGTTTATTAATTTACTTTACAAGATCTATTCAAAGAAACAACAGAAAAGTACATACATAAATATTAAATCACTTTGAAAGCATAGATCAAAAACTGCTTTCTTTATCTTCTTGAAGATTACACTCACATAAACAGCAGAATCAATACACGAGATGTAACTTTGTACACAGACAGCTGAAATATAACTGAAGATGTTAGCACACATCCGGCTACTCTATTCGCCAGTGTTCCACACGATGCAAACGGGTACTACTTCCCTACTCTATACCTCGTATAGAGTAGGAAAGTAGTACTTTACTTATGTTTTACTAGTTTACAGTTTTAAAAATCACATTTATTTTGTTTAAGCATTGGAGTTTATATGCACTAGCTGTTATTAATAATATTAATATTATAGACCATTTCGCTTGCTTTATGTGTAAATCATCACCTCTTTGTATAAAAAAAGCTGGTTTATGTTGAATGCTCGGCATAGTTTGAGCTTAAAATAGAACCGAGCACATGTTCACTCATTTTCACAGACACAACTTCGGCCATTAACATGTGGCAGTGACGTGTTGTACGCAGTAGCCCACTTTACGAGAAACGTTGGTAATAATAACGATAACAAAAAAAATCAAACACGTCTTGGAAGCTGCGCTTTCATTCCGCAGTGTTCAATCAATCAAAACGCCGGCGCGATTTTATTACGTAACGCTTGGCAGGGTATGCAAATGCCGGAGCTTATGTGGGTCGATTTAATCCCCAAACAATGTAACCCCGCTAATAACACGGAGAGTAAAATGCCGTGTTTTATTTGTGCGCCCCGCGCACGTTTTCGTGCACGCGATATTAATTTCCTTCTTTTTATTTTTTATTTCTTTCGCCGGCGGATAAGTTTTAATGCACACACTACACACATACACGAGCGTTGTGTTATTTTTTTTATTTCGCAAATTTTTATAGTTTTTTATGTTAATCCAAACTAACTGGTATGTTATAAAATTTTATAAGCTGCAGGTCTACAAAATAAAGTTTTATACACTGTCAAGATTTTTTTGACATGAAAAATTACAAAATTAAAACAAAATATTTAGATAATAATAAAATAATATTTATTAATACATAGTGTTCATAGTTTTGAGAAAATCAGAAGAATTTAGTTTTTCTGAAATAATTTTTACAAATTATTAAAAAGCTGTATAAACTACACAAACATTATTAAAGTAAATGAAATATTAAGCATAATATTTTTATGTAAAACTAATAATTGTTATAGTTAAATCATCAAAAACATTCAAATGAAGTATCAAATTATCTTAGATTGCTTTAGTGTTATCACCTTTTTTATATTTTTCTTATTACTCAGTATGTCCCTTTCTAAGCCAATACAACACTGGAAACGTTTAAGAAATTCTTCCAAAATTTTTCACTTATTGTGAAAATTACCCTTTATCATCAATATCAGTTTGGGAAATAGCCAAAAGTCCCAACGAGTCAAATCAGGAAAATACCCCGGAAGATCGATAACAATTATGCCTTTTTAGTCAAGAATTCACGTATCATAATGACTTAATTCTAGGGTAAATTATCATGGAACAAAAACTATCTGCCTGTCTCTTAATATTCTGGTTAATATTGTCAAATTCTGACCTAGAATCGTTTTACATCGCCTAGAAAATGACATCCCTGTATGAATTTTCTATGAAAATTTTTTTTGAATCGAAGAAAACGGTCAGCATTGATGATTTGCATTTCTAAAAGCTTCGTGTTCTTCTTATCTTGACTCAAAAACACCACGTTGCACTAGTTACAATGGCTTACATGATTTATAACATAATTTTGCAAATCTGAACTCTTGATATTAATATTAGGTGTTAATGGATTTTCTAAAAATAAGTGCCTCAAGAATCAACGAGATGAAACTGAACTCTCAATTTGTTTGTTGTTTAAGACTATGTAGCACAAAACCCACACTGACCTTCTTTTTGCCCAAATATACGGTATCAAAACTCGATGGACTGTGCTTTTTCAGTATCGCAGTTGCTTTCTTCATTGCGAGTGGTTGTTAACGGAAGTACTCGATCGTCGTCTGCAAGTTCCTCATCATCACGAAATTGGCCGAAGTCACGGAAAACTTTACACTGGACATATATTCATTACCATACATTTAGCGTTTAGTAAGTTTCTACACCACTTTATTCATCGTTCATCATTGTCCCATGTTGGTTTATCGACATTGACCAATATAGCCAAAATAACTTTACACAAAATGTCAAACCATAGTGAAATATCAACCAAATTAGCTCATATATTAAAATCAAGTAGCTGAGTGTCAAAATTGTTTCCTACCATCATTAACATTAAATGTCGCTGCGCTAAGGTCTGTGATGGAACCAGTCTCACTGTATCCGGGCCATATTCTGTATTAGTAGTCGTAGTATTTGGCAATTGATTACGTGGATCTTCCGCTGTGTTATTTATGTATTTGTGCGTGTGTAAATGAGCTTGATACTTTTAAGAAGTGCCCCCCTCACTCTAAAGCGCCATTAATTGTAATGCAATGTCGAATGATATTGGTCACCCATCCAATTGCTGACCAGGAGTAACGATACTGTCTCGCTATATTCAGTTCGGTTGTAACAGTATGCGCCCATCGCCGGCGTTTACTCTGAATTATTAATTAGCATTAAAATATAGTTTGCAAGTTTACACTTTTAACAAAAGTTTCCAAAAGAAATGGTTTAAGGTGGTTTCTTAATTACTTTCTCCTTTAATTA
The DNA here is from genome assembly GCA_963969525.1 of Ontholestes murinus. Taxonomy (NCBI): domain Eukaryota; kingdom Metazoa; phylum Arthropoda; class Insecta; order Coleoptera; family Staphylinidae; genus Ontholestes; species Ontholestes murinus. The sequence goes on along the minus strand of OZ018393.1, from coordinate 45,675,685 downwards.
AACTACTAAATAACTTTGGTAATTCTCAAAAAAATTGCACTACTTGTCTTTTTTTATACAACTTACATACTAAGAAAATGTTAACACTTGCTAACTTTTTTTTTATTTTATTTTCGTTGACAACTTTGCCTTTTTTGCCACACTAGCAGTGATTATATCGTTGATTCTTGAGCCTTTAAACAAAGTTACCAAGTGTTTTCATTTTATACTCCAAAATGTATAACGAAGTAGAAGACTTAAGAATCAACAATAAGAAAGTGTTGTTTGTTAAATAGTCGCCATTATATACCTTTAAGAAATAAATAATTGGGTATAATCAGAATTGGCCATCCAAAACTGCACTAATGGTTCAGTTGCCACATGTCCGGTTTTAGTCTTCGAAAGTACTTAGTGTAAGAACAACTTTTGTAGGATTTGACTTATCTTAAAAGGTCCATATAATAGACTGCTTTTGGTTTTAAGTACCGCAATCATATTTCTTGAGCGTTTCTTTTGACCAATCTACACGACCTATTTTTGAGTTTGTAGAGGTTTTTCATAATCCAATAGCTTCGTTATGATAGTTTATAACAAGGATAGGTCATCTCGCCTTTCTATTAATTATCGCCAACTCATTAACCGGACTAAAATGAATAGATATCCACTACTTGGACCACACTTATGGAACTACTATTTTCTAAACGCCAGTTCCCGTTAGAACAGGATTATAGCAATTTATTATTATGGCATTTAGTTTATGTAAGGCGCTTGCAATATTCTAGCGACTCATAATAATGACAGTGTGAAAAGGGCTATTCTGGAAAATCTGGTATATTGCAACTATATAATCGGTAAAGTAAAATCTTCCGATTTTCAAAGTTTAAGATTTGAAGGTAATGTCATATAGAAGGAAATACAGTACCTAGAAAATATCATCTTGAGTGACGGTTGCAATCGACATGTAAAGGATTTTGTCGGTATGGGAGTAACCGGCACCAATTTTGAAGTTTTTGCGAGATTTTCCAAACTAACCTTCGGAAAACAACATTAAATATCCAGATAATGAAAAATGCACTTAAACATGCAAATAATTTAGGAATTAGAGCTGATTTATAACAAATAAGAACGGTTAACAGAAGGTAATCGTTTCTTTAGTCCGAAATTACTACGAACGAATTACTAACAAAAAGTCTCGGGTTGATTGAAAAGTCTTTACGTGTTTAACTTGACACTGAATGCCACGCTGAGATTATTTATATTTATTTATAGCCTATATCAGAATAATTTATTGAGTTTATTAAGTTTTATAGAAATTGATCTGGTGTCATGTTGCTATAAGTCAAGCACGGTGAATTATGTTAAAATGGGACTGGAATACAGAAAATATTAGAAAGGTTTAATAGAGTGATTGAATCCTAAAACTTCTAATAAAATGAGCGAAAGAGAATTCCAGGCCAACTTGGGCAGAAGTTACCAAATATTACCTAGAAATAAATCATATTGCCCCAGCGGGATTTTCTTGTATTAGACAATGAACTGCTTTAAGGACTACTTAAAATAGAGGAGGTTCTCAAAGGAATTATTATTAGTAATAGTCCTTTTTCGCCGTGTGATTTGTGTATTTGCTACTTTAAAGGATCGCCCCGTCACTCTAAAGCACCATTAATTGTATAGGAATTATTATATTATCTAGAAAGAAGTTTAGGAGGACAGTAGAGTTATTAGAGTTCCATCTATTGGAAGTTTAATTCAACTGGATATTAGCCGTCGACTAAAGAGGATTTAGTAGCGAAGTACTGCCACAAAAGCCAACCTATAGAAGTGTTTTTGATCGTTCTGTATTTACTCTACCTCTATCTACCCTTGCTCGGCGTATCTTATTAAACTAATAGTACACATCTTTATTTACACAAAAAAAAGAAAATTATTTACATGTATTTAACAACATGACAATGATATGATACAATAATTTATTTTTTCTGTCAGCGTGGATTTATCTGTCTTACAAACGTCATTATAGCTAATGTATAATGAAATTAACTATCGATTGTTCTTCAAACGTCATGATCACTAATGTCATTGTGAAATGCGGAGATGTACTGATGAATGGTGATTTCTGGGTACTTGTATTGAGGTGTTATGAAAGGATTACGAGGGATACATACGTGGTTAAGGATGTCAATATTATGAGGTTAGTGGCGAATTTTCGAACGAGGAATGTAAGGCGTTGTTCAATAGTAGTTAGTTTGGTACAGAAAGGTGTTAGATGGGTTATGTATAGGGTTAAGGGGATGTCTAATTTTTGTATTCTTGGGGAACTCCTCGTTGAGGAATAAAGGGGCGTGATAGGGTAATCTTTATTCTTTATTCTTTATTAGCTTCGCTTCTCCTGCTTACAAAATTAAAAAAAAAAATTAAAAACAATACACGATGTACGTACATTTCATATAAAAAATACAAATAATTTAGGACACAGGAGTCACGGGCGGAGTTCACTGTTAACCAATGATCTTCCACTCAAACCCATATTCTTCCGTGGACAAGTCATTCACCTTTGCCATTTCGGAGTTTCTTTTAAATGATTTATAAGCAAATATGCTTCATATTTACCCTTTTGTGGGATATTTTAGACAATGCCTATTATGTCATTTTGGATTTTAGATTGTAGGAGTCTATTAGATAAAAAGCTGTCAATTAAGTTGAGGAGATAAGGCGGCATTTTTAGGGAATTGCATTTATACAGCAAACCTCGATGCCAAACTGAGTCAAAAGCTTTTTGTATATCTAGGAAGAGAATTGCGGATTTTTGGTGTTCGACGTGTGCTGTTTGGCAGTTAGATGTAAGGGTTAAAAGTGGTAGGGAGGTGGAACGGTGTTCGAAAATTTTACCCAAGACTGGAAGAGGGGCAATTAGGCGATAACTTGACTCGTCTGATGGCCAGTTTTGGGAATACATGTGATAATACTCTTCTTCCACTTTTTGGGTATGGTTTGGGACTGGTATATGTGATTGAATATATTTAGGATGAGTTTATGGATGTTATCAGGTCGGGATTTAAGGATTGCTCTAGGAATATTGTCATAACGAGGGGCCGTGTTTTTACCTTTATGCAGGCAATTAAAATATTCTTCCTCTTTTATATCATCCTCGGGCCTATGGGATGTGGGGGTATTTTTAGAATTGTCGTACCCAGTGTTGAAAAAGTCATTGTCATATACGTCATTAACTCTCATGGTGTAGCTACTATCAAAATGGTCTGCAAAAGCATTTGTTATCAATCGTTTGTCCGTAATTAAAGAATTTGAAATTAGGTCTTGTATTATCTGTATTCTTTTATTATTTTGCGTTATATTCTGGACATTCTGGTCTTTGAGACAAAGCTGAAAGTTATCCCAATTCAGTATCAAAGGCAAACACTTAAAGCCTTTTCACTCAAAAGTCATGTTCACAGAATATATACATTATTTTTCCATATTGAAATATCAATAAATTTAATGGAAATAGTTATTTATAAAAAGAAGAAATGAGCTTAGAAGCTGAATAATGGCCGCCGGAAGAACCCCAACGAAGATTCTTCATGAGAATAGGCTAAATGGGTCAGTGTGGAAGAACATTTTGAAGAAATGAACTCCGCCCGGGTCTCTTCAATTAAAATTTTAGTTATATTATTTATAATGGTATGTATTTTTGATTAACTTATGAAGAGAAACAAACCAAACAATAAATAAATAAATAAAATGCGTCATTCTGGAATTGTAAAAGGATGGTTCGTAAAACAAAAATCTACGTAGATTAAAAATGTTAATGATAAAATTAATTTCCCTGAGCAGTACTGCAACGTTATCTTACAACAATTATTCAAGTAGTATGTAGGTTAAATAGATATTTATAAAAATAGTTTTTAGATAATCCTGCAACGCATGATTCAAGAAAACTTCAAAAATGATATAAATGCTCTGGAACCGATTATCCTATTACAAGTTATTACCATCAGGTGCTTTCTTCTTCTTCTTCTTCGTAAGTAAACTCGTTCCCTGTCTCCAACTGATGAGATCTAAAATAGATCGAAACCGATCCATGGCAGACAGAGAACAATAATTAACATTTTTTCACAGTTGACATTTTTTGCACGTAACACCTCTACTTGAGGCGATATTTTGTAGGCAATAGACTTGTTTGAGAAGATAAGATTTTACTTAATCTCTTAAACGCCACGACAAAATTATCACGATGGATCTACAATTCTACAACTATATTACTGTCACTCTATATTTTGTGTATGATTATATTAGGTTCCTCTATCTTCCTACGTTGCAATTTTATTACATATTTATTTTATGTTAAAGGATTAGTATCAAATTCATACTGGTATTTTATAAATTAATTCTTTAATAATAATTATTAATTAATTTTCTACAACGAACTGAGAGATTTTAAAATATATTTCATTATTAATCCAGAGATCAATATCTTGGTAAAAATCCTTTAATGAAAAGTACAATATAATTGTACTCATTATTATGATCATAAGTTCATTACAATTAACAATAAATCTGTCCTTTCAGTGATTTCTTAGAATTGCGTTCGAATGAAGCAAACAATTTTAAATCCTAAGAGTTAAAAATAACAAGGTGAGAGTGGAGATAGGCTGTGACCATGAAATATAAAACTGGGGTCAATATTTAAATGTGTTTTAGCTTATATATATCGATTGGCAATACATGGAATAATCGGACAGACTAAGGGGAGCGTTATCCAAGGAATTTGAAGTTTAAAAGTTATTTGATTTAATGTTTCTTTACAACTTGTCATTAATAATCACCTTATTTTTTGGGAGTTTCAATCCTGAATCTCTTCCAAATCGAAACATTTTTATTTAAGTTTTTCATTTGTTCCCCGAAGGCTTGTTCACATTGTACAGCAAATAGGTCTTCCAGTATTGTCCTTTTAGTATTGTCGCCATTTTTCTTGTCGCAGGGATATTGCATATTGAATTGTCATAATACCCTTCCTATAGAAAATGCTGCTTTAATTATTTTCAAAAAAAACATAATTAATTTTTTCAACAATGTTGTATTAATAAATTTGTGTTTAATATTTTAATGCATATTAATTATTTTTTTTTGTTTCAGGTGAGTGACGTTAATTGAGGGAGATAATTTTCTACAATTCAATATGTAATCTACAGTCCGGTAAGATATAAACTAACTCCAAAAATATTTTACCATATCTGCAATATTTTCCTTTAAAATTTATTTTCAATCATCGCACGCTATACGGGCAATACATCCTAATGCAGCAAATTTATTCGGAATTTTAAATTATATGGTTTACCGCATAGTAATCATATTCTACATGTGATATTTACATCGTGCATCGTGTTTATGCAAATTTATGAATAACAAATTGGGAATGAAAAATTAATGTTGAACAGTTAAAATAACAGATAAATTCATGAATATGTGGTAGATTGTATGTTTTGCGAAATTAATCGAATTTAATGACTTAATGTATATTGATTCGCCCTTAAATTTATATATTTTAAAATTTTAACATCTGTGTTAACAATAACTACAGACATTTTCGGCTCTCGTTAGCTCAGCGCAATTGAAAACAGAGAACAGAAATTTAAGAGTTTATAAACTTTCAGTTCTAACAAGGTTTGCGAAAATTTGTTGTAATATATTCACAATAAACTGTATTTTTTAATATTAATCTTCTTAATTATTGTATTATTATAAAAAATTACTCTAATTAGGTTGTAAGAATTAAAGTTTGTTAAGTTTTTTAGTTGTTGATTACTTACTTATCCCAGATCAACAATATTAGCTTTATATCTGGGATGAAAACAATTAAGTATCCAAACCGCTGGGATTATAAACTATACTAAAATAATGTGTATCTCAGTTCCACTGAGTTATTCACCACGAGAGACTCCTGCGGTGATAAATTGCCCTTTACTGTAACACGGAGTGTTTTTGTGTTGGGTCTGATTTCGAGATATTACGCGCATTTTTCGGCACATAAAACATAAAGTGCTGTAAATGTACTTGGGAGCGGCGAAAAGGCGGATTAAATGATCACGATGATTAATCGCCTTATGTTTAAATTATGAAATTCAATGTATATGAGGCGGTAAACTTAATAATAAAAAAATGTAGGTGAAAGTTATTTATTTAATAGATAATTTTGATAGGAATATAGATTTTAAATTACTAATAAAACGCTAACACTATTCAGAAATTAATTTATTTCGATTCATTGCTGATATTATAAGCAATAATTTGAGAAGAAACTACGGTATAAATATTGCTACATAATTAATTGATGAATAATATTAAATTATGTTTCAATTTTGTATATTTAAATACGTTAAATTTACTACTAAATTATTAATTATTACATCGCAAAATGATTATACTCAAATCCTATATTATAATAATGTTTGTTTATAATGGTAATTAAATGGTATGCAGATGTATCAATAGCTAATTGCATACTAGTACAAATAATGTACGTACAGTTAGTTATTCGCTGAAAATAAACGTTGAATTTCAATTTCCTCATCGCATCGCCGATGAAGTATTAAATCTCGTCGCCTCGGAGGCAATTTCATTATACCAACAAATGTAATTGAAGACACACGTTGGCTTGATTGCCTCAACATATTACACGGATTAAATTGTAACTGTAAATACGTAATTGCCCCCTTCGTCCCGAGCATTAGTCATCTCCGTTTTATATTTATAATGGTCATTTAATATCAAAATGACAAAAGCATAAAGGAAAAGTTATTACAATTTGTAAAAATGTAGTACATAAATTTTAAATAATGTATATATAAAAATATGAAAATGCGCGAAAACCCTCCTCTTTGTTACAGGACACATTTCCGATTTTTTTTAATATTTATGCGTTTTCATAGAAAAAAAGATGAAAGCGGATATTAAAATTTGTGCTCGTTCTTATATTATTAAATTTTAAGCCTATAAATATTGTAAAAACGTCGCGTCTGGTGCGGCCGGAGCTTCTTCTTTAAAAATTAATATTGATGGCTTCGTGATTCATCGGAGGAAGGGTCTGGATTATTATTATTATTATCATCATCATTATTATGCTTGCAGAAATGTCCCTCGGTTGTTTGTGTAAAACCTCGAGGTCGTCCTATCATCTCGTAGAAATATTAAAGGTGAATTATGGAGTAAGTTCAACACCAAAGGCTAACTTTGTTTGGAGTGGCGTGAAGGGTTAAGAGGGAATCTGAACCCTTTTCTAATCGATTTTATTCGTCGGTATTCTGCTTGCCCTACTCCCAAAATGTATTCTCGGGAATGCGAATAAATTTAATTCTGTATGTTTCGGATTGTATTAAATTAAGCCATCAAAAGGAATATGTTCAACCTATGTCATACATACAATTCTAATAATTGAAAAAATATATATTACAGATTATTTAATTGCAAAAAATCATTTATCGTGTTAATAATTTCTAAATTAAACGCATATTGAATGTATTTTTGTCGTAATTCAAAACTATTACTTTATAACAAATTTTAATTAGCCGAACATGTTTAATGGCCTTATAAGAGTTAAAACTATAGTCATGAAATATGTACCGTGTGGGATATCAAAATACTACTAAACTGCTATAGTTATTGAGGATGTTTTTGTTCTGATCATAATGTAAACAAAATTATTTATAAAAGTACTTTTGGAATTCATCCAATAGTATATGAACTCCTGTTACTGAGAATGTCTTTTGTCCATATACATCTATGACATGAAAAACTGATCTGATGATAACCACAAGTTTACTTACGTTAGGATTGACCTACCTACCTATGGTCAACGTAATTCAAACATTAGGATTGACCATAGGGGTAGGTCAAGCAACGTAAGTAAACTTGTGGTTATCATCAAGATCAGTTTTTCATGTCATAGGTGTATACTGTTGATTGGGATTCATGTTTAATAAACTGGTCGATCATATGAGAAGAGACAAACACAGATTACTGGATTACGAGTTGATTGTTGATGTTCATTTCCGTAATGGTGATTAGTTTAATTGACAACCCTTGCATCGTTTTATCTTCTTTCCTTTCTTTTTTGAGTTGGAAGTAACTGGTATTCCTTAATGACCGCGAAGCACTAATCACAAATCTCCAATAATTCAGTCTTATCAAGAAAAATATTAGTTTTTTCACCTGAGCAAATGACAGCCACAATTTTAATTTGTTAAGAATCTTCCTTATCCCATTATATCCCAGCGATCCAAAGTTGTTTCATGCGCAGTATTTTGACCTTGTCTTTTTAAATACCTATGGTTTTAACGTGAATGCATCTTGGTCAGGGTTCTGTATTATCCCCAAAGATTTCCTGTCTGAGTATTTTATCTTGGTCAGGGTTCTGTATTATCCCCAAAGATTTCCTGTCTGTGCATGAAATCTCTTAGTCGCTATATTCTACCATATGTTGGGGTGAGGACCTAATAATAATAATAAAGTTTATTTTCAATTGTAAATACATATAGTAAGATTAAAAATATGAAAAATCAAATGAAAAACGTCGTTATCTGCTAGATAATGTAACTTTGAAATTGGGTAGTTTTATGAATTGGTGCCTGAAGCTGATTTGTATGCCTAGTAGGATAATTGTGTAGCGGCAATGAAAATATGTGTGAATTTTGACGAACGAATTTGGCTACTTCATATACCTAGGTCGAGGCTAGTGTTAAAATTCTACATTTTTTTATACAATAGATAATCCAACATCATATCAACAGTAGTAGATTGGTTTAACCTGAAAATATGAAGATGTGCATTTTTTTCAACTTCAGTTGCTAAGATAAACTACCACTATATCGCCGGTCCCTTTTTTGCGTTGGTTTCTTCTTGCTTCTTTCCAGTCTTGCTCTTTACCTTGTTTCGCTATCTTACGTCAGCATCTCTTTGGTCCTGTTGTAACGTTTGAATAGAATTTGATTCCGTCTGGTTTTAATTGAACATCGGTGTTTTTAATATGTTGTGTAGCTTGAATCCACGGGCTGTCAATCGATTGCATATCATCTTGAAGCGGTTTGTTTATATGATCTGATATTGTCGCATTATTGGTCCATAACTGGTTTCATTTTTGTTTATATATTTCCAACGAGTTCTTAATATATGATACTTCTTCCTCTAAGAGTACTTTATTCTCCATCATAATCTTGTTCTTTTCTTGCATTTTAGAACAGAGTTGTTTTAATAGTTTCACTTTTACAAGCAAAGTTGAGTTAATACAATAGTTATTTTGCTCAGATAGTTTTGAGGTTAATTTCTCCGCGCAGAAAACTACGCGGGCGTCTCCCTCGATTAGTATGCCTCTTTTATTTCCAAAGTAGCGCGCGAAGAGAACTAGCACTACACTTAACACATATCACTTTTTTACTTAACTTATTGCAGCATTGCGTACGATAATTAGGCTCTTCCGATTCAAGCGTGACCGAAGCCATTTTATAAAAGTCAAAGTCAAAGAAGGTTATTGCTGCTATATTTAGGTAGATTGAAGCTTCCCTTTAAAGAATATAGATGAGACTAGATGGATATTCTGCCAAATATACGTTCTTTGTGCGATTTGCTGGACATAATATAATTCAATCGGTGCTTTTTAATGTCCACAAATGATTGATCAAGTAAAATGTCTTTTTTTTTCACTCAAACAAATAGCGACCACTGATTTATGTTTTAAAGATACTTGTTCGTCACAACGATCTAAAGTATGTTAGTTTGATCAGCATCTTTCCTAGTGGGTCATATATTTTTCATTATATTCAACATCTACCACAAAGTAAACGGATCCTCAATTAAACATATATTTTTCATATAACAGAAAGTATAATTATATAATATAATATAATTATCATGGTTATTTTTATCTTGTGATATACTTTAACATATATGCAGCACTCACGTAGATAAATGCTTTCCTTTAAGAATATTTATGGGGAATATTATTATTATAATACCATTAGTACGGTTTCAACAATTAAGTTGATTACGAGACTGTGCTAAATATATATCTTCTAATGAGCTCTGATCGACTATTTGTCTGGAAAATCTATTGGAAATGTTGGTCGTTCTCCGCAATTTAATTTGACCATACATTTTTTCTATATCGACCATAAACACTTTTGAAACCGTCAACGAAAATCTGTGTAGTTGTGGACCAGGATCCATCAAACACTTTTATGGTAGTACTATATGCTTTGTCGCTTGAAATTTTGGTGGACATTTAATGAAAGACTTCATGAAACCATTATATTATTAATGCTGTTATTAAATTGAGATTTTTAATTCTTTGCAGGATACATTAATCACTACTCTAAATTTTATTGTAGCTATCTGTTTTAAACTCGTAAACTCTGCTTGATTTGCGATTTAATATCCAGGTATATAATTTTTAGTAAATTTTATTAAATCTATATGTCCCAAATCCAGATATTCTTTTATGTCCTATGTAATCGTCGTTCTTGCAACTGCTGCCTCTAAGAAGCGTCCTTCGAAATTTTTCGTCGCTGCTAAAATGTAATATTTGTATGTAATAAACACGTGTCAGAAAACTGAAAATAAAAATAATAATATGGAATGTAAGTGTTTTTCTTCGCCAAAATTATATATATGGTTCCACCAAGAGGGTAACTCAACCACTACCAACTATAAAATGTAATATATATATTGCATAATTCATCTTCTACAGTTAGTTTTGTTTGCTAACTCTTCAACTTCCCAGAACCTTCAAAGGTCTTGATTAACAACAAATTGTATTGTTAAGTATACTTTTTATTCTCCTGATATTATTCATCCAAATTCACTATTTTAAACAAGAAAACCATCTACTAAAATTTGACTATAGTGGCGTATTCCCAGTAAGACGTCAGCAGTTGTATATTCTTCGGCCAGATCAATGTGTATAAACATGGCCTTTAACCGTGTGTGCAATTGGATATTCTAGCTGTGATTCAGAACTGCTTCAATCATTGAACTCGATATTTGGCCTTAACTATTTTCCACTCCAGTAACAATGTTGTGAACCTTTTAACGAGGTCCTAGGATTTGTGCTATGTGCTCCGTGATGAAGGATCATTGTGAACATTGATCTAGAAGAACATGTGCTTGTTATATTTACAAGTGCTGTAGGAAACATGTCTTTAATTTCCAAAACTCCTGTTGCATGTGAACTGTGTTTTTTTCTTGTTTCGGATGAATTTGTTTCGATTGATTATTGTCTGATCGACCTTGATATCCATTTAGATTAATAAAATTCGGATCATTATACAATAATATTTGATAATATTCACTACAATTGGGGAATCGTTGATTGGATCAAGTCTATATTTGAATTCGTATTGTATTGTATTTATTCTTTATCTAACATACATGTTATATATAAATATGTAATTTTACTATCAACGTAAGAAAAATATATACAAATAATTTTGACTGCATGCAGAAGGGCGGAGTTCACTCTTACGGATGATCTTCCACTCTAACCCTATGTTCCTCTTGCTCACTGTTCCGTCGTAAGAGATCCACTTTGGAATACATATATTAAAGGTCACTAAAATCCTATTTTTGCTCGTTTTACGAGATCCATTAATTTTGTCAACTTGTCATTGACGTTTATATATCCCCTGATGGTTTAAATTCTTCCTTGTACACTGTACCTTGTGTACTGTTCGATTCTGTTCTATAGACATTATTCGATTTTAGAGGAATGCGCTTAACTCGAACATCTCGGAAACTTCGGTTAGTGACTTCAGTTTTTGATCAAAGATTTTTTTTTTTCTCCCATTATATTCGCATAGTAATCCTGCTGACGAATGGGCACCAGAAATCAATCTCGTATCACATGTTCTGTACAACTTGAAGACACTCTAGTATTGTTTCGTGTAATTGTTTTAGTTGTGAGGATGAGTTTGACTTGCGTATTGGCTGATCTGTCAACGTGTCAATAAAAACAGACCATCGTTTCAATGTCTCCCAGGTCGTTGTAAGTTGGCGGTGGTCATCGGTAGGCGTGATATTAATGTAGAAGGCTCTTCGCGAATCTTACCCTTCAGATGTTAAAGCTTTTCTATATCTGATAAGTGAATATCGTTAAAGCTTTAAAACGTCGTGGATTTACCATATCCACTTTTAAATGTGGGTATATATTTTCTAGGTAGTGGGATGTTAGCTCTGGTTAAATCCGTTTGGTCAGCAATGCACGCAAATGGGTCTTTACCTTGATGGTTTAACTGAACTGCATGTGATACATCTGCGGATCTGCAGAAGAGATTGTATACCAGAGATCTATATAATTTTTAAAAATTTCAGTCCAGAATTGTTCTATGCTGCTTATTCATATTTCTATTCTATCTCGATTTTTATTTGTTATAATATTTTTTCAAAAACTTGTCAGAAACTAACGGTTATTGGATGTTGTGTAGTCACTGATGTCAGTGCCGAAGTTTGGTCTAGTGTTTGTCCTTCTGATTCGTTCTCTTAAATTATACTGTCCTTGATAACATTAGTAATTACGTTGTAGAACCTAATATGTAATTTACTAACATGATTATTTCAGTGATACGAGTGGCCTTTTTTAAAGGATTTGGATTATTCATCGATTTTTTCCACTTGCCCCATTTTTTTTGTCATCGAACACATATTTGCTTCGGAGCTGTTACTGGCTTTTTAATTTCAACTGAAATTATCCGTAGTTGCTAGCTGAAGGTTTTCTGCTATTCGGCTAATTTATTACTCATTTTCACTACATTTTCAAAATTTTACTATGATGTGATGGTTTGTTGAAGATGACATGCTCTCTCATATTTCCCCTACTTACGTGAAGTATGTTTGTTTGAATATGGTGCCGATGTTGCCGAACTGAATTTTGGAGAATATAACTGTTGATGTTCTAATTCTACAGTGACAATAGTCTACTTGTAAGTTCTCTTCAAAACACTCAATACTTGATACCACAATGAATGGGGCATGATAAGTGGATGGCACATGGTATGATGACCTATGTAAACATGACCTCGTCCTCTAGGTTAGTTATGATGATTTGCAAGTCTAGGTAAAGCCTCTAACGGAGATCTGGTTCGAATTATCAATGTGTACGCTTATGCGTTCTGCTGTTAAATGAAAGTTTAGTGCAAATGAAGCGCTGATGTCTCCTGGATACTGATTACGGAGAGTGTTCCTAGTAAATGAGAGCGACGATAGCTGACTGTGACTCATGCATTTTCGTATTAAGAACCGTATAGCAATTAATATTTATCTCGTTATATCATCATCCTAGAATGATGAGCCATAATGAAATAAAAGACTTGTGTCTGATTCCTCCAAAACAGAGTGATGAATCACAGTCAGCTCTCGGCGGCTCGACTATATCACTTGTGTAGTGCATAATACATACTTAGAAAACAGTTTAGATGTTTAATTCATTGATTACCCCAGTTTATATAATTGTCAAAGTAAAATCTCAGAAATTTACTAGTGTCACTGATTTTTTTAAGTTAATCTAACATACAAATTGCCTCGTAGTAAATTTGTTTTATTAGGCCGGCAAAAAATCTAAATATTTTATTTAAACTGATTTCTTTTTGCACTAGTAATGGGATTCCCCTATTAGCTTTATTTAAAACATAATTCCTATCTTTAAAATAACATAATTGTCAAGTCATCAGTATTGTGCAACTACGTATCAAATCAAGCAAATCAGTTACTCATAAGAGTAATATTGATTGATGACTAACGTGAATTTGATGTAATATAAAATAACTTGTAATACACTTTCTCTACAGTTAAGGATTAAGTACCAAGTACACTTCCCTGAAGCGTTCCTAAATCGATATAAAATTTGCGTGGGTGTTCACTTTAAAAATAAGTTGGCGTTTGCTTACAATGAAAATTATCAGGGCATGTATGATATCACTTATGCCTACGTTAATCATCTTTGTATTTAAAATGATACTGCAATTTGGGGTATCAAGTATCTTAGAGAGGTAAAGGAAAGTTGGTCCACATTCAGAAAATATTATAGCGTCTTTTCTTATAAGCAGCTTTCAGTAAAATTATTTGTTGTAATTGCTTTTTATTTCCATTATTTTTTAGAGATTTTGTTTGTTTGTTTAAGTCTTTGTCTTCGAGGGACCAGCGTTTATTCTTGCTTGTCATATTTAAATTCTCGAAATATACACTAAATCTGGAGGTCGATATTATTTTTATTATTTTGCTGCAGTTTTTTCCATGGTATTTCTGACCATGTTCGCTTCTTGGACTGTATTAATAAATTCATTAGTATGTAGATGCCACACCATTATGGATCTTAGTAATATTTTAATTTTAAACATTGTTCCGTAGCTTCATTATTAATGGTACCTTATGCTGTATTACAGTGTTTAATTTTTCATTTTAGCCGTGAAATGCATTTTAGTTCTTATGTCTTTCTGTATCTGACTTCCTTAAATTCCATGTTTTGAGTTTATACTTCGACAGCAGTGGATGTCTGTATCTACCGACGTAAAGACCACACATTACATAATTTATGACAACTACTACATGGTGCGGCAGGGGAACTTGCTGATTTGAATTAGGCGCTAATGAGCGAAACGTGGTCAGAAAGAGGTAGGGAGGGTCTCACTCGAAAGAGGGGGTCTTGAAGTTTTGTTACCGCTCAAGCCAATTGTCGTCGTGCGTTGGACAAAGGAGAGGCGTTCGCAGTCGAGACCTACTGTCCCAATGGTCGCCACCCAACGTGCCTTCTGAACTTGGTTCAATATTCATCCCGCGGGTCCCGTTCCTGGCCAGCAATCGATCGTTTCGTGAGTGGACGCATTCAGGAAAAGTGGCAGTGTGGTAAAAGAATTGCCTAAAGGTCAATGGACTTCCAGAACCCCAGAAAACGTCGAAACGCTGTCGTTTTTGATCGCACTGTGAGACGAATTCTTCACAACGAACTCAAGTTTCATTCCTACAAACTTGCTGTGGTGCAAGAGCTTAGTGGACGCGATTTTGTTTCTCGCCAAAGAACTTGTCTCACGACGCCCTCGTGTTTTTTAGTGATGAGACCCATTTATACCTTTCCGGATGCGCAAACAAACAAAACATGTTTTATTGGAGTAGAGAAGAAACCACTTTATTGCGAACGTCTTACTGTGTGCTGTGCATTGTCGAGAGTAACGATAATTGGGCCTTACTTTTTCGAGGGAAAACACACTGTTATTGTGAATGCAGTTTGCTACAGAGATTGAGGCATGTCTTCTCCCAAAACTTAAAGAAATGGATCTTGGGGGCGTATGGACGAAGCCACGGCACACACAGCGAGAATTTCAATGGAACAAACGACAGACCCTGCAACAACTGAAGGACAACATTCTCCAAGCCATCACCAACATTCCCGTTGATATGCTCGAAAGAGTGGAGCGAAACTTCAAAAATCGGGTAGATCAGTGTATCGCTAATGAGCGGCCTTCATTAGCGATTTGTCCGATGTCATTTTTTAAAACCATTTGAAACAAAAATTCAGTTTGTTTACAATACGATAAAAAAGAATTAAATCGATATGTGAAATACTTTATATTTTATTGACCTTTCAAATCAGTACATTCCCCTGCCGCACCTTGTATTTCTTCTGCTACTGGTTGCTTTATATTTGCCATCTTAGACTTACTTTAATTAATTTTAAGCTCATAGAACAGTTAGATATTGTCAAGTCTGAGTTCTCTGCTTAGCGAGAAATCACTTGCCTCGGGTTCTTCTGTAACGATCAACTTCTCGACCAATCTGATATTTTCTTAACTAGCGAATTTGACCATGCCGCCTCATTTTAAAAGTTTTATCATTTGTGTGGGATATTCGTTGTTATTTGGCATCAATAATTGAATGATAAACAAGAGATTGAAAGATTATTGGAAAACCCGTTATATTTTTATTAACATGATAAGAATTTAAATAAACAAAGCTTAAAAATATACGAACAAACTTTTTGAAGAATTGTATAAATTTGATTGATGACTTTTTTTTTCTTATCGTAAAATTGTATAAATTTAATATATTACTTCAAAAACTTTAATTTCTCTAAAATGTCTCTTACTTATTGCAAAAGTTTTGAATATATATATCCAACTGAATACTGTGTCAATAGAGATTTTCGACTTAATTATAAGTTGTAATATTTTACGATTATTGCCTAGAACTTCCAAACACTCGTCATGGAAATTTATACAACCGTCGGTGCTACGTTACGACAATGAACCGTTATTTCGCCACTCCACGGTGTCAGAAGTTCCATAGGATCGTGAAATTTCAGCATTATTATTTGATTACGCCGTAAAATATTTTCCTTTTTGCGCAATTATCGTCGCTCTTCGCAAAGTTCCACGCTTAACCGAAAGTTATACCTTGAAATACACAAATTTCCTGCACACGTATTATATGGGGGTATGTTGCATGTAGCAGCTATTCCTTGTATGTAATTTTCGTTCGAAGTTTACATGTACGTCTCTACGTCTGCAGCTCCATATAACCCGAGCTCGCTGGGTGTGCACTGAATTTATTTGATGTTGTCTCTTATGCGTCCTGTCTCTTCTTATTACGAAATCAGTTTCCGTGAAGGAGATTTATACGGAATTATTACATCAGTGAAATTAAAGTTCAAAGTAAGCAAAAATAAGAATAAATGGTTGATAACCGATGTATTTCTATGATTATATAGTGCATATAATTTTATATAAGTAATAGTTGCTTACCTTAAATTAATTTTACATAGTACAAATTCTATAATATGATATTTACAATGGATTTACCCTTAGAATGAGTTTTTAGTCAATGTTGATATTCTTTCCATCTTGGTCGAAACTGCTGCTGCATTCGCTGTATCGGTTGCAATCTTGACGGCCTTCCAATTTATATCCTTCAGGATTGGCTCCAAGAGAACTTGTAGGTCTTCTCTGATAAGGAAATAAGGAAATGACCAAGAATAAAAAAGGATAAATCATTGAAATCATAAGATAACAAAGTTGTAGGTAGACCTTATAGGTCGAGGTTAATATTGTCCCAATTTATGTTAATATAATTGAAAATCTATGAATGGAATTAATTATTATATTTTACAAAAAAATACACTTAATAATTTAACTAATTTAAATATACGAAACTTATAAATCTAGTCATATTAAGACTAACAAATCACGTGGTATTAACTAGGGGAAAACACGTACTGTACTAATTCGAAAATATGAAACTTGTAAGTCTTCAACAATAAGTCTTATTAACACTACAAAACAAATCACCTAGTAGTAATATTACTGTCAGTATGACAGAAAGAACATTTCATAAACTGAAATAAAAATGCCGAAATATAAGACAAAATCAAATAAAATCAGCATTATGTTTGTCATGGATAAATGCAGAAGACTGTGCGAGAGTGGAAGATCATCATAGGTGAACTCAATCGTCTATTTTATGTGCGGTTAAAATTCATTTAAAGTTATGTATGTATAAAAAATATTTAGACCATTTTTGTTAGCACATTGAGTAAAGATAATAAACATTAAACATTATTAGCCAGGAAAGCTGTTGTTTCAATAAGTGATTTGTTGTGTAGTTTTGTCTCATTTTTGTAATTTTACGAAATGCTTCGTATTTTAAATTTGTTCCACGTATGCAACTCAATAGATAAAAAATCATGTTTTAAAATGTTTGCATTTAAAATAACAGAAAATACAATTGTGATGAAATAAACTTTTAGCAATATAAATTTTAATTAATCCGCAATTAAAATACACGCCGAAATTTATAAATTTATATTTCGTTTAGAATTATTAATTTCAATATTAATACAGCTATATGATTTAATTTCGCACTTTGCCCATATTGAATCATTTAAATCAATCTAGTTGAAATATCTATTGTAATCGATTTTTGAATAAGATAATTAATTCAATTAATATATTAATTATTCATAAGATAACTGAAATTCTCAATTAGCTTATTAATAGTAAACTAATATTCTCTCTAAGTTGCGTAATTATTAATATATTTTTATTGGATATATTTAATATTTATATTTGTAATTATACTTTTTATTGTTAGAGTAAATTGTAAAATTAATATTCTATATGGTTTCTTAATTATCTCATATTTTCTGTGGAATTTCGTTAGTCCGATGAAGCCGTAAATCTTCGTTGATGTGAAAATGTTCATATGAAACGTAAAGCGTCGATAATCTCTTCTTTTTTTTGAGGTCACCATTAAAGGCTATTATATCAATTAACCAATAGTGCGTGAAGCATAAACGATGCGATAAGTTTATGGACCGCATAATTTATATTTTAAAGAGAATCCATTAGATTTATCTAATCAGCTTTCATATGTTCGTTAAATTCAATTAGCGTCCAATTTATATTCCAATCGAATAGTCTGTTTCATTTTCTACCTATTAAGACATAATTTTTAATAATATTTCTAATAAAATATGTTTCTTTCGACGCATGTTCATAATGTATTATACTATATTTTGAGTTAGTTTCAGAAAGAACTTCAGAGGTTGAAAAAAAATTGAGACTTATTTACATAATTAATTAGAAGGTTAATTAAACACCTGGTTTTGTTTCACTATTTTTATATGTCTCCGACATAATTAACATAAAAATGTTTCACCACGAGTTTATTTACATCGTTTCGAAAATATTTGTTTCACATGTTGAAATAGTTTCCGGTTTCTATTTTATTTGGTTATATATCTGTTTAATTGCAGATTTATTTATTTTATATATAGTAGTGAAATATGTTACTTCAGAATATGTTTTGAATACTGGATAGGAATTAGGAATAATACACTTGTTTTGTTTCATATATTTAAAAATTAAATATATGAAACAAAACAAGTGTATTATTCCTAATTCCTATCCAGTGAGTTATATGTTTCATCAAGAGTGTAGCAAAGAAAGTATCAATCATGTTTTGAATATTCGAATTAAATAAAAAACCTATTTAGTACACTTTTAGTATCACTGTTAAAAAGTTATTTGTAACATATAGCTGAAAATAGTCAAAACTTAGCAACTTTTCACATAAGTTCAGTAAAACCATAAATTCCTTTAAATTGTGTTTCTCTTATTCTATTCAAAACAGTCTTCCTATTATATTGACTTGAATTTATTTTTTGCTTAAGTAATTTATTTCTGTATAATAATATAGGTTTTTTTAGATTAGTGGCCTGTTCATCTTCTAATCCTACGAACTCATTTTTGATATTCAATTTTTACTGTGGGGCGCAGTTAATTGACTAAATATTTCTAATGACAAAAAATTGTACTCGTGTGTAGGGACCATTTGTTCAACTAGAATAGGTTCAGCTTGGAAAAATAGCTTATAGATCCTAAAGACACTTCGACCATCAATATTTTTTGTGGGTTTTAACCCTCACAACCACAACTCTTATAACTACTATAATTATAACTTAATCTCCTATCGTTTATCTGATAATATACCAATTTAGATCCTAGACAATTAAGTTAAATTATTACAGAACATATCAATAGGTTTCTTTCCAAAAAATGATGATTGTAAAATAGTTTCCAAAATTTTCTGGAATACTAATGTTAAAAACTGTTGGCTTCTGTTGATTAAATTATTCAATAATGTGAACATTAATAACGTCACGAAAATTAAACAATACGTATAAGTAACTTTAATATATAAACTTAATTTTATACATAATAACAACGTAAATATTTGAACCAACTGTTATTAGTCAAAAATTAGAAATATTAAACATAGAAACTATGTAAAGAAGTAGCATACAAATAAATATACTGTAACTTTGCTGCTAGCATCGATGTCTAAAAGCGGTAAATAGACAAAGCATCTACTACTATCAAACTGGTTCATTAAAAGCAACATTTACACCCGTTGCCTTATCTTCTGAAAACATTTTTAATTTAAGGTATTATTAGATATAGTTTACAAAGACTATCAATTAATCCTTAGGAACCTGGATTTTTTAAATTTTAGCTTAAGTGAATTTGTTACTTTGTGCCAAAATGGATTATAGATATAAGATTTCGATATAGAATAGATAGAATAGAAAGAAATGTCGTTTGTATAAACACAAATCAAACAAAAGTCACAATTATATTGATTTATTAATCCAAAAATATTTTACCATGGGTTAAGAGAAATGAATCAACTATAAAAGTCACAAAAATTTTCTATAGTGATTATATTCGTAAAGTAACGTAATTGTAATTCTATGATTTGCAAAATGTAAGAAAATATCAACTTCTTAAACATCACTTTATCGAGATGATTAAAAATATATATCCCAATTCCTCACACTTAGAAAGCTGTTCCTTAAGGTTTACTATTATCATAACTACTCTATAAAATATTTTTTTACGATATATTCCACACCATACCAAATGGTTTAACTCATAATGCTAATTATTACCTATTCTTATCCCCTTCAATAGTTAACACCCTTGTGTTATTAAAACGTTAAGTGGCTTTACACTTAATCTATCTAACTAAAATCTACTTTCATAAAATTATAAGTGTTTCAATCAATACCTCCATTAATTTCACAAAAATATCGGAAAATTTTTAAAGAAACTGTATCACAAAGTAATGGCTTAATAATTAGAATGAAACAGGAAAGCCCTTCAGGAACAAAATAAGAAGATAAATAATTATAATTTTACCTTTTAGGAATCTACTGGAGAGATGTTGCTTAATAGCAAATAGGATATGAGGAGGGGTATTTAAGAGGTGATATATGTATGGTAAGCCTTGATGCCAGACAGTGTCAAAATCTTCCTCGGCATCCAAAAATAAAGCTGCAGAAGCTCTGCCTTCCAGATGAGTAGTTTGTATGTTTAAAGTTAGAATAGTGAGTGGAAGAGTATTTGGGAATGCGGTTAGATTTCAGAAACAGGATTTTGTTTTCAAGAAGTTGTGGGTCGACAACTGGATAGTAAAATTGAGGGTTGGTCGCGTTTCGAGATTAAAATTATAATTCTTAATTTTCACAGTTACTTCTTCTACACATGTTTATTTAAACTTCCGCCTTGAATTCAATTATATATCTTTAAATATCTTTGGTGATGTTTTTCAATTTTTGTCGAAATTCAAGTATGACCGTATATCTCTGTACAATTAACTATGGGTATCGACTTGGTTCCCAGCCTGATCTTGAAGGATGCTGGGAATGTTTTATGTGATCTCTTGTTTTAAATATTTAATCTTATATTAAATAGCGGTATATTTCCTGTTGCAAAAAGTCGTGTATCTGTCCGGTCTTCAGAAAGAGAGTGAACATTACAATCGAAAATTGTCGGCCAATTTCCATCTTGAGCATCTTGTCCAAAGTATTTGAATCACTTTTCAGCAACTGTATTTATAAAAGCGTCAGTACGTCTCTCCATTAAGGTGAACATGGTTTTATGAGGAAACGCTCTAAAACTACCAAGTGCACTCTTTATTATTTATTGGGCTAGGCCAATAAATAATATATTAATCCTGGCATACATTAATAAATAATACCCGTAATACTCTTGACCTATCTCAATATACATCATGTTGACCTGCCGTTAAATAATAAAACTGTTATTTTAAGCTATGTCAAGCTTAAAATAACCGTTTTATTATTTTTAAATAATTACTCACTTAATCCGTGGTTGGAACCACTTTTGAACTATTTTGATTAGAACAAAAAAAACATTTGGTTTAGTCTTCTCCGACTAATTTCAACAATAAGTCGTTATCAATTTTGTGAAACAATTAAAGTGTTTTTTAGTTCTAATCAAAATAACCGTCAATTAACGCGTGCACGGGGAGTAAATATAGGTGTTTTTGTGGTAGGTCAAGAGTACGCTAGGTTAATGCAAAAGAAAGTAGTCGAAAAGGAAGGGGTTATAGTTTTCCAAGCGAAAATATAATTATAAATTAAGTAACTAAAACATTAGAAAATACAGTAAAAAGTTAAACGATTTAATAATAATATTTATTTTAAAAATAATAATCCATAAAACTAGTATAAAATAATAAATAAATAAAACGTAAAAAAATTTTGATTGTAAAAATTGTTCCTATTTATAAAACAAGTAAGTAGAAACATTAGGAATTGTGATAAAAAGTTCGAAATTTCATACTAATCTTTATGTAAAATAATATTAAATACATTAAAAGAATTAAAGCGTTTTAATAATTATTGAAAAACTGGGAAAATGTATGTGTTTATATAATAATTTCTAATCATATAAAAAGGGTTGACAGTGACATTTAATTATTATAGTGCTTTAGAAAGTTGAAACATTTAAAAACAATTATATGCTTTAGTTTTTTATCAATGTTTAGCAGCTTTTATCGACTGTCGATTGTTTTCTTTAGAAATTAAAAAAAAAATTATTCAATATTTGTTTACGCTTAAAAAATTTCAACTTGTTTTAAATTATGTTGAAATCTTTTTCATTTATCTACATAAGTATTTGTTTTATTTGTTTCAACTTGAAGTATTTTAATCATTTTTGTCAATATTCAACTAATTTTATCTGAAGATCAAGAATTTCAATTTTCGTTTGGACACTTGTTTTGACAATATCATTTTATTTTGCTGTGGATCAAAACATGTATCCTTTGACGTTAGTAGCGTGTTTTCTAATAAACCGATTAAAGAATTATTGAAAACATTACTAGAAAATACACTTGATTATATCAAAACTATATAAATGTTTGTAAACCTGTGAAAACCAACATTGTTTCGAATTTAGTAATAAATTCTATTAATATTCATGGCCAATTATTTATTATTAAAGAACATTAGACATTAATCATTAAAGTTCAGATTTTCACACTTGACTGATAAAAATCATATTTCTTTTTGGTACAGATACGTTGATGACGTAGTAACATATTTCATTGACACAACACGTCAATTAGATCAGTTTTTAAATCTAAGTAACAATATTGACCCGGAAATAAATTTACTTTTAATGTAGTAAACAAGACAATTAACTTTTTTAGATTTAACTTTAATTCATAAAAACAACCAAATTAAATTTGATATTTATAGAAAGCCTACCAACGTCAACTCGACAATTCCCTTTTCTTCAAAACAACTGAAGTCACACAAACTAGCAGCATATCACTCCATTCCTATAACTATTAAAAGAGGAGCCACTGAATTAATTAAAATAATTTCATTTTCAATTGACAATGGTTTTCCCACCAACCAAAATTTAATAAATAAAAAACGTTAACAACCATACGGATTTGAATATATCCGAGAACACCCAATTTACATAAATCTATCATTTAACTTACATATTTTGGAAAAACTAGCGAACAAACAGCAAATATTTTTCAAAAATAGAATCATCAGGTAACCTTTAAACTTCTTGGAAAATTATCAAACATCATATCCAATTAAAAAGATAAAATCGAACCCTTAAAATAACAATTTTTCAGAATGCAATAGCGTGTATATAGGTCAAACAGAACAAAGTATATGAACTCAATTTTTCAAACATTTTCGTGCATTTCGTCTCAATCAAGACTCTTTTTTAAACAATTGTTTAAAATGCAAATATTAATTTTCGGATATAAATAATCTCACAATCGTTCATAATTGCAACAAGGGCACTAAGCTTAATCTTGTGGAGTAATTGGATATTTTCAAACAGAGCAGTAATCCATCAGCAAATCTACTTAACGAACAGACCGAAATAATATTTTCGTAACTTTTTAATCTGGTACTTTACTTTCGAGATAATCCACAAACAACTACCGACAGATATATTCCCTCACCCCTAAATAGTATAAATTAAAAAAATCGTCATTTATAATTTACTTGATAATGTCGACGAAACTCAAGTCGTGTTGTGTGCTTTAGAATTATACAGGGTGACTGACGAAAAATCTTTCGTGCTGTATCTCGCTTATTTTTGATCCGATTTGAATAAATAAAACATCAAATTAAATGATTTTTAAAAGACTTTAATATGAACTGTACTGATATTTTTTCTTGCATCCAGTTTTTGACAAAAAACGATCAACTTTTTTTTTCAAATTGCACTGTATATATATTTTGTACTGATCCGCAAGGAGATTTTTTTCTGAATCTAAATTTGTAAACGATTTTATCCATTCATCAAACCAAAGTCGAGAAATTGAGGATTAAAAAAAAATTAAAAATCAAATACCCATAGTAAACAATATACTTATTTATGCCTGAAAATATTTACTTTAATTTTATTAATTAAAATAAGAGCAAGAACGAATGGATCGTTTAATAATAGATACACTCTAATCTAATTGTAAACTTTCCTCGATATTATCATTAAATTTAATTGTTAGAAACAAGAACGGTGTTTCAGTTTCAGTACAGTAGCAAACTCGCACAAATAATGCTAATAGTAGTAATAATAATAATTGCGGATGGGAAATTCTGTAATGATAAATGTAATAACGAACTTACAAAGCCAATATTTAATGTGAAAGTTACAAGTGTGCTTTCTCTGTTAACAACTTTGCTTGGAGTGTAGAAACTTTGCTCACAAAGTAAAAATAACGCCTAAATAACTTAGGCAGATAACGAGGACGCATAATTAAATTCCGTCGCTATATACACAGTCAGTCCCCTGATAAGATTTAAGGACACGCGTATGAATTTTTGTCGGAGCGCGGCATTAATTAAATAGACGCCGGCGATAAAATTTAATCCGGCCCAAGAATTTCCGTTCCACCATTTTACCATTTGTCGATTTGTCAACTCGGGAACTGAGATAACGACCCGGTGTGTGTGCCTGTGTGTGGGTTACAGTCGGGTTATATATCAGCGCATCCTAATCTTTCATCTCACTAATAGTTTGACCCAGGCCTTAACCCTTAACTTTAAAGCCCCCTCGAATACCTCAATAACATTTTCATAAAACCCAACGGCGGATGTAATCGTTCGGTTATCTGAAGGTTTCCTGGGGAATTCGGTCGGCGGGTCCCGTGATTAGCGTTCTGTAAAGGGGATGAGCCGTTTTCGGGTGGGTTTAATGTATTATTCCCATCACATTCTTAATCGATGAAATTGGATCATATTGGGAAATTGTACCGTTCTTATAATCGATGATCCTTTATGTAAATTAAGAAGAAAGTAATTCATCTTTGTAATAATGTAATAATCACCATCAGTTCTTATTGATTAGATCAGTTACGAGAAGTTCGTTTCATTAATAAATATAGTATTAAAAATATCTTCTCGATTTTTTTTAAATTAAATCCAGATATATACTTCGGAAGAAATAATTGTTAATGAATACTTTATGCCGAAATTATATATCTAAATTATTTTTTTAATGCAAAACATTAAGTAAGTGATAAACTATGGACATCTTGCTCATCAATCACTTGGCGATACGCAATTAAAAGAAAAGATAAATTAACAATTAGAATCACTTTGCTTTACTTCTTTCACAATATATTTTTACCCGTTTATAAAAATCAATCTTCAATCACACGATCATTTTCAAAGAGATTATTAAAATTTTTAGATTGTATCGCTTTAGAAAAGGTTACATTCCGTTATCTACACACACATTCTCAAAATATACACAATTACATAAACTATCAACATATTAGGCTGCTGAAATAGCAAACCATTAAATTAAATTCTATTGTCATCAAGGAATTTGAAATTTATTTTTTTCTGATAACCATCCAGAATTTAAAAAAATGTTATTTAGTTAACTTTAGAAGTACATAAAATCAAAATTCAGTGTTATAAGTGGCAACATCCTGAATCAAATGAAATACTGGAGCGCGTTAATTTCTATAATGATTAGAATGCTAAATAAATAAGATCTATTTAGAGATCCGCAAATGGCATTTTAAAATATTCAATATAGGACACCTGAAAGTTATCTACATATAATTATTAAAACATTGCGACAACATCACATTCAATTGTTTCTTTTTTCAAACAAATGAAATAGTTAACAATGTTATATATTAACATTACATAAGAGAAAGAAAGAAACTTAATAAACTTAAACAAAACCAAAAATTACCTATCACCAATCCATCATCAAAATTTTACCTGTCTGAATTCGCCGAAGAAGAGAATATAGTAATGAAGAAAGTATTGAAATGTTGCCCACAATCAAAAATCTTAAGACACAAATACAAATATCCTTAGAGGACTTCCAAACAAATTATTGAAATCATACCTAAATGGAAGAATATTATGTGTAGAATTACCTCACCTCACCTTATTTCTCGCCTACAAAAACGATCTGCTAGAATTAGGATCAAATCATACCCAAATTTTGCCAACGTTTTGAATATCCGACAACTTTACTTTTATAAAGATGGAAGAAACTTATTTGCGAGCTCTGCCAATTTAATTAAATGCAAACATAATTATAACACAAGATCAGGAGACCAATTGGCTGCGTTTCTGAAGATAAATTTGTCCTTTAACCAAAGATTACTCAACTAGGTGTTAGCCAAAGTTTACAAAGCAACACCTGGCCACATCAAAAACATATATATATATATATATATATACCATATATATATATATACAGTGTGTAAAGTGATGGGGTTTCCTATAGGAAAAACTTTTTTAATGTGAATTTTAGGCAAAAAACTTATTCTTTATAAAAAATTTTGCTTGCTTCGAAACCTCTTATGGTCAAAGAAAAATCCATTTAACACTTAAGATAAGATAAATAAAATGGTGATGTGGCCATCATAGTACTTTCCCTATATTTTACTCGAAAACTATGAGGTTTACGCAAAAGGGCTATTCTTAATGATTTGTCCAGTTTTGAATTCTCTACAATTATTTGTAATACAAGTTTCATGTAACTATAATAATTTATCAACAATTGGCAAAAAATGGTGCTTTAATAATAAGAACTTTCTTTTTAAATCGATGGATTTTTAAATTTTGCGAGCTTGTTGTTAATTTATTGAAAAACTTTTAACCATAGTAATTAGGGCTATTTCTTGACTTTTCCAGTCTTAAATGTTTGTAAGAAAGTTCACATTTTGTTCTTGTTAGATATTTGAACAGGGCAAATCGGCAATTATTCTTAAAATTTGGCGTTGCAAAAAAATATTATTTGTTTGGTTTTGGATTCGTTTAAAACTAATCTGTTATTACCCGATACGTAGGCTATGGACTAAATGCTTTTTGAAAGCTCATAATGCTTATTACCTGAATATTACAAGCGAAAACTAAGTAAATATAAAAAATCAGTAAAATAAATAAAAATAAAGTGTTTAATTATTTACCTATTTCAATGCACATTCAAATTTTCACTATGAAATTAATTTGAATTCGTGAATAAAACTCGGGACTTAATTATACCACAAAGAAACTTCTTAGCACCATTCCACTTCAAAAATCTTTTTCCATCAATACCTGTACAAAAGGTAAAAACAATTTTACAACAAAAGCTAAGAGAATCCAATATATAGATTCATCAAGAAATACTATCTCTGTTATACCAAAATTATTTCACGTTTAACAACCAATATTACCTCCAGTTCTATCCATGAGTTCACTGTTATTACCACTACTCGCAGAATTGCATTTCGAAGAACTATTTGCCTCTAGTAATAATCGTTTTTCTATTATTTTTTTTTTCGTGTATATGGACTGGAATAAAACGACAGTTGATTTTTAAATACCCTCAACAAAACAAATAACAATATTCAAATTACAATGGAAATAGAAAAATCAGCTTCATTAATTTTTTGATATTACCTCTAGCCTTAAATCAACAACAGATATTGATTTCGAACTACTCTCATTAATATAATCAATTAAAACATACAACGTCATATTTATATATTCACTACGTCATCAATATTCCACTAAACAGAGAGGATTACGAAAATGAATTAGCAACAATTAAATCAATAGCAATACATAAGAGTTATTTAGTTAATTTGGTCTCAAATTTTTGAAGAAAAAGTTTTTTTTTAAATAGTTTATTTAGTAAATAATGTAATTACTTTACATAATACACATTATAAAAGAATATAGTCAAAACGAAAACATAATTTCATTAGTGCGAAGAAGAAAGTAGAAAAAAAATACGACAACATAAACATATTTAACTACAAAAATCTTCTATACTATACAATTCCTTATCTATGATATAGTTTAATAAAAATAAATAAATATCAATCATTACCAAACCCAATAAAGATCTTCATCATTGTGCCATCAATTACATAGAAGAACGGAGCAATACGATTAGCAAAAACTCAAATTGCATCAATTCAATTCAATAACTAATAACTAATAACTAACAACAAATTATTCAAATGACACCCCATGTCCAAATGCGGAGTAAACCAATTGAAATGCCAAGACTGCGATTGCTTATATCTCGGACAAACTGGCAGAAAATTCAACACTAGAATAAAAGAATATAAACAATTAATATTAAACAATTTACATATACAGGGTGACTGACGAAAAACATTTGGTGCTGTATCTCGCTTATTTTTGATCCGATTTGAATAAATAAAACATCAAATTAAATCATTTTTATAAGAATTTTATATGAACTTAACTGATATTTTTTCTTTTGTCCAGTTTTTGACAAAAGTCGATCAACTTTTTTTTCAAATTGCACTGTATATATATGTTGTATTGATCCACAAGATTTTTTTCTGCATATAAAATTGTAAACGATTTTATTCATACATCAAACCAAAGTCGAGAAATTGAGGATTTTTTGAAAAAAAAA
This sequence comes from Ontholestes murinus, assembly GCA_963969525.1. NCBI lineage: Eukaryota > Metazoa > Arthropoda > Insecta > Coleoptera > Staphylinidae > Ontholestes > Ontholestes murinus. The sequence goes on along the minus strand of OZ018393.1, from coordinate 45,646,925 downwards.
TTAATAATCAAGTACCCATAGTAAACAATATTCAGAGCCTATTCCAATGTTAAAAGCGCAGTGTCAGTCAACAGTGGTACAATACTGCAATGATTTTTAATAATTAAGGTTTAAATTAAATTACACTTGGTTTGTTTCACAATTTGTCTCAATTTACTCCACTAGTTTCGCATTTAAAGGCATTATCAAGAATGATTTGTCAAAGAAATTAACAAGTTTATATACAGGGTGAGTTTTTTTCGATGTTCTCTATGGGGATCTCGGAAACTATAAGAGATAGAGAAACGGTTAAATGGGGAAAGAAGTGTAGATTTTCGAGACGAATAAAATTCCACTTTCAAAGTTTTCAAAAAAATCAAGGGTAACTAGATATTTTGAAAAAAGTAAAAAGTGTCAATTTTTTAAAATCAATATATCTCGGTTATTATAACAGATAGAAAAAAACTGTAAAGGATAGATAGATAGATAATTTTATGTAGATTAATAAAAAATAATCAGAAATTTTTTATCGCCATTATTTTCCGAGATATGACGCAAACTTACATTTTTTTAAATGGAAACCATAGTTGGCTGTGACCTCATTCAAAAGGTAATTTTTTTCTCTTTAATCCAATATGGCATACGACATAGTTATTTCTAAAAATAAGCGAGTTATAGTCATTTTAAATTTTATTATAAATAAAAAATAGGTAGCCATGAAAAAGATGAAAGTAAAACAATTGCAGTTGTTTATGATAATAGCAATATTGTAATTATTAATTCTACAAAGTTAAATAAAAATGGAAAACCTGCATAAGAATAATAATTTTGTAATTATCAAATGGCCTTCTGTATGTGGTATAAACCCATTTGTCAAGAGGATAATACGTTTCTTACAAAAATATTATGATGAATCGCGATTCACTAATTGTGATATTTTTAATCGCCACAATGAACATAGATGAACTTAAGAGAATCCACGAGAAGTTTCACAAAGAAAACTACAAATTAAATTTGGGTTTAATCCATGGTGTGTTTGGATTAATAATTCTCGGTCCATATATTTTTGAAAGCTTACTAAGTGAAAATGATTACTTTCAGTTTCTTCAGAAAACATTTGAAGATACGCTCGAGTATTTAAATTTATCATTACAAGCAAGATTGAAATGGTTCCAATATGACGGTGCTCCACCTCATAACATGTTGGCTTTGCAAATTATTTAAATGATGCTTTTCCTAACTCATAAGTGAGAAGAAATAAACCAATCCCAGGGCCACCTAGATCTCCCGATCTGAGCGTTTTAGAATTTTTTCTGTGGGGTTATGTAAAAAACAGTATATGAAAAATCATATCAATCTGTGGAGGATTATAAACTAGTTGTTATTGAAACATTTAATTCAATTTACATGAGAATAGTCAAAAAGCCATAAATTCAATTTTAAAAAGATATAATTTATGTCATAATAGTATTAATAATGGACTCTTTGACCAATTTTTTTTAATATTTAAATTTCTCTCCCATTGATATATTGATAATTACAGAATTACTTTATGCTGTTGTTTCATTTTGGTTTATCTCTGTAAAACTAATAATTACAATATTGCTAATATTATAAACAACTGCAATTGTTTTACTTTCACCTTTTTCATGGCTACCCATTTTTTATTTATAATAAAATTTAAAATGACTATAACTCACTCATTTTTAGAAATAACTATGTCGTATGCCATATTGGATTAAAGAGAAAAAAATTACCTTTTGAATGAGGTCACAGCCAACTATGGTTTCCATTTAAAAAAATGTAAGTTTGCGTCATATCTCGGAAAATAATGGCGATACAAATTTTCTGATTATTTTTTATTAATATGCATAAAATTATCTAAAACTTTGTCCTTTACAGTTTTTTTCCATCTGTTATAATAACCGAAATATATTGATTTGAAAAAATTGACACTTTTTACTTTTTTCAAAATATCTAGTTACCCTTGACTTTTTTGAAAACTTTGAAAGTGGAATTTTATTCGTCTCGTAAATCTACACTTCTTTTCCCATTTAACCGTTTCTCTATCTCTTATAGTTTCGGAGATCCCCATAGAGAACATCGAAAAAAACTCACCCTGTATAATCAGGTAATGAAACTTGTCAGTTTCTAGTCGAGTAATTAAAGAAAAATTGTAATTTAATTTAAACCTTGATCAGTAATAGTTTAAATAAAATATTTCATCAAGTGATAAATGAAAAAGTCATTCAAGATTATAACAATATTCATTCACAATAGAAATAGAGAAAGCAGCTGTATTAACCTTTTTAGATATTAATACTAGCTTTAGATCCAATAAACTACCACAGTACCACTAATTTTGAAAGACTCACATTAATACACTCAAATAAAACATACAACGTTATATTCATATATTCATCGCCATTCTACCAAACAAAGATGATTACAAAAATGAATTAGCAACAATTAAATCCATTAAACCGTTGTTTATTGCGGTTTTTTGGTTGATTTGGTTAAGAAAAATTTGAAGAAAAAGTCAATCATTGCCAAAACAAAATATAAACCAGAAGAGTGAAGAGCTTTATCATTGCGCCATCAATTATACAGGAGGTCAGAGCAATAAAATCATTAAAAACTCAAACCCTATGCCCAAATGCGGAGTAAACTAATTGAAATACCAAGACTGCGATTGCTTATATATCGGACAAACTGGTAGAAAATTCAATACTTTATAAAAAGAACATAAAAATGAATATTAAACATATATTACAAAAACACGACTTAAGTTTCGATGTTTGAATGTCAATATCAAGTGATTTTTAGCGGTATAAACATAGTAACTGTTTTAGCCTTTACCGAATGAGCGCATTTTTCTAAAACAATGACCAGTAGGTCGACGGATTTTAAAGAAACTAAGTGCTTCATTTCCAGTCCGACAAAAGGTGAATAATTAATATCGCTTTATTGCATTTCATGGAAACTTACAGTTATATTCATACAATAGGTTGCTGATGTGAAATTTTGAGAAAAATAATGGGAGTTAAAATAAACGAATAGGTTCGTGTATGTAATATATTGATTTGAACACATAGTCTTCTGTTTATAAGTTAGACGCCCTATGTTGGGGTTGCGCTGGTGTTCTAAAGATACCCCTTAATTATTCTATCAATATTTTTTTAAATTAGAATGCGAAACAGGTTTTAAATTCATCTCTTTGTTGGTAGTATATTGTGTATGATTTGACACAGCAAATTTCCAATCCCCAGAAGAACATCTTTCTCCGCTATTTTAAAGATTTTCTTAGAAAACAATATAACACTGCATAATGGTCTGCACGGCCAACTCCTAACACAGATTTGGTGTAGTTTGTTGCAATGTCTGGCTTATCAATTGATACTGTTTTACCACATCGTTTTTACTTGGGTAATTTTTGCTGTATCCCAAATACTCAGCAATACCCTTTTGTCTTTCCATGCTAACACTTATGTGTTTTCTCAGAGCAATTCTATTTTTTATAGAAAATTTGTGTTTTTAATTCCTAGAGGTAATCCTTGTTGGCTTGGTTGTATCGTATCCGTAAGATGGTATTTCAGTTTTAGTAAGTCGGTGGGTAAAGATAAACTTGTATAATACCGATCTGTGAACATATCATATCTTTCAGCTGATGGAATTTTTTCTAATATTTTTTATATAAATATAATGGTATTCTGGTAGTTATTGGAAGTTCCAGATTTTGAAGATTTTCCGTTGTTATGGAACCATAGTATATCAGAATAGAATACACATATCCATATTTTGAATCGGCTAAAACATATGTTCTTATACCATATTTAGTAGGTTTTGTGGGGTTATAGGTAATGAAACCAAGTTTGCCCTTAAACTGAGATATTGCTTCATCTGCCGAAGTACATTGTACTGGTATAAAGTTCTTTGAAAACTTGGAATCTATGTATTCCAAAAAACGACTAGCTCTTTGAATTCGCGTTTTCAAAAATGGATACCCGGGCGGAATTTTCTTCAACTGCAACATCCAAAATATTTGATTGAAACGATCTCTTGTAAATATATCTGAATAGAATAGAATTCCGCTAATATTTCTTGTTGGCAATATTCAAATTTATTTTCTAACGGCATTGTGCCCATATTGAAAATTACAGAAAGCAAACCCAAAATTTTTCCAATTATTCCAAATTGGTCAATTCTCTTATTCTGCTATTTGTATAATTCTTAGTTTCTTTTATTATATTGTCAATTAATTCATCTATAAAGTACTACTTGAATGTATCAATAGGCTTAACAATATTAGGAGAAATGTGTGGCCCTCTAACTGGAGATACTGTAAATTGTATTTGTTGAAAACTTGATATTTTTCAACAAATAATACTGAACGATATGATTCTCGTTCAGTAACATTTTCCCATTGACTTGAGTCGTCACTATCATCGTTTCTGGCTGAGTTCATCATCAGTAGCATTATCCGTAATAGGCATAACTCATAAATCGCTATCAGAACTGCCGTAATTATTATTTTCATCACTGTCCGTAATAGTCATAACATGTTTTTTTTGAGAATAATTCACTACCAGAACTATCGTAATTATCAATTTCATCTTCATCTATTACATTTTTCCAACACATAAAATTTATCTTCCCTACTATAAAATTCCAAGTTTCTACTGGTGCTTGGTTCTTTAACACTCTTTTCTTTGTCACATTTTATAAGGCTTAAATTATGGATAGAATAAAAGTAGCATGCATGTCCGCACGACTCCGTCTCTCTTTCTTCTAACAGATAATGCTCCCTAAAATGACGATAACGAAGTTTATTGACCATATACAAAACGATGTATTTTCGCTCAATGCGATAATGTGTCAAAAAACAGATTTACAAAAATATCATGTCATTCTATTTTTTAGAATATTTATAATGTCGCGAGTTAGCGGCATTCTTTCATTAAGGGGGTTAATGTTCATTATGAATTTCTATATCGAAATCGCAGATCATTACATTAATAAACCATCAATTGGGGAAGATTAAGCCACACAAATTATTAAAAAATTAACAAACCTATGAGTGTTGTGTTTACGAAATACCAGTACAATCAGCTTATTTTACTTTTTGGACTTAATGGAAGGGACATTTCTAGAATAAAATCAAAGTACCAAATCAAAGCGTATAAAAAGAGATTTAATTGATAGGTTAGGCATACTTAAATCAAGATATTTTTCAAAAACATTAGAAATTTGGCTATAGTATCAACACTCAAATTATTTTAAATTATGCCAAACCTATTCATTTTGAAAATTAGAATTAAGCAACTGCACTCAATATTTAAGCATATAATTAACCATTAACACGTTATGTTTGCAAAATACCCGTACAATCAGCTTATTATGGTTTTTGGACCTATCGGACCGCGATAAAATGTGAAATTATTTGAGACCTTGATAAAATTTAAAGGATTAAATGAGGCACAATAAGCATAAAAAGCGGGCACTCAATGGCTAAAGTACGTTTTCTCCGCAAAAGATAACTATTCCCGCAAATCGTTCATACAGAGTATTCTTTTGGATATCATAATTGAAATATGCATTAACAACATGTATTCCACGATCTTATAGTTTAAAGTTTAACAAAATTGATCTGCCGCTTCGTTGTTGGTGGTGATGGTATCATTAAAATCGTTTTCAAAGAAATCAAGCTACCGCCTAATAGTAGGCTTTGATAGGTAGCCTAATATTGTTTTATCATTATTCACCTAAAAATACGGATTAAAATTTCCACGAAAATTAGGCTTATCTAAATCTAATCAGTAAATACTATACAGGGTCCGTTATAAAAGTAATGCATATTTTGTGGGAAAACATATTTATTGATTGTACCTATACAAATGCTTAAAATTCTTTAAAATACTCTCTTCCAGCATCAATACACTTCCGGGCCTACCATGCCCGGATCTCTTAGGAAGGTTGTTTTAGATGTTTTCCTTTAAGCTTTCTCTTCAGCTGAGGAAACGAGTCGAGTCAAGTGTTAAGGGATAGGAAATTCGCTCTAACAACATATCTTCCACGACCTTATAGTTCAAAGCGGAAAAAGCATATTGATCTGCAGCCCTCATTGCTGGCAGAGATGGTATCATTAACATCGTTTTCAAAGAAAACAAACCACCTTACTAAATCTAAAAATACGAATTAAAATTTAAACCGAAATTGGCCTTATCAAAATGCCAATCAGTAAATACTATACATGGTCTATTATAAAAGTAATTTATTTGTTTATTAAAAATAATAACACCTAACAGTCATAAAGTCCAATTACAGAAGCATATACAAGAGTACATATTAACATATAAAAACAATATAATGATAACAAAAAATTATAATAGAAATAAATTAACATTGTAGTCATAAAGATATCAAATTTTAATATAAATCTAAATAAGTAATATTATTTTAATTTTATAGCGAATGCTAAAATTATTTGTAGGATGGCTGGAGTACATCAGTTACATATTTAATTTTGTTATACGCGCGAGATAATCTATATACAGAGGAATTTAAACAATAATTCGTATTTTGAGTACTATATGTAAACGTTTTAGCATACCGTGATATTAACTTAGGTACATTAAACTTTAATTTGCTAAGAAATAACGGATCGTCGACACCATTATGAATGAGTCTATATAACTAGCAGAGAAAAACATACAACTGTCTATTATAATAAAATTCGGGTAATAAGTTAATATAAAAAATATTAAAATCGTAGGTATTATACTTAACAAAATACAAGTATCTTAAGAATCGCTTTTGCATACTTTCAAGCGAATTAACATACTTCAGATACCTGGGTGGATCATACAATGCAATCGTACGTCAATTTGCTCAAAATATATTTTGAAAATAATTTTATAAAAACATCTATATTCAGAAATATTCTACAGTTACACATAATGAAACCCTACATGCTTTAGCTGTCTTCGACAAGTGTTTTAATATGTGATCTGAAACTCAACGAACATTCAAATCTCATTCCAAGATATCCTATCTTATTATAATGGTTTATAAAACAGTCACCAACTGTATAATTGTAAAATAATAACGTTACATTGCATTTACCAATACTTAAAAATAACGTATTGTTTATACACCATTCATTGAGAGTATGGACATCAAATTACAATTTTAAACAATCGTCAACAGAATCAATTATATTATAAATCTATTATAAAATTGGGCATTTACGATATTTGCAAATATCGTTAAAATAAATCAGGAACAACAGAGGTCCTAACTCAGACCCCTGTGGAATCACACGAGATACTGCTCGCCAATCAGATTTTTGGCCATTCATTTCTACGGGAAATTGTCTTGAGTTTAAATAACATTTAATTGCTAAGATAATGTTTTCATTAATGATATATTAATACAGATATTTAACTAATAAGTTATGGTCTTGCTTATCAAATGCTTTTGTGAGATCAGTGTATATTACATCAATCTGTTTTATTGAGTTCATGGCTTTTGTAATTACCTGAGTTAAATTACTTAAATTAGTAGAAGTAGATCGTTTCTTGCTAAAACCATGTTGCTGAATAATTATTTTGGTTGATACACTAGAATATTTACATAAAATTGATTACACCTTAGAAAACAACATAAGATAGTTTTCAACTTGATTAGAGCTACCACTTTTTGCACAGGACAAACACGCACTTTCTTCCACACACTGGGAAATTAACCTGTACTTAAGATTAAATATAAATGTTAATGGCTCACATAATACTTGTGCACAATCGCGAACTATAATTTCGGGGATCATGTCCAAACCTGCTGTAAACTTGCTTTAGAACGACGGAGCTGTTATCTGACTTCTTCACAATCACATTTCAAAAATTAACACGGGAGTTATGAAGTACATCGTTGGTAGTTTTGAGTACAAATAATTTATTAAAATTCTCACTGGACTATTCAGAAAATAGTCTCTGAGACTATTTAGAAATGTGTTTCCGTATCTCATTTCACCAAGACTGAAATTCAATTTTTTAGAATAGTAAGTGTTATGAATTGCTAATAGAACACCGCCACTTCTGCCGTATTTACGATCGGTTTTGTAAACATTAAATACGTCAGGGAATAGTTTACTATTTTTGACGCCACAATGAAGCCATGTTTCAGTTATTACGAAGACATCATGATCATGTGACAAGACATTATTATAAAATTCACAAAGTTTGTTTGATATATTAAATTTGTATTCGAAGATTCAGAACAATTTACATTTTTTCGCTCTGATGCATGTTTTTTCTAATTTTTGGAATGTTATTTATTTACATGTTTTATAAAGAGGTCAGTTTCGCCTAATGTTTCACGATGCATCAATTCTGTAAGGACATGTTTATACTCTTCTCTCTGAAGCACACGTTTTATCAAATCCTAGTTTAATGCCTTTGTTCAGATTATGTTTATTTTTCAGGTTAAGATTGACCATAGATTTGTGAGCTAGAATTATTTTTATAGGCCTGTTACTGTTTGTCTTTTGGTCTAATCGAAAACATGTCTTAATTATAATAGTGTTATCCATTGATTGAAACATTGCATCAATATTTGCAATGTCATTATTGTTCATATTAATGGCATCTGGTATAGTCTCTGGTAGGTTGTACATAATTAAATTACCTTCTATTTGTTTTCGATCTTCAATCTCGTTAATAACAGAGATGCTTATATTTCTATTATTTTGAGATAGGTTCGTCAAGTTTGTTTATTATAATATTTTAATAATGTAATATGGATTTTATCGGAAAATATAGTTATTGATCGTATATAAATGCTTAAAAATCTTCAAAATATTTATTTGTATATTAAAGTTGTAAATAACTAAGCTTTCCAAAATGTGTGTTTATTTACAACGTTTACAATAAAATTAGAATAAACTATATAAATCTATCAACCATCTTCAAAATACCCTGGATGACACACTTAAACTCTTTGGCGTTAATGTCTCTTAAGAAGGTTGTTACATGCTTCTAGATGTTTTCCACGGACTTCTAATGCTTTCCTTTCAGCTATTTCTTCAGTGGAGGAAACATGTCCAGTCAAGTCAGGCTGTTAGGGGGATGGGGGATCGCCAGAGTGTTGCTTCGGGCCAAAAAATTAGTAACTGAGAGCATTGTTATTGTGGAGCCTGGCCGTGTCTTTGATGTTTCAATTTTTTGAGCATCTGCAGGAAAAGGCTGAGTTAACATGGCACAATTTCAAAATGGACAATTTCTCAGACGCCCAAAAAGATAATGAGCATCGTTCTGATGCGAGACTCATACGGTGGAGGAATGATTTGGTATCGCACTCGCTACTCTGCCTTTTCGATTCTAAGCCATACTCAAAACATACAAGATTCGTCTCCGGTTACGACAGAGTTAAAAAAGTCCGGCTCGTTTTAAATCAAATCCAACAATTGTTAACAATTTCTTCTGGTCTTCAGTCAACACTTTCGATACAAGCTTTACACAATATTTGTAGATATTCATTCACTATCCCATGTACCGCAGATTTGGACATGTTTAGATTGTCAGCGATTTACTTGATGCTTAATCGACGGTCGAAAAGGGGTTATTCGACGATCGACGAAGGCCGGGCCTTCCTTGAACGTCTTGTGATTTCTCCCGAACTGTGACCTTTGAATGTAGTCATCCTCGAAGGCCTCTTAAAGCACCTGGAATGTTTTGGTTGCATTCATTTCAGGCCGTGCACAAAACTTAATTGCGTATATTTGTTCAAGCGAACGCTCCGTTACAAATTTGAAAAACATTATTAACGCGGAAACACGATTTTGCTCAGACTACTAGGAAAAAACTAGCGACTGTTCAACAATTACCCAACCAATTTTACCCCGCTGTGATAGATAGTTGCGTCATAATAAAATCATGTGCTTTACTTTCATAATAGACCCTGTATTTTCATACACTTAATAAATTAAATGACCCTTCATTATATTATTTTGTCATATCTTGAGATATATCCAATTTTCAATGCCTCTTTCATCTGAAATTGAGACTTTTCCTCCCTCAATTTCAGCTGAAAGAGGCATTAAAAATTGTATGTATCTCAAATTATGTCTTTATTTAGTATATTATGACTTTATATAGTGAGAAGGATCCAAAAGATTTAATTTTCAATGCCCCTGTCGCGTAGATCCAGCTGAATTTATTAAATAATTCAGTAATATTAGCGTCTCGTATAAAACGCCGCTGCTTGCAACACCCACTACAACCTTCACGCCTTCAACGTTGTTGTCTGAGATCGTGAAATCTGCAGCAACGATAAGAAAACCGGTAATAAGCGTCATGTTTTTGTAGTTTCCCTCCTCGCTTCCGGTGGAAACATTAACGGCGTCACATTAAAAAACGTAATTATTTCTAAAAGCATATCGCACTATCTTAGGATTACACTCTTATACCGCGAACAAGCCGAGATCTTATATAGAAAAAAGTGTTTCAGTATGACCTTTCTATGCAATTATAAACTTTAATTATTTACAAGATGAAAATGTGTATCTGGAAACTGTTATTATTTATTATGGCGTATGATAATTATTTGATATAATCAATAACCTTTTAAATTACGAGGTATGGTGGGAAAGTAGTACCCGTTTGCACCGTGCGGATCGTTGGCCGCTAGATGTGTGCTAACATGTTCAGCTGTATTTCAGCTGTCTCTTTACGCCTAGCTGGTATTGGTTGTACTGTTTATGTGAGTGTTCATATCATTCAAAAAAAATAAAAAAATGCCTTTAGTTGTGAAGTTAAAGAAATGTGCATCCTGGCTATATTCATCGCCAATTTAAGGAAATGTATGAAGTAAATGTTATGGTGGAGTATCGTAATTTTAACTGAGGAAAAGAGAGCGCTCAGCTTTTAACAATAATCTTTTAATGACGACTGTTTTAATTTAGTCTTAATCACTAAGAACTACAAAACTTAATTAACTGTGACGCTAATTAACATTGTCCAAAGTAATTGGTTTAACTCGACGGAATCTTGCGAATGTGGCAAATCCCTTATCTCTAGATACAAGCTAATCTTAATCTTAGTCCATAAGTAGGGCACACTTCGTTCCTCTCATAAACACACAAAGTTTCTATTAGCAGCGTTTTATAATGACAAGATTTCTCATATAAAGTTTAGAGTGCAGTCGTTTAATTTCAAGGTATTATACACTGGAAAAAAATTAATAATAAAGAAAAGAATTATTTAATGATATTTCTATAATATATTGGTCTTAGTGTAAGCATACTTTAAGTATTTTAACTTATAAACTGATGTGTAATAAATTAGTTCTGATTGAGGCGTTCAATTCGTAATGTACAAATTTCTAATGAATTAATTACTTGATTATTTAATAGTGGCCATTTATTTATTACTATAAATACATTTTAGCAAAAAATATAAATGTTAATTTGTTATTTTGTTAGATATTAATCATTGTTTTTATGAATTAATAATGTTACACTTCAAACAAGTCGAGTGCGCATTGTAATACCTCGAGTAAACGATCTCAGAAGAGATATTTAATTATGAACATCTTGAAAGCCGAGATTAAGGGTTTATATACTACACAAACTCCACAAACACGTCTTCCCCTGTTCAACGCCTAATTTTTCAAAGCCATTATTATTACGCTTACCATCACAAAATAACAAACGCTTTAATAAATCCTCATTAATCCCCTCCAATCCTACATTAAAATACAATTATTTCTCTCCTTCCGGGAATTATTTACATATCACCCGAAATACCTATGCATATTGGAAATTTTCCGGATAACTTCCGTTCCCGACTTTATTAAACTTTAAAATCTGAAACACTTTCCGCAAAATCAAAAGTTCTCGCAACTTCTTCACTTCTTTTTTCTTTATTTCAACAACCGCGACGACGGCGTTCATCCATCTTAGTCACAGATTGCACAATAAAACCAGTAAATTGTTTGCATGGCAATATAAATACTTTCGGTATTTTCGCAGCAAACTTTTTAGATTATTCGCTTAACACGCGGACGAAGAAGACGAAGGGGAAGAAGGAGCGGAAGAGATAAATAACCGAGCAATGAAGTTTCACGGATTCCATTTGTTATTGAACTTCGACGATAATGTAGGCCCTTATCGGAAAGCAGGGGAAATGGAAATTGAAATGGGAATAATTTATTTCTTTTCTTTTTGTTTAACGGACGGTTTTATGCAAAATGAGATCGAACTGATTTCTAATTTAATTTCAACCTTAGGCAAATAATAATAAATAATAATAATAATAATACACATTATTCACTTAGATTAATTAATAACTAATATTTTTGCGTAATAATTTTCATAAATATCGAGATAAATATCTTAAATATGCCACAGGCTTTAATTAAAGAATACATTAAAAGCGTATTTGAACTGCCAGTGGCCGCTAATAAGTGAAGAAAATTAGGCCATGGCGTGACGACAAAAATAACTCACTTTGGAACATATAATGCGGAAAACGTGTAATGCGTTTTTAATTGAGGATTGTTTCCGCGGTTTCAATTAGGGAAGTTTAAAGTAAAATTGCCGTACGCCGTCCCGACCCGATGAAATTTTCAGGTCGTAAAAATACAATTTTGTTCTGAAATTGAATTAAATTTTATAAACGCATACGGGGGGATTTTTTTGTATGCGCAGAATAAACTGCGAGAGGCCGCAGTTCGTGGCTGGTTTAAATGTTGCTAGTGAAAAGCAGATAAAATCGTAGTTTTATTTTTTAAATTGACGATCGAAAAATTCAATTAACGCGTCAACTTTGGATTTAACACTCGCTTTGTTGTTGACATAAATAGTATACAAGCAATTTGTAATAGGTATAATACTGAGGAATTTAAATTTCCAAATATTTAAACGTTTATACAAAAATATGTAACAAAAATAAGTATCATAGTGACTAGTAACACTAGATATTGAAATGATTAAAGCAATATTTCCTTCATTCTTCACTTGAATCTAAACTGACACAGTGTTCTAAAATTGGTTGCCTTTATAGTTTCTTTTACTATGTTTACCCATATACAATTTGTACACTTTCTTAAGTATTTGTTTTAGTATGTTTAAATTAATTGGTTTGTATATTGGCCAGTAGACTATAGTTAAATAGCAGTTAACATCTATAAAGGGTTCAATTCACAGCTGCTTTTTCCAATGTAATATTTGAATGCAACATTTATATATTTCTTCATATCCTTGAAAATTCCTTCGAAATTAAAAGGAAACTTACCAACACACTCCTATTTTAATTTACTTAACATGCGATTCTCAGTATCTACACTTGAATTGTTTTGCCAATTCTTATAAAACATCTCAAATGGGTCTTCGTCATGTATAAATTTAAATAAAACCATTATCTTCTCTATAATTTTCTTTAGATTTTCTTCTGCCACTATCTTGTTTTCATCTCTAACTTTGGAATCGAAAAATTTAGCCGGTTTATTTGGCAATTCTTTGACAATTATTCTGGATCAATAAAAATCGTGTGACCTTGTTTATTAATGTAAGCAATAAAGAATGTATACAGTTCCACAGGCTACACTAAAATCGTAAAGTAGAAAGTATTAGTAGTAAGTGAGAAACTTACTTACTACTAATACGTTGATACTGATTGAGTCTAAATAATGTAAGAGACGATCATTTTTCTCTTAAGTCCTGTTGTTGACGTGAGCTAGATACCCAGGCATTTCTATACCTTACATCAATATTTGCCACTTAGCAGCATAAAGACGTCTAGTTAGGGCCAGACACCTATGCTTGTCCATTTGTTCGTAAATAGACGGAACCGTAAAAGTGATATCGATAAAGTATGAGGGCAATCGGATTGTTGATTTCTTGTTTCTCAAGTAAATCCAATTTTCATTTAAAAAAAATATAAAACAAAAATTTTACCTTTGCCAAAAGAATGCTTTCATTTATAAGGTGTTTTCTAAATATTGACTGAAACGAAAAGACTATTATTTTGTATACTTTTATTTTTTTTTAGGTTTGGAGTTTTAGCATTAGGATTAAAAATAGTATTGTAAATTGAAGGGTTTTCTTATATTTCCAAACTAACTTTGCCAAAATATGTTATTCGTTTGAAATTAGTTTCTTTCTGTTCTTTTATTATTTCCAGCCTATATGGTACATATTTAATTATTTGTGAACGTTAAACTGGTATGACACGTTGGCATAGCATAGTATACCTCCAACCAATGACAAATTTGACGAGACTCATTACTTTACAACACTAAACTCTGATAAAAATTCAACTCCTGATCACGATAAATTACGCTGCCCATATTTAAAATATATCCAACACTGTTTATGAATTTAAAAATTAATTCAAAAACGGAAATTTCTATAAAACTTTATTAAATCACAATAAAATCTGGTTTGGTGCGTGAAACAGAATACGGCACTGTGAAGGGCTGCGATTGTACGCTCCTTAAAAATGTTTGCCTTTGAGCGGTAGATATATCAAGAATGGAATGCACAAAAATTTGATGATATTGTATAGATAGATGTTATATGGGTTACAGATCTATTGTGGATCCATGTTTATCTCATATGACCAGCTCTAGCTTTGCCTCTTTGATTAGTCCTATTAGCCCTGCCAGAGGGGCTTGGGTATAGGTCTCCGCGCTTGGGTTTGTAATGCCCAGCTTTTGATACCTAATCCTTGCTTAGCCCTCGAAGTGGCATAGGATGTGGAACGAGTCCTCTTCTTCCTCTAAGCAGAATCTCCATGGTGCTTCTTCCACTAGGCCTATTTTGCTCATATGTTTGCTGAGCTTGCAAATGACAGTGTCCTACAGACCTACTATTGTTTTGACCATTTTTCTTTATTCAGAAGTTCGATCGTGAATTTTGGCGATTATTTCTTAAGGAACTATTTCGCCTGTCTCTGTCCTGGTGAGTTCGTCCATCAGATATGGGCCTGTGTCTGTCTCCACCCATTTTTTATGGATCGTTTGACTGCGGTTTTGGAGATTCCGCAGGAGGGTTTCGGGCCAATTACTGCTTTTGACAAGCCTTGTTTGGCCAGTTCGTCTGCTTTGTCATTCCCTGGTTGTTCTCCATGTCCTGCGACCCACGCGATTGTTACTTTTTTGTGACAGTCAAGTTCATTAATAGCACGTATACAATCCTACACTAGCTTAGATTTGACCTGTGTGGAGATTAGTGCACTTAGCAGCGCCTGGCTGTCGGAGAATATAGCAATTGACCTACTTTGGTGTCTTGTTTAAAATTCTATATTCTCGAAAAAAGGAAGGGAATTAAATCTATTGAAAAACCTAGAAATCAACAGATACTAAAGAATAATCCTTCTAATCAATGAACTATCAAGCTCTCAACTACTTAAACTTGTATTTACCTGAAGAAGTTTTAACTTTGCGAAACAATTTTTCGAAAATAACCACACATTTTTGATAATCACAGAGTTATTCATAACTTCAAACTATTCACTTAGTAGAATTATTTTCAATGAATATTCATACTAGATTTTATACTATCAATATCTTACCTTCAGATGATGCTCGCTCTTTTAAGAAAGCTCTTCGTGAGTACGTTAAAAGTTTAAAATTACTACTTTTTTTCAAGTATATATATACGATATTTTTTGATAGCAAACCTTTACTTGTTGTAAGTCATTTGTCAGTAGCTGAGTTCTGAGTAAGTATAACGTTAAAAATGTAATACTTTACGATGGCAATATCTTGTTTTAGTGTAGTCAGTTCATATAACAGAGTTACCTTCAAGTGAACCATCCAATTCCTTTGGAAGAATATTGTTAAAGTGCTTACTAAGTATTAGTAGTAAGTTTCTCTACGTTGATACTTTGCAATTTAATCTAAATAATGTAAGAGGCGTTAATTTTCCTATAAAATCCTTTTGTCGACGTAAACAATATACTCAGGCAATTCCAGCACTTGCATCAATGATTGTCTCTTAGCAGCATACAGACGTCTAGTTATAACCAGGAACTGCTTGACCGTTTGTTCGCAAATGAATAGATTAGTTAACATTCGAAAAAGTGTTTTTGACAAAGTATGAAGTCAATATGGTCGTTGATTAGTGTAATATTCGAGGTAAAACTGGCTTCGTGTATTTTTAGTTACTCGAGTAAATCCAATTTACGGCCTTTTTTAATCTTTATTGAGACGAAAAGACTAAAGACAAATTTCCCACGTTAATTTGTATACCTTTTTTAGTGTTGGAGTTTTATCATTAGTATTGTTAATTTTTAGAATTATATTAATGTTATGTTTTCTTAAGATGTTATTTATTTCCAAGCTAACTTTAGCAAAATATATTAATCGTTTGAAATTTGTTTTTTGTGTTATTTTCATTATTATCAGCCTATAAATATTTACTCATTTGTATACCTTAAACTAAATAACAATAATTTGTAGGGGTTATGACTAAATGGTACTTCCTTAGTAAAATTTTTATTTTTATATTGCGACCAGGCAAATCAGCAAATTAACATTTGTTTTGTAGGCGTAATAAAATATTAAAATCAATAAAACTTAAACTTAACTTATGTGTTATAAAATTGTTGTAGGTTATATGTTATAGTTTAAAATGATATGTTATATATAATGTTATGTATATTTAGGTGTAAGATATTTATGATTAGTGTATTATGTGTATGTTTGTGTATATGGGTGGGTGTATGCATTTGAGGGTGATTGTGATGTGTTTGTGTGGTTGTTGTTTGGGTATGTGTTATGTATATATGTATGAGTTATGTGTATGTTCTGTATGTCTTAAATTTGTAATTTGTGTATTAGAATATTGCCACGTGTTTTTAGGTTATGTGATTAGTTAGTGTGTGTATTAATTTATTTATGTCTTTCTTGTCAATGTTGTTAGCTATAATTTGTCTGTTGTCGTTTTATGTTTAAATTTGTTTTTATCTTAGTCTTATTTGCAATTTTTATATTTGATTTAGTGCGTATATTTGTATTGACGCAGTGTAAGTAATCGTGTTTGTTAAGATAAGGATAGATGTCATATAGGTGTATGTATGGTCGTATATCTAGTGAACGGTTTTAATTTTTTGAAGATTGCTTCTGTTTCTAGGTGGACTTGATCGTTAAGTGATATGTTATTATTGTGTTTTGATTTTTCTATTTCATAGTTTTCGAGTAGTGTTAATTTATATGATTTTATTTCATGGTGTAATAGTTCTATATTGTCTTTGTTATTACATGTGTGATTATTATTTTTAAGGTGTCTTCCGAAATTAGATGTTGTATAATTTCTCTTGTGTTCTTTGATTCTATCATGTATTGTTCTGCCCGTTTCTCCGATGTATATTGCTTCGCAATTGTCACATTTTAGTTTGTATACTCCACTCTTTTGTAGTGGGGTTTTATTTTTTTATGTTTAGGCAGGAGACTGTATAATGTATTATATGTTTTGAATGCTTTAGTAATACCGTATTTATACAGGGTACTGCAACAGTGCGTCGGGCTTTCCTAGCGCCTTTCTCGTAAGAGATAGACAAAAATGTTTCGTATAAAAATTTATTGATTTAAAAATCTCTATACCGTAAAATTATTTTCAAATATACAGGGTGTCCCAATTTTTTTAAATGGAACACCCTGTATATTTTTTCATTTTCTAATTTGGATAATATTTTATAACTTGAACCTTTTTCTGGTTTTTGATTTCGATTTGGCATTTCCGAGTTATTGACGTTTTTCTGAAAAAAAAATGTAAAAAGCGGAGATTCACAAAAAAAATTATTCTGATGTTCTATTTAAAATTTAAGAAATTTTCTTTTTCCTATAGTTGGTCATAAGTACTGTTTATGTACCAGTGTTAAAAATTTTCACTTTGGAGGAACCCTGCCTTTGAATCAGACACGCCATTTTCTAAAATTTCAAAATGTGATAACTCTTTTTTTTTAAATGGAATCATATATTTGTTTAAATTTTATATTATTCTGCATCTAATTTTCTACAAAAAATATTAAGCATACCCTATACCTAAAAGTGATATTTTTCAAGAAATAAAAGAATGTATATTTGTATTGAATAGATAGCCATGACTGAAAATATGCATCTGTCAATTAAACAATTAGTTTGACATGTAAATCTCTCTGATATTTGATGCAAAGTGATTCTCTCCATTTCGCGGTATAAGTAGACAGCAAATTATCATCATGGATTTCTAAAAGGGCGAACGGAGGAGAAATGTTTTAGGAACTTACTCAATGGATTTATTGAAATGAAAAGTGTGAATTACAAAAAACAAGAAAGAAGAAAGCCTATCATCAACGAGGAAAACCAACTTTCAGTGCTATTAACAGCAACTGAGCATCCCAACGTAAACCAAAAAGACATTGGTGAAGGAACTGGCATAAGCGAGAAGTCAGTACAAAGCATTCTGAAGAAAAATCGATATCATGCATACCATATTCAGCTATATCAAGAACTGAGTAATACTGATTTTCAATTTCGTTCCGAATTTTGTATCTGGGGAAGACAGGAAATTCAGGACATCCCATAACAACGCATCTGTCAACAGGCAATTTTCACTATTATTCAACTGATAATCCGCATGTTATGAGACAAGTTGATCATCAGCATCGACGGTCTTTGAATGTCTGGGGCGGAATTTTTGGAAACCATGTAGTAGGTCCACATTTCTTCAAGGGCCATCTCAATAGGCCTATGTATTTGCACTTCCTGAATTGAATTACCCGGAACGTTAGCTAATATACCCTAACTAACAAGAAACAGGGTATGGTTTTAACAAGACGGAGCACCTATCCAATTTTCGGAAGACATTTAATTTTTCCCAACCAGTGGATTGGTAGGAATGGACCCACCAAATGGCCTGCTAGATCTCCGGATCTAACAAAACCTGACGTTTTCTTGTGGGGATACTTAAAAGAGATTGTTTTTTAAGGAACCACCAACAGCACCAATGAATATGCATCAACGAATTGTGGAAAGGTCTTTTCAGCGGCGAATTAATTTGTGCCTAAATGAAAATTGAAGACATTTTGAACATTTACTGTAGTAAATAATTTTGTTATCTTTCCCGGCTTTGGAATAAAATAATGAATCGTATTATCTGTTTCTGTTTATCTCACATTGACACTTACTTGCATTTTGTTAGTTATTTTGCCTCAGCATGATCAACTCCGTACATAGAAGTATTTATAATTAAATGGTTATTTTTATGAAAACTATTAAATATCTCAATAACTATGGGGTTTAGACATATTATTATTTGCAAAGTTTGGCATTTCTTTCTAATCTAATCGAATAATAAGAACAATAATTGTTTTCGCCTATCTGGGTAGCGCTGAATATAAATTCTTTAGGCTTGCAAACAATTAATTCCACCGTCTTCAGTAGCATATATCACATAAATTAATTCTTCTCAAAAATTGCATTGTTATAATCGTAACGTACAATGCAACAATACATACCAAACTTATTGTTTAATTGACAGATGCATTTTTTTTTCAGTCATAGCTATCTATTTAAAAAACAAATTCGTATTTAAGAACCGTTTGAAATATAAATCCTTTTATATCTTGAAAAATATCAATTTTAGGTATAGGGTATGCTTAATATTTTGTGTAGGAAATTAGATGCAGAATAATATAAAATTTAAAAAAATATATGATTCCATTTAAAAAACAAGAGTTACGACAATTTGAAATTTTAGAAAATGACGTGTCTGATACAAAGGCAGGGTTCCTCAAAAGTGAAAATTTTGGTACACTGGTACCTAAACAGTACTTATGACCAACCATAGAAAAAAAAATTCTTAAATTTTAAATAGAACAATTTTTTTTGTGAACCTTCGCTTTTTACACTTTTTTCAGAAAAACGTCAATAACTCGGAAATGCCATATTGAAATTAAAAACCAAAAAAGGTTCAAGTTATAAAATATTATCCAAATTAGAATTTGAAAGAATATACAGGGTGTTCCATTTAAAAAAATGTTTGCCATTAAAAAAAATGTTTGCTTTTGTTATACCGCAAAACACCCTGTATATTTGAAAATAATTTTACGGCATAGAGATTTTTAAATTAATAAATTTTTATACGAAACATTTTTTTCTATCTCTTACGAGAAACACGCTAGGAAAGCCTGACGCACTGTTGCAGGACCCTGTATAATATTTTTGCAATTCTTAAATCGAATATCCCATATAACGGATTTTTCTATATGTTTTGTTTGTTGGGTTGTTATTGTTGTTAATAGGTGTAAGTGATGTATTATATTGTGCGGGTGTTTTGTTTATCATTGAATTAATTTTATGTATAGGGTAATTATGTTTTCTGGCTAGTTGTTTGATTATATTTGCTTCATATTGATAATTAGTATTGTTCATTGGTATGTTTTTTAAACGATGAAAGATGGGCTACCAATGGGTTCACCATTAACCGACGACATATTTGATGACACCCACTACTTTACAGCACTAAACTCTGGCAAAAATTAAACTCCTGGCGAAAATATTCCGCGTCCCATAATTAAGAATTACCTAACACTGTCCGTAAACGTATCCTAAAAATTCGAAAATTCTACAAAACTTTACGAGATGTGTGGAACTATTGACTGTTCCTCTGTCAAAATAAAGTCTGCTTGAGCACGTGAAACTGATGGCAAAAAATTAATACACTCTTCAGCGGTAGATATATTAAAATAAACTCAATGCACAAAATTTTGAAATAATATTGAACTCTTAAATATTGTAGCTGTAAATTACCTAAATTTTTTCCTTATAAGTAAATAAAATTGTTAGGTTTAATAGCTAAAACATGAGATTTTCAAAGAATTTTGTTTGCTTTTAATTTTCGC
Organism: Ontholestes murinus; assembly: GCA_963969525.1. Taxonomy (NCBI): domain Eukaryota; kingdom Metazoa; phylum Arthropoda; class Insecta; order Coleoptera; family Staphylinidae; genus Ontholestes; species Ontholestes murinus. The sequence goes on along the minus strand of OZ018393.1, from coordinate 45,626,064 downwards.
AACAATTGTTTCGCCACAGGGTGGCTTCTTCAGGCGGAGAATGCTATGGTATATACCGTAAATATTGTAAATGGTACATACCATTCTTTTCCTGAAGAAGTCATATATAAAATTAACTTTCAACAATTAACAGCCTATATAATCAAAATAATAAGTACATAAACCTAAACCTGAATTTTTAACCGAACACTTTAAACCATTTACTTAATAGAACTAGTTTCAAACAATATTTAGATTTGAGATTTTATCTGGTCAAAATCTACCTTCAGGTAAAATTCTTTTTAGAAAGCTTGCTGTATTGTGACCAAAATATTATTAATAGATTATTCCTTATAATTTAAATCTTTCATTTCACTATTTTCTTTTTATTATTTTGAGTTTCTTAATACTTTTCTGACAGAAAATCCTTACTTGGTGTAAGTAATTCATCGGTAACACTATCTGGAGTATGAACCAGTTATATGCCTTATATGACCCTTTAATAAATTAGTAGACATATTACTTCACAACCTTCTCATAAGTGCTTTACAGCCACTTCATATAAACTTCTCAAACAGAACATATATATAATATAGTATTTATACATATTCATCAATGTTGCCGATGGCCTCGACCGTAATAAAATCATTTCAAATATTTACCACTATTACCGAAAAACCTAAAGGGTCAAATCCCTACATTAAAGCCCCCCATGGGACGTTGACGTAGGAAACCTGTCCAAGCCTAGAGGGGGACAGCGCCACCTTTGTTTTCTGATTCGATACATTATTGCTAAGATTAATTGCAATATTTACTATTATCTACATATTATTATTATACGCCAGTTGCCTTTCAACCGGAGCAACTCTCTATTTGTCGTTTCTGTGAACCTGACCTCAAGATTTTTTTATAAAATTACCTCCAAATTATTAATAATTAAGTAAATTGATTTCTTTAGACAAATAATCACGAAATAAACTCCTCTCCTCCTCATTTATATAATAAATGGGAGGAGGAGAATGTGATAATTCGAACGAGGCATCTCCTTCCAATTAGGTTTTTTTTTTAAAAAAATTAGTGATGACAAAAAAACTTCAAAAAAAGGAGAAGGTTTTAGAATTTGGTCCCCCTCGACTAGCATCAATGAAGCAAATTTTGTTTAAAAAATAAATAAAATAAAAAATAAATTCTGATGTAAGACAATGGTTTTAGTTTTCTGTCCAACGGCTATCGATCTATCGTCTTTCATGATTGTTTATGTCTCATTGAGTTAACTGTCTTTATTCTTCAAACGTAATGATCGCTAATATAATTATGAAATGAGGAAATATGTGATTTCGGGGTGCTTAAATCAAGGTGTTGTTAGGGGATGACGAGGGATGTTAGGCGTTCATCAATGGGAATTATGTTAGTTAATTGGTATAGAAGGGTGGGTGTTAGATGGATTGTGTATGGGGGGTTTAATTTTTGTTATTGTACGAAGTGCTGGGCGTTCAGATATTTGGATATTTTCATGGACAAAATGGTGAGTTTTATGGAAAAGAATAGCGGCGTGTTCAAGAAGAAGACGGCAGATCATTTTGTAAATATTCGCAGCTGATTTTGTTGTTATGTCTTTGTAGGCGAGGTTTTTAAAATGCCATACTTTCTTTTAGATATTTTGAGAATGTGATTTAAATGTTAGTTTGGGGTAAAATATAATTCTAAGGTATTTGCAAGAAGGAGATTAGGTTAAATAGAATGGTTATTAATGGTTATTTTTAATGGTGAATTATGTGAAAGATGCAGAGGATTTAGGAGAATTGAAGTTGATTGTTATTTTCAATTTTGCAAACGATCATTGTATGGTGTCGATCAGCCCTTGTATTGTTTTGAGTGGCTTGTGCAGGGTGGAGGCATGTACTATGCCTCCATAGAATTTAGGTAATATGAATTAGGGTTATAAATATCATCAATATCGACCTATCACCAATCCTTCGGTGATATGTTCTAGAAATATTTGACAGAGAAATCTCTGAAAAAAATCACAACCCTTTAATATTAAAAAAGAAAAAAATCTGGAAATTTTCATTTAGTTAACCCAAGAAATGCTAGATACAAAATTAAAGAATTTTTTTTAACCCATAACTTGTAAAAAAAATTGAGATTTCCAAGAAACTTTTGTGAAAATCAAAGAAATCAAAGAAATGTTTTATGAAATTTCTATAAAAAGTTTACCAATATAATGGAGAAATGTTCTCTAAAATTGAAATTGATACTTACTATTAGAAAATTCTAAATCAAATGATCGAAAAATTTTAGAACTCTCGTAAAAAATAAAAATAAAATTTAAAAAAATATCTAGAAGAAAAGCTCTGAAAATTCATAACATTTAAAGGGATTTAATATTTAAAAGAAAAAAGATTCTGGAAAATTTTGATCATATAACGAAAGCAATTCTAGGTAGTTCTTGAGAATATTAAAGAAATATTTCTTAAAACCTTTTAAATTTTACAAATCTGGCTATGATAATATAAAATTTTCGAAATTTAGCAGAAAAATTTTGTGAAAATAAAAGTTCTTCGAAATTTCTAAAATAAAGAGTGCCACCCCACAAACACTCTTCATCAATTCATTAGATCGTATCATCCGAACAGTTAAATTCAACTAGCTTTAATTTTTAGATATTTTTTAATTTTTTTTATGACAGGGCAGAAATTTATTTTTGTAAATATGTGTTACTGCAATAAAGATGTTGTATATATAAAGAGTGCCAAAATAATGGTGACAAAATCTTTGAAATTAAAACAGAAGTAGAGAATTGAAACTCATTTTAGAAAACTCGTAAAAAATAAATAGGATTTTAAAAAATATATGCCTAGAAATACAATATTTCTAAAAATAAAAATTTCTGAAAACTTTCACAACCCTTAAAAAATAGGATTTCGAAGAAGTAAAGAAATATGGTAAATTTCAATTAGATAACGCATAAAATGGTAGATATTTTTTTAAAAAGTAAAGAATAATTATTTACTCTTGAAGCTTCAAAAAAATTATAGGGATCTGGTTAGAATATTGTCAAATTTTTCGATATTTAGAAGGAAACTTTCTCCAATTGAAAGAGATTTTTTTATGGAATTTCTAAACATAAAGATTATCAGGAAATAGTTTCTAAAATTAAAGTACAAATTCTTAAACATTCTTTGAAACCTAAAGAAAACGACGAAATACTCTAGAAATCTGCTAATTTTCTTCTAATTCCGAATTAATAGATACTTTTATTAAGTTAGTATACGTTATAGTGTGGAAAATTCTAGGTAAATGCAACAATAAAAATAAAAAATGTATTAATTGCAAATTACCTCCTTTTTGCTATAGTTCTAAGTTTTTTGAATTCCTGTTAAAACAGAAAATCCTCAAATACACGAGGATACATATTTATCAATAAAAGCTATGACGGACCGTATTTAGAAAACCAACTCATACAAATAGACATCTGAATGCCGCTTTTCACCATCACCCTGCCCAACTCCGTTCTGCTACAAAAACTTTCTTAAATCACTCCTCACGACTAACAGATAAATCCTATTTAAATAACGCACTGGCTACCCTCGAGACAGCTCTTGTCCAAAATGGTTTCTCTCCTTTCTTAATGAAATATAAATCCATCCCTAAAAGAACCGATACACCCAAGAATTTTCAAATATAACATTTCTTTGATACATACGAGGTACAACAGTCAGAATCTCAAAAAAGTGCTAAAAGGACACAATAACAAAAGAATTTTTACCACTTAGTGTACATTCGGCCAATTCCTTAATTCCCCAAAAGACACTATTCCCCCTGAAAATCAAGGAGTATGCAAAATCCCCTGTGCCGGCTGTAATAAAGTTTATATCGGATTATCTAACAGACGCATGAACTTAACGGTAAGACAAACAGATCAGAGTCGCCGAAAAATATTTACCCTCTTCATATCTGGCGAACATAACACATGATAAATTTCGTACTCTCGACTTCCATTGCAGTATTAGACCATTTCACCAAAAGGATTATGTGCGAGGAAATCGAAATAGAAAAACATACCGATAATCTCAATAAATGTGACGACGCCCAACCACTACCACCCACTTCGAAATCCACTTTATGCAGCAAGCATATCTTATTACCTGCACAACAAATTTTCTTCTACACAAGCAACACCTGTTAATCCGTTCGATCGTATCACACACTCGCTGCCAAACGTCAACCTCTAACACCGCAGGTATAATTAGCCATGGGGTCAAATGACGGTGTCATCAACATAACGTAGAAACAGCCATAAACATATTGGCGATTACAGATGCAATTGGGGATCCCATTGATGGTTTTTCAATTTGTTTATAGCGGTTAAATATGAAGAAAGGCAGTGTTTAATGAGCTCTATAGTGGGGGTAGGCTGTTGGTATTTGGTTTTTAAAAGTTCAATTGTTTCGTTAATAGGTACTTTGGTGCAGAGGGATTTAACGTAAAACCAACCAGAATGTATGTTTTAGATAATTTTATGGGTTTTGTTGAGACCCAGGAAGTGTGAAGAGTTTTTAACATAGGATTTGACTTGTTCGGAAGTCGTTTGGAGCTGTCTGGCTAAAAATTTAACTATTTTTTTGTGTGGGTGAGTCGAAAGAACTGACAATGTATCGGAGTAGGGTGTCGAGTTTATGTATTTTGGATAGAACGTATAGCTTGGGGCATTTAGAGGAATTAAAGATTGTTTGGTTTCGCTGTGTTTAATTTTAGTAGTTTTCTCTAGGTAGGTTGTTGGATCAGAATCGAGTCTAGCTACAATGCGAAATACAAAGATATAATTGAAAACGACATGCCAACATTTTTAGAAAATCCGAACTTATCTAAGTCTTATCTAAGACTGGCAAAAAGATGATTGCAAGATTCAGGTGCGGAAAAGAATAAAGCGAAAATAAGTTTTGGGTTGATGAAGAACGAAAGTTGTTCAGAATAAATGAGATTAAAGAGGAGAAAATGCGTTACAAGGAGGTGTTGAAAGTAGACGAAAGAGGATTGGAATGGACCCGAGAAATTATAAAACGAATAACTAATTTAAACCAATAAGGAAAAAGCAAATCTTTTTACAATAATTTATTATGTATTGTGATGAAATGAATTATGTATGCTATGTTAATTCTAGGCCACAAGGCAAGAAATAAACGATTGAATACTTCGCGGAATCAGAATTTTCAATCTAAGACCCAAAAACATTCTGCAAACACATTACATTATTTTATTTGTTCGTAATCCTTGCTGGACAAACTATCTTCTAGTTTAGCTTCTTATAATGACAGAAGGTCGATAGCCCAGAGATGTATGTACTAACCACTTTTGTTAATATATTGTTTGTTGTGAACATCTTATCCCTTAGAAATAATATTTGCTCACGTTTTTATAGTCTGGTAATAAAATCTGTTTGCCTTTTTCTGAAAATAAAAGTGTTGCCTCCATGTAAACACACGTTTTGATTAACGCCACCTACGGCGTATAATTACCTCGCTTTATTAGCAGCGGGTGGTAATTAACCGAATGAACAATGCATGGAATTCACTTCATGTTCGCACTGGGAGCTTAGTGCACGTCACACTCATCAATGTCATTTTATATCCATTACCATCTCGTTACTTTAAATTATACAAGCTTTCGGCCGCTAATATCACCCACCTACTGAATACTTAAAACGCGGTTTGTACATTTAATTTCCATACAATATAACAACTTCATTACTGCAGGTGTTCGTTCGGTAATTTGATACCGAAACTAACAGCATCAAAAAGTCCCGAAGCTGTAATTATAATTAATAGAGATGCGAGAGGGAGAGCGAGAGAGTGTATCGTGCGTAGCAACAGGTTATTTGATGTGTAAATTATCTACGATGTATCTATATAGAAAATAATTATAAATTTTTAATAGAAAAATATTAGATTATACTAATTATATCTTTAATAATTTAGTGGGGATTAATTTTCTATAGTCATATTATGTTATTAAAAATGATTAGTGAATTTAAATTATGAACAACATGATGTAAACCTATTAGCGTACATTTATATGCTCCAGTTATAGAAGATGTAATTAAAGATGCAACGCCCACTACTTGAAGCAATTGCTCGTGCATGATTGTGCCTTCAAGATCTATTAACATAGCCGGGCCGGCGTATTCTTTTGATTAACTACCTAATTAAAATATAATTTAAAGCAGTTTCACGGTTGGAGATTTCGTATAAACGGTTGTATTTACTTTGCCGTGTTTCTGTTTTAATGGGGTACGTAATACTCTTAAGAGCAATGGGGATTAATCTTAATTACTATCCCAGTACATTATTCATACACTACGGCGAATAAAATAATTTTTTTTATAAGAACATAAAAATCCGTTCGTTTTCATTAAATCACTATGTTACGTCTAAATAAACAAACAAAAAACAAATAAAGGAGATAAACGGCAGAAAAATGGAAGACGAAAAGAATAGATCTAAAAAGGACAACGACAAAAGTTAACAAAAGAAAAATAATGCAATATAAAAGATGAAAGAAAAGGCCAATAAATGAAAACAAAAGATGAAAGCCAAATGTCAAGAGACACGCGGTCTCTATTGTAGGAAAGTAAGAGGCAGCAATCACACAAAAGTACTATAAAAATACAGGTTATAATATATGCGAAAAGCCACCAATGTTAGGCCATAAAAACAAATGCATAGCCGGAGAAGAAACTTAATAATAAAAGCCAACAAAGGATCAGATTACAGTACCTTTCTGGGTGATTTGAAAAGAATGCAGGGAAAGGAAAGGCAGTAGTAAGTTTCAATCAAGATCAAGGAATGAAATTAACCTAACTGAGATAGAAAAGACAATTGAAGGTACAATCAATTAGATTCTGCACCAGAGATCCATGAAAATCCGTTTAGAGTCCAAAAACAGCAGTTAAAGAATTATAAAAATTAGATGGTTAACTTGCACGGTAAAGATTAGGTAGCAAAAATACTAAATGTGACTGAATATTAGAATGCAAATAGAAGGTATATTTTCTTTGTTATCATTATCTTCTTTTGTAGACTAGTTTTACTGCCTTTATTCAAGAATAATACTACCTCATCTTTTACTTTAGAGTTAGTTAGATTGGTTGCTTCAAATACGTAGCGGGTTAATAAGATTAATGAGTTTCTAGACAACTGTCATTTAGAGCTTACTGCATTAGGTTATTTTCTGTGTTGGCTTTAATACGGCAGTACGTCCTGTATATAAGAGAGGTGACATAGGGAAAGTAGATAACTATAGGGGAGTAATGATAATTTTGAAAAATATGCTAGATGAGGTGGTGGAAGAGAGGAAACTTGTGCTAGGGGTACAGGAAGGTTTTAGAAAGGGCAGAGGAACGAGATACCAGATCTTTACTTTGACTAGGAACGTTGATAATGTGATGAAAGAAAGAGGTAGCGCGTATGCGGTTTTTAGATTTGCAGGTAGAGATTGATATAGTATTTGGGAAGGGGAGGGATGAGTGATAGAATAGTAGAATTTATATGGAGCATGTAATATGTAAGGTACTAGAGAGTTTCAGGATGTGAAAGAGATTGAGTGGGTGTATATTAAAAAATTAGAAGAGGAATTAAGAAACGGATTGGAGGGGAGTAGGAAGGAATAAAAGAGATGTTAGCGAGGGTGGAGAAATACATGGATATGAGAGATTTAAAAGTGAATATTGGAATAATGAAGTTGATGAGATTTAGGAATAAAAGAAAGGAGGGAAAAATAATAGAGCTAGAATGGAAGAAAGAGGTGATCAAGAGGGTAAAAAATTTTAAGTATCTTGGGTTTATACATATTTTAAAGTTCAGGAGGTTATGTGGAGCATATCAAGTGGGTACAGGGGAAGGCGAGGAAAGCCTAGGCGGTGGTGAAATATAGATGACTATGCGAGAATGATTTGTGACGGTCAACAGCTATGAAAGATTGGAAGGAGCTCAGTGATATTGCTGAAGTATATGTTTGGGGTGAAGATAATGACACCTGACTTAATATTGCTTCAGGAAACGAATATGGAGAACATATGGAGTGAAACGATAAGGACAGTGACCGAGTATGAAATGAAACGAGAGGAGATTGGTGAAGGAGGTGTATGATAGTATGAGTTTGTTAGAGTAAATGGTGAAGGAGTGGCTAGAGCAGGGGCTTAATGTGAAGAAATTAATGTGAGAGGCAAGATAGACAAGTATATATGAAGAAGAATGGATACAATGAGAGCTATAGAGAGTGTCAGATACATGAAAGGAAGCCAAGGTACCTGGAGAATAACCGTTTCAGAAGAGAGAAGGAGGTGACTTGAACAAGGGCGAGGTGCGGGATTCAGGAGAGAGGGAGGAAGAAATAGATGGGTGAAGGATACAGAGATTGCGAGCTGTGTGATAATGGGAAGGATACATGAAGTAATATGTCAACTCTTATTAGTTGATAAATAAGAGATAATATATATATAACAGATGATACTTCACAGATAACATATGATAAATTTGGCAGATGGTAAAATAATGCTATGTATGATAATAAATTTCTATTTCCATAATGATTGTGTTTTCATAAATTATTTAAAACATCTTAAAATTAAATGTAAATATTGATTGATGATTTTAAAATGATAATAAAAGTTACAAATGAAAAATTACAGTTAATTGTTTAAAGATGATAAATTTGAAATGTGGCAAATTTATAAACTTGTATCTATATTTTTTTACAACTGTTTGAATTATTGAAAATTTCTAGAATAATTATATAAATATTATAGATGCCACAGTGTAGATTATAAGTGATAGATTATGAAAATTACAGATGACCAGTAACACGTGATATATCACAGAAAAAAATTAATAAGTGGCAGTTGACAGATCATAAATGATAAATATGTTCAAAATTATAAAAAATATTCGCAATTTTAAGAACCACAAATTAGATATGAAAAATGCTACTTAGCATATGATAGGTTTCATATGATATAAATGGCAGATGACAAATGACAATTAAGAACTGATGGAATAAAGATGATAAACAATTTTGTACCTGTATTTTTATAATTTTATTGTTAATAATAATAACAATAATAATAATGTTTATTAGCGCTAGTAACTACAAGTTTTACACACGTCATATTGTTGAACTTAGTCATAATATATCTAATGAAAATTTAATTAATTCTAACTTAAATTTAATACATGAATCAGGATACAGTCATTAATAGTTAATAAATAATTGTCTATAGAAAGTATAATGAAAGTAGTTAAAACGACAAACGATTACAGTTTGAAATCTGGTGTAGGCGTAAGAGTATGGTAAGTGAAATTAATTTAAGATCGATCGATAAATCAGCAATAGTTGGAGTCCCGTAAAATTCATTTAGGAGTCGCCTAAACACTCGTCCCAGCTGAAATAAGAGTTACAGATGAGAATTTTTTTTCAGAATTAGCTTAATTTTTTCAAATGATAAGCTTCTTATTCTATGAGGCAGTTTATTGTAAAAATTCCCAAGAACCTGGAACAATTTTACTCTTTATCAGCCTTGTTTCTTTTTAGATATGTCTGGTTTTATGATTATGTTTGGCTGAAATGATACTATAATGGCTAAAATATTCCACAATGTAAGTCAGACAGGTATAAATGTATAAAGAGGGTAAATTTACACTTACACTTACGGATTGTAAAAGAGGCTTGCATTCCTCTCGGTAGCCAGCTCCTGTTTCGCACAAAATATTGACAAATTCTATAATGTGTGGCTCTTAAGATTATCCTCAGACTTGATTAGACAGATATCCTAATAAAAATATTTTGCTACACAATATTTTGGCTAGCATGTAAAATAGCATCAGTGGTAGAGAACGCCTTTTTAAACATTAACTCCATAGCATTAGTAATGTTAGTTGCTGTAGAATCACCGATAATCTTTATTAGGTTCTGGAAAGATTTATTGAACTCATTTGGAAAGTTTGGGCATGGCTCAACCTGAAATATTGAATTGTTTGCATTTGAATTGATAACTTGCCACATGGCTTAACATTTGTTGTTCGAGTTGGCAATAGAAGTATCATTAGACTTTATTTTAGCGGCTTTTATTGTTAATTTGTAATTACGTCTCTCTCTGTCTTTAAAATTGTGGTTATTTTGAGCGGCATCATATAAAAATAATAATAATAAACGTCTTCATGACTACTAAATTGTTATTATATCAGTGGATTTTATTTATATCAAAATTTTTACATTTTATAATCTTTTCTGGAAAATTATTAAAGACTGCTAAAAACAAATTATGAAATAATGCACATTTTATATTTGGGTCATTTAATAATTCATCCCAGTTTATTGAAACCAATGCTTGAAAAAACATGAACTTATCACTTTCTGTGGTAAGTCTTATGTACTATCTTAGAGCAAATGAGGGAATATACCTGCCGCTAATTGTTTGAGGATTATCTCGGGAGGGTAGTACAAGATTAAAAAGTGGCGAAAAGATTAGTTCGGTCTGCTCATTAAGAAGATTTACTGATGGATTACGGCTCTGTTTGAAAATTTCCAATGACTCCAGGAGATTAAGCTTAACGCCCTTGTTGCAATTATGAAAGATTTTTAGATTATTTATATCCGGGAATTGGTATTTGCATTCTAAACAAGAGCTAGTGTCTTGATTAAGACGAAAAGCACGATGATGTCCGGAAAAACGAGTTGATACACTTCGTCCTGTTTGACCTACATACACACTATTGTATTTTGAACAACGGATCTCATACGCACCAGATTTTTTAAGAGGATCGACTTTATCTTTGGCATTGAATAGCATGTTTGATAATTTTCCAGGAGGTTTAAACGCTACTTGATGATTCTCTTTTCGAAAAATATTAGCAATCTGTTCGCTGGTTTTTGCAAAGTATGTGAGCGGAATGAACGATGTATTTAAATTAGCTATTTTCAGATATATTAAAACCCTTGTCGTTTGATGACGTTTTTTGTTTATTAGGTTTTGAATGAGGTTAGTGGGGAAACCATTGTCACTGGCAATTGAAATTATTTTATTTAATTCTGTGGCTCTTCTGTCAGTAGTTAAGGGGATGGAGAAAGCTCTATGTATCATTGAGTGATATGCAGCTAGTTTATGTGACAACGGGTGATTTGAGACAAATGGGATTGTTGAGTCGATGTTAGTAGGCTTCCTGTATATATAAAATTCAATTTAATTATTTTGGTGAATTAACGTTAATTCATTTCTTATTTTTCTCATAACATAAAAGAAAAAAACATTAAAGAAGTCAATCTTTTCGAAGCAGTACATGGAAAATTCAGAATATTCGTAAAAATAACACAACATTAGTGTAGCTTTAAAATCCCCCAATAAATTGTATAATAAAATATAAAATAATAAAAAGCCTTTAAATAAAATGTGGGTGATTCGATATAAAATTGTACGTCCCAGTATATTTTTTTTTTATTTTGCGTACTAGTTTAGAACCATATTTCGGTTCAACATCAGCGGAAAAGCGGAAAATAAAAAAATGTATACTGGAACGTACAATTTTATATCTAATCACCCACATACTTAACCCATTAATAGATTACAAAAAAAACTATTTAATTAAAATGTAAAAAATCTGGTATTTACGAAATCTGTGTAAGGTAGAACTTTTTTAGACATGTTTTTATATGAATGATAATTGATTTGAAGAAAAATCGAAAATCCAAAGTGTTTTAAAAACATTAGGTTGGGTAAATCTGTAAAAGAATTAACTTTAGCAATTAGTCAAACAAAGAAATTAAGATTTAATTTCCCTCATTTCAGTATACAAGTACACAACTTCTTGCAGCTATTGAGTAGGATTTTTTATAGGATGTCATAGTTTGATAAATGGACAATTTGTTTTAAATATTTCAGATAAACATTAAACTAAAACACTACTATGTTTTTACCACGCAGTAATGGTCGCAATCATTCATATATCCATTTGAGGTAAATCTGTGGAATTAATTTTTGTAATAATTCATACATTGTTATTAATAATACCTTTGCTTCGGTTTAGTTTATTAGTCTCATCTTGTTTCTACTTGAATTGAATTGAGGCGGATACATAATGAAACTCCATACCACATTGAAATAAAACACAGTTGGGAGGGTTTCACATTTATTGTTGAACACTGCAACATGAATCAGTATTTATCTGCCACTATGCGGTGAAACATGTTGCAGTGTTCAACAATAAATGTGAAACCCTCCCAACTGTGTTGTTTAATTTCAATTGTTTCTACTTATAAATTAGTAATTATTTTCTAGAAATAGCTAAGATTGATTAAGTACCAATATCTTCTAAAAATTGTATGTACATCTGTAAGAGCATTATGGCAGTAAAAGACAAAACATATTCATTAACATAACATTGAATTCTACCTTTTCTCTCTATAAAATTTAGTTTGGAAGGGTGCCATTCAATTCCCAGTTGTTGAGTACTTATTTAAGGAATATTAACGATTAATCATTTGTTAAAGTAAGAGATCTATCTATAAAGTAGTACCCGTTTATGAATATAAAAAAATATGTATAAGAAATATATTAAGAAATATTAACGTTTTATTTCTAAAGAACATCCCTAAAACTACTTCTCTACATTGTCACCTCGTAAATTTAAGCATGTGTCGTAACATGAGGCAAGTTTTTGTATTCCTCCGGTAATCACAGCTTCTTTCAGTTCTGTATGTCTTTCAAAATTCTTTCTGTCAAACAGTTCTTAAGTTTTGTAAAGAGGTGGTAATCTGAAGGAGCTAAGTCTTTACTATAGGGTGGATGGTTGAAAGTTCGTCCGTAATGACTAAGGACCGTTCCGAATGCTCGCCATCATGGGTTTTCTTTCTTCCTAAGCTGAAATTACCACCCAAGCGTCGAACAGACGACTCATGTATAATATTTTCTCAATTGACGACGAATGTCGCAAGGTTGCTAATTACATCCCTAGCTTCACAATTGCAGCTTTCTTTATTTTCTTAAACATTATAAATACTCAAATAAACAGCACAGTAAATACCAGCGAGACGTAACTTTGCACCCTTACAACTGACAGATAAGTGAGCATGTTAGCACACATCCAGCAGCTACTCTGTTCGCCAGCGCTCCACATAGAGCAATAGTACTATTTTCCTCCTACTATCCCCCGAAATTTGAATGACCGTATAATTGTATCTAATCTATAGTTACAAATATTAAGAAGTTATGATATAATATCGAAAACTGTAAGCCTTCACAATCAGTTATTTAAACAGATGTATCACAAAGTTATGGCTTCAAGCACTCAACATATTTAAAAAGAGTTTGTTTAAATTAGTTATTGATTCATGAAAGGATTAAATGCAATCTGGCCTATTTTAGGGCCACAGTACATAATTTATTCAGTATTAAAATTAAAGTAACGTATAGTTATGCCTGCAATTTAAAATTGCTTGCTAAATTAAAAATTCCATACTTTAATACCTTAAAATATTTTACATCGCTTTTCTTTTCATACTTTTATTATGATATTGTTATTATCTTTATTAAATTATCTAGAAGTTAATAAAAACGTAAATGCTTAATATTGTATGTTGTTAAAATGTGAATTTTGAAAGTTTTATTGTTTTGTATAAGTAAATACAATAATTTATTATGAAAATGAATGACCTCAATGTTAACTAGTTTCAGCGAAATTTTACTTGGCATGTGACATGATAGTTGATAACTTAGTTATATGCGTTCAAGAGTCACTGTTGTATAAAATTACATCCACATTGTAATTAATTTATTACCGAGATAACTTTACTCGCGGGAATTAATTCAAAATTTATGCTCTGTAACGTTCTAACATTTAATGACATATTTAATAGGGAAACTTTAACGCCAGCAATCTTCCCGCAATTAATGAGGCAACTTCCTTATGAACTAACATGTATGTACGTGTATAAATTTGAAACGAGGCCTATGCGGTGCATATACACTTGGCGAAACTCAAACAAATCACGTGTTTATCCGGGGGTACATCGGGCTTTTGTTGTTTTGTGATGGAAGATGTATGTGCCACGCTTGCGGATATTGTTCTGCAATAGCTACATTTTGTAATGGCCCCCCATTGTGCGGTCGCATATTGAAATTGATTTTAATTTACAATCCTGAGTTAATTGTTCGAATGCGGTCGGGGTATTAATTAAACCATAAATTCTGCTGTCTGAAAAAAAATATATATCCAACCCATACTAATATGATTTTAATAACTATTACTACGAAAAAATTCAAAGTAAAAGAAATAAAACAGTGACTTTTCTGAGAGAGAGTAATGTCTTTATTAATGAGAGTATTACAATCTATAATTTTAATAGTAATTATTTTATTTATCTTTTTTGCCTCGAATACACGTTCATATGACAGTACTCTGTAGTACTTAAGTAATTTTCAACTTACTTACATTTTCTGAGCATATTTAAAATATGCGCTAATGTTTTTAAAGAATATCAATATTAATTTTGCCTTCATAATACTTTAGATTTGTATATATAATACTGACTCTTCAGCTTCTAATATTCTCCTAATACTTTGATTTTCAAACAAGAGCAGAAATAATAATTTTTGCGTTTTAGGGTCCCCTGCCCTTTCAGTATATTTTCTTCTAGGTTTTAATTTTTCTGGGGATAACCAAAAATGCTTTAGTGGTATCTTGGTTACAGCGCTACGACCTGGATAGATATTTTGTACTAGTATCCTATTAGTAGTATGTTCCCAGTAATAAAATTTCCTTGGTAAAGCCAATTAACTTCCCAGGAGACCATGGCCTGTTCCCATTTCTGCGATTAGGGCTAGTCTGATGATGGTAGCCATACACAAGCATAGAATGTGCTCGGCCATTTCCTCTGCCAATCGACATAGTTTACAAGTGGTGTTGTCCAGTTTACGTATATTGTGAGGATGATATACTGGGTAATGTCCTGTACCTGACGAGTCTTATTTCGCTTTTAGTAAGACACACGAGCTGCTTAGTACTGCTTGACGAGAGACCATTTTTAATTTCTTTGGCCTTGTGTGTTTACGCAGAGCCCTGGTTAGTACCTTTTTCACACGCTTGAACCACGCAATTCCTATTATTTTGATGTAGACTTTGGTTCGACCATGGTAGTCACAGCTACTGCCTTGGCAAGTTTGATACTTGCATGACCTGGTATCCATATTAGAGTGAGCTTGGTTCAGAGCTTGTTTATAGTTCCAAGTAGTTTTATAATTGTAGCACGCTTTGAGGTTCTTATTGTGGTAGGCCACGATGTTTAAATATTTTTCCAATTTTTAAGTTTCTGACAGTTATTAAACAATTAATTAATTTCAGTTAATTATTGATTTTCCTTTTATGTTGATTACATATAATTATAAATATATTAATGTATTAAAAGAGGCGAGTTATGTTTTTTTTTTGTGCGAACGAAATAAATTAAATTTTCCAACGTAAACATTAGACATGTCCCGTCTGAAAAGAGCAATAAATTACCTGGGCTGGCGAGGATAACCCAAACGTAAATACAAAGTATTACAGAAAGCGATTTTATTTCGGGTGGCCCTAAATTGTTACTCTTTTTGCATACACAAGAAAAAAATAAATTAAATCCGTTTCATTTTTATTTGAACGTAATATTGCTAATGATCCACGCTGAATACAATACCCGCACGTTCAATAATTACTCCATTTAGGTAATTAAAGCGTTCGTAATTTGTAAATTGCATGGAATTAATTGTAATTTCTTTCTTGCTCGCTTGCTCCCAGTTATTATGAGATACACAGAAACGGATATCAATTAACCGTGATATCCGCGCCAGACAAATTATACGTCAGTCTCATTATCCAGCCAGCAGACTGTGTATATAATTACCAACGGAAATGAGAAACCTCAAAGGAATACACGTACTATTTGCGAATAATGCTACACGCACGCAATTACGTTATAGTATGCCATCTAAAAACAAAACAGAAGCGACCTCCAAGAGTACATGATTACCTTTCAATTATTTATCCAAACATGTGTATATTTTTATTAAGTACTTTAAAGATAATAGGTTGCTTGTGTATATCTGAATTAAAATTGAAATTATTGTATAAAAAACCGAGGTATAGTAGAAAAGTAGTACCCGTTTGCAGCGTGCGGAGCGCTGGCGAATAGAGTACCCGCCAGATGCGGATGCTTAATGATTGGTATAATCGATGTATAGAGGAAATAATCTATATATTGATGTGACGAAATGGAATCTTATTCTGATGAAGTATACTCTCATGTTTGGAATTATTAACCTACTTTTGTAAATGAAATTTTTACAAATAGGTAAAATATTATGCATTGTGAAAATTCATGAGTCTTTTCTAGGCTAGTATGGATATTTAACTATTTAATTTGCGGACTAAAAATAGTACATCTCTCCAAGTAAGAGTAGTTTAAATATATTTCTACATAATCTGGTATCTTATAGTTTTATCTAAATAATTGTGATATAATTTTTAAACGTATACATTTTCAAATATGACGTTTATTTATAAATAAGGAATAAGTATATATAAGCAACCTCTATACAAATTACAGGCTAGTATTGTCTCTAGATTTTCTTAAAATTAAACAGGAACATATTTTTGTAAATAATAGTACCAATAAATTTTAGTAATTAGGTCACAAAATAATGCGAGAAAGCTGAAAATAGCAGTTAGTTATTTCCCTATGTGTCAATAGGTAACAGAACAATCCAGCTTTATGATACTTAAGTGTTAGAATGTTGACCGGGCTCAAAGAATGTACTGTGGAAGAGTAACGTACTGTTGTGCGTTTTTTCTGGCCAAAAGGACTTCCTGCAAATCATAATTATAAAGAAATGTCTCCTGTTTATGGTGAACACAACTGACTCAGGAACACAAAAGGAATCGAATGGGCTTATCCTTGCAATCCATCTCTCAGTACTCCGATGAAGGGGAGGGCATGCTTAACAGGATTATTACTGGTGATGAATCATGGATGTATCACTAACAACCCGAAACAACTCACGATTCATACAATGGAAACATCCTTCTTCATCCCTGTTCTGGGATTATCGAGGAGTGCTCCTAGTCCATGACCAGAATAGAGATGAGAAAGATAATGCTGAATCGTACTGTAGAGTTTTGTTGTTGCTTCAGGATACAATTTGAAGAAAACGTCCAAGCCTACTGACGAGAGGAATATTGCTGCATATCGATATTGCTAGGCCACGTGCGGCCCGATTGACCCAAGGAAGGATTGAAGAGTTAGGGTTGCAACTTCTTGAACATCCGAATTACAGTCCCTAACTAGCCTCAAGCGTCTATCATTTGTTTGGTCCACGCATCTTGGCAGTGAACATTTTAACGGTGATCACGATCTTCAACAAGAAGTACGCATGTGGTTCAGACGGCAGCCCAAAGAATTTTATTCAGCTGGTATTGGGAAATTAATAAAGCGATAAAATAAGTGTATAAATGTTGATGGAGAAAAATAAAACTGGTTTTTATGTTATTATTCTTTTATAATACCTTTTCTGATCCTTTTGTGACCTAATTACTGAATTTCCCTCCTAATAATGATAATTAATTACTTTGAGCGGTTCTGCATCGTATTTTTGTGCTAAATATAATTTCAGACATGCAACGACAACTAGCAGTTATATAACCTGGCCGTCCTTTAGTACGAGGAGTAGTTGTATTATCTGTTAGTTAGTAGTTTTTACATTAAAATAATGTAAAACTGCTGTACAGAAACGCTAAAAATAATTAATTCGCATTATTAGTTACCCTTGAAAACTACATGGCTTACAAGAAAAATATATCGAAACTATTTTGATGGCCATATCTACGCTTTAGCAAATCCTCTCTTACTGTGTGTAGTATTTGGTATAATATGTACCTTTGATTGACTTCTTTAACTTTTTGGTCATTATATAATAATAATACTTTATTTAACGCTAACTGCATTTACAAGATAATTATACAAACAGTATTCATAAAGTACACAATATAAGAGAAATTAGTATACTACAAAAAAAAAAAACACATAACAGAGGACCAGTCATTCAATATGCTTTAACTGGGACTTGAAAGTTGAACAGGAGATCCCAACAACATCGAGTGAAGAACCCGCGCTGTTGACGTTTCTTGCAATCCGCGTCATGGAACCATGCATGCCATAATTAGTCCTGTGGTGATTCTCGTGCAAGAAGTAGTTACATCGCAATTCACGGCTTGGTACATTGATAATGACTAAATTTAGTAGATGTTCCGAGTCAATTCGCCCATTCAGTAATTTGAACGTAAATGCGAGGTCCATTCTCTTTCTCCGAGTATTCACTGAAGCGAAGCCAACGTATGCACTGGATTGATGGGGTGTAAGGTATATTCCCGCAATACTAAGCTAGAATGACAAAACTTTAGCAAATTTGTTTTGTACTGCTTCCAATCTATCCACATGGGTTTTATATACCGGTGACCATATGAGGAACAATATTCTAGGTGCGATCTTACCAACGCGTTGTATAAGATAACCAGGGCGCTCCGCTTGACGAACCCTAGCATTTTATTGGCCTTATTTATAGTGTGGTTAATGTGCAAGTTATATGTCAGCTTAGGATCCAATAATACACCGAGATCCCTTATGTAATTCACCCTACTAAGTGGAATACCGTTCAAATTATAGGTGTGATTAACCGGTGATTTACTACGTGAGAAAGGCATAAACTGACATTTATTAATATTAAGTTTCATATTGTTACACACGCACCAAATGTGAATTAAAGCCAAATTATTCTGGATAATAGAACAATCATCTCTTCCACTGATTTTCAAAAATATCTTTAGATCTGCAAAGGCAGTAGCGGGCAGGTAAGTACTTCAGATAAGTCGTTAATAAAGATGGTAAATAGTAATGGTCCTAAATGGGAAACCTGGGGTACACCAGACGTTGCGTAAAATGTATCTGAGATAAAGTCGTTTATCTTAACAGACTGAGCCCTATCAGTTAAATATGACTTTATCCATTTCAGTAAAGGGTCTTTTGCAATAAGATCGAGTGACTTACGCAATCAAAAGCTTTGCTGAAGTCTGTGTAAATAGAATGCACTTCACCTCCACTTTCGATAGCCTTGACAATATAATCAGTGAATACAAGAAGATTTGTTTGTGTGGAACGACTCCTGAAAAAAACATGTTGGTTTTGGGTGATAATATTGCGAAAAGCGCCAGCCAACTGATTATATAATAATTTCTCAAACACCTTGGGTATAACTGACAGTTTAGAAATTGGTATATAGTTACTTACGTTGGATTTAAAACCGGATTTGTGAATTGGTATTACATTTGATAATTTCCATTCATCAGGGAAGATACCGGAAGTTAATGATAAAGAGAATAGTTTGTATAGTTGATTGTAAAGTGATCTACTACAATTACGAAGAAATATCGGAGGAATATTGTCAGGGCCAGGGCCAGAAGTAACCTTCAACCTTGACAGTTCAAATAATACTTGCTCGGGAGTTATATACAAGCTGTTTAAGTTTGTTGTTAAATTCTGAGTAAAAGTTATTGGTGTTTCATCAGTATCTGGATTGTAAACAGAGGAAAAGTACTTCGCAAATAGATTTGATATGTTGTCACCTGCTGTAGCACTATCGTCATTATAGCTCATAATCAATGGGATGCCAGATGATTTATACTTATTATGAACAAAGGACCAAAAGCACTTAATGTTATGCGGAATGGAAAGTTCAATCTTATCCAAATACCGTCTGTAGCACAATATAGTTTCAGTTTTACATTGCGTTCTAATACACTTAAATAATTTGTAGTCAGCGGAATTTGAGGTTGCTTTCCATTTTTTTGAGCTTTTTTTTAGATTTTATCATAACAATTAACATTTTCGAAAACCAGGCAGGGTAACAATCAAACTTTACAGGTTTTTTTGGCACAGACAGATCAATTGCAAAATAAATTATATCATAGAGAATTTGACTAGCAGAATTAATATCGGAGCACTTATTTAAATAAGACCAATCCACACATGACAAGAAGTTATTTATGCTCAGATAATTGGCACGTTTAAAATCAGGTTTATATTTAACGCTATCAGCTAAAGTATCACATTCATCTATAATAATATTAATCTTTGGTTTTCAAGAGACTATTGTACATTTTTGTCATCTCAGATTCCAAAAAATTATCCCTACAGCAATCTATAATAGCGTCCATATAAAAGTGGTAAAAAAACTCTGCTTACCAAATATCAGTAAAATCTTTTATGTACTGAACATGAAAACATTTCGTAAATTTATAAAATTTGTTTGTAGTGTTAGTAAGACTCATTGTAGTAGAAATGTTTTCGTATTTTTATAATTATTACTCAGACAATTAAGTTCGATTTAGATGAAATATTAAGGAAAGTTGCCTTACTTTTCTTAGAAATACATGTCCTAAAAACTTTTCAAGGCTTGTTTTGGGATGGAGTTCAAAGGCCTCGTCGCGTTTCGTTAGATGTCAGGAATATCATCAAATCTTTTTCGAAACGAAAAATATAAATCAAAAAATCATGTAATATTAGAAAAGAAAGTGTCTTATCTAAAATATTTATTTAACAATGTATTTAACAATTAATAATAGAACATTATACATACTGACTCGATGAGTCAGAGTGCAATTGAAATTAATGAAATATTGATACAAAACTCAAAGATAAACATATTAAAATATCTTAGTTGCATATTAAATAATTAAAATGAAACATTTTAAAACTTAGTACTAAAATATATTAAAACTATAATAAGGTCTATATACATACACAAATAAATAATTTAAAAATTAGATAATGTCGTAACATTTAAATGAAAACCATATGAAAAATTAAAACATTCATAAGGAAGGTTTTATAAGCGAGTTTCATAAATTGTTGCATATTGTAAGGTATTCCTCTATAGTATAAAAACTTTATTGCAATATCAAATGTTTGGTTTTGTGTACAAACATTTTACTATATATTTTCTTTAAGAACTTTGGTAATGCATTATATATATTTATACTTTATACTACATATGAGTTATGGTAGAAGCTATGACTGTGTTTTGGTAGTCTAATAGTCCTTGGTCTTGTGCATCGAATATACACAGGTTTTTCTTTCAAAAAACTTTCGACAAGTTGCATTAGGTTCAACATTACAAATAGCTCGTATTTTGAATAAAAAATATTTTTTTACTATCGTGCACCCTCAAAAAATTATTCCATAAGTTAACTGGGTGACAGGAATATCTGTATTGTATACTGTTTTTGCCGCTCCTTCATGTATGTCCTTTCGTGTTTGATAAGTCAAAGTCGAATACTTGGCTATTTTTGAATAGACGTGTTGGATATCATTTTGAATAATAACATCGATGAATTTTACCTCCTTTATTTCTTGAATTAATGCAACATTCATAACATTAACATTGGTTAAACCCATTAGTGGTTTATAGTGCACAATGTGGGTTTTATATATGTTTGCTACCAAGTTATTCATTCAGTTCAATGAAAATTTGATTAGTTGCTTCATTGATATTTTGTAAAGAGCTATTTTGCATGTTAATTATAGTGTCATTAGCAAACGTTGTAGTATACTTATTGAAGTTGAGAGGCATGTGATTAATGAATAACAGTAACGGACTAAATACGCTTCCTTTATTTGTACACCAACATTTCAGAAAGCAATGGTAGATTTCTATAGAATATTATTAATGTACATTGAAATAATATGTTTTCTGTTGTTTAGATAAGAAGATAAAAGTCTCAATTAGCTCTAATTCCATATGAATGTAGTTTACTTAATAACATAAAATGTCATGTGGTACACCGTTGAAGGTTGTAGATTAGTATACAAATACTGAATACGCACGACTGTTATTATCTTTATCTGGAATGGTTAGAACCATTAAAGCAAGTTAATGAAATTGTAAATTGCGTTTGCTGTTGTGAAGCCCTTCCTAATAATATTGTTGTTCTAAATATTTACTTATTTTATTATAAACACAACCTTCGTATAGCTTTGAGAATATGGGCCAAATAGAAATCGGTCTGTATTCTCCATAAACATTTTTTGTGGCTCGGCAATTTTTCCTTTTTAAGGAAAATGATGAAATCAATAGATTTATTTGTGAATGCATGTTTTTGCTTAAGTGTATTCAACAATTCTTGGGATGCGTTGGATGAGTTACTAATTCGATCGGTATTGTAATTTATTTTGTACTGTACGTTTGATAATGGCCTTGTAAGGTTAAAACTATAGTTACGAAATAAATTCCGTGTGTGATATTAACAAAGTAAGTTTTTTTTGTCATATAAAAATGCATAAGATTAGTTTTATATTCCTTTTTAAGCTTCTTGTAAGTATTATTACGTTTTATAATTAAAATTAACTTCATCCACATTAATAATTCTTGGCCTATCAAATTTATCTGTGAATTTTACTTATTAGAACTGATATTAGTCAAGTGGTAAATGAAATATGATACAATTTTTTCTGCATGTGGTTATATCTTTCCATGTTACATATTGTTCATTTTCTCTCACTCTTAATGTAATGAAATATTTGATAATGGCGATCGCGATTAGTTTGAAATAAGTCTAAATCATATATGGCAGATATAATGATATGTAGGACGAATATCATATGTGGCTTGTTTTTAACATTAAGTCATTGTCTAAAAAAGAGCTGCACAGAAGAAAGAGTTAGAGAAAGAGATAGAAAGAGAGGAGGTATCATATTCTCTTAACTAACATTGTAAAACCCTGTAAGAGTATTCATTAGGGGCTTGTCACACAGACATCACATAATGAAACTTCTCTGATATCTTCCAAAAACACATTTTATCTTATATATCTATGATATTTATGACTTTTATATTTGTTTTTTTTTTACATATTCCTGTATTTTCTGTCTTCGGTTACCACTTTCTGTTATTTGATTTTTGCTTTACGAATTTTAGTTTATCTGTTTTTTATCTTCTATAATTCGTTGTCTCTAAAACCTTCATATTAAACATTGCCTTCTGTCTTATTTTGATTATCTACTTGATCTGTATTTTATATGTCTCCGATTTCTATCTTCTACATTTTATGATTTTTTAGATCCTTTTGTCTTATGTCTTATCTAGATTTTATACGTTATCTGTCCTAAGTATATTTTTCATATGTTTTTTGCTTGTTTAGCCTTTTTATTATATATGTTTCATCTATATATTCTATATTCCCCAGTAATTTCTGTCTTCTACCTATTTTTCTATCCTTTTTATATTTCTTTTGTTTTATGTTTAATGTCTATTTATTGTCATTTGTCTAATTCTTTTCTATTTTTTCCATCTATGTTTTATATTTTGTATTTGTTTCTCATTTATTACTACTTATTACTGTAACAGTTTATAAATAATAAGTAATTGATTAAAAATTAACTCTATTCGTTTCACGTTATGTATTAAATTTTATATACGAGGGGGTTTAAATTCACGGAATGGAATAGAAGGAGATGAAATAATATTACAAAATTATTTTTCGTTTTCAATATATTTACCTGCAACCTAAACACATTTCACAGATCTATGAATTAACTTGTGAATACCTCAATAAAAAATTGATTTATACTTCTCTGAAAAATTTGTATCCTTCACTTCTTCATCGGTAGAAAATTTCTTTTCTCGAAGCTCTTTTTTCGGATTTGGAAAGTTATAGTAGTCGCTGGAAGCAAAATCTGTGATTTAAGGTAGATGATCAATCACATCGAAGCCCACCTTATGCAAAGCAGCCAACGCGACTCGACTCTTGTGAACAGGAGCATTTTCGTGCAAGAGCAGAACACCTTTGATTAAATATCCTCTTATTTTCTTTCTAATAGCCTCTTTTAACATCTCTAAAATTAAAGCGTAGTATTCTCTGGTTATAGAAACATCTTTTTTATTCTAATCAACCAACAAAATTCCTTCTGTGTCCCAGAAATCTGTCGCCGTAAGCTTTTTCACCGATTGCGCCACCTTGATTTTCTTACCTTTTTTTATGCTACTGCATGGAAACTTACTTAGACCCACGTTCATAGTGATGAAGCCAAGTTTCATTCCCAGTAACTATTTACTCCAAAAACTATCCTTGTCTTTATTACACTGGTTCAAAAACGTATGCTAACACTCGACGCGCTGCTGTTTTTGTGGCGGTGTGAGCAATCTAGGCACCCTTAAAATGGTTGTTACAGATACTCTAATCATTTCTACGTGTTATTTCTTCTTCATATCCTCCAATATTCGTTTTTTGATTTTTTTCTATGAGATCTGAAGTGGTGACCTTAACAGACTGCCTACGACGGTAATCGTCTTCAATTGATTCCCTACCTTGCTTGAAGAGGTTGTGCCATTGGTATACGATGGTTTTTCCTGGACAAGAGTTCCGGTAAACATTTCTTCTAATATAGTTTGAACACATTTTCTTTGTAAATTTAAAAATACGAAAACATTTCGTGAATCTACAACAATGAGTCTTACTAAGACTACAAAACAAATTAATTTGAAACAACTACTTCTCTAGCTAATACTTCGACAGACATTGAATAATACAAATTAATTTGCGTGTTACAAATAGTACAATTATCAAAGCAACACTAATTTGAATGAAATTATTTCTGTTGAATAAACTAATAAATGATAAAATGTACTTTAGATTGTTTAAATGTAACTATAACATGAAAAATTATGAAATTTTTCTTTGCTTAATAAGGAACTTTTCTTCATACAATTTCTTCTGGATTAAGTTGCTTGATCGACGATAGTTCAAAGACTACTTACCTTGTTATGATAATACTCGGTATACATACCAATGATAAGTCACTGAATACTTTTGAACTTGTGCGAGCGCTCTCTCCAACCCCCCTCATTCCGCGAACTTAAAAACTTTTTCTTCTTTCCTATCTTCGGTATATTATATGTTATGCAATTATTAAATAAAAACACGACTGTTTAGAGTCTGGCTTTATTTGTAGATACACTGCTACAATTGTTTCACCACACTGAAGCTTCATCAGTAATGATTACTCATCTTCCTGATGAAGCCACAGTGTGGTGAAACAATTGTAGCAGTGTATCTACAAATAAAGCAAAACACTAAACAGTCGTGTTTTTATTTAATAATTGCATAATGGAGTTTCGCCAAGTATCAGCCTCATCAATCCAATATTATGTGTTATGTTGTGTTTTGTTTATTTTCTCTTTCTGTGTTCTCGGTCTCATGTATTTTAACTTTTTTAACTTATATTTTCTACCGCTTCTCTCATCTGTTTTTTTTTATATCTTGTGTCTTGCATATTATATTTAATAATTTCTATCTTCATTTTTGTATCTGCTGTCTAATGAGTTTGATCTTTTTCATCTCTTCTAGTATCTGTCTTTTTATTCTTCTATTATGATTATTATATTCCATTTAAATATTGAATAATAAAACTCCGTAATATATTGAAATAGAACAACAAAGTTGAGAGGATTTCACTTTTATTGTTGATTGCAGCAACATGTTTTACCACACAGTGGCTATATTTGGCTGATGTTTTGTTACTAAATTCTAAGCTTCATGAGATATGTATAATCTGTATATTCTGTATTGTTTATCATCTGCCATCTACCTCATTTTTGTATTTGTTTTCTGTAATATCTGTTATTTACAATATTTTATCTTATAGCTGTATTTTATACCTTAACTCTTTTTATTCTTAGCCTTTTATGTCTCAGATT
Organism: Ontholestes murinus; assembly: GCA_963969525.1. Classification (NCBI taxonomy): domain Eukaryota; kingdom Metazoa; phylum Arthropoda; class Insecta; order Coleoptera; family Staphylinidae; genus Ontholestes; species Ontholestes murinus. The sequence continues at coordinate 45,600,260 of OZ018393.1, read as the reverse complement.
TTTTAACTTTTTGCCTTCTCTCTCCAACCATTTGTATTTTCTGTCTAGGGTTATATAACTTTTGTCATTGACTTTTTTACTTTTGTCCTAATAATAATAATAATAATCTTTATTTGGACACGATACATAATAACATTTAACATATAAATAAATAAATGGTGTTAGTCCGTCTAGGCTATAGACCTGAGGTCTTTCAGCCCTTGTCTTGAATTTAAGGTGAGAAAAAAAGGTATCTTTGCTAGCTAGCTTAATTGTCCTGGTGATTCGTACAAATGAATTGATGAATTATGAGGGGAGGATGTTGATATTTATAAGGGATATTTGGGTTTCGAGGGATACAGAATTTGGTTAATAGGGGTTGGTTGTGGGGATTATTAGCAAATTTAATGCTTAGGGCTAATATACGTTGGGAAATGGGTGGGATTTGGGTGGTTTCGTATAAAAGCTCGTTCGAAGGGTTATGGAGTGGGTTGGCAGGGTGACGGAGTTTAGTTAGGGTTCTTAGGGCGGATCTTTCGGCGACTTGGAAGTGATGAAGGATAGATGGTCGGATTTGGGTGAAGAGGATTGCAACATAATCTAACAAGGGCCGACATATCGATTTATATATATGGGTTGCTGTTTTTATCGATATTCCCTGTTATTTGTAAGTTAATGATCTGAAATGCCGAGCTCTGGTTTTGATTTTGTTTTTTATAGATAGTGCATGGGATTTACAGGAAAGTTTTGAATCAAAAAGGATACCGAGGTATTTACAGGTATAGGAGGGATAGATACCGATATTATTGATAAGGATCGTAGGGGATTGTGGTGTGATTTTGTGATAGGGGATGAATAGTTGGGATTTTGAAGGATTAATTTTAATTCGCCATTTGGAGCACCAAGGTTGGATGGAGTTGAAGGAGCGTTGAAGGGATTGTTGGGCAATTTGAAGGGAGGGTGAATGGGTAACAAGAACGGTATCATCAGCGAACAGCAAGGAATATTTTGAAGGGTTAAAATATGTGGGATCAGGATTACTAATATCGTGACAGAATATATTTTATAGGAGTGGGGATAATGGAGACCCTTGAGGGACGCCTTGTAAGATTGGAAAGGAATGGGACAGTGTTTGTTTAATTCTTACTTGGCAGGATCTGTTGGATAGGAAGTTGTGTATAAGGATTATTAAGTGATGAGGGATTTTTAGTAGGAAACACTTATATAGAAGTCCAATATGCCAAACTGTATCAAATGCTTTTTTAATATCTAAAAAGAGTACGGTTGATTTTTGACCTTCAAGGTGTTTAGTTTACATATTGGACGTTAGGATGGAGAGAGGAAACATGGTAAATTTTTTGGGAAGGCTTTTGTCCTACTTTTTTATATTAACGTTCTTTTTTAAATCATGCATGTTTTATGTTTTTTTATTATTTGGTTTTCTTAGAAAATAACTATGTCTCTTATATTTTGCTTTATTTCAAAGCAAGAATGAAGTATGATTAATTTATTATTAAAAACCAAGAACGTTGAAGCCTGTATTTTTAAAGAGAAAAATTTGGCTTAACTCTCTCAAAAAAATCTAAAACAATCTAAAATCTTTAGAGACAATTAGGACAACTATCTGATCCAAAGAGTTTCATTATTACCCTTATCATTTGTTAAACTGACCTTTAGTAACTCGACAATACGTGTATCAGTACGTTTGATTTTCTCTTCATATTTTGCCTTCGTCTTCCTTTAATCAAGATATAAATATCATTGACAGATCTTGTATAGAAAGTGGAGATCACATCGTAATCCAAAATAGTGATCACAATAACCGTTAACGTATTAATACCTTTTCGATTAGAATCTGTAAGCCGTTGACGCAGTGATACGTTATTTTTGAGGGATTTCTCTTCTAAATTTCTAATAAAAAAAACTTGCGAAATTTTTCTTTTAGATTTCTAAAAAAAATATTCTTCCATTTTCCGGTGTATTGCTAGATATTTTTTGGGGATTTGTAAATATTTATAACATCCCTTACCCGAGTTTCTTAAAAACTTCTCTTCTTCACGCTTGCAGAAATATCCCTTTCATTTTTCAGGAAATTTTAACAATTTTTGCGTTATCGTGTCGGAATTTAGACAGATTTTCCAAAAAATTTAATGTGTCTGGAATTTCGATTTTTTTTATTCTTTCAGAATTTTCCTAGAAATTTTCACTCAGTTTATTTTTTAGTTATTGTTTTGTAAAACAAAAACTACTCTTGTGTTACTGAGCAATTTCTCTTCTATTTTCTTGCTTTTCTGTAATTTTAGGGGAACTACTGTCTCAATTAACTCTTAATATTTTTGATTTCAGATTCTTAATTTATTTTCAGCAATTTCTAAATTTATAGACAACAATTTTCTTTTCAAAATTTTTAAAAAATTACAAAATATCTGAAATCTTTACTCCTGCAACAATTAACGAATTTTTCTACTATTTTTTGTTTCGAGAATGTCCGTTCTACCATTTCTAACTTTATCCATCGGAATTTCTCTTCTAAATTTATAGGGAAAACTTCCAGGTCTCTAAAAATTTCCAGTATCTTTGGGAGAAGTTTTCTAAAAACTTTTCTTATATTATCTTGCAACAATTTTTTTTACTCGATAGATTTTTTAAAGAATTTAAGAATTTAGCTTTATATATTTTGCGATTTTTCATTTAAATTCCAAGAATTTTCTAACAATTTCTTAATTTTATCCACTCTTTTTGTAAAATCTTTTCCAGCCCTGCTTGTCTATTCAGTATGAGTTTTTTAAAAACAAATTTTCCTATCTCTCGCAATAACTTCTCTTCTATTATTTAAAAAGTATAGCGTATTGACGAGAAGCGCCTACTACTTAGAATATATAAGAAATTTAGTGTTAATATTAATCTTTCTTTTAAGTTAAATATTAGAGATTTCTTGTTACTATCATATAAATATCTTAACTCAAGTTAGTTAAACAACCAGAGTCCTCCAATGCTAACTTTAATAACTTAATGAATGTCTTCTGAAAGTTTCGGTTTTATAAGTAATAAAATAGAATATTATTTTCCGATTCAAATTTTTCTCATTTTTTTTTCTCTACTATTCGCGAAATATTTCCAATATTCTATTCTATCTTACTTCTCGGATAATTCTTTGTGGTTTTGCTTTGCAATAAAAGAGGCAAACAATCGCTATAGGGTCTTAAATCTGCAGCACCATAAGAGATCGAAATTACTTTTGTATAAACAGATGAATATATAGGGTCCGCCAATAAGGGCGCGTGAACTTTAAAATTGAATAAAACAAGTTGTGTGTGAGGTAGAAAGGAAATTTATTTTTCATTCGAAAGGGTATTCGACCTCATTAAGTATGGAAGATAACATCGTTCAAATGACCACCGCGGCTCCGTTTGGTAGCCCGGATCCGGGAGGTCCAATTTTCGATGACTCTGGAGCACATATCGGCCTCAATTTGAGCGGTGGCGTTGCGTATGTTGACTTTGAGGTCATCGGTGTTTAGAGGCTTGTTGGCGTAGACCAGCGACTTGAGATAGCCCCAGAGAAAAAAGTCTAAAGGCGTTAAATCGCACGATCTCGGTGGCCAGTTGATATCGCCTCCGCGCGAGATGACCATGTCCGGAAATCGCTCGTGCAGAATGTCCATTGTGGCATGGGCTGTGTGGCACGTGGCGCCGTCCTGCTGGAACCACATGTCGTCCGTGTCCATATCATCCAGTTTAGGCCAAAAGAAGTTGGTTATCATCGACCTGTAGCGCTCCCCATTGACGGTTATGGCCGCCCCAGCTTCGTTCTCGAAAAAGTACGGACCGATGATGCCGCCGGCCCAAAATCCACACCAAACAGTGACTTTCTGGGGATGCATTGCCACTTGGTGGACCTCGTGTGGGTTGTTCTCACTCCAAATGCGGCAATTTTGCTTGTTCACATACCCGTTCATCCAGAAATGTCTGATGATGTCTGCTTCCAACTGCTCCAGAGCCCAGTCAGCGAACACCCGACGCTGTCTGTGGTCGTTTATCTTGAGCTCCTGGGTTAATTGGATTTTGTACGGGTGCAGACCCAAATCCAGATGCAAAATTCTGCGAGTTGATGTCTCTAAAAGGCCAAGTTCCTGTGCACGACAAAAAATGGACTGCCTCGGGTTCTCGCGCACACTCTCACGGACAGCAGCGATATTTTCGTTCGATCGGGCGTTTCATCGACGTGTCAGTGTTGGCTGGTTGTTTACTGAACCAGTCGACTCGAATTTGCCCACCAATCGACGGATAGTCGACTCTACAGGCCGATCATCGCGACCGTAAAATGGGCGAAGTGCGCGGAACGTTGCTCGAACTGATGACCCATTTTCGTAAAACAATTTAATAATTTGCACGTGCTGCTCGACACTCAAACTTGCCATGGTGATTTGGGGTTATATACTGAACAAATGACAGCAACTTTGACAGCTCTACCTCGAACAACATGGCCGCACCCTTCCGGCAAACTTCGCGCGTCCCTATTGGCGGACCCTTTACTATTCAGTCATTGGCCAAGTCTTATAATGATGTTAGTTTCTTTTTTAATCAAGTAGTTCAGGTCTTCGTAAAAAAGAACCTTAACACCACTTAAGTCTATTACTGCTGGCCTAATTAAAGATTTTTCCAAGATTGATTTTTGAGTTTTTAATCATGCGATCTCTATATCGGCGCATTTTTCAGCTATAATTAAACAAGCAATCAATTGCTTTGCAATAAAATTTTCCCTTTAGACTACAATCGTGTGGAAAGTCCTTGGTGAGTTGGGTCACAAGAGTTTTTTTCGTTTGCTTCAGATCTTTAACTAGTAATGTTTCCAATTTGTTATCTAAGATTTTTTGGTGGTCCAGAGCGAGGCTTAAATATAGGGCTGAACAAAACTGTGCAAGACTATTTACATCTTGAACTTGACATATTTTTTGGAAAAGTGCGCATCATTTTCTTGTCATAAAACTTCCAGAAATTGTAGCTAAAGGTGATTTATTATATATTATATGAGTCTAGTCTTAAAACATTAACATATTATTATATTTTTTATTTTTATTTTATTATGATTATTTAATTAAAATTAACAATTGTTTAAAATTGATTACTAAAAACTAATATGAAATTTAAATTAAAGAATTCAATTAATTGAACTCTATTTTTATATTCTACTTGTATTTAGTTTGGAGTGTGCGATATCCACCAGCATTGAAACTGATGCGCTCGCAAGCCTTGCTAATCCTCGATTGATCTCCGTTACCTAATAACGTTCAACAATATCCAATTACTCACCATTGGGTTTACAAACCGCTTTGTACGTATTTCGAAATATCAAAGGAAACTAAATAGTTTCTATGGTGATCATAATAGTTGAAATTGGTAAATTTTATAATTGTTGAGGTACGATATAATAAAAAATAAAAATTTATAAATCATTAAATTAAATTTTAAATTTAATCATGTAAATATGTATATGAATTTTATATATACTAGGGATAGTGGGAAAATAGTACCCATTTACAGCGTGCGGAGCGTTGGCGAATAGAGTAGCCGCCGGATGTGTGCTAATATGTTCAGTTGCGTTTCACCTCTCTGTGTGCAAGATTACGTCCACTAATATTGATTGTGCTGTTTATGTGAGTGTTTATAATGTCTTCAGTTGTGAAGTTAAGGATGTGATTAGATTTTTCAACGCAAAAAATGTGCACACTTGCGACATTAATTGTTAATTTTAGGATGTATTTGGAGACAATGTTATGTTGCGTCTTGGTGTCGTAATTTCAACTTAATCGTGTCTCTGTTTTCATTATATTCAAGATGTACTACAAAGTAAACAACTGCGCAATTAAATAATAAACAGAAAGGTATTTAACAGTAATTGATAATCATTAGTAATAATAAATAATTTTAAAAAATACATAAACATCTTAACGAAAATAGCAGTTTTTTTAGTAAGCACTATTTTTTCAGCGTCAGAGGTGAACATTCGCATGAGTAAGGGGTTGACATAAAAAAATACGGCCCTGCGACAGTCAAAAAGAAATATTGATAAGACCCTTCCCTACGCCGAAAATCAAGTGAAAGGAAAACGGAGCTGAAACCACCAAGAAAATATGTATATACAAGAAATCCCGGCAGCAGCGTATATAATACGTTTACGTTTGAAAATTTTTAATCTCCCTCTTAATTAACTTAGGGCTGCCTCTACATGACGACGTCATAATCTTCTAGAAGTAATCCTGTTCGTGGCAAAATAAAAACGGGGCGGATTTCAAGTCAGAGAACGTTGAAAAGAAATCCCATTATATCATAACAATATTAAATACAGACAGAACGACTAATGGATCTTTAACTCATTTGCAGCCATTACATTTTTATGATTGCGTTTTAAAGAGTTTTAATAGTTTGCAAATAAAAAAATTGGTAACATTCTATACGATAATTTTGTTTTTATCTCTTAATTTGTTTAAACTAGTTGAATTCTGATAATCCTAATGTACTCCTCAATAAAAACCCTATACACACTTAAAAAATCCAGCTCTTTTAAATACGTTTCATTAGGCAATAAGAAAATATCTATGGACGTGTAATTTGATCACTCGATCTTATCAGTACAAATGATTTATTAATGTTCCATAATAAAGATTTTGCTGGTTTTATTGTTTAATAAATGTTGAAAATGGCCCCCATTTACTAACTGACAATTATATAAATGGTCACAAAAATGTTGTTAGGTATGAAAAACAATTTCCCTTGTTAATTTTGTTAATAATGAACAATACTTGTATCACTTTGGTGATAGAATATGAACTTTCAACAACTAACAGCCTCAACTATTCAGTTATTAGAACAATACTTGAATTTAAAATTGATATAATGCGATATAAACTACACCTTACTTATTTTAAAAGGTAAGGCTGCAGTCGCACAATACAGGTATTACGCCAGCAACACAAAAAAGGGCATCTAGATAATTCACCTAAAATTTCAGCGCCGCCATGTAAACTCGGACAAGAAAGTGCACAAAAACGAATCCCACCAGTACCGCCGCCACCGACTACTCACGATAAGATTTCGAGATTTCAGCGTGCCCGCTATAAATATTCATGCCGCACAATACATATTCTCTTGGCGGCAATAAAAAAAAAAAAAACTTTATAAAGGAAAGTTCCGGAAATGCATTATTCGCAAGTGCTCCGGTGAAATGAAATTTTCCGCGCCGTGTTTGGGAATTAATTAAATCAACCGAATCATAATAATGGTTACAACCGTGACAATAACAACAATAATCATGAGAAAATATTACTAAGTTAGTTGTACAGTTATATAATTTCCATATGTAATCTATGCTGTAGCCTAAGATTGTTTTAAAGGAAGAACTAATTACACTCACCTATGAAGAACAATTTTATAATAAAACGGTCCTGATGAGATCTAAAAGATTGAAACACGTGTCTGCAGTTGGTGTTAATCTTGATTTTTATATTATTTAATTATGTCAATTTCGTTATCACCTTAAACATATATTTTTATATTTTCACACTAAATCAACTCAAAAACTTTCATCAAAAAATGAAAATGAAATTTTGAATATTTGAAATGAAATAACATGCAAAAATTGTTAAACAGAGTTTGTTTCACTGATTACTGATTTTATCAGTGAGAGTGTTTAACAATTTTTTACCTATTATTAAAAATTTAATTTTATTTGACAAAAATAAATACATTCTGATAGTTGTACTATGTGTAACGCGCAAATCACTTTTATATAACCAATAATAATTTAATTCCATGGGAATTAATTGTTTCAATAAATTATTTGTTTTGCAGTCTTAATAAGACTTTCGTTTTTTAAATAAATAATATACAGGGTGACTGACTGACGAAAAACCTTTGGTGCTGTATCTCGCTTATTTTTGATCCGATTTGAATAAATAAAACATCAAATTAAATTATTTTTAAAATACCTTAATATGAACTGTACTGATATTTTTTCTTGCATCCAGTTTTTGACAAAAGACGATCAACTTTTACTTTTTTTTTCAAATTGCACTGTATATATATATTTTGTACTGATCCGCAAGGAGATTTTTTTCTGAATCTAAATTTGTAAACGATTTTATCCATTCATCAAACCAAAGTCGAGAAATTGAGGATTAAAAAAAATTAAAAATCAAATACCCATAGTAAACAATATACAGAGCCTATTCCAAATGTCAAAAGTGACAGTGTCAGTCATTGGTACAATACTGCAATGATTTTTAATAATTTCATAATAAAAATGTTGCAAGATTTCAAAAACTGAAAAACGATTTCTGTAGAAGAACAAAATTCTAGTACAGTGTTTGAAATATTGCAACATTTTAATTATGAAATAACTAAAAATCGTTGCAGTATTGTATCAATGGCTGTCACTGTCACTTTTGACATTTAAAATAGGGTCTGTATATTGTTTACAATGGATACTTGACTTTTTATTTATTTTTTTAATCCTCAATTTCTCGACTTAGGTTTGATGTATGGATAAATTTGTCTACAATTTTATATTCAGAAAAAAAATCTCCTTGCGAATCAATAATAATATATATACAGTGCAATTTAAAAAAAATGTTGATCGTATTTTGTCAAAAACTGGGTGCGAGAAAAAATAACAGTTCAGATCCTATTAAAGTCTTTTAAAAATGGTTTAATTTGATGTTTTATTTATTAAAATCGGATAAAAAATAAGCGAGATACAGCACCAAAGGTTTTTCGTCAGTCACCCTGTATATAATGCCAGCAACATTCACAGAGCGATAACTACTTGTATTTCATCAACCTAGAGAAATGTTTCTTTCGAATAATCAAACTGAGGATCTTTGTTTTGAATAGACCCATTAATTATGGTAAGGTCTATTTTCTCAATTTCGTGAACTAACCTACCGATAATTAAAGGAAAATATCAACAGCGACTAACACCATTAATAATGTCGTTACATTAATTAACGGTGGGATAAATCAATTAAGAAAACATTAACTATATTAGACTGATCAATCGTAAGCACTATATTTAATTACCTAGAAGTTGTTGCGTAAATAAAAGTTATAACGAGGAGAATTTTTCAGAATTCACAAGTCTCTACGCTGTGCCTTTGAAAGGTGATTAAAATTTTCACCTCATGAAATTACTGATAGACGTAACTAAAACTTTACTTTATTAATTTTATACATGGCCGAGCTTCCAAATGGTTAATTAAAAGTTTATTAATTATTATTCGTTTCAGTTTTACAAAACGAAATATACAGTAACTACACCATAAAATATTTACACTACTAAATAAACATGTATTACTTAGTAATTCATCTACATTATCCCCAGAGTTACTAGCGCTATTCACCCTACACAATGTTCCACACAACGCCTATTGTTTTATTCCATAGTGTACATGTCGGCTTCACCCCAAACACCACTTAATGATTCGCCACGTTTTAGAGTTTTCAATAGTTTACTTATTGATTTAATTTACTCCTGTATTATTAGTATTAACACTCTAATATTATACTGTCAAAATCAAACTTTTATGTATTTGGAATTTTATAGGACGACATCGACATTCATCGTATACACTGTGAATTGCGTTTATCATATGAAATTGTGTCGACGACACGGAGAGGATTATATAAACATTTCCATTTCTATGAAGATTGTATGCAGACATTTCACAATGATGTCATCCGATTGAGTACAGAGGCCGCATTCAGTCAAATAAAAATTACACGAGCGCGTTTTAATAAAAGATGATGCATCTGGCATCATTGTCGATGCGCGATCAGTTATTCAATGTGAGTTTTATAAGCGTGACTTCTTTAGTGTTAGTATAAAAAATAATGGAATGCTATAAAGTTCCTTTACTGTTAAATATATACTAATTAAGTGATTATTGTGTAACAGAAACATTTTATTATATATTTAATTTTAACTTTTTGTAACGTAATGCAAATTAAATAATAAATTGTAATTTCACAAAATTATACTTAGAGCTACGAAATGATTGTTTGTATAAGTCAAAGTATGGGTTATTGCAATATTTCCATGGTTTAATAAATAATACGAAATATTAATTGTAGTGGGGGTTGCTCTACAAGTGTCCTCATGAAAAAGAAGCGTTGATCCAGTTCTGCTTGAAAAGTAAAATCTCTTGAAGTAAACTTGAAAAATTCCACGATATAAACGGATTAAGTCAGAATTCGTTCTTTTGTTTAACAGATGGCTTTCACAAGTACACAAACCTTTGTATAATTTTATAAAATATTATTAATAATAATATTTTTGTATCCATGTTGCCAAATAATGCCCGGCGCCTCCACCAGAACAACAACAATTATATATTGCTGTGAATACATTCTGAATAATTTTTCAGGATGCGACAATCTAAACAGGTGTAATCAGTTATGTACTCCTATAAATGGTATAAACAAACTAGCGACAGAGTTTCATTGCGAAATAACTGCAATCGTTTTGCCTTCTAATATCGTCTGCATTACAGTATATCGGTCACCTATAGAGGATTTTAACGAGTTTTTAAATATTTTAAGTGAACCACTTGAACTAATTGGTAGAAGTAAACTTGTGATTGTTGGGGGTGATTTTAACGTCAAATAACACCAGTGATACAAGGGCCACAATTGTTTGCGACTTCTTTGCAACATATTGTTTAACAAGCAGAGTATTATTTAATACTAGACTAAACTCATGCCTCAACAATATATTCACAAATATTGAATCTAATAATATAGAAATAAAAGCACTATATTCAGAACTTTCTACATGTTATCATTAAATCTTGCATTAAACCACCAAAGTGTATTAAACTAAAAACGCGTCCAGTAATTGAACTTGGTCGTTGTAAATTGTACAATGTTTTGAGTAATACTGACTGGAGTTTTGTTCATGATAATAATACTTGAGTCAATATTAAATTTAAGCACTTTATTAATATTATCGAAAACTGCATTAATCAATGTTTTCCAGAAAAGTTGTACAGGAAGCAATACAATAATATTGGAGTAAACTGGTTCAATAATGATCTACGACAAATGCGTGAAGCCTTACGTTGGCTAAGGGAAGCTTGTACGAATGAACCAAAGTTAAAGGAGAACTACAATGCTCTAAAAAACACTACAAACGTGCGTTAATAGATGCTAAAATTTCTGCAAATTCTGAATATATTCATAATTCAATTAAGTCATAGCAATGTGGTCCTTAATTAAACCAAAACAAAATACGAACTGTGATAAAGCCTGTGCTATTAATGCTAACGAATTTAATGAACATTTTATAAACGTGGCAGTAAATACAACAACAAATTGCCGATCAGTATTATGAATCCTATAGAATATGTAATTCAATATACTAAAGACGTTCCTATAAATTTTAAATTTCACGAAGTTGGCCTAGTACAATACGGACCATAATTCAAAACTTAAAGAATTCCCAGAGTCGCGATATTTATGGTATGAACTCAAGCATATTGAAAGGAATAACCGATGTGATTATTTGCCCATTAACTAAACTTATAAACCTATGCATAACGCAGAATATTTTCACTGACTGCCTGAAAAGTGATTGTGTTATAATATCACTTTACAAAAAGGGATGCTTAAACGATATTAACAACTATAGGTCAATTTCTCTTTTGCCTACAATCGCCAAATTGTTGGAAAGTGTGTTATTCCAGTTTCTTGTAAAACACGATTTACTGTCGGGCAGACAGTAAATCGAGGCCTTTGATTGCGTGTCTTACGAGATCCTTCTACGGAAGCTGTACTGCTATAACATATTACCGAGTGCATGTCGTATGTTGAATTCATACCTAAATAATCGGTGTCAGAGAGTAAAATTTAAAGAAGGCGTCTTAAGTGAACTTTATTTATATCATGGGTTTCCTCAGGGTTCAGTTCTGGGTCCTCTACGATTTCTCATATATATTAATGATCTACCTTCTCAAATTCTTTATTGTTCTATGACTTTATTTGCTGACGACACTACTGTAGAAACCACATCCGTTGATCGGAAAAGCGCATTATGTGGAAATCAGTCGTCAGTACTAAAAGTTACTGATTGGGTTGAGCGCTAACCGACTAGTAGTGAATCCAGAAAAGTCTAAAACTGTGTTGTTCACCTTACAAACAGATGTGGAATTAAGTTCTGCGAAATTTCTAGGGGTGCATCTCGACACCAAATTAACATGGAAAACGTATGAATGTGAACTGTCAAGTAAGATTTGCAGTAATATTTATTTATTAAGCATGTTCAAAAATTCACTGCCTGAATTCTGCTTGAAATCGTCATACTTAGCACTTATCGTACGCTATTTTGGCATGAGGTCACTCTTCTATAGTCACAAGATTATTTTTATTACAACGAAGAGCAGTTAGAATTGTTTCTAATCTCAAATGTAGAGACGACTGTAGAAGCTCTTTTATTAAACTGGATTTACTTATTCACTATTTGTTTTGAGTTATGTGAAGTAATAATCATTAATAAAACACGATTTGATTTCCTTTCTTCACTAATTTAATTTTACACGTTAAATGTACATTTCGAGCACCATGTGCTCATTTTCAATAACTGAATGCTTTAAAACTAATTACATCTGTTTATATACCTTATAGGGAATTCTAGTGTTTTGTTATTTTTATTTTTAATTATTTGTAAGTCTAAAAAGGGAAGTTGATTGTTGTTTTCCATTTCGTGAATGAATGAGATATTAGCATTAGAGAAATCATAGTGAAATGATTATGATTATTAATGTTGATAAACTGTAGGGAATATTAAAATCTATTAATAACGGTAAATGATCACAGATATCAGAGATGGATCAGAGATAGAACAATTTACAGAGGGGACATTCGAAAAAGCAAGGTATAAAATAATACCACTGTTATTAATAAAGGAGTTAAACTGCTAAAATACTGAAAAAACGCTCACTTATACTAAATTATAAAGGGTCCATTATGACAGTGTTGCACAATTGCTGGGACAAATATATTTATTGATCGTACAGGTACACTTCTTCAAAGACATCACATAACCTTGCTGAAACGTGTCTGTCATAACTGGAAGGCACCCTGAAACTCCTCAACGGAAATATCTCTTAGGAACGTTGTAACATGCTTTCAGATGTTTTCCACGGGCTCCCAATGCTTGTCTTTCAGCTCTCTCTTCAGTCTGGAAAACAAAAATGTCGCATGGAGCCAACTCGGGAATGTAAGGGGACAACTACTGGGGCGTTGCTCCAGACCAGGAAATTAATAACGAGGCCGTGTCACTTTGTTGTCAGCCCTCATGTGCATCAATCTCTTGAGCACCTGTAGGTAAAAGGTTAATATGATAGTTTCGCCTTGCGGTACAAACTCCAAATGGACAATGAGCATTGTTTTGATGCTAGATTTTTGTGGGCCGAGTGGCCTTGCTCTGTTTTTTCGATTCTGAGTCGTACTCGAACATCCAGGATTCATCTCCGGTTACGACAGAGTTAAGAAAGTCCGGTTACTTTTGAATCAAATCCAATAATTCTTGACAGCGCGAAACCCGAAGTTCACGCTGGTTTTCCGTCAACATTTTCGACATAAGTGTCATGCAGACCCTGCACATTTGCAGATCCTCGGTCACTATCCCATATTCCGCAAATTTGCTGAGTGCTCAATCGACGGTCCGAACGCAAAACTTTGCGTATTTTATTCACGATTTCGTCGGTCCAACGTTGTTGGACATCCAGAATGGGTTTTTTTTGACGATCGCCTCTCGGACTGTAACCTTGAAATGCAGTCATCCTTGAAGGCCTCTTGAAGGGTCGGGAATATTTCGGTTGCATTATTTCAAAGCCGCACACAAAAGTCAAACAAAGTCGAAAGGCACACGCGAAGGCAAGGCTTTCCACTCAGATTGCTTATAGCATACTGGCGACATTGGAAGGGTAGACCATTAACCACATTGTCGGGTCCGTTTTACCTTACTGCGATGTATAGTATCGTCACAATAATTTCATGCGCATTACCTTCATAACAGATCTTATATGTGTGAACACATATAAATATTATAAAACGTTATTATATGAAAATGCTTAATTAAAAGAAGAGTTTAAGCAATAAAAAGGCTTTTTCAAAAATTTTTAAAACCATATATAATTCAAGAAAAGTTGATGAAAAGCAGCTAAACTATATTAGTTTAAGTTGTTTAAATTAAAAATTAATATTACCAAAAACTTTCATAAAATTACAATTAAAATTTAAATCAATACTTACACTGAATTGAAAAATTCACTATGTTTTAACCACAAAACCATAAATAATTATTTGTGGTTAAAACATAGTGAAGTTTTCAATTTAGTGTAAGTATGGATTACCACGTAGTAACGGTCGCAACCATTCTCTTTATAAAAACAATACTGTTAAATATAAAATTTCGTAGAAACAGTTATTATAAATAAAAATAAAAATTAATATTAGCAGCAAATAGATGGAACCTTCAATATAAGCTAACTACTCAAAATTTTATCAAATTCAATTAAAACGATCTTAATATACAGTTAAACATTAAAGTGGAAGAGCATTCATCAAGAGTGAACTCCGCCTTTCAGGTTGCTGTCGAAATTGTTCGTATATTTATGTTTAATCTTTTATGAATTGTATTTGTAAAGCAAGTTTGATAAAGTGCTTATAAATTAATAAATAAATAAACATTTTTAAAAATAATTATTAGAATTACTGAAAACACTTTGCATGATTCAGTTAATTATGTCAAAAATTAAATAATAATGATATAGAAATAGTTAACACTGTAAAAAAAGGATTTAAACTCTGGAAATATTAATATTATCAAATACATCAACAACTCAATTTCAAGAACCATGAGTGCACCTTAAGAAATATTTCTGGAAAAGGGGTCCCAATTGATGAAGAATACTCAAGTTTGCTACCGATTAAAGCAAAATACAAAACGTTTATTACTAAAAGCGAGATGACAATCAAAAACCACAACTCGACACCACTTAAATATTAACATTGAGATAACTTAAATTCATATTAATAGGTAGAGAATTGATAAACACTTGGTTTGTTTCACTGATCATTAATAAAACACGATTTGATTTCCTTTC
The DNA here is from genome assembly GCA_963969525.1 of Ontholestes murinus. Classification (NCBI taxonomy): domain Eukaryota; kingdom Metazoa; phylum Arthropoda; class Insecta; order Coleoptera; family Staphylinidae; genus Ontholestes; species Ontholestes murinus. Next base: position 45,585,121 of record OZ018393.1, on the reverse strand, counting down.
TTCACTAATTTATTTAAACGTTAAATGTACATTTCGAGCACCATGTGCTCATTTTCAATGCTCGAAATGTACATTTAACGTTTAAATAAATTAGTGAAGAAAAGAAATCAAATCGTGTTTTATAAGTGATTATTACTTCACATAACTCAAAACAAATAGTGAATAAATTCACTGATCATAATGTTTCGCCTAGAGATAACTAAGAATATTATTCAAGAAATAAATTATTTTTTTAATAAGAACATAGTCATTATAACTATTAATGAAATTGTATACGTTCACATCATCTATATAGGCTAACATTAGGCAGAAAATTGTAGAGGTATGGACATCTATAAACATAAGAAACAGAAGTGACCCTAAATTAGAGCCTTGAGGTTCGTCTGAGCTAGAGACGAATATATGTGACTTAAAGCCATTGCAGACAACGTAGTTCGTTCTTTGATTAAGATATAAAAAGTAATATTTTAAAATATTCCGGTAATGCCAAATAAACTGAGTTGTTCACCAATTTATTATAATCAAGTGTGTCACCTATTAGTCTGGTCACGTTTATCAATGCACTTAGATATTGTGTAAGGTCGGCTAAATTAATTATTATGGAGCGAATTTATGAACGTAATTGCACATAATAGTATATAAGACCTATTCAAACACTTGAGCGAAATTGCGCAAGATTTATATGGGACGATAATTGGTCAATAATACAGGGTCGTCATGTTTAAAAATAGGACACGGCTGCATACTTCCAATGCTACGGAAATATATCTGTACGAATTGATAATTTGAATTTGTTGGCTGAAGGCATAGCCTACACAAATTTACAATCTATAAGCAAAAAAACAGGGAAAGTTATCGTCATCACCCGCAGTCATTGAGTTTTTCATTCGATTGATACTAGTATTATTATCTGATTAGTAAGGGTTTCGCGATTTAAATATGATTTACTAAAAGAGTTTAAGCTTTCTGGCAAAAAAAAGTTATGAAAAAGTATGAGCGAATGTTAATTATTTTATTAGGCACGGAATATTTGCTAACGCCATTTTGCGTTTCACCAGGAATTCGGTTGGTACAATTTTTTTTAAATGAATAAGCTTCCGGAGATTCTTCGAATTGTACTTGAGGTCCCGCTAAATATTCCTTATATACGCGGTAGGTAATGTAAGCAATATCTGAAATTCTGTGCGATAATACGATAAGGTCGATTTCGTTTCCATTTACGATGATGATTTTAACTTAATATCACTCTTCAACTCATTATCAAACCAGGGAGGAAATCAATTTGACTTTTGACAGCTGAATTTGGGAACGAACTTATAAATTATATGAAATTAATCTCATCTACTGCTTTGTTAGAATCTACACTTGATAGTATAAGTAAAATTGTGATCAATGTGTATTAAATAAATAACAATATATTATATATTAATTGTCAATTTCTATGCTCTACCAGCTTGACTTAAAATTGCTTTTTATCTGTTTATGATGCAATCTATAGTAGGTTATTCAATTTATGAGTGCAATGATAATATAAAAAGTAATAGTATTCAATTTCAAATCTTCAATGAAGGAACTGGTGAATGCGCCGGGTTAATATTGCTTGAAACGGCTTTTTTCTACTCATTTCATTTCTATTTATGACCTATTATTACTTCTACTACATTTTCTCTACTAAATTAAAGTATTTAATTAATCATTGTAATTTGTAATTAATTAATTTGTTTATACAAAAACTAATTGCAACTCCATGATAGAATAAATATTCGTTGTGCAAAGCAAATATTGCACTCATTGCGATCTGTTGATAACACATTACCTTTGATTCTACAATTATTTTTAAAATCTCTGCATATTATAGATTAATTTAAGGTACATAGATTAATAATTATTACTCCATTTAAAATACATATTAAAATAATTAATTAATTAATTATTAAAGATTTTTATGTATAATATTGGAATAACTTTCTTACCATGTTAGATAAAATAAATAATACATATTTCCTAATACCTAATACATCAAATAATAATAGTTACAAAATTATCTATACTTTCTTAACTTACCAAAACGACATTATGCACTATTTGAATAATTGCATTGATCATAACACACTTAATACTTTGTTATGATAACAATCGCACAACAAGCTTTAAATTTTATTTTAAAACCCTATCGAAATTCGTAATGCGCCGTATGAAAAACTTTTTAATTGCTTTTATGCTCCGTGCAATTCTATGCCGCTGTGTAAAATTGAATTGAAATTTTAATGCGAATCGCCCGAGAGTAGATTTTAATCCCCGTACAAATAGTTCTCTCCTCCTTCAGAAATTTTAACCGCAAATATTCCGAAATTACAAAGGAACTGCCTCTTTCTCTCCGTTGCCCCCTCTCTCTCCCTTTCTGTTCTGAGTTATAGCGTTGGAAATTGAGGTGCTAATAAGAATTAATAATCCATTTTACAAGATTGAAAACGCAATCAATCAGAAGTACGAGAGTCCTGGCCCCGTGTTCGCCTCCAGTTCAGTTACCGCAGACATTCCGCTGACACGGCTATAAATCATTCATGAGTTGTATTCCACTTTTTTTTTCGGGGGGTATGAATTCAATATTTGGCACTTAAAAAATTGGAAGTTAATGAAGTGTGTGTCTAATTTTGTGGTCGTTTATTTTTTACTACATAATATGTTACGTAATGGAGTTATTTACTATTAATACTTATTTTTTACAGATGTAAATTGTACGTTTATTATACTTTTATTTAAGATTCTGTGTTTGCTTACCCATAAGTACAGAAGGATTATGTAAGAAATATGAGAGGAAACATACAAAATATATTCTGTATAATTAGATTTAAATACGAAGAATATTTATTTAATTAATATTTTATTTAATTAATATCTTAATACCTAGGTATTGATTGGCAGGTTTTAGCGACGTTTATTTTCATACCGTTATTATTACTTTATAATAATGGTATATAAATAAGGTAATAACAATTGTATGTAAATAAACTTCACTAAAACATTTCAATCAATACTTAGGTGTTAATATAAATATTCTCCGTCTTTAAATGTAAAGAGTATATTTTGAATGTTTCCTCTCGTATTATCAGTGAAACATTAACTAATATGTATATAGTCAATAAACTGATAAAATAAATGTTTTTCCTATGAATGAATAAAATATAAATTGATAACACGTAAACGAAGTGTTAAAGGAATACATGTTTTAAACAATCACCACATCTTTCAAATATTATAAGTGAAGTAAGCACTGAAGTCTGCTTGTTATTACGTAAAATTCATGTTTTTTTTTGTAACAACATGTAATACATAGTACAAACTTTTTGATGTTGGCAATTATTTTTGACGACGTGTATCCACTTTGCGAGCCTGTCAAACGAATAAATCAAAAATAAATTACATTTTGTGCAGATCCAATGTAAACTTCATAAAAACTTTTCTTTGTCATACAAACAGCTATTTGCGCTGAAGTTAAATTATGGGGGAAAGTTCGCCGCGGGATAGCATTTAGTTCATATATTAAAATATGTAAACCATACAAACTTTAAAGCTCAAATTGATTATATATATATATATATATATATATATATATATATATATATATAATCTAAACAACTGCTTAAAAGTAATTTTCCGCTCTCCAGTTTTTATTGATTTAAATAGATTTTTCGTATTATTAAAGAAGACTCAAGATTTTATTAATATTTAACTCTTTTCCCTCTGTCTGCAATAACCTAAGGTAATCCATCCTGGCTTCAAAGTAAATTAGGATTATATTTGGCTAAGGTAAGTCAAAAACGAGTGCATTATGTCAATATTCATTTTATTGTGATATGCCAGTATTATGCTAACCGAAGAAATTATTTTGTAGTTCATCAAAAGAGTTTACAATATTTACAAAACCTTTTAAAGTACCTAATGCTAATATCAAGTCAATTTCAATAAGTTTATATTACTTTTTGGGAATGTTTGTACAAACTTAATTTAAAAATGCAAACATTTCAATTTTCTTGCAAAATATTGAATTGGCGAGGCGGATACATGATGAAACTCTTATTCTTATTCATCTGCCTGATGAAGCCACTGTGTGGCGAAACATGTTGCAGTGTTCAACAATAAATGTGAAACCCTCCCAACTGTGTTGTTTTATTTCTTGCAAAATTTTGTCTACATCTGAGTTCACTTTAATAGATAAATTTCAATTTCTTAAAAGAATAATATTTTAATTGGTGATAGCTTTAGTTATATAGTTTATATTCTACAACATCTGGTAAAACCTAAACCTAAGTGCACACTTTTTGTAAGTTTTCGGAAGAACAATTATAAACATGAATGGGCAGAATAAATATATGAGGCATTTTAAATATTTAATAGTTTTTAAATTTAGTACAATAGTACTTTGGTTTATTTATTTATTTGGTATAAAATTAATCGGCAACTTTAATTCAATATTTGCTACCCTAACTTACTCTTAACCTACCTTAAGAAATCGTTATTTATAACCTAGCTAATTCACTAGCGTACTCTTGATTTAACACGGGGAATAATTCTTTGAGTTAGCGTACTCTTGACTTGCTACAATAAATCATTACCTGAGTTAGCGTACCCTTGACCTATCTCAATAAATTATCTATTAATTAGTTAATGCGAGTGAATTAAATGTGTAAACATGGGGTTCCAGTTTCAAGTGGTAAATAATAGGTAAATATGCCGTTAAAATTATTAGTTCTTGTTATGCATATGAAACATAGTACGACAATAGTCGTATGGCAGCAGCTAAACCAAATTACTAACGGAACCCCTAGAATTTGCATTTATAGGAATATCGAAGTGATACATGAATTGTTCTGCATACTGTTTTTGTTGGATATTCCAAACGACGCCTGACACTTACTTCTTGATGCTTATCATCAATAAATGTTTTAATTAGCTCAGAATTACCTACATTCAAGTGTTAATCTTGCAATGTTGTTTATAACACTAAATGTATTGATTTGGCAGACAATCAAATAAACTATTATATTTAAGAGGCGAAAAAATCTAATGAAAATAATAAATACAAATGCTCAAACTGCTAAACCGATGCAGCTGATAACCAATTAACTATAAATTCGATATTTGTTTTGCTACATTCTTGATGGAACCAAATTTTCATATTGGGAGAAGTAGTTCACTTGATATATTCCATTAGTTTATTATCAGGTAACTGACACGTGTTTCGGTCCTTACAAGTGTACTACTCCCAATATGACCAATTAACTAATTTGGATGTTCATACGATATCATCAATCGAGGCAATTATCGAAACTAATTTAAATTACCAATTATTACAATTTAAGAGTGAATTATTAATTTCGAATTGAATAAAATAAACAGTCGTTTAGATAATATTGAGAAGCAGCAAAAAATACTGCAGGAAATAACAAAATCTCTTTTGAAAATTGTTGCCAAGGCATTCGAGGATTGGCTCAAACGACGAAATAATTTAATGGTTTTTAATCAATCCGAATCCACCAAATCATTTATTGTCGATCAAATAAAGGATGACATTTCTGTTATTGGTGACATTCTAAAAGGTATTGGAATTGGCACCACCCCGGTAAATAATAATAATAATAATAATAATAATAATAATCATTTATTTCCCAACAGACATAAAAAATATCCAATTACAGGGAAATTTTACATTAATTAATAGATTAATTACAAAAATAAGAAAGAAAAAATACAATTATACAATAAATAAACAATTACGCAAATAATTAATTAAATTAATAAAGTATTTACAAGTTGACATCTACTATAAGAACTCGGCTAAGTAACGTAAGAAAATTACCAAAGGTTCGTTATAAATATCTATACTATGATGGACACTATTATAAAGACGAATAATTCTGTTTATCGGAGAGTTAAAATGAGCAGTCGTGTTAAATAACGCATAGTTAAAGGCCAAACTATAACGAGCGGATACTCTTGGAACGTTGAATGCTAGCCGTCCTAAGATATTAGGATCGTCAATTAAACCATTTACAATAGCCCTTAAAAATACAACACCCGCACAATTACGACGATGTACAAGAGGCTTAATATTAAATAGCTCAAGTAAATTCGCATATCTCATATTCTGATCGGGATAAATACCATTAGCGCGAAAGTATAATATTTTAACGAACCTTTTTTGTACATTTTCAATGCTTTTTATATGGATGTGGTAGCAAGGTGACCAAACGATTGCCGCAAATTCTAGTTTTGATCGGACAAAGGCATAATATAATTTAATCAATACATCAGAGTTTTTAAAATCTTTACAAATTCTGTGAATAAATCTAAGTAATTTCATAGCATCATTACAAATATTACTTATATGAACATTAAATGATAAGCGTGAATCAAATATAATACCGAGATCGCGAATAGTATTACATCTCTCAAACTGAACATTATTAGAAGTATAATTGTAAATAATAAATGATTTCTTGCGCGAAAATGACATGCACTTACATTTAGTTAGATTAAGATATAACGAATTTTTAGAACACCATTCGCTTATTACAATCAAATCATTTTGCAGGATTTCACAATCAGAAACAGATTCAACAGGTCTATAAATTTTGATATCATCTGCGTAAAGCAAAACCTTGGACTGCAGATTTTCAACAATATCGTTAATAAATATATTAAAAATTAATGGACCCAAGTTAGACCCCTGAGGCACACCACTCTTTACACAATATTTGTAAGAATAATAACCCATATAACCAACATATTGGGTTCTATTCGTAAGATAAGACCGAAACAATGAAACCGTGATTGGTGAACAACCATATTCGCTTAGTTTGTTTAAAACAATATTCTGGTCGATAGTATCGAACGCTTTACGGAAATCTAAGTAAATAACATCAACTTGCTTGCGATTATCTAAATTTTGTGAAACATCCTCGGTAAAATTTATGAGATTCGTAGAAACCGATCTTTTTCTTACGAAACCATGTTGCTTATCGCTTATAAAATTACTAAAATGGCTGAATAAACGATCAGATAAAATGGTTTCAAATAATTTAGAAAAGTTATTGAGTATAGTGATAGGCCTATAATTAGTTACATTACATTTACCACCATTTTTATATACCGGGGTAACTCTGCCAATTTTCCAGTCATCAGGAAAGCAACCTGATTTAATAATTAAATTAAATAAATACTCTAGGGGAATTAAGAAACAGCTAACACAATCTTTAACGATGAAAGCAGGGATTTTATCTGGTCCACACGTGTTGTTTGCAGATATCTTTTTTGCTGCTAATAAAATGTCATCCTTATTCACCGAACCAATGTTAAATATAGGATAATGCTTTGAATTTACCTGACTAGTATCAGTTGTTACAGATGTTTGGTTTGTATACACGGTTTGGAAATAAGTAGCAAATCCGTTAACAATATCACTTGGTTTTTTAAAAGTATCATTTTCATAAGACATGTTTCCCGGAATACGAGTAGATGACTTCTTTTTGTTAGCATAAGACCAAATCTTCTTCGGATCAGTCAGAATTGAGTTTTCTATACTAGCAATGTAATTTTTATAATCAAATTTTATCCGAGTATGAATTTCTGATCTTAATTTATTTATTTTTAATTTTAAATAATTTAACCTAGTCTTATTAAACATCCTTATGGTGTGGGCCTTAATTTTAATCTTTTCTATTACATTTTTACTATACCATATGGGATATTTATGTTGATGAACATATTTATGACACGGTACACATCTAACAAATACATCATTAATACAGTTGTAGATAGTAGAGCAGGCATCATTTGTATTCTTACAGCTAAGTACTGGGTTCCAATCAATTTTAGAGAGTTCCGTATATAATTTTACGAGATCAGCTTTAGCGAAGTTGAATGAGAGATTACTTGAATCTGGTATAAAATTAATTATTGATTCATTTATTATCTTAAGAGTACCATGCAAAGCTGGATGGTGTAGGTCCTCTTTAACAAGGCCAACATTTTTGTCTATATGGCAATTTACACCCGGAGATGTTAATATTAGATCTAATAATCTGGTGTTAAAATTAAGTATTGAGTTTTGTTGAGTTAGATTATTAAAGTTTATAAAGTTTGAATATGCAGTAATTAATGAGTTTCCACTTGAATCAGATGTTGTATAAGATTGTAGAGTTGGTAAATTAAAATCTCCACCAATTATTATCTCTTGGTTAAAATCAGTATAGTTTTCTATTAATTCAAAAAGGTATTCATAGTCAGCTAGTATACACGCGGGTGGTATGTATAGACATATTGCATAAAGTACTCTAAAGCTTAACATTACTTTAACAATTAACAGCTCAAACACAGAGTTCGTTGATTGAAATATAAGCTCTGATTGATACATATTACTAATTGAAATAAGAACACCACCACCCCTACGGCCAAAACGATCACACCTAAAAACATTGTAACTATTTGGAAATATTTCACTATCATAAATGCCATCATGTAACCAAGTTTCTGTAAGAAAATACATATCATACTCGCAACCAACAACATTATTATAAAATACATTTGTCTTCGAACATAAACCCCTAACATTTTGATAATATAGTGAAATATTTAGTGACTGTTGGGAAGTAATTAGTTTTCCGTTATAATTTTTGGAACATCATTTACAAATTTTAACTTAAGATTACGTTCACCGTTGTCCATTCTACGCTTAAGTTCTTCACGTATCGAATTTTCATATTCAATTTGTCGCGGGGTTCTGTCACTTCGAATCCGAATGTGTTTCACTGCTGCAATATCACGAAGTTTTCCTGACTTCCTCAAAATTTGTTTAACCTCATATGCATTGTTGAAACAAACTTTAATTGGCCTAGGACGGTTTCCAGATTTAGCACCTAATCTAAATGCCTTATGCGGAGTGATGTTCTCATCCACTAAATTTTGTAATACACCATTGACCGCTGCAAGTTCATTTCCTGACTCAGATGACTCATTCATATTGAAAATTATATAATTGAATTCGCTCGTTTTTGCCGTTGACTAATTTCTTCATATATTGATTCGTCGCTGCTGGGAATATTAGATGATGTACTTAATTTTATAATAGCGTTTTCAAGAGTATTACATTTTTCATTTAAACTGGAAACAGATTTTTTTAATGATTCATTATCATTGCGAATTTGATGTAATTCTTCTACCAGTTGTTTAATTTCCACATTCTCTGAACGCAAACGCTCACATAAAATTAATAAGACTTGGTATAAAAACCAGCAAACGCTCGTCCGACTAAATTAGTATTTACTGATCCTAAACAAGTGATTAAAATTTAAAAAAATCAATCAATCCATCAGCAAGAGAATATCCGGTTCAAGGCTGATTTAACACCTCAAATTGCGTGATAAGTTGCCTCTACGTACTAACTCTGGTGAAGTCAATCTTACTATTCGATATATTAATGCATCTCCTAAAATGGTCAAGAACAATGATTCACCAAAAAACTAGAAAATTTGAATATATATTTCAAATCAAATCAAATCAAAATATTCTTTAATAATAATAATCATTTATTACGGAATACTCCAATTATACATAGTAAATACAAATATATATATAACGGGTGTCCAACAATTATTGCAGTCCCGGGTGGCGTTGGAATCAAAAACGTAGGTCGATTCTTACATGTGCCAAATAAATGAACTGACATTTTAATTGTCAAACATAACCTAAACGTGCATTTAAAGTGTTGTTTAAATGCACGTTTAGGTTATGTTTGACAATTAAAATGTCAGTTCATTTATTTGGCATATGTAAGAATCGGCCTACGTTTTTGATTCCAACGCCACCCGGGACTGCAATAATTGTTGGACACCCGTTATATATGTACAAAATGTAGAGACAAATTAAATTATATCAAAAAACTTAAATCTAACAAGTTTAAATTAATCTTAAAAGTATGATAATTTTCATAAAATAAATTAAAGTTATTATTCTTAATAATATAATTACAAAAACGCATCATTCTATCAAGGGGACTATTAAATCCATATTGCGTGCGATGGAACTCTAATCTGAATACTTCAGTATTTCTATTTATATGACGGTTAGTGTAATTAAAATTAATTCTGCATAACAATTCATTGCATTTAATATTACCGGATATTAGTTTAAATAGCACGCAAATATCTATGACATTTCTACGATGGCGTAAAGGTTTAATATCACATAATAGATTGGACGATACATTATCAAAACGATATTTTAAGAGATTTATAAATTTATTTTGAATTTTATCAAGTCGAATTTTTGCGCACTCATTATAAGGGGACCATATCGGGGAAGCATATTCTAAAACGGATCGAACTAAAGAACAAAATAACATTTTTTGACAAAATGGAGAAAATTCTCTAGCAAATCTACTAATAAAACCAAGTCTCTTACGCGCCAGATTACAGATTTTCTCGATATGCAAATTAAAAGTAATTTTGGCGTCAAACAAGACACCTAAATCAGAAACGTAATTGACATTTTTTAAAGGAACCCTATCAATTAAATATGTAAAATTTAAAGGAGAATTACTCTTGGTAAATGAAATTGAAACACATTTTTTTAGATTTAAAAATAAATAATTATCTTGACACCATTTCTGTACTTCTTGCAGGTCATAATTTAATTGATTACAGTGAGTAACATTATTGATTACATGGAACAATTTTAAATCATCGGCAAAAAGTAGAAAATTTGAATGTTTAATTACTTCACCAATGTCGTTAATAAAGAGAAGAAATAGAATGGGACCGCAATGAGTACCCTGCGGTACCCCAGATGTTACATTAATAGGTTTAGAGATATACTCATTAATTTTAACCAATTGTGTACGACCCATAAGAAAACTGGATATCCAATTGACAACTTGAACACCGAAGCCAAGTGCTTCGATTTTAGAAATAAGTATTGAATGATTTATTCTATCGAAGGCTTTTGCATAATCAGTATAAACTGTATCAACCTGGCTTCCACTTTCTAGAGCATGAACCAAAAAAGATTTAAAACATAAAAGATTTGTTAAAGTTGATTTACCAAGAGTAAACCCGTGTTGTTGATCGATAATAATTTGTTTACATGCCCATTGCAACTGTTTACTTACTAAATAGTCAAGCAACTTAGGAATTGCAGACTGGACAGCTATTCCTCTGTAGTTATTTATATCGTCGCGGGCACCAGATTTAAATAACGGTGTAATAAAACTATATTTCCAAACATTGGGGATTGTTCCAGTAGAAACTGACTTGCAAAATAATATATGCAGAGGAACAGCTAGAGTAAATCGACAATTCTGCAGAAAATGTTGGGGAATGCCGTCAGGTCCACAATTATAAGACGCTTTTAATGATGAAATACCCTCCAGAATGTCCTTTAAATCAAATGAAAATGATGAACAGTCAACTTGTCTATTATACGAATATGATTTTTTAGGTACGTTATTGTCACTATAGACAGAAGCAAAAAAGTCAGCAAAAAGATTAACGCATCCATCTCCGCTGGAGCATGATTTGCCATTAAAAGACATTTCGGAAGGGTATTTATTACAATTATTTTTACTATTTATATAATTCCAAAACCTTTTTGGATTAATTACAAGTTCATGATCAAGCTTCCGAATATACTCTGAATATAATTGTTTACTTAAATTTTTACATTGTAACCGCAGCTGTTGAAAATTTCGATAGTCAGAAGGTAATTCAGTAGATTTATATAGAAAGTGAGCACTTCTTTTAAGTTTTACAAGCCGAATTAGTTCACTGTTAAACCATATTGGGTAATTACTGGATTTGACAAATTTCAAAGGCACATATATAGAAACGGCATCATAAATTAAATTATAAAAAGCATCACTAGCAACATTTATATCACTTGCACATAAAACATTATTCCAGTCAACACTTACAAAAAACTCATTTAAAAGAGAATAATTTGCACTTTTAAAATCGAAAAACCAGTCACTAGATTGAAGATGATTGATCTTAGTATTAATTGGAACAAACACATCATATGCTGAATGATGAATACCAGACTCGGTATTCCTATCTGTCGCGTAGTGGAACTTAATTTCTTGAATATGGCTGAAGCACAAATCCAAAAATACTTCCCTCGAGTTGGGCAACGAGTTTACTTGAAATAGGTGCTGCATACTGAAATAATCGCAGATTGTTTCTTGATATGGTGTAGGATTGCCATCACATAACACGCCTAAGTTGTCATTATTCCACGAGACATGCGGCAAATTATAATCACCAAAAATTATAAATTTCACTTCAGAATTATCTGTCCATAATTGTTCAACTGTTTCGCAGTGATTAATATATTTCGATAATTGAGAAAGTGGTGGTAAATACACAGATCCAATAATTAGATTTAGTGATTTAATTTTTATAAAAACCTGTTTATTTCAAGGTGTCATAAAACATTACATACAAAATGAAATAGTGTCCACAATGTCGGTGGCATTGAATCTAAATTACGTGATTTTGTATTAAATTTAAGCACCTCCAGTTACGATCATCACCAGACTTGGCTATTAGATGAAATACATAATAGTGAACCCAATATTAATAAATATAACATTTATATAACTGATCGCTCGCCATTAAGGAGGTGTAATGATACTTGACAAGAAACATTTAAGCTCTGGTAATATTCTGGTATCCATCAATTCCGTCGGACAAATCTTCGTAAAAATTTGTTTAAACAAAATTTACTGTTAATAAATATGGGTGTTTGGTTGTACTTCCAATTAAGAATAATATTAGTTTTTATTTAAATTGTATTTCTGAACTAGTTTCGGCTATACAGTAGCCATCTTCAGCAAAAACTACAAAAACAAAACAAAAAATTTTATTTTACATTTAACAACAAGAAAGTAATAAAACATTTCTATATTCTCGGGACTGTGTATCTTCCACTTCTTCTATTGAAATGTTCGAGTACCAACCCCAGGCGATCCAGGAAGTGATGGAAAATTTGCATGTGAGTGAATTATACATCTGTGGAGACTACCATAAATCATCTGAGTTAATGATGACCAGGGAGTGTGCAACAACAACCAAGCAACACGACAAAGTGAAGTGCAAATTGATACAATGGGTTTCTTACATCTTATACAGTATAATAACATTCTAAATGCTAGAGGAGCACTGTTGGACGTAGCGTTCGGTTCTAGTGATCGCTTCCGTATTTTCTTGGCCGTGGACTTTCTTTTTAATAACAGCTTCCATCATAAAGCGTATAATAATGAAATTATAAGTAGTAATAATGTTTGCGTCGTAACATTCCATCATAGAGCGTATAATATCGAAATTATCTATTATCTATCTAATCTAAAAAAAATGTCAGATTGGTGTAACCAGCAAAATATTAGTAAATGTAAAGTTATAAGTGTCTATCGTGATTATAGAAATTTGTAGTTAATTATACAATTCATAACTCCTTTTTGGAGAATGCCGAAGAAATACACGGCTAAGGAATTACACTCAATTGTAAATTTGCATTCACTATTCACATTCAAAAAAAACATTGTTTCCAGGGCTGTAAAAATGCTAGGATTTGTCTCTCGAGTTGGAAACGATTTCTCTGACACTTCTTTACTATTCGCTAGTTCGTTCACTAGCTAAATATGCCTCCACTATTTAGAATCCCCACCAACAGTATTTAATAAATCTGCTAGGAGTCTAAACAAAATTTTTAAGATTTATTGGTTATAATCTCGGAATTCACACTCGTCGCAAAGCTCTGTTTTCTGTTTAAATTAGTTAACAACTATATCGATGCTAAATTAATATAATGGGGATTCGTAAAATAAGGTTCCCATGATTTTTAATAATAAACAGATACATTTTTTTCTTAGTGTTATACATCATTTTAAAGCTTAAAACTTATAGAATTTTTCTACATAATCACCGTTTCTGTTCAAACACTTTTGCGGACGATACTCCAGTTTTTCTATCCCCATGTTATAGAATTCTTCCGCCAATCCTTTGAGGAATCGACTAACCTCTTCCTTGACTTTATCATCGGTATTGAAGCTAAAAACCACCCAAGTGTTCCTTTAATTTTGAGAATAAGTCATAATCACTTGGGGATAGGTCGGGACTGTAGGGGGGTCGGGCATAACGGTCCAACCAAAATCTCTTAGCAGTTCTTGAGTTTGATGTGAGACATGAGGTCGAGCGTTGTCATGGAGAAGCCTAACACCACTGGACAATCTTAATCTCCGGCGGTTCTGGATCGCAAGTTTGAATAGAAAGAGGGAGATTTGACAGTATAAGACAGTATTTTACATTTCTCCCAGCACGTCGCATTATTTCTCATTAGCATAGGGAACCTTATTTTCATAGCTATGCTAATAATTATTGTGGTAATGCCGGAATAATACTTTATTTAGATTAATAATCAAGTGTACTTCCGACCTACCACGAGAAATAATTATATGAGCTAGCGTACCCTTAACCTACCACAATAATTATTATTCTTGACCTATAAAGAATTATCCACGTATTTTCTAAAGCATAATTAAAGGTTATACAAATAACACGGCGGCAGGGCCACGTGGTCGATAGCCAAACACTACTACTACAACTATTTATCAGGAAGTTTCATGATTTTTGCAATATAGCTCTTAAATTGGCGTGAAGTTAATGCAGAATTAGTAATTGATTATTGTACTACGTCAATAAATATTATAGGTTCAATTGGTTCTAACGAGTTTTAAGTCGATTTATTTATTACTTTTTTCTAGATCATTAAAAACATCCGAACCATAATTCGGTTTGAAACTTGTACAAATTTTTTTGCAGTTTGTAATTATCTTATGTATTTTCAATAATTACTAAACTTTCTACAAAAAAAAATTCTCAGTCAATTTGGAAATTTGTTTTTGAGTGAACAGCATCAGCTCCATCTTGATTAGATTTACCTAGAGGGCGTTGTTTGTACACCATTTCACTTTCCCTTCACTATATTAAGGGCCTTCAAGCAGAATTATTGTCATTTGCATATCATATGACTGGGAAGCCAGATTCAATTAGTTTTCTTAGCAAGTCATCTATCAGGATGTTCCAGAGGATAAGCTATAGTACCTTTTATATTAGACAACCACGAGTGACCCTGCTTTAGACTATTGGTTTCATTTTCATATTTGGACAGTCTACTTGCTTAGCATCTGTTTTTTATCCATTCACTATGTGCGACTGGAGTGTACAGTATTGAGATAGTTGTTCCTATGTTGTCAAAATCTCCTTGAATTGAGCGTTCTGGTATGTACCTATGTTTATTTGAGTGAATAGAATTCATCTTCAGAATATGGTCCCTGGTGCACCGATCTGATAGCTTCTCCAAAGTTTTCATCGTAAACTATGTGAGACTTCTCTGTCTGAGTGATTTTGCACGGCTGCAGTCTTTCTTGCCTGGTTTGGGTATAAATACCACCTTGATTTTTCTTCAGGTTAAGGGGACAAATCTAAAATCTATGCAGGCTCTAAACACTCACCATGTAGGCTGGATAAATGTTTAAATGTCCCAGGCTATCTTGAGTCCTGTCATTATGTTGGAATCAAAGCTCCAATCTTCTTTAGAAGGGGTATGAACCTCCTACCGGCCTTCAACCCTATCCTTCATATTTTTGTAGCCGGAAAAATGAAGTTTTGAGAGTTTATTGATTCCACGAGGTTCTTTTGCATTATTTCAGAATGTAGCATTGGATCTTTAGAGATAATATTTGCAGCCTCGCAACTGTGGTTATGGATTCAATTTTTTCACACGGGTTTCTCCAGGATTCCTTCTGTTGTTGCCTTACCTTATTTTTATATAGTATAGTCAGTGAACTTCTTTATAACAGGTCGAATCGATTTCCTCCTTGCATGTTGTGCTTTGTTTTGGGATTTTCTTGTTTGCTTTCTCATCTGGTTGAGTTCCTTACTTCACCAGAGTTATTTGGACATGACTTTTCATATGAGGAAATGAAAGCCTTTTCAAAAATCAGCAAGAGGTCATTGACCCACCCTGCTTTCTTGGTTGGCATACGGCTCTCATTTTCTTCAAGTCATTCGGATAAGCTTTTGTAAATAGCTCCTTATCGGTTTTTCCTTAAATTATTAAACGCTTTCTTTTCGAGAAGTTTAGAACCTAATTTGTAACGTATATATCTGTGCTCTGGCCAGGAGAAATATAGATATAAGGAGATAAGAAAAACCTTACCGCAATCCTCTCCTTTGAAATATACTACTATGAGATCAGCTGTGGAATATTGAGGCATAAGTATGTCTTTCAAGTTGTCGCATGAATATATACACGCACGCAACCTTTAATTAAGGGCAACAAGATGAAGATGGTGCCTTTTAAATTGGCCAGTCCACATTTCATGTTTGTCACTACTTAGGGTTCTTGGATTAGGGCCAGGATATTAACATTGCTTTGGAGGTTGTGATTTAGTGTTTGAAATACCTCCTTACAATGTTGTCAGTTCAATTTGAATTATATTTAGTTCTTTCATATTTATTATATTAATTCACAAAATATATTAATAGTGAGTTTATTTTAGGGTTGTTAATTTATTAGAATATAAGAGGATTAATAACTCACTCAAGCTTCGGAGGTGTCCATTTGAGTGGTATCATGGTGAAGTTCCCCATTGCTATCCTCAGCTTCCCTTGGTGTAGTATGGATGATCTTACTGGGAGTTTCCTTCTTGGGATTAAGCGCGACAAGTTGGAATTTGCATCTGAGACGCAACTTTCCATCCTTGTCGCCACACTGCTGTAGGAGGAGGATTTCCTCGTGTGGAATTCCCATCACAACCAATCCGCATTCGAGGTTTTCTTCGGTGTGGAGTACACACCTCCGATGTGTCCTCAGCTCTCGGTTCTGACCAGCTAGAAGCTAAAATATCTTCTCTTTATCTAGAGGCTGACCGGATGTAGCCTTTGTCAGTCTCGGGAATTGAGCAAATTGGATCACCGTTAGTTTTGCCCCTGCCCATAGAGCGGTTAGTTTTTCAAGTGACTTCGAGAGCCAGTCTAGGGATGATTGATCTCCACAGGTCCTGAGGATCTCTGAGGAGTATAGCCATCGATCGAAATGGTAGTTTTATTAGTAGTATTTATTTATCATTAGATTATGTAAGCATATTAACGCTTACATGATCCTTCCTAAATAAAACATAACAGCAATAAATATTCAGAATAATTTTGCACATGGAAAGGCTTGAGTTCATGGTAAGATGATCTTCCACTCTTGCCCTATTGAGTTTTATTGAGACTGTTATCACTGAAGCTCTGTTTAGTGATTTTCATCATTTAATTTTCCAAATATGGCTTTTATACCTCCAAAAGGGGAACTTTATAAGTCAAAAAAATTTACTGTTAGCAGCCTCTTTGTAGCTAGGTTTTGATATTGATGGGTGACTACCTCTACTTACCTTTTTTCTGGGGTTTAGTCCAGAAGTCATGGTAGCAGAGTCGTCCGATCTGCTCCTGTTCTTAATTTTACCTAAAACCCCAGCTCTCGTAGAGGTGATCGCTCTTAGCAAAGCCTTACTTTTCCCAAAACGGCCAGAGAACGTCCATCCTTTGCCTGGCTGGTATCCACGGTGCTGGTTGAGGGTCTTGGTTTTTGGCTAGCCTGTGCCGCAAGGCGCGGCTTTCTTCTTTTAGCTTCAGTTCTACTAATTCTTTTCCGGAATTTTGGAGCTGTGGAAGAGGCATCTGCAACAGGAGGGTTAGCACATCTGTCAGACCTCTTCAGACATGGAGAATAAATGGTCACATAATCTATGTCCCATATCTAAAAATGTATTCATTTATTTGTCACGATTTTCACTATTTTATTTAATGCTTATTCATCTTGTGATTTGATCATTGGAGCTTCTATTTACATTAAAAAAACTAATATTGCCCATTAAAAATACAAGTTTTTATTTAAAACATCATTGTTTGTATTTGTTTTTTCACTGTATATCCGTACACATATTAATAAAATTTTATCCACACAATATATTACCAAGTGAATTATAAGCATTAGCAGTCTCGATAAAGTACACTCCGACGTAGCCGACATCTGTTTCGGCCCCCTTAATTCCATTACGTCACACACCGTGACGGATTAAATTGAAATAAAACGTGTCGTATCAAATTTGATCGATACAAATGAAATAAGAGGACGAGGGAAGGTAAAAAAAACGGCGGAGGCATTTACGAAGGTGATATATAATCAGGTTACTTAAGTTTACGTGTTATTTATGCTTTCCCCGGTGAATATATTTTTTCATCACCACGCGAATTCCACCACCGGCGTTTAATCATGTGGGACTTCTAATAAAGCACGTATTTTCCCTTTTGAAAAATATCCATTTTACGTAATGTATTTATACAATGGTTATATAAGGAATAGTTCATAATGTATTCTCATTTTTTATCGCATGTTTAAAGCACAGTTTATTTATTTTAAAAAATATTTATCGTGGTCAATTTTTACCTATTATACTGTATAGAAATTCATATTAAATAAGACACGAAATTATGTCTATATCAATTAGTTAATTAAAAGTGACTGTTTGCTTATTTATAAAAATATTAATTAGTCTAATTACACGTAGGTAAGTATAATTAATTAATAAAGCAAAAGGAAAATATATACGGTAGAAACTTTTGATGAAACGAAATTAGGTAATTTTAAATTAGATCACTGTTTACGTTCTAATTTAAAATTACCTAAGAAAATATATATATCTGGTAAAAATAAAATTAGTTTAATTTTATTATATGTAACGTTATATACTGTCAATTTTTGGTAGCTTTCATCTGGGACGCGAAAAGTGCTTTTATCGTCTCTAAGAAAATTCGCTGATTTCCATACTGTTTATCAATATTCTAGATGTCCTGGTGGCGCCTTGGCATCATTAATATATCAATTGTGTTTTCCATTGGGAGCTTTCCATATCGCTTGGAATATTTTAACGTTCATCCAAAAGCACACAAAAGAAAAATATCTTACATAACACGAATATATCATTTGATATGTAGACACAAAATATACTAGACTTTAAAAAACACACGAGTAACTTTTTGTTATGATACATTTTATATGAATGGCGACAATTAAATAAAAGGTTCTCGTGATTTTAATTATTTATAAATGAATCATATCACAAAGTAGAAACCTCCACAATTAGTTATTTATACTAGACTATTTTAACTTCTTATATTATATATATTATATTTTTTGTAGTTATAGCAATGAACTAATCAATCCATAAACTGCACAATTTATCTGGTTTGTTGAAAGTTTTCTCTAAAAACAACTTCTTATATTATATTTCACTTATACTCATACATAATTTCTTTTGATGTTATTTTAATGAAAATAAATATGGCTCGAAGACATCCAATTCCGTAGTTGTACTATCTTTACCTATAAAATTAATTTTATATTTTATGAAAAATATATGGAAAATGAAAATAATAAAATAAAAATATTATTGCCAAAAATAACTCGCGGGTGTTTAATTTCAATAGAATTTAGTTCGAATTGTTCGCGTGTATTCGTTATTATGGATTACCCGTGTGCCAATATTATTACTACCCATCATTTACATCAACTGTCGCTCAAATAATCCTTTATAAAAGTTAATAATTTTATAACACACGCATACATGCACATAAAGTACGCTACGAGTAGCAATTTTGTAATTTGATTCGCAACGTTATATTTTTTCATACTAAAAAATATAATTGAACGTAAATTTCAAATATTTCAAATTATATTGTTAACAATAACTATTGTTTAAATATATGATTTTTTTATTGAAAATGGGAATATATTTCTATACCCGGGTTCGGTATTAAATGTTAATTAAAATTGTGGAACGGCAATATGTTTCAAGAATCATAATATTTATACAAATAAATAAGTGATAAGTATTAGCAGATAAATATGTTCCCGGCGCATCCACCATAATTTAAAATAAAGTTAATATAATTAAATAATAGGTTGTAAGTGTTAAATTAATTATTTAAAGGTTACATTTAATTTATAAATATTTTAATTGGTCTTCTAATTGATTGTATGGTATGTAATTATCTTAAATACTAGTTGTATTTACTTTTCTTCACTTATTTTATTGGGCACAAGTGCACATTTTAAACATAATATTTTATTATGAATACTTCAACTAAATTCATAAGCTAATATATATACTGAGATTAATTATCTAATAAACATAAAATCTATTTATTAAAGTTTAATACTTTATTTCAAAAAGTGTACTTACAAAATATACCAAATTGATTTAAGGGAATACATTTTATACTAGAATTTAGAGCGTACACAAATAAAATCGAGTTCATTTACGATATATGTGAAAGACGTTGTTTTCATCGGCATTAAATATTTATCTGATAGCGGATTATGAGAAAAACCTAAAAGGTATTAATTTTAATTCAAACTGACAAGTTTACTAGGAATTAATGCAGGTACAGGCTTATTTAAAGGGCTTATATCGAAATAAGATTAGTTTATTTGAAATATGTTTTTGTCTGTAAATGATATTTGATTTCTTGAATGGTTTTGTTACAAAAAAATATACTAATATTATATCTTTATTATATCAATAAAGTTTGAGACTTTGAAGACCTCTATTGAATTGACCGTAAACTTTTGGAAACAAATGTTTCTTGGGTTGGGATGAAAATATAATGAATTCTTCATGTTTCAATCCTAGGAATATATGTTTAATTTCTTCATATTAATGAAATACAATCGTTATTTTTCTAATTTTAAATTTTCCATTGCAAATTTATTAGATGTTGTTATTGAATGATTCTTTAAATCGTTTAATTACACAATTTTTTAATAAATTTACTAGGTGTCTTCATTATGTGTTTTTTTAAATATTTGCGAATAAAACTTAAATGAAATACTAAAAGTCGCTATGCAACTCGGACAAAATCTATTAAATAATATAGGAGAAATCCCGAAAGTAAAATTTATTTCCTGAGATTTCCTGATTTGCAGTCAGACCGTCAGCGAATGAGTAATAAAGATGACTACATCTTTGTGTAACAAGCGCATTTATTAGCCTGTTTGCGTTCGGTCTAAGCTGTCGTTATTTAGTGAGCTATTTGCAGTTAAATTCTTATTTAAAATGCCAACACTTTTACAAAAAAAGCGAGATACTTTTTGCTATGTGTGTAGTTGTTTTGTGGTCAAAAAATTTAGACATAAAATTACATCACTTGTGAAACACCAATACTACACGTATACACGTATTAGAGCAAAGATTAGTGATCAAGACAAACATTAGACACCACATGTTGTATGTAAGATATGTGAAGAGGATTTAAGGCATTGGAGTAATGGAACAAGGAAATCCCTACCTTTGAAATACCAATGATTTGGCTAGAGCCAACGTACGTGGATATAGCACAAGAAAATTAAAAAACATCATTTATACGAACCTCAAATCTGCAGTTAGGCCAGTGCCACATGGTTCAGACGTGCCAATACCTGAGAAACCAACAAATTTAAATGTTACAAGCAGTTCTGAACCTGAAATGTCTGATAAATAAACTTGGGAGCACATACAATCCCGATAATTGAAGGGTTTGTATTGATTCTTCCAAAAGAAGCCTTAAAACTGTTCTCTTGCACAATGGGAATGTTTTTTATTGGTATCGGCTGCCCATTCGGTGCCAATGGGGAAAGCTACGAAAATCTTGCTTGAAAAAAATCAAATATAATGTTGGAAAATTTGTGAGGATTTGAAAATTATGGGACTTCTACTAGGACAGCAGTCAACGTATACGAAGTAGCCATGTTTATTTGTGTGAGTGGGACAGTCGAAGTAGAGATCAACATTAGAAGAAAAAGGACTGGATAAGAAGAGATAATTTAACTCCCGAATAAAAAAATGTTTTGCACGAAAGTCTTGTTAATCCACACTCCACCTCCAGTGCATATTAAACTAGGATTAATGGAACAATACCTTAAAGCTTTAAATAAAGAGACAGACGGTTTCAAATACCTTCGTGGAAAATTTTCCGCTATCTCAGATGCAAAATTAAAGAAAGGAATTTTTGTGGGTTTTCAAATAAGAAGATTAACGAAAGATCAAGAATATGTTAATACCATGACCGAAACTGAGAAAGATACATTAATTTCATTTGTTAATGTTATTAAAGGTTTTTCGGGAAATAACAAAAATCCTAACTACAAGAAAATTCTGAAAAACATGCCACAGAAATTTATGTAATGGAATGGACTGAGAATAAAACTTCACTTATTACACTCGCATCTTGATTACATCCCCGAAAATCTTGGTGATGTGAGTGAAGAGCAAGGTGATATGTTCCACCAAGACATGAAAGAAATGGAAAGCAGGTATCAAGGTTGGCGGAGTGATTCAATGATGGCTGATTACTGCAGGTCAATAAAAAGAGACAATCCAGCCTTGGAATACAGAAGAAAATCCACTAAATGAAGGTTTTCATCCAAGAGTGAAATTAAAGATTGCTTCAGATTTTGTTTCAATTTAGTTTACCATTTGTAATTTGTTTTTATCTCTGTATCAATAAAATTAGCGTTTATTTTGACTAAATTTTTTATTAATTTTATTTCAACATTGATAAAAATACCTTACGTGATAGGGCAAAATAACACTCGGATTTAAATTCACAGATCAAAATTATACAAAATCAGATGTCAGTTCGAAATCAACTTTCAAAAAGTTAAAACTTTAATTTGCTTGTGTAGCATTTTAACAGGAGAAGTTTTTTTTTAAATAACGTTAATCAGTTTTAGTTTGATTAAATTAATAAGCACTAAAAACCTTTCTTCACAATTTTATTTAAATTCACAGATATATATATTTCGGACACAAAGTGACCATTATGAATGTTTTAATACTAAATACAAAACTAAAATTATAAAGTGAGGGTATTTTACGGTAATTACAGTAATTCCCTTTTTGTCTGTGATGTTTACTCATAGTAGGTTCTGTAAAAAAATGAAATTGCTACGTCCATACCACAAGGGCCAGGTTGCCATGAACGTATTCTATCAAGATAAATAGTCGGTTTGTAAAATATTACGTTGTTAAACATCGTAACCGATGTAATTTGTTGCTAGTAATGACTGCCCTTTTAATAGTTAATAGTATCGGACTCCTACTGACTAAAACGATTCTTCCGCGATCGGTGGTGTAACTAGTCGAGGATCATTAGACATTTTCTAGACAGACCTCAAGTGAAAAGATTACTAAGATATGTCGATGTTTGCTGCCAGCAGTGACATCGTATTTCGGAAATGTTATTCCTGAGGGTAGATTATCATCTATTTTGCTGTAGAAGTTTACAGCAAGCTATTTGATAAACTCCAGGACACTTGGCGACTCGGTGTCTCAATGAATCTGTGTAATTCTCTATTAAAATGGGTCTATAGTAGCCCCAAATGGATTCAGCGTAGGTAAGCTGCGGCCTAATAATCATAGTGATCATTCTTACTCTGTTTTTCTCGGGCCACATCCTATTGTATTTGTTAATCAATCGTCTTTGATCAGGAAATAAAAGCTGGTTACATATTATGCAAAGATATTTAATCTCCTCTTTTATCGGGATTAGTTCCCTTCAAAAGAAGTATTGTGGGAGAATTAAGCTTCCTATTTTTGAGGTATGGTCTGCTAAAATGTATGGATACACTTATCAGCATTGACCTCAAGTCGCCATTAGATCGCCTACTTTTCTTAGGTATCGAGAGCAGCTTGGAGAATTTTCTCTAGATGAACTGCTATCCATCCTCTACTAAGTCGTCTGCATATTACCGGAGCCAGGTTTGGAATGTTGCTTGTGTAGATGTTGTACAGTGTTGGGGACAGAGCAGAGTTGTGTCGAAGACCTGCACAGATTTTACTCTGGCTTGATGTTTATTTTCCAGCGAAATTTTCTGTCGCAAAGTATGTCGTGCATGACTCTGATTAGGTAATCGGTTAACATCTCATTTTGTAAGTGAGTCTATGACGCCAACCCTGTCGAACGCATTCAAGATGTCGAGGAAAACTGCGTCAGTAACGCGTTTTATCGGGAAGCCCCCCCAAAATGAATTTGGTAACACTTGGATAGTTGATGTATGGTGGATATGCTGGCTTGCGAATCTAGAATGATTTTTTTGGTCTGCAAGGAGAACCGAAATACGACTCAATAAAATCTTTTCGATCAGTTTGCCCAACACACTCAGCAGGTAATAGGATGGAAGCTCGATGGGAGAAGAGAACTGCTTTATGAGCTCGTTTAGCTCTTCGGAGATGGCCAGTTGACATGTCCACCTTCGGTTGTTGAAATTTATTAGGTAATTTCTGTAATAAAATCAAAGGTATTATTGGGGTTGAGGATGAATTGACACTTAAGAGCTGTTATGATTTTGACGTTTAGGCGTCCTTACAAACTTCCAAAGAGTTTGGTTGTTCGTTCATCGATTCTTGACGACGTTCCCAATAATTGTTCTTAAGTTTCCGCATTTAGTCTCTGTTTTTGAGCGCGGGTAATCTATTTCCCTTTTATCAGAGACTTTAACTCGGGTGGAATGGCCAGGGGATCAAATTTTTAGGGATAGCCGATAGTGACTTTAATACGGAGACAATGATGGAACTATGATAATACTAAACCGATGCCCCCTACTCTCCTGCTCTCCCCTCTCCACCATCAATCTTTATTAGCAATTTAGATTTAAACAATTAAAAGCAATTTACATGCAATTAACATACAATTTGCAAACAATTGATATTACATGGATATTTTTAAAGGGGATTCTACTGCTAGTCGATTCGTTACAAGCAGCTAGTATTGCTAAAGAAAATTTTTCGACGGATGCCTCAAGATCTACTTCAGATCTGATGATCTGAAGAAGGGAGATGACGAGCTCAACCTTTTACTTGTGTTTTAGCCAATTTGTTAACTTGACCTCTCTCAGCGGTTTCTTTGTGCCGAGAGCAAGATCCAGAAAGACTTTATTGTGACCACGTTTGTTGTCGTCCAAACCCTTTTATACCCCTTTTCTTACAGATTTTTCTCGCGATTGCGCATTAGGTATTAGATATTATTTATTTAATCCAACATCCTAACAATATTTGGTTTCATTACTCCTATTTTTGATTTTATGTTATGATGCCCTGATCTAAACCTGCTGGGGTTATTACCCCCATAAGTCGCCCGATACTGGTTTTATCTCTCTCGAGAATTACGCCCCATCTTCATTTCTTGCAACCACTTGCGCCCAAATTTCATTTTTTTCTACAGATTTTTAAGTTATTTCTCTTTAGACTGTTGATGAACTCTTTTTTATTACAATATATTGCGCGGACTAACTTCTAATTTTGCTAATTTGTAAATAATAATGGAAAAATAATTATTTTATTATTGCTCCCCCCCTGGATCATTAGAATACTATAAGGACCTGGTTTGCGAAATGGCGTTTTTAAATGAATCCTAACAAATACCAATAATTGGCCAAAATATTAATTCTTTCTTAACCTGCACATATCTTTCTTTTGCAGAGGAGGTAAAATTCTTAATGAACACCTATTACGCTTTTGCGTAATTGGTAGTGTGGGAGTCTCGGGAGCTTGTCTTCTACCGTATACCCACAAAAAAACCTCCCCCTTTCCTCCTTCGAGACACTGCCGGCATCATTCTTCGACATTCTTCGTCAGCGTTCCAATGTCTCGGTCACCTGAGCTGTCTACCCTGTGTCGTCGTCCTCCTCCTCAGCCTCCTGCTCGTCGTCTCCCGTTCTTTCTATTCTCCTCTCCTCTTCTGTGTCGGTGTTCTTCCTTCTGAGCACCGCCTCGGCAAACTCCTTTACAGCTTTCCACTTCTCTTCGCTCGACAGCATGTACCCGACCAGGGTGCTTTCCCTCGATGCTCCTAGTGTCACCTCCAGTCTCCTTCTCTCTTCTGCCCATCTGGGACAGAGCGTCAGGATGTGACTCGCGTCATCTACCACCTTCTTGCAGTATAGGCAGTTGTCGCTCTCTGCCTTCTTGGTCCAATATAGGTAGCTACCAAAGCACCCGTGCCCAGTCAGCAGTTGGGTCAGGAAGTGGCTTGTCTGCCAGTACCTTCTTTCGACCCAAGGCCTCACCTGTGGTATCAGTTTCCTCGTCCAGGCTCCTTTTTCTCCGCCATCCTCTTCTACAATCCCCATTCTTAGAGTGCTAACTAACATTAGATATCTTCATAATCCATAAAATTCCTTCCTATCAATGAAGGTAATCTTAAAACAATAATTTAACGAAATCATTATAAATCTGTGCATAAAAGGTGCTACATTCAATTTTCTTTGGGAAATCTTCTTGATATCTGTAAATGTTTCTTTTCGGCATATTTTTAATTACAATGATATTAAGATTTTATAATTAAATACATAGTTGTTGTAGAGAGATACAATAATCTATTCTGGTGACATCATAATAGGTTGTGATACAATAATTTATATAAAATAAGTAATTTATTAACAATTAACTATCATTTTTCTGCAAACTTAATAAATGTCGAGGAAAATACTGACCATTTATTTTCTGTATTTTTACGGTTTAATAAAAAGTAAATTTACGGTCAGAGCAAATAGTTGTGCTTCGGTGTTCAGATACGTCAATAGTCGATGATAGTAATAAACGGATCGTACGTGTACACAGTACTCAACCATAATGGAATGAACGCGACATTGCGCTGGATAGATGAAATTTCAAATCAAAGTTCGGGTGCAATTAGTAATCGTATTCATATTCATACACAGAACATACCGCAAAACTCGCGTCCATATGGTAACTACATTAATATCATAGAGGATTATTATTCGAAATGTCAGATGGAAAACGTGTGCAGCTGGTAATGAAACAAAAATATGGTTTCATCAATTATCAACTACATACAGAAAATCATAATTAGAAAACACATTGATTTGCAAGGACCATATGCAAAGTGTTCTACCTCTTCTTATTACTTACAAGCCATTATTATCTTAATAGTTGTGTCAGTTGATTATTAGTAGAACTACCAAACCACTAAACACTACACTGTTACTTTTCTACTATGTCTCGTAAGATAATAAATTTTATAATTGTAGAAAAAACATACTGTTTAATAATATAATGTTTTTATTTTTATTTCAGAATATACAGAATGTGTGAACGTACATTTCGAGAACAAAGACGGGGGCTTCTTTCTGAAGCAGTCCCCGCGGCAGCACTACGTCCCCTCTGGCGACGAGGGTGGATCAGGGGGACAAGGGTCGCTCCTCTCCGTGGATCGCTTCACGGTATTCCAGAGCTCCCAGCCGATCTCGGTGCGGGCGACTTACGGCCCTTTCAGCACTAAGCAGACGGTGCCCGCCAGATACGTCGTCCCCGACCCCATACCCCTCAACACCACCGGTAAGCAAAGGAAACCTTTTATCCGAACATGCACACATGTTCCAATTAAGGGCGAAAATTTGTGCCTCGCCCTAAACGATTTACGGGCGGTTCATTTAAAAATATAACACCAATTAGAACTGGATATCGCCGGATTCCGGAATACCGTGTTACAAATCTTTAAACTAGTTTGTTTTCTTTTTATTAGTCGTTTTCCGTACGTGTTACTGCACTGCGCAGCGCAATAAATAAATATTGCAAACGGTGAGCTTTTACAAGGGGTTTTACGCTTAAATATTCCGCGATCTTAAAATAAAATTTCGTGATCAATTAAGTTCTTTTATTACTGGTGTAAAGTAATTTAAAATTATCGCAATTATCTTAATAAGTAATACTTCTTAAATTAACTGTAACATCTAATTATATTTTAATTATTTATAAAATATTTATTATGCTTATTATCCATTGCTTGTTAAATAATTTATCTCAATAAATTTATATCGACTTTCTTATTCGTTTAATATTTTTATATATAATAAATAATTTGTTTATTGATTACTTACAGAAAACAATAAATTCTTTAAATATTTATTGTAGGATTATAAAAATTCGTTAAGATATTTATAATTCAGCTAAAAAATATTTTGGTACTTTTCATCAGACTTATTTATAATTAAATGCACATTTTGATCTTAATTATCTACAGTATTTCCATACTTTCGGGATGAAATATGCTTTTTTGTATCATCATACTAAATAATAAAACACTATTATTGTTTAGGTGATAAATAAAACACTTGGGTTTTGAGAATTTACACAATTTAATGTCGATGCACTGCGACAATTGTTTCGCCACACAGTGGCTTCATCAGGCAGATGATAAAATTGTTTCTCTAGAAAAATTATAAACATCATTATTAGGCTATATTATTAAAATACTAGTAACAAAGTTATTATATTAAAGTATTAACCTAAAAGTATATATTAATGATTTTTTAACTATTACCAAAAATGATTGAGTTAGTATTTTACCTGTTTTTTTTTGCTAGAAACTTTGTTGATGTTACTATCCTTCAAATTGATTTTTCTTTAATTCAAATTTACTTTGAATATATTTCCTTAATTAAATGCAAAGTTGTTATATTTTGATATTTTTTTATCTTTATTAAAACTTGCCAAATTGAGATACACACACAAAGATAAAGGGTGTCCGAAAATTAATGGATGATTTTAATTAAGTTCAAAACACAGTTTTTAGACTTTAGATTGTCATATTTTATTAATTAAAACATTTTTGTTGAAATTGTCTATGGCCATTTTGCAAATATGCCTGAATTTCGTTAATGCAGCATTTAATTTCCTCCTGTAATACACGAGTGGTTGTGGACTTGAACCTTTTGCCTTCAAATAACCCCACAAAAAGAAATCTAATGGCATTAAATTACATGATCTATTTTTCCAATTTTATTCTCCAAAACGAGAAAGTGTCTCATGCAGTAATTGAATTATTTGACCGAAATCTGGCACCATCTTGGTGAAAACACATATTGGCCATGTCAATATTACCCAATTTTGGTAGAAAGAACTGCGTTATCATTTCGCGATATCAAGCAACAGTAACAATCACTGCTTCACTGGCCTCATTTTTGGAAAAGTATAGTCCAGTGATGCCTCCAGCCAGAATCCGCACCAAACAGTGATACGTTGTGGATGTATTTGTTTTTCGACAATCACATGTAGGTTCTCTAAACTCCAAACACAGCAATTTTGGCGATTAATAAAACATTCAAGGTGATTATGTGATTCATCGCTTAGCATAATTTTGCTCTAAAAATTAGCATCCATTGATAAACAATAATACATTAAATGAACTCTTTTTGAGTTGTCATTAGGCTTCAGTTTTTCTGTAAATTGAATTTTGTATGCATTGGAACACAGTCTTTTATGAGTATTCGCTGTAGAGAGCTTCTTGAAGTTTTCAATTCTAGTCCTCGACGCAGAACTGATGTTCTGGAATTTTCACCAAAACTCTTACGCACTGCTTGCATATTAATATTCGAGTGGTTTATTTTTTACCAGTGTGTTAAGCATCGCCAACTGATCCTGTCTTCATGCATTTTTCAATTAATCTCTTCACAGTTGACGAAGCTAAAGCACTAATCAATATGCAAATTAAATATTAAAATTAGTGCAGAAACGCTCATAGAGATTTATTTGTCTCATTATTAATTATCAGTATTAATACTACACTAGAAATTTTAATTTTTATAGGCCGAGAGTGGGCCTTTTTTTATCTGTGGTGATATCGTTTTTTAAACGTGCCTCGAAAATCGAACATCGGCAATGTTTCAATTCTAACTGGAATTGATTCATTCTCGTGGCGGTCTTCCAACAGGAAAGACGTAATTATTGCAAAGCTGCACTGAAGAGCTGTGATAGACCGAAACACGTGTCTGCAGATAGTCATTGCAAAATACTTTTCGAGACGCGATTAAAAAACAATCACCACAAAAGTGTTACATAGTTTTTAATAGGATTTTAGACATGTAACGACAGCTAACAGTTATATCATTCAATGCCCGGCGGTGCTTTGGTACGGGGAGTAGTTGTTTTAACTGTTAGCTGGAGTTTTTACATTATTATGTAAAACGTTAGTACAGAAACGCTCATAGAGATTTATTTCTCTCATTATTAAATATTCAATATTTTGTATGAAATTTTGGAACTGTGGCCACCGAATATTAAATATTTTTGAGATATTATTCAGAAATGAAAATCAGCTGTTAAATTGATTCAATTCAATGTAAGTATGTAATACCACGGTCGCGACCATTTTCTTCATATTTATTAATATTCCAGTTAATAATTAGAATCTAATTTTTAGTTAATTTTCTATAACGTAAGGGTCTTTAATACAATTTTTGGTAATATTCTGGTTTTTTTAAATTTACACAGAATTTTTTTTATTTTCCTGAATATTTTCCACTAGTATTTAATTAATGAAAAGCTAAACATTTTTTTAAAATTTTTGTATTACAGCAATTGTTTAATGTGAATTTTGCATTTTTTTTAATTTCAATATTTTAACTGATTTATTACCAATTACCAAAAAATGTACTTTAGATTAGATTAAACAATCTAAAGTACATTTTACCATTTATTAGTTTATTCAACAGAAATAATTTCATTCAAATTAGTGTTGCTTTAATAGTTGTACTATTTGTAACACGCAAATTAATTTGTATTATTCAATGTCTGTCGAAGTATTAGCTAGAGAAGTAGTTGTTTCAAATTAATTTGTTTTGTAGATTCACGAAATGTTTTCGTATTTTTAACGAACTAAAGGATTTTAATACATTTTATTACATAATAAGTAATTTGTTATTTCCTCAAAAGCAGTTCAATTTTCTTTTTTTTACAGAAATTTAGTATTTTTCTGTTAAATTAAACAAATTATTTTTTTATAAATACATTTTTACTTGTTATGTAACATTTAAATTTGAAAAATAAAGAATATATTGTGGGCTCTCACCTTAGCCTAGCTCTAAATAACATCGAAGTTCATTCAACTTTTATTGTTTTTGATTTTATAAGAGGAAATCCATTATAGAGATCCTTTCAATAGGGTAGTTTCGGACTCATACCATCTAAACCACACCTCTGCGATGGCTCGTATGAACAGTCCATGACGAAAAATCAGATATTCGAGCGAATTTACCACTTAAATTTGATCCCCAAAATTTAAGTCTCTCTTTATAATGAGCAACGTCATCGAGTGAATTAGATGTTTTCTATAAGTAGTGACATCGTATTTCGGAAAGTTTATTACAGAGAGGTTTTTTTATCTAGTACACTGTAGAAGTTTACAGCGATCTCTTTGATCCAGGACCCTCGGAATCTTCGTATCAAAGTGAATCTGCGTATTCTTCATGTAAGTACGCCCTTCTGAACGTTTTCTCTATTAGCGACGGTCTAAAATAACCCTATATAGAAGCAGCGTAAGTAATCTGCTGCCTTATGATCATGCTGAAAAGCTTTACTCTCTTTTTCACAGATAAAGTTGATCTCGTGACGATTACGAGCCACAACTGCCCAGCGAGGCTCTGGCCTTTTTAATTTGGTATGTAATAGTGTTGAAACTATCTTATCACTGCTGACCTCAAGTCGCAACTTTTTCGCCCACTGTTTCTAAGTGTTATGAGCAACTTGTAGAATTCTACCAAGATGAACTGTGTTACATCTTCTACAATGTTATGTGCGTATTGGGTAATCGTTACCGGAGCCATTTTCGGAATATCGCTTGTATAGATGTCGTACAGTAAGCAGAGCCTAGTAGTACACCTGCATTTGTGTTGATTTTCAACAAAACTTTCTCTCCGAAGAAATTTATACATGACTCTGTTCAAGAAGTCGGGACAGTTAAGATGGATCATTTAAAAAAATAGTCCAACGTGCTAGACCCTATAGAACGCTTTCATAGTGTCGAGTAAAATTGCGGTCTTATTGTAAAGCCCTCGGACATGAATTCAGTCACTCTAGAAAACTGATGGATAATTGACAGGCCCACCCGACAACCAGTCTGAGAGTCCGGAATGAGGTTCTGGTCTTCGAGGAAGGCCGAAATATGACTCAATAGAATCTCCGCTAACTTATCTAACACGCTTAGCAGACTGAAGGGAATTAGCAACAATTTTCCCGCTATGAGAATAC
Organism: Ontholestes murinus; assembly: GCA_963969525.1. Classification (NCBI taxonomy): domain Eukaryota; kingdom Metazoa; phylum Arthropoda; class Insecta; order Coleoptera; family Staphylinidae; genus Ontholestes; species Ontholestes murinus. Next base: position 45,552,939 of record OZ018393.1, on the reverse strand, counting down.
TAACTATAGAGGCTAGCTTCCAGGCGGAAGTAAAACATCCTAAACACTTTTCGGCATTCGTGATATTCAATAGTGGGCGAGGTTTTTTGACTAGTTATCATATTCCACACATGCTCAGTGTGTGAGCAAAGACAAGGACCTAGTAACCTTGTGGAGCAAAGAAAACAGTTTGGAGAGAATAAAGAGAAATCTCATGAGTATACAAGGATGGCAGTGTCCACTTTTGATTTATTACATATTACATTGAGTACCACTAATTTTGATATGCCGAAAAGCCAAGGGGTACAGGTTAAGATAGCGGAGATGATGCGGACCTCATCATTTCAATATCACTATGCGACTATATTTTTAGGTTTAAGAGTACTCTTCACTTCATTATTATTTAAATTGCCGCTGGACGACGCAGGAATGTCAATTCCCAGGGGTCAGATTCTGATCCAGATCTGAGAATTGGTTGCTTCTCAGCTCTTTTCTATACTGGGCCTTTAAATGTTTCTTGTGTAAAAAATACTCTTATTTATTATAATATTTCTTTTATTTCTACAGAAATATTTATATTTTAATTTAATTTTTAATCACGGGTATCTCGCATGTTTGTTAAAGGATAATTTTCAAACAAAATATATACCAAAATCCTGTTACTTTTTGTATTGGGGCCTTGTTGGTGCAATAATTGAATAAAGTGGAATTTTATTTCGTAGTCAACAACTACCTTACTAACAACCTTACACACCTCTGTATGCTCGTTGAAACCAAATCCAAAACTCCTTTCTCCTTTCAAAATTGGCCATTTATTCAGATCCCAGCCATAGTGTATAACGAAAACATCAGAGGGGGGCCAATAGCTGCATCCCATCCCTCAGTTAAAATAGGCAAATCAAATCCTCCTAAAATAAACCACCCATTAAATGAATGTTTACATTTCACCATTTCCTTTCCCACATTTCAAATTAATTTGTTTCTTGTATACATTCACCCTCATTCCCCTATTGAAGACTCCATTTTCATAAAGCCTCACTTTTCAATAATGCAATTATCATTGGCGACTTCAATATCAATAAACAAAAATCACGACACCTTTCAACTTTCCTATCCAACTCCAACTTTGTACGTATCCCTACCCCACCCACTTTTATCATGAATGACACACAAGCAACCACTCCTGATGTCCTTCTCTATACCCAGAACATCCAAAACCTCATACACTCTGTCAACCTTGTCCCTGACCTATGCTTTCATATGCCTTTCAAATTAAAATTCCATCTAATCTCCCACAACAAATTCCTAACCTCATTTACAATTTTAATAAATGAGACACAAAGACAGTAGCTTCAGACTTGACACAATTTATCTCTTCCAATCCCAACATTAATCCTAATACCATTACCCAATTCAATGACATCCTATATAAATCGATCAAACAAAATACTCCCCAAATTAAGAAACAATTTTATAAATATTCTCTCCCAAATTTTATCCTTCGCCTTATCAAACATAAAAGACCAATCTACAGAGACATTCAACTAGCGGACACTCCTGAACTTCGACCAAAATTCAACAAACTGAACAAAGACATTAAAAAACTAATTACGGAATATAAGACGGACACTTGAATTAATAGCTGTAGAAAAATCAATGACTCAAGAGGTAAAAATATTTGGACAGAAATTAGGAAACTTAGCAGATACAAAAAGACAGACAAACTACAAGAATTCATTGACTATGGAGGCTTCTACTCGTTATATATTTTAATCACAAATTAAACACAATAATTACTTTGTTTTGTATAACAGTTATTTATTTAAACGGTGACCAATGGTTCAATACATTTCACGTATCATTTTCAAACTTTCGGTGAAATGTATTGAACCATTGGTCACCGTTTAAATAAATAACTGTTATACAAAACAAAGTAATTATTGTGTTTAATTTGTGAAACTACAAGAACTGTACGACCCCACTACTGACGAGACTATAACAGACCTAGACATTATCACACGTAAATTTGCAGACCATTTCAATTCTATTTATTCAAAGACACAAGACCCTAATTTTGACCAAGCAACTTTTCAGCTAGCAAACGACTGGTACAACGATTTCTTTAGATTTAATGACAGTTCAAAACCGACGGACATTTTTACAGAAGATGACTATTTTAACACATTAAAGATGGGCAAAAATACAGCGACTGGACAAGACCTAGTACATTGAACTATAGTAAAATCCTTACCACACCATATACACGTTCATATCGTTAATATCCTTAATTTCATCTACCAACACCAATATTTTCCTTCCGAATGGAAACTTGGTATTATCATCTGTATCCCAAAATGTGACCATCCTCCATCCCTAATATCCAGCTACCGTCCCATTACGTTACTTCCCGTCCTAGGTAAACTCTATGAATCACTCCTTAAAAACAAAATACTATCCCACGTCCAAGACCACATCCCGAATTACCAATTTGGCTTCCTTTCAAAACGTTCCACTACCCTCCCTCTTACCATTCCTTCCCACATTATTTTTATCATTAGGCAATTCCTTTCAAACAGATCCCTCAAAGTCAAAATCAACAACTCCTACTCCCCTCCTTTTACACCTGTTCAAGGTCTACCTCAAGGATCCCCTCTATCTCATCATTTACAACATCTTCTGCTTTGACATCTACAACCCTGACCCCCTTCACTTTAATCCCTCAAAATATCTCCTCCAATTTGCAGATGACACAGCCCTCATTTCCCATGCACCCTCCGTACCTAAAGCTCCGCAATCCCTTCAGCAGCTTATTGACACCCTGGAGCACTGGTTTGCAAAATGGCAAATTAAAATCAATCCCCAGGAATCCCAGCTTCTAATTCCCTATCACCGCAACAACAATCCTACACATAATATCCATATCTCCCACACAATTGTTTCCCCTTCTACGTCCATAAAATACCTAGGCATTACCATAGATCAAAAAGTAAACTTTAAAAGTCACACAGCTTCAAATAAGGCTAAAATTATTACAAGGGCCAAATTATTTAGGAATCTAACCTACAAAAACAACGGAATATCCACAAAAACAGCCGTTCAAATTTACAAAATGATTTGCCGCCCTTTACTTGACTATGGTAATGTTCTTTTCCTAAACTCCTGCAATCCCACTATCCATAATATCCAAGTTAGCGAGCGATCCTCCCTAAGAACTCTAACCAAAATCCGCCATCCTAGCAATCCTTTACATAATCCTTCTAACCAACTCCTATATGACACTACCTCTGTTATTCCCATCAATGAACGCCTTCTATACCTTAGCGAAAAATTTTCCAAAAAATCCTCCAACCAACACATCATTTCCCTTTACTGCTTGCTCAGAAATCCTGACCTAATCCCTAAGTATAAAACCCCTTCATTCACAACATTCGAATTCATCGAATCACATCATCCATCATCATCACCACCATCAGAGACAGACTGACGAGACATATAATGACTGACAAATCCGGGCTGAAAGACCGCTGGTCGATAGCCATTTAACGGACTCACGGACTAATCCACTAACATGATCTACCATACATGTATTATATATATTTTTGTTGTACGTTTGTCTGTTAATAAAGATATTGTATATATATATATATATATATATATATATATATATATATATATTTCGTAGTAAATGACATATATTTGCACTTCTCAAGGTTTAAATTCAGTCGATTTTCCCGACACCAATCAGAAATTTTGTTTAAGTTATTTTGTAGAAGTTGACAATCATTAATGTTCTCGACTTTAGAATAATTTTTAACATCAACTGCATAAAAAAGATGCTCACAATCCAATTTTTCAAAGTGGGCATTAATAAAAATATTCAACAACACAGGTCCTAAAATTGATTGGTACCCCTGATGTTAGAAAGTAAGAACAAAATTTGAAGCTATTAAGAGTGACATATGACTCACGCCCTCTCAGATAAGAATGCATTAAGATAACCATATTTCAGGTTGATTCTGTATTTCTGAAATCTAAGAAGCTAGCAAGCCATAGGAAATAATTTTCTTCCGCTTCGTAAGTTCTGATAAGTAACGAAAACATGATGTCAAATGTTATCCCGATAGATAAACATGTCATCAAGTTTTGGTATTATAAGAGGTTATAAAATCGTGGATATGTCAGTAAATTGTTAGAGATAAAAACAACTAGTGGTTTACAAACTCAACGATTTTGGCCCCGAATAGTAGAGTACTATAGTATATGTTGCTCTGCTGCTAAAACGAAGAGCAGAATACAAACTGCGCCACTTGATACGGAATCATCTCTTTATCTACAATAGATGTCTTATATTTAAGCAACTCCAATTAAAGTCAAATAAAAAATTGTCTTTAAGACTTAAGGGATAGTCACATTAATTAGTGACCAGAAAGAGGAAAAAGATATTATCAATTAAATAGCAAATCTATATTAAAAAATTGCAAAGGGAAAAATCATTGTGGGAGAATATTGGTATATAAAAACAGGGAACTTGGTTATTAACAACAAAAAAATAGATTTGCAGTTCTTCGTATATTTACTGGATATTTCATCAACTACTTGTTACATTTAATCAGTTGATTTGTAAAAATTCTGCTTTTGAGCTCAGTTGTGTTGTGGTGTGTGCTTCCGCCACATATTGAAAATCCCAATGACAGATACTACAACTTATCAGTCAAGGCAAGATAGAAGGGAAAAGGGGGGTAGGCCGAAAGCAAATGTCACGTTTACGAATCATCAGAGCATGGACTGGCATGAAAACTTTTTGACACGACAAGAAAGAGAAATGTCATGGAACAAGAGATCGCGAACATCTATTAGTGGATAGGCATCATATGAAGAAAATATATGCAAAGCAAACCTCGATACCAAACATAGTCAAAAGATTTATAAATAAATAAGTAATTGTGGAGGCTTTCACTTCGTGATACACCTTTTGACGTGTTATGTTTGTATGTTGGAGGCTAGGCTAGTTAAAAAGATATAGAGAGAGTGTTTGATTTGTTGGGCAAGAATCCAAATTGGTAGTTAGGGATAAAAGAAATTGTGCTTCTAAGGATTTTCTGTTTTAGCATGGGGGGGAGGAATCAGGTTGTAATTAACAACAAATAACGAATTTATGTCTTTTTTAGGGATACAAACAATTATTCCTACATTCCAACCTAGAGAGATATACTGGTTGGTGTAGCAAAAGGATTTTTAGGATAAGATCATGGATAGTGTTAGTTATTTTATAAGTACGGAACGCAGGATGTTATCGTGACCAGGAGTTGAATTTTTACCAGAATTTAAGATTGTAAGTCCGTTGTCGTTCGATTTTTAAGATAGGAAAGTGAAGCACAAATCGTCACAAAATTAATTTCGGAGATGGCGGTAGTGATTAAGTACATAAATATAAAGTAATTATTTGTCAATGATTCTAAACAGCTGTTTATTTGTAATACAAATCCATGAACATAATATTGTAACATAAATTAGTATACATAATTACAACTATATACTTTATTATACTGTAATTAAATAATTTAAAATAAACATATAAGTGCTTATATAAAATTTAAAACAATGATAAAATACTTTTATTCCAATTACAAAGTCGGAATATCTCTAGAAATGTATTCAGTGCGTATACTTTGGGTAATATATATATATATATATATATATATATATATATATATATATATATTAGTGGGTCAAGGGTGTATATGTTTTAAAAACCCGGTGAACCTTTAATTTATTTTAAACCATAAATCATGTCGGTGCGATTGTGTTCCTAGGGAAGTTTTATGAACCGCTGCACTGAAATTATTGCACATTTGTGCCACCAGGTTTGAAATTTATCGCATGCGAAATACTAAAGCTCAGAGGGTGAAAACTTTATAATGCAGTCAGAATTCGCTCTCTAAATAGGAACTCAGCTTTGTATTGTTTTTTTAAAATGTAACAATAGGGAAAACAGACAAGACATGTTTGAGAATTTCATATGTCTACACTATTTCATAATTTTAACTTGTATATTTCAACAAACGTAATAAAGAAAAAAAAAATAATTAAAAAAAACTTTTCTATTCTAATTATGTACAAATTATAAACCAGTTTCGAGTTTTTCTCACATCAATGTAGCTCTAATCTTTCTAATTAATTGTGTTAAATCGTTTGATCGATAGTTGTAATAATGTAAATTAAAAAAATATGTATAAATTTTTTTTTGTAGCTTTGTTATAGCTTATTTAAATTAATATTTAAGTTATAGCTAGAGCTACTACAGTTTTAAGAATAAAGAAAACACTTTTACTACCACTTTAAACTTTATTTGCAGTGACTAGTTTGGAGTAATCATTATCAAACTAAGTGTTAATGATTACCCTGTAGTCGAAACTACTAATTGTAATTAAAGTATAAAGTGGTATAAAAAGTAAAAGTCTTTTCTTTATTTTTAATATCGAAATGTAACACGAAGTGAACGCCTTTAATATCCGAGAATTACTATATTTTTATTTCATTTATACTGTTTTATTAGGTATACGTAATATTTTTTAATAAACAATTAATTTATAGACAATAAATAAAACATTTGCTATGCAACAATTATGATGATTACAATTAAATTATATTTCCATTCGAAATTAAAACGACGTTTAGAACGAATAATTCAATTAAATCGTTAGCGATTGAAAATTAAATATCTCGTTTCGACAAAACTCAACTGCCCTAATACATTCCCCCTCCCCCCAACCTCTTTAAACCCGTTAAAGAGTAAACGCCATTCGGGGGATAATATGACCCAAAGTAATCAAGAGATAATGCGATAAGGCCGTTAATAAAGTTGGAAATGGATTTATATAAATTCATGAGTTTGACCTATCGCTAGTTCGTAGTTTCTCGGTTTTGTTAATTAAGAGTTTTAGATCCCTTCCGCCCCCTCCAACAATACAAATTGCGGAGTTGCGTAAAAACAAACAGATGTGCGCAAAACGTAATATTGCTGATATTTGATTACAAATAGTAATTACCGTCCGTAAATCGGTTCAGCTATTCGTTTCCGCACAATTGGTTTCGTTATTCTAATTGAACGGTGGATGTTTTGCGCTTTTCAATAAGCGTAGTTTATAAGTGATTTTTTCCAAGTTCGATATAATCGTTCGGGCGTATCGGAAATATATTTCGGCAGGGGCTTTTCTCTTATTTTGCCGCTATAAAGAACCAAATTTCCATTACGTCCGACCCGAGACGAAAAAAAGGACTTTCGTAGACGGTTTCCGGATGAATGTCATATTGATCCCTCATTTCGGGAATCGTGCATAGATGGGAGTTGTTTACAAAATAAAACGGAAACGAAAAATGTATTTGCCCCGATTCGGAAATCGATCGAAGACGTCCGGTTTTAAACTAGTTATGTAATAAATATAAAGGCGCATCGGATTTAAACATATATATTTATGTTTGCAATTAACATTTCAGTTTCCCTTAATATTTTTCTATTGTACTATTAAAACGTTTTATATATTCATATATATATATATATATATTAATATTGTTTTTAAAGAAAGTTTTACTTATATTTTTTTCTACTCCTATAATGAAATATCATAATTGTAGGTTCGTTTTTGATTAGGAAATGCAGTAATTGTGTGTTATGTATACACTATAGGGCCGTTGTCATAGAAACCATTGTAGCACTAGTGCTACAATATATATATTGTAGCACTAGTGCTACAATATGTAAACAGGCGAGGGATATCACAATAACATAGTATTAATAATAATGAATCAGACTAAACGACTTTTATAATAAATACATGTGAATTTCCTTAATTTCAAAAAGTACTTTTTCAATTACACGCAAATATTATACGAACATTATAAAATTTACACACATTTGACTTTTGAATTGACTTTTCTCAAAAAAACATATAGCCGTGGCTACTGACATTAGAAATTACACTTCAAACTAAAATTTCGAATGTGTTGAAATTTACGCAAAATAATGGTAAGTAGTAATAGTAATAATAGTTTTGTTAAAAAATTCAAACCGATTTGATGTTTCATCATATACATGATCTCTAAGAACAACATTTCATAACTTTATCAATATTACGGACATTTTTAATAAATAAAAATTTATTCAATGTCAATATATAGAAATCTATATTTTTTTTTTAATTCATATGTATAATCGTAGAAAAAGTATAGTGTACAATTCGCATACAATGACCATTGCCCACTCGTATGAATTGCTGCACTCGCCTTCGGCTCATGCAGCAAATACATTGTATGCTCATTATACAATATACTAATAATAAATCATAAAGAGTTGATGACTTTGACTTTTAGGATATATGTTTATAAAGTAGTGTTTAATAGATATTAATGACTCATGGGTAAGTGAATTTCATAAAAAATTATTGCCGGATTTTGTCTTAGAAAATACATTAAATTAAGTACATGATACAGTACTCGATCGGGAAGAATTCTTTACGGCCAAATGTACAACCAACGAACTTGCAGCTGCTATCAGAAAAAAAATAGTAATACTGCTGTAGGTATGGATAATTTTTATTACCCAATTACAAATTAATTATGATGTTTAGGAGTCTGGAGAATACCCTAGTGATTGGAAGAAATTTATTGTAATACCATTATTAAAACCAAATAAAAACCCCAATATCTCTAATTCTTATAGACCAATCGCCTTATCAAGCTACTTTTTAAAAACGGCCGAAAGAATGATTAAATTTCGTATAGAGAGGTGGTTAGAATCCAAAGGCCTTTTCAGGAAAGGAATCTGTATTCACAGCTTTTTTAGATGTAAGTAGAGCCTAGGACAATGTGAATATTTTACATAAAAATTATTAGCTCTGAATTTAAATGAAAAATTTGTTAAAAATATTATCTCCTTATTCTCAAACAGGGAGATACATGTTAGAATTAATATAATTCTTAGTGAATCCCGTAGGTCTTCTCTAGGTTTGCCTCAAGGGAGTATATTATCCCAATTGTTCTACAAATTTTATGTTCTTGATTTGGAAGAAATGAGCAACTCCAAAATTAAAATTTCACAATATGCTGATGATATATGCATTTTACACCTTGTAAAATGCTTTAATGAAGGAGCAAGTAATCTATCTAGATTTATGGAGGATTTCTACGAATGGCTTCATAATGGCCTATCTGAATCAGATGATAACTCAAGCTGGTGTTTCTTTAGCCAAAAAAGAGTTCGCATTCCAAATTCAGTCCAAATGAAAAATCACCTTATCCCTGTTAAAAGTGTTGTAAAGTTTTTGGGAATATATTTAGATCAAAAGCTAACTTGGAAATCACATATAGAATTTTATTAAGGTCAGTAACATACTCTTCATGGGATGCATGCAATTTCCCTTATGTTCTACAAGGCATATATCAGATCGATCTTAGATTACTCCTCTGCGAAATCAAATTTATTACAATTGGATCAATGCCAGTATAAGTGTTTACGGAGATGTTTAGAGTTTTTACCATCTACTCCAATTATTGCTGTACTCTCAGAGGCAGCAGAATTATCTTTGCCATACCGCCGTCAATACTTATGTAGTAAAATGATTGGTAAGATCAGTTCGTATAATCAGATATTGGAGAACAAGTATTATAACAGGATAAAATATCTTATCAATATCTATTGGGAGAAGAAACAGCACTGCCTTTTATATGAAGCAACAGCCAACTTTTCAACGTTTTTCGGTGTCCAATTTCTGATTTGATTAAACTATTTTAATATAATAAAATATTGATAGTATAGTCACTCACAAACTATTTTAACGTACATTCAATCATTTTTAGTTCATTTTACAGAAAGAAATACGTTCAAACTAGTGTTGCTTTGATAGCCTTGCTATTTTGTAACACGCAAATTACTTTTGTATTATTCAATGTCTGTCGAAGTATTAGCTAGAGAAGTAGTTGTTTCAAAAGTGATTTGTTCTTGTAGTCTTAATAAGACTCATTTGTTGTAGATTTTACGAATATATTTTCGTGTTTTTTCTATTTATTAAACTATTTTATTCAAATATTTTCGAAAAATGGGATAGAGATTTCAAAAAGTCTGTAAATGGCTATCAGTATAAAAATGTAGTTAATACACCATATAAAAGATACTGGTTTCAAAACACTTCCAAGGATAAAAATTATATCAAAACTATATGTTGATTAAAAACAGGGCGCAATTTATGTAGAAAGTACTTGACATAAATAAACAAAGTAGATATTGATACATGCGATTGCGGTGAGCAGGAGGATTTAAATCACATCATTTTTATTTGTAGTAAACATAATAAAGAGAGAACATGCCCCTTGAACACTCTAAATTCATTAACAAATGGCCCTTATAATCTAAACAAAGCATTGTCACTTAGTGATAAGCATATATGAAACATTGATATGCTCATCACTAAGTGACAATGCTTTGCTTAGCTTATAAGGGCCATTTGTAAATAAATAAAATAAAATAAAGTTTTGATTACAATAAAATGTAGAATGTTGACCACCCTGAAGGACACCTGGGTGTGATGAAAAGTGTCCTTTGTTTATCCCTAATTAGTTAGTTAACTGACTATATGACCAACAGGCCAAAAAAAGAACTTTTTTTACTAGTCGAGTAAATAGAGAAAAATTGTGAAACAAACCAAGTGTAATTTAATTTAAACCTTAAAATGTTTCACCAAGTGATAATAAGAAAGTTATTCAAGAAATAGCCTTCCTGCGTAAAAATATCCATCAGTTTTCATCTGCGTTAAATTGAAAATTAAAATGCTGTTCTTAGAGTTGAATAGAGTTGAAATGGTCGGCAAATTTACCTTTAATAATGTCTGGTTCAGATTCAATATCGCGAGTAATTGAATTATACAGTTCTTGTAATTTGTCTGTCGTTCTATATTTGTTCAGTTAATTCAATTTTGGACGAAGTCAGAAGTTTGTCAGTTAAATATCTCTGCAAATTTGTCTTTTAGATTTAATGAGGTGAATGATCTATTTTAGAAGAAGATATTTTTGGTATTGTTTTTTTTTTTTTTAATTGAGGAGTGTTTTGTTTATTTGATTTACACAGGATGTTCTTGAATTATGTGATAGAGTCACGGTTTATTATGATTTTATTTCTTCAGAGGTCAACCTTATAATGCATTTTCGTACATGTTACCTCCGAGTTGGAATGGGAGCCTTGTGTGTGACTCATGCTAGGAAAGTTTGTCCTGTGAATAAATCCTGGCTATGCCTATCATCGTCTCTTTTTTCGGGTGGAACCGCCAAATGGCATTACCTCCCCCGTTTCCTCTGTATGGTTTTCCACATTCGAATCCCTCTCTTTCAGTTATAATATTTCTTAGCCAAAAATGAATGAGTTTTTACTATTCGCATCATTAAGTTTACTATATTGCTAATCTCTACCCTAGCCAGGTAAAGCCGTAAGGCGTAGATAGGGGCTACCGTCCTGAAGCAATGTCCACGAGATGGTTCCGGGACTTACTCTAAAATGCCCAGGACAGGGGGTTTTTAGTGGGTGCAAGTCCCACACACCAGCAGCAATAAGGGTCCGCTGCTGATGGTGCGCAGGCATTTTCCCCCAGCACATCAGAAAGCAAAAAAAAATATTGCTAATCTCTATTTTTGATCCTATAGTCTTCTAGATCTTCACCCCTCCTTCCTCCCAGATGTCGCATTTGTAGTGTCGGCTTTTCCACAGAATAAGAAGTTGTCTTCCTTTACTAATTGGAGTCACTTCAGGTATACACCAAAAGTTCTTTATCCACTGATATATTGACAGAGATGGTAATCAATTTTTCCATGTTTTCTTTCGATCCACTTTTCAAGATTGCTCAGTCAGTTTGTCTTGCCTGTTTGTGTTTTCTACTTATTTGTCCATTTCTAGTTTATGATTAGTCGCTTCTTTTCCTTATTGCGATAGTCTTTCTTTTCATATGCCAATCATCTTTGTAGGGCCTGTAGTTCTAAAAGTGGAGTCCCAGTATTGATTGTGCGATACTCTTATCTAACCCTTAAAAGCACTCGCCTTTCTGCCTTTTTCAAGTTTTTCGTGTACGTTTCTGCCTTTAGGGACTCCATAGATCAGAATCAAATGTGTCACTGAGCTAAGATATTTAATCTTCTTAGTATAAAACTTTGGGCATAATCCTGTCTAGGCTCATGGCTGATTTTTCTATTATGCAAGATATGTTGTGTATGTGTGCTTTTATTCTAGTGTTCCTTCGTAGGAATACTCCTATGTATCTAATGGAGTCTTTTATTTTGACTATTTCGTCTTTAATCCTCATTCGTGCTTCTTTAAACCTTAATCCGGTATATAGTATCACTGATACTTTTATTTGGGATGATATTGTTAGTCTAAGCTCCTTGATCTGAAGAGTTACCTTATTAATGTGGTTCTGTCTTAAGATGTGACGATGGTTGCTGTATCATCAGCAGTTCAACCTCTTTTTATAGTCTCATGTTTACGACCTCATAATAATATTAATAATACATATTTATTCCCTACAGACAATTACAGTCTTACAAAGAAATTTTTATAGAATAAAAAAAATGAAATACGTAAGCAAAATAAATTTACAAATAAATGTATATACGAGTGAAAAAAATATAAAGATCAAGCCAAGTACATCATTGAGTATATAGCAGAGAACGGGGCTTAGGATTAAGCACTGGGGTACCCCACATGATATTGATATGTCGATGATTAGTTCTCTGTCTGATAGATAGTCTATAATTTTCTGTAGGTATGTCTAGATATTCCCTTTTTCCCTTTGATCACTGACCTTAATGGACTCATGTTCTAGTTCCTCCACATTTAAATGAGGCGGATTGTTAAATGGCATTTCTTTGGTCTGTGCAGTCCAACAGATCAGCAGCCATTTTAAGCTTTTCCTCCTTCTTCAGTTCAACAATCTTTAGAGGTTGGAATTCATGACGGGCTATTTTCTATCCCTAAACCCACGGGTTAGTGTCTTTTTTTTTATTAGGTTGTAACAGCATATTTTTTTAGCTTTTTTGGTCCATCTCTAAGAGTTCTAGTTGTTGCTGCCCTGTTCCTCTGGAAGATCTAGCTCTCATCAAATGTCATCTGGCAGCATCTCGCCCATCTTCGGCCTCTAGCAATAGAGCGTATTGTGGGTTTTATTTCCTTTAGGTCTAAATATTTTACGATTAATTAAATTCTCACTTAACCCGTGGTGAAACATTTAATTAACCTCTAACTAAATATTTTATTTCATGCGACAGTTACTGCCTTTATGACTGCTGTGGGACTGCTATCATATTTCAGATCTACTTGTAGTTGCTTCATATTACGATTGCAGTAACTGCATCACATTTGTTAATATATATATATATATATATATATATATATATATATATATATATATATATATATTATATTAGGGATTTGTTGTGGGATTTAGATAAGATGTTTATTTGGAAGTTAATGAGTGATGTAAGTCATTCAGGATGAAAGTAGGTTAAGTTAGAGATACGTACGTAGTAGGATGAAAGGTGACATGATTTGGGGAAGTTAATATTAAAGTGAATAATAATATAGCATTATCAAACAGTGAGGTTTTTACATATATCTTTAATACGTAAGACGTACGTAAGACACTTGAAGAAATTTATTCGAACTGTGAGAAGAGTTATGGTGAAATGTAGAAAACATTCATTAAGTAGATGATTAGTTTTTGGGGAATTAGCTTTTCCTATTTTAACAGTAGGCTGAGCTGCAGGTATAAGTCCCTCTCTGGTGTAGATGAACGAATCTTGGACTACTGTATTTATATTTCTTGTAATTCAATTGCGTCCATACTAATTAAAATAATACGAGGTGATATTATGATTATATAAAATAATAAATTTTAGTTTAAATATATCGTTCAATTGTTATAAATAAAATTAATAGGAGTATTTTTTTTTATTTGAGATCTAATTCCGGCTAAATCGTAGCCATTTCGACATAGATAAGTTGGGGTAAATTATCATATTTTGATCCAAAGAATATATGGTTCAGTTATTTCCTCATAATAACTGGACACCATGTATATTAATTGTTTTATATATAGAACAAGTTTATTTATTGCAAAAAAAAAATAAAAATATATACTTAATTAATACTAGATACAAAGTAATTATTTTTTTGCTTCTTCTTGTTTTCTTCCCTCCGTCTTCACCTTGGGATTTGCGGGCGTTGTTTCCATCCCAGGATAATGGTATCGTGGGATCTCTTTGTTTTCTTCTATTCATTTTTTTCTGTTAATTATATTTTTACGTTTATATTTCGAGAATAGAGATCAAAAAACGGTTTTTAATCATGGTTTGTTTTTGCAAAATACGCCCTATGAAGATAAATCCACTTATGCGTATGTGCTTGTACCAATTTTCGAAACATTTTTACACTCCGATTGAGGTACCTTCTAAAAATACATTTTGAATACATCAACCGCTTCTTTAGGTGTGAAGAAACGTTGATTTCGTAATTTATTTTTGATTTTTTGATATGTTTTTTGTATGAGCAGATGTAGTTAGAGTGGAAAATGATCTTTTTTAGCGGTTATTTTTTTCGAAGACTTCTAAGAAATAAATGGTTGTGAACCATTCGGATATTGGTACAGTCGCCCCATATCTGTTTTTTTTTTGAAAAAACAATTCGAGATTCTTCATGCTTTTGTTGAATTTGCTTCATCTTGAAAGACCGAAACTTTCTGGATCACATTAATATATCCATGATTCGTCATCTACAAAGTGGCGCAAAAATAATGTCGTAGTTTGAATTAGCCGCCATTTTTGCAGATGGCGCCAACTGTCAGTGTGATTGTCATTTATGATGTAGATATATAGTAAATTTGTTATCAACAAGTCATAGAGTGATACACAATTGAAGATGGTGGATTTATTGTTACTGCTTATTTGACAAATTTTAAGTCTGTTGTTTTAACGCAACGTGAATTTCGTCGTTATGTTAACAAACAAAATTTGCGTTTCTGGGGCACAGAGAATCCACATGTAAGAAGATCCATTGCATACCCTTAAAGTGACTGTTTGGTGCGGCATTTGCAGCATTGGTCCTTATTTTTTTGAAAACATCGATGGCGTCGCCGTAATCGTAAATGGCGCGCGGTACAGGCAGATGCTTTTGCCGCAAGTTGCAGCATCCCATCTCGGTTATTGTTGGTTTCAACAGGACGGAGCAACCCTCACATAGCTCAAGTAACTATGGAGATTTTGAGACACCAATTTCCAGGTCGAGTGATCTCCCGTTTTGGAGATTTGAACTGGCCGTCCAGATCGCCAGATCTAACAGCACCAGACTTCTTCCTTTGGATAATAAAATGTATTAAAATCCTTTAGTTCGTTGTAGTAAATTAAATAATAAATTTAAAAATACGAAAACATTTCGTGAATCTACAACAAGTCTTACTAAGACTACAAAACAAATTAATTTGAAACAACTACTTCTCTAGCTAATACTTCGACAGACATTGAATAATACAAATTAATTTGCGTGTTACAAATAGTACAACTATTAAAGCAACACTAATTTGAATGAAATTATTTCTGTTGAATAAACTAATATATGATAAAATGCACTTTAGATTGTTTAAATGTAACTATAACATGAAAAATTATGAAAAATGAATTTTAAACTGATTTCATCAAATTAAGTTAGCAAAAGCAATTAAAAAATCTAGCATTCAAGTTTATAATCATCTGCAGACACGTGTTTCGAACTTTCGCTCTCTTCAGTACAGCTTTATTATAAAATTGATTTTAAAATTGATTTTAAATACAAATAAAAACACTTACTAAAATAAATATAATGAAATATGATAATAAATATAATGAAATATAAATAAATATAATAAAGTTCGAAACACGTGTCTGCAGATGATTATAAACTTGAATGCTAGATTTTTTTAATTGCTTTTGCTAACTTAATTTGATGAAATCAGTTTAAAATTCATTTTTCATAATTTTTCATGTTATAGTTACATTTAAACAATCTAAAGTACATTTTATCATATATTAGTTTATTCAACAGAAATAATTTCATTCAAATTAGTGTTGCTTTAATAGTTGTACTATTTGTAACACGCAAATTAATTTGTATTATTCAATGTCTGTCGAAGTATTAGCTAGAGAAGTAGTTGTTTCAAATTAATTTGTTTTGTAGTCTTAGTAAGACTCATTGTTGTAGATTCACGAAATGTTTTCGTATTTTTAAATTTATTATTCTTCCTTTGGGGCATTTTGAAATCTCGCGTTTGCCACAGCAAACCACGAACCTTGTAATACTTGAAAGCTAACATTGAAGAAGAAATCGCCAATTTGGAGCCAGATGTTTTGCGAGGAACAATTCAAAATGCCGTAAAACGAGCGCAATTATGTATCAAATCGGGAGGTGGCCTTTTGAGCGATATAAAGTTTTCCAGGTAATGTAACCAATAATACACTTTCAAATAAACTTTTGATGAAAAGAGAGCTCTTTTTTTTTCATTTATAACAAAATAGCAGCCAATTCAAACTATGACATTACTTTTGCGCCACCTAGTAGTACGATATCGCAGACGAAGTTTTGAACACTTCTTTTGACGTGTATTTTTTAAGCCATTGTGAAATTATGTGGGATCCAACGTGATTTTTTTTTGTTGACACCATAATATTCATGGAATATTAAATGTATGCTGGTTCACTAATGATTAAGAATGCTTTAATCTCACTATAAGTCATATAATCATTATCAGCAATATGAACGTACGTGTAGCATTAATATTTTCTAGAACAACCGATTATAAATAATCTTAAATTCCGTATACGATCGATATACCAGGTCTATAAATATGAAACCGGAATTTGCCCATACATGTCCCTAGCTGTCAATGTAGTTACCGTAAAACCGCGTCATTGGCGCCATTTTCTTGTTGACATCTCTGAAAAAGATTTTCAACTCACAACAATACAAGTTTCATAAACAGCATAGTTTTTAATAGCTTTGAACATGTCTAATTTTGTGCCTGGAAACTACGATTTGCGGACAGCATTGATTTTCTGTTACCAATTGAAGAAAACTGCTGCAGAATCGCATCGAATGCTTGTCGAAGCTTGCGGTGAGCATGCTCTTGGTAAATCACAGTACTTTGAGTGGTTTAAAAAATTCAAAAATGGCGATTTTGACGTAAGAAACGAAGAACGTAGAAGTCCAGCGAAAAAGTTTGAAGACAGCGAATTGCAATCATTATTAGATGAGGATGATGCTCAAATGCAACGACAACTCGCGGATCAATTACATGTAACACAAGAAGCCGCCTCCATACAAGCCATGGGCAAGATCCAAAAGATGGAAAAATGGGTTCCACATGAACTGAATGAAAGACAGCAGGAAAACCGAAAAAAAAAAACTTTCGAAATGCTGCTCGCCAGGTACAAAAGAAAGTCATTTCTCCATCAAATTGTGCCTGGCGATCAAAAGTGGATATATTTTGAGAATCCTAAGCGTAAAAGATCATAGGTAACTCCAGGTGAACCATCGACATCGACTGCAAGACCAAATCGCTACGAACAGAAGACAATGCTCTGTGTTTGGTGGGATCGGATGGGTGTGATTTATTATGAGATGCTAAAACCTGACGAAACCGTTAATACTGAACGCTACCGACAACAAATGATCGTTTTGAATCAATCTTTGCATGAAAAACGACCAGAATATCAAAAAAAAGCAACACAAAGTGATTTTGCTCCATGATAATGCACCATCACACACAGCAAAACTGGTCAAGAAAACAATTGAAGCGTTTAGTTGGGAAATACTTTCGTATGCGGCTTACTCATCAGACTTGGCTCCGTCCAATTACTACTTATTTGCATCGATGGGACACGCACTTGCCGAGCAGCGCTTAACTTCTTACGAAAATGTACGAAAATGGCTCGATGACTGCTTTACCTCAAAAGAGCAACAGTTTTTTTTTGGCGTGGCATCCACAACTTGTCAGACAGGTAGGAAAAATGTATAGCTAGCGATGGGCAATACTTCGAATAAAATATTTTTTATTATTTTCATACAATAAACCTGTATTTTCTATACAAAAATTCCGGTTTCATATTTATAGACCTGGTATAGTGGTTTGTTATGCTGTTTTATCCCCAAAAGTCGAATTATAGTTGTTGAGATAATCTACATCAAAAGTTGTAAAAAAAAGTCACACAGAATTTCTCTAGTCACTGTAAAAAACACAAATGGCGGATGAACAATCGGAAAACAATCAGGGTAACTCTGCTGAGAATAAGTCAAACTTTATGTTACGGACGTCGATAATCAGATACCAACGCTTGGATCGTAGATTCCCAAAATATAAAAGAAACCCTGCATTTATTATATTCTTAAAATTAATGGCATTAATATATACATCATTATAAAGTAGACTACTAACTTTTTCTTCATCCATCACTTGGTAAAACATAATTTAACGTTAATGTAAATTAATAATTAAAACGATAATCCTTGTAAAACCCCTGTGATAATGATCGTATGATCTGAACTAGCTAGGAAAGTTAAATAAATAAAAATTGTGAAACAAGTAAAACCAAATGATATTAATTACCTTACCTTATCATTATAAAACTAAGAAAGAGGTCATATGAATGATGAATATTAGTACCGAGGTAACTAATACTATTAATATTTTATTAATTGTTTCATTAGTTTTTCTCGCATTGCCTTACATGCAAATTAACTTTTTTTATATCTTTACGTCCTTGCTCCCTAAATTATTTTTATATTCATTATCAACCTTATTATGAACGAGGCGTTCGCTTAAAAGCTTAATCCAACCCAACGGCTTTCTTATCGCGCGGATTTATTTAATTAATATTTCTCGCGTGTCTCGCCTTATTAAATTACTGGTTACGTTCGTAAAATGCAGAGACGTGTAAAAATATTAAAATATACTAATGATAAAAGTGTTGGTAGCTCGAATGGAAAAAAACACCGCGGGATATAATTATTCCAAGATATAGAAGTAAATACGTCGAGATAAAAAAGGAAAACTCAATAAACTGAGTATTTATCTAAACATGAATTAGGCTAAATTAAAACGCTGGTTATTTATAATTCATAATCAATACAGTTATTAAAGGCAGAATTCTTTAATTATAATAAATAAAGGTTGTTAATTCTATTTTTATTCTTTATAGCCTTGTTCTCCTTGCTTACAACATATTTGCAAAAGAATACATAAATTAATGATACACGTACAAAAAAATTAGATAGCAGAGTTCACAGGTTTCCAATGATCTTCCACTTAAATACATATCCATTTACGGTCCAGTAAAACATGCTGACAGTTTCTGAAATCTAAACTTTATTTTAAAGAAATTTCGATTTGTTAATCTTTTAATTTTGCTGATTAGCATTTGAGAAATGTAAAGAAATTGTTAATTGGAGCATTATTAAATTAGTAAATCGTTATTGGTAGTAGTTAATTATCAAGAAAAAACTATATTCTATTTAATACTAATTTAATGTACATCTACAAGGGCCATTAAGAAAGTAGTATTCGTTTAGCATAAATTAATTGACTGTACTCTATTTAAAAATATTATATTATCAAGAAATTCGTCTAAAAAGAATTATAAAAATATTTTATAATTCAAAATGTATCAGGAAGTGAAAGCCTCTACAATTTCGCATTGAATATATTTTATAGTATATTACTTGAAAGCATAGAATTTTTGGCGTAAATAATGTTATTGTAACTACTAGGACTATCATTTAATTAAAATTAATCACACACCACTTTAACATACTATAAAGATAAAATCACGAATTTCTCCAATAGCGCCGTTGCATTTAAATTGAGAATAAAAAGATAATGAAGCGCAATCCCCTTGGAAAACTGGGGGAAAAAATAAATTAACTAAATGGCTCTCGTCGAAATCTCATGGCACTAATTTAGTTTAAACAAACAAATCCCCAACACAATCATTTTTCTAATCCACAAATACATTATTTTTAGACGATATTAATATTATGGCCTTATTATTTTTTTCAAGATAACTTTGTATTTCATTCATATCCATAATTTATTTATTTATTTATTCATTCACAACTTTGGTCTTCTTTCTTTAAAAAAATACACATATCATAATATTAAATTATTTTATAATTTATTGCAATCAATATTTAATAAGCTTCCACCAACAAATTATTTTTTATTGCCATTTCTATGGTAGGAAGTATAAGAGTTCTTGCTTAGACGCTAAGATCTCAATTTAAAATGTACATTTTTTAATTAAATTTCTTTGATTTTTTTGGATGCTTGAAGCCATAACTTTATAATACATCTTGAATCAGGAACTTTATCAAATACTTTATTAATATCAAATCTACGTGTGTGTACTATTAATAAAGCATAGTTTATTTATCATCTGATAAAGTTCCTAGATTGTTAAGCATTTACAAAACGATTTCTGAAACATAAAACTATATAATAAGGCGTTTACTTTGTAATTTGTATTGAATATAATGAATAAGGAGACAGGATGACTTTGTTTTACCACTTTATTTTAAATTAAATTATTGTTTTATTTTCAGGTACTAGTATAGATCTCCAAGAACTAGCCACACATCACCTGGATATGTCGGCGCACATAGTGAGGAACGAAATTCCGAGAGACTCTCCAGTTTTAAGGGTGCTGTTTCACACCGGCACAGATTCGAGCGGCCGCCGTCATATATTATTGACGAGGCACCACCAGGTGTGCATAGTTTTACACGCCACCCTGGGAAACTACCCGACCCTGACGGCGGCCTGCAGTCCGGACGGCGAGGACGGCGTGTGTTTGGCCCAGATAACGATCCCGTCGAACTGGTGGCCACCTCTGCCGTCGCCGGACAAGGACGGCCGGATAGGGAAGACCGTGAAGACGCCGCCGAAACTGGTCCAGGTCGCGTACTCGGTGCAGGAACCGCGGCCCGATGAGAGCGGTTGCCAGCCCCAGATGCAGCTGCAGCCATCCACCATCCTCGGACTGGTCCCTCTCATTCCGGCGAGGGCGGCATATAAAGAACTCCAGCTGGTTGACGCGCTGAGAATATTGGTACCCCATCCACCACTGTTTCCGCTCTCGAGAATGCATATTCCGGTATTTTTGGAACGAGAGAAGTCGAAAACAATCACAGCTGTAGTCATAAGGTAAGAATTAAATAATAATAATAAATCTTTATTAGTACTATACAACAAAGAGTAAAGTGGCTAACCTTAGAAGATATTTAATTAGTAAAAACACTAAACTAAGGACATATTTAGCATAATGTGACGTAGGATGTGCAGGCACCGATAAGTATTTCTTGTACTAAACGATTTATTACAAGCTTTATTGCTCATAAATTTATTTTTATAATTAAAACGCATAATCAGTAGTTGTAAACATATAAATAATAAATAGTAAGAAGTTTCATATCAATAAAAACTATGTCTGGATTTAGAGAATGTCATTCTCCTAATAATTTCTTTTTGAAGCCTACATAGGCGTAACATATCACGGGAAGGTTCCCATATGATAATTCCATCTTTATGCGTCTCATAAAAATTGAGCAGAGCTGGTAAATTTACTAAGGTCTTCATAGACAAAATTACGAAACTAGCTGATCTAGATTTCGAACAAATCGTGTCAATATGTCTCCCAGCTTTGTTTTGGACTAATAGTAATATCGAGAAAATGTTTCCTGTTAATTTGCCTTATTTCATTATTATTAAGTTTCAAATTAGGTGCTCTTATCTGAGTATGATTTCTAGGGTGTCCAAACTGCATGAAACCCATTTTATCAGGATTTAACATTAGGTTATTGGCGAGACACTAGTGTAGAAATTTTATATAACACTATTTGCATTATTAAGAGCATCTTCAGAAGAAAAATTGCTAATTAGAAGTGACGTATCATCTGCATATTTGCAGACGGTAATGTTTGGTATACTATCAAAAGCCAGGTCTACATCATTCATAACGAACAGGAAACGGGCCAAGATAGACCCCTGAGAAGTGCCCGCATACACATACTTTATCTGAAAGATATTTCTGGTTAAGTACATTACCAAGTTTACCCTGCAGATCTCTGGCTTCAAAATTATTCTATCAGGCTGTGTGCATTTCCTGTAATACCATAGGCTTTAAGGTTGTCAATAATAATAATAATAATAATTGGTGATTGATTAGGTCGAAGACCCGAGATAAATCAAAATAGATACCCAGGGTCACTTCACCTCTATCCAAAGCACTGTAAATAGCCTTCATAGAGTCAAAGAGGGAGCCAACAGTTGATTTATTTTTAAGAAACCCACATTGTGTATCTCGTAATAGGTTATTTTTGTGAAGTAAGATAGTCATCTATGCATGATGGTTTTTTCAAGTATTTTAACGAATAATCTCGGTAGGGATACTGGCTTACAATTATCTAGGTTTCGTCTCTGATTCTTCTTGTGGACCGGTACAATATTTACCATTTTTATTACACTTGGAAAAACTCCCTCTAAAAAGGATTAATTGATTAGGTTAGTGAGTGGACGAATTATAAGTTGAGCAATATTTTAAATAACAAAGCCTGCTATGTCATCATATCCAGGAGATTTATTTGAGGGAACCTCATTAATAATATTCATCTACTGGATAGAGATAGAAAGAGGTGCTACTGACAAAACTTTTGAAATGCTCACTAAATATATTACAAAGCTGCCGAGGATCGATAAAAGATTCGTTAATATAATCTATTGTGATAGGTCTGCAATACTGTCTGTTATTAAAATTTTTGTTTATAATATCTCAGACTGTTTTATTTAAAGTTAGGAAATTTATTACTAAAGAGTATAGTATTGTTTTTTTGCTGCCTGTATTAGTTTTTGATGATTATTATTTGCCGCATTGTAGACTTTACGAGATTCGACAGTATTTAATATTTTTTTGCCCAGTGCATTTGTTTGAGTAGAAATATAACGTTAAACTCCGCAAGAATTTTAATAATTTTATGTCATTGACACAGTCACAGTTGCGTATTGAATCAAAGTTAACTGCAGCAATTGTATTGTAAAAGTTAAGTCTTGAGCTTATGTTGAGAATACCGCGGAGGAGATATTTATTATTGTTATTAGTACCACTATTGTTATTTTGAAAAGTGTTTGACGTAGCATCAAGATTAGTAAAAATGTTGTCATGTTAACACTACATTGTTAAGTGCGCCTCTGGAATTTTTTCCCAGAGGAGTTACGTATCGGTTCCTGGGATACGAAAAAGGCGATTTTCTTATTTCATCAGGCCAATTCGCCTGCTGTAATAAATCATCTTTCATGGTTTCTAGTGCTGTAATTTTAAAACTGTTGTATAGGTGTCTTAGTTGAAATGCTCCGTAACTGTAAAATTGACAGTTACAAATGTATTTTTTAGGAAACCCTTCATGTAAGTTGTTTTAAAATTTTTACAGTATTTACCCTAGTATACCGTAATAGTTGATGGTGGTTGCTTCTTGCATACAATACCGTTGTTCACTGATACTCTGTTCTGAGTA
This sequence comes from Ontholestes murinus, assembly GCA_963969525.1. NCBI lineage: Eukaryota > Metazoa > Arthropoda > Insecta > Coleoptera > Staphylinidae > Ontholestes > Ontholestes murinus. The sequence continues at coordinate 45,529,340 of OZ018393.1, read as the reverse complement.
GTTGGACTTGACGTTTTGATTAAATAATTTAGGTCGGGTAGTGGTTGTATTCTATTCGGCTAATTAACTTGATGTGGTTATAGGTTTGATGAGCAGCAGTAGAGTTGGAGTGAAGGTTGGGGCAGTTGATCTTCCGTTACGTCAGGTGTATCAGCTGATATTAATTGTTCCAATTATCTGGTAGCCGCGTTACGAGGCGAAGAAATGGGCAACATCTGCGAAGCAACGATAATATTTCCACCGTTGTTCTTAAAGGTTCCACTAAATGTTACGTTGCGCTCTTTATGGTAGTTGTCTGTAACATCGGTAAAATTAGAGTGTGGAATATGGTTTTGTACTTTCACACTAGATGTCAATGGATGATTGGTCATGAAAAGCCTTAAACAATTAATTTTATCTTTCAACAGATTAATTTTATCATTTAGATGATTTATGATTTGATCTTTAAATTCAAGAGATATTTGCAGCCATTTAGTTTCCATCTCTCCAAGTTGTTTGTCCTTATTCAAAGTAGCTGCCTCTTGCGTAATTGGAATGAAATGCTTGTAGCTCACAACAATGTTATGTAGGGAATCCAAAGAGCTGGCAGGTATTTCAAAGCTGAGACCTTCCTCGTCTGTGTCACTGGTAGATGAACTGAAGGAAATTCAATGGTTGATGCAGATCACTTGTTCATTTCTACACACAGATTTTAAGGGGGGAAATACATGTAATCGGTCATAAAAATAGCCTTTTTTGGGATTTTTTTTTGGACAAACTAAAAGAGATACAACTTCACAGTTTCTGGACTTTATTTGGCATACAGTAGGCTGTAATTTTAGAAAATTTGAAGTCTTTCCGCTAATTGGTTAGCCCTCTATTCAACCGATTGTGCCGCCATGTTGGAAATACCGACTAAATTGGCGTACACTCTGGAGGCCTCAAAAATTATTTTTTTTTTAGTTTTTCTTCCACAACCCTTTTCTTAGATGTATTTTATCCTAAATTAACCTCAGAAAGTAGAAAAAACCCAAATATATGATTTCTGCAACTTGCTGAAAAAAAAGTTTAAAATTTGACCACTTTTTCGGATTTCGTAGGCCCGTAATAATTATTTATTATTAATTTTTTTCTGATTTCGGAGGTTCATTTCGAACAAAATTTTATTAGCTGTTGAGCAGACAGCAATTCAAGTGAATTGAATAAAAATTGACAAAGTTATCATGTACGCCAATTTCAAAAACATGGTTTCGAGAAAAACGCGTTTAAAGTTTTAAGTTTAAAAAAAGCGTAATTTGTGTAAACTTATAATTAAACGGCGATTCCGGGACATAGAGAGTGCCTTCCTCACGTTCATAGAAGTAGTTAAGCTCGGCTTGAGCATTTTTTCTGGCTGTTCTAGCTTCCTTGCTCCTATTTAGCGATCGCCGCTCCTAACTGATTTATCGGGCGTCGTCGTAGTTGTCAACGAAAATCCTAGTATTTTGGCCAATGATACATTCCATCCCTTCCATAATTTTGCAGAAACCTTTGTATCCTTCGTTGAATGTAATAGCAGTGATATATGCAGCAATTTGAACGTTTTTTAGCCGCAGTTCAAATGCTTCGGTTCCTTTGGTGTAGATTCCCTTTGAACTGTCTTTTTTTCGATCTACTTGCACGATGACACTCGTCTTTATTACGTTACGGATAAATTGTTCACGGCAACAATCACCGCGACGTTAAAACAAACAAACAACGATTGTTTGTATTTCCATAGACTATAAGATAAAATCGGCTCATGACACAGAGCTAGAAACTCTGTTATATGTCCGTGAATACTTTTGCGATTACTTTAATATTTCGTTGGATAAATCTTAAATGTATAAGGAAGGTTTTTATGCAGAAAACAAAAAAGCGAAAAAATTTTTTTTACATGTGTTTCCCCCCTTAAGGTTAAGTTACCCGAGCAGCAAATAGTGTGACCGGAGTCGTCTACTAGTACATAATTCTTGTGCAATAAACATTTGGGATGATAGTCCAGAGAGCACTTTGCACGGGTCATATTCCAAGCGGTTATAATTATAAACTTATGTATAGAAAAAATAACATTAGGAATATATAAGTTTGAAAAATCAGTAATGTATAAACTATAAGTCAATTAATAAATACCCAAAGACTCGGAAATCCCCACACCAAGAAGAGGTAGGATTTTTTTTTATCAAACTTGACGCGTATGTTTAACTATTAAAAGACAGCAATTAATTAGGGGAATTTAAACACTTGTTCTGCTCCATGTTTTTTTTTCAGTTACCTGACACGTGTTTCGATTTTACAATCATTAAAAGGTATATTTAAAACATACCGTTCCATCAAAAGTGTAGCGTAACAAGTATTCAATTTATAAAAAACACAAGTGAAGATAGTAATTGATTAAAATTTGAAAACTAAACATAATTTTTAATAATAATGCGTTTTGTCCGCCCCCTATTCATTACACTCTCCCCTACTTTTTATGGCATCGATTTTAGCAGGTGGTCGATAATCTCTTGAGGTATTGTACTCCAAGCAACCAGTAATTCATTCTTGAGGACCTTCAAGCGTCTAGTGATGATACCGTAAGTTCTTTACTGCTTACATGCTCTATAGGCGAAAGATCATAAGATTGGGGTAGCCATGGAAGGATATTGATGATATCTACAAACAACTATAAAAGACTACTACAAAAGAAATGAAAGAATATGTGGTTCTATCACCTCATCCACGTATTGCTGGGCAGATAAATACCAAAGGAGACATAGGTCCATATTAAAATCCCTGCAATTTGATGTACAGGCCTTTCAATAGAAAACTATATATTGTGATGTTTTTGACGTCTTCAACGCTTTCGCCTGATTCTCATACGACCAAACAGAATCAGGATCCATCATCAAATTGTCATATTTCATATTTGAAATGTTTAATGCCTCTAATTTCAAACATACCGTATTTCTTAACCAATTTAATCTACCACATTTTATGTATATCATCTGGTGTAGTCGAGCCGTCGAGAGCTAACTGTGACTTATCGCCTCATATTTAAGGTAAACGTATGTCTACAACCAAAATTGATACCGTGCTGATACGGAAAAATTAAACATTCTCGAATGTCATATATACATATATACGGGAAGCGGACGTATTACAAACGAACGGTACTCCGATATGAAAAATAATATCATTAAAATGGTGTCATTTTCACGCTGGCAAATGTGAAGATGCACTGTGAAGTTAGCTTCCATTCTCTCCAATAGTTGATGACATATACACCCGAGACCTTAGATACCCCCACAAGAATTTGTAGATAATACGATTAGGAAACATTTGTCTGACAGCAGTCTTCGATACTAGGGCAGTACAGGTCGTAGCTTCATCCAGTGGGATCCAAAAATCTTGCAGATAAATTCGGCTCAGATCTCCAGAAGTTGCTCACCATATTCACGTTACGAGCAGCTATCACAGTCACAGTGTTTTCGTTTGAGGCTATAGTAATTCGTGTAGAGATTATGGATTTTCAGAGGCGCAGTATCGAAAGTTTTGATGATTCACAACAGAATTGAAGTGAAAGTGAGCCTCCAAAAGTTAGAGCATCGCTTCAGCAAAAGCTGCTCGTTGTAGATAGTCGGCCTCCTTCAAAACAAGTGGCATTTTATAGGGATGAAAACGTAAATCTTGGTGAAGAATTCGACGTGTCGAACATTCGTAGTGCTGTAGAATGCCGATGAGATAAACGCCTCGGACTACGTAAGGCAGGCTACACGTTTCGCGTTCTCCGGAGTTCTAATTCTCTCCCGGTGGCTTATTTTTCATTAACTACTTCCACCACGAAGGGTATTAACCTATTGCAAAATGGTGCTCCAGCTCGGTATATTTTCACGACGAGGAACGTGTTAGAACAATCAAAATTAATAAAAATAATCAAATTTCTTAAATTTCAAATTAGTCTTATCTAATATGAAATTAATTAGGAGGGCGCGGTGGCCTAATGCTCAGAAGGCGCTATGGCCTGATGCTCACGGTGGATTTTTCTAAGGAGGAATTCTCCCGCAATTACATCCAACACCCTTCCTTTAAAAATTGAAATTATTTATAATTAAATAAGTAATAATCACCTATAATTTTTAAAGATCTATTGTACCATGTGTTTTTAAATGAATAGAGCATCAAGATGAAAGGTTCCAAATATATTTGCTTCTCCAAACAAAGTCTTATTGCAATTGTATCATCTCGGGAGAATTATTTGAACCCCAGAAGCGCACATTTTTACTACTAGCGCCCTCCAGCGCATCCGCGTACCAACAAACAAAACTGATTGAGTAGTTCTTACATTTCATGGATTAATTATGATTTTAATTTTTTTGTAATAGATACTACAAAGCGTTAAAACCCCGTTATTCATTTAGAAACTTCTGGTACTTGCTTTGTCATCTATCATAATATGACTGAAACTTTTCTATATCAAAGATTTCAAAAATATTAGTTGTTCATCCTCTTTTATCAGTCATCAAAATCTTTCTATTATATTTGTTAAATATTTTAACCTATCATCAATAAATTATCACGGATGTTAATAATTATTATAAAATTTATCAATATTTAAATTAATCTAAAATATATTTTAAATCCTTTTGCTTCAAATTTCTTAATAACTGCATCATCAAGGAATCTATGAAATCAATAAATTCGATTTAATTTGTTATTCATTAATTTTTTAAAGTTAAAATTAAATGTGCAAATTGATTAAAAGTAGCATATGTCTAAACTGGCTGTCAAATCTTTGAGATTTTTTATATCTGATATTACTAACCTATCAACATTTAAAATAAAAAATTTTAAAACTTTAATCTATCATCTTAAACTTAACTTAAAATGTTACCTTTAACCATTGAATTCGCGAAATCTCATATTTATCAAATCTATCGTATACAGACTGTTAAATGTACGAGTATTATCTGTTATCAATCTAATATTTGTCATCTATAAAACCTATAAATTTCCTAATTTATAGTGTCATCTGTCGAATTTCTCAAACCCAATTTGATCAAATTTATCAAACCTCAAAGGTGTACATTTTTTTAAAAGTAACTGGCACAACTGGCACATTGTTAAATCGATTATCTATAATTTGTCAAATCTGTTTGTGAATCTTCTATCAGATGTATTAGTTTAATTTATCGACTGTTGCGTTATTTCTTATCTGTTAAATCAGCCAAATCTCGTATTTGTCAAATCAAATATTAGTTATAAAATATTTACAAAATCCCGAAAATTTGATAAATAATAGATAGCAAATTTAACAAACTACTTTTAACAAATTTTATACCTTCAGCATTTATAAATACATAAATTTGTTAAATGACAAATGACAGATTTGTCAAATTCAATTGATTTGACATATTTCGCCGATGATACAGTAATTAAATAATTTCAGAAATTCGACTTATGGCAGGTAATAGATTACAAGTAGATTTCAAGGAATGGCTTTGACATTTGTCAGATATGAGATTTTAATGATAAGTTTAAAATATGATAGAGATAACAATAACAGAAAGTTTTGAGCTATTTCACATTATCGAAATTCTACGTGGGCGAATCAAATATAAACCGGAATTTTGTTAATAAAAATAGTGTTTGTGTATTTTTGGAAAAAAAAGTTAATAAGGTTTATTTTTCTGCATGGTCTCCGCTTTTATGTACATATTTTTCCCAGCGAAGCAGAAGTTTTTTGATGACAGTATCGAAGAATTTAGTCGGTCATGTTTTCAGCCAATTGCTCTCAAACGATTCCACATCTTGGTCATTGCGAGAACAGAATCCTACAAATTAGTCTTTGAGTGGACCAAACATATGAAAGTCACACGAAAACTATAGGTCGGGTGTTCCAATATTTCCCAATTAATTTTCTTTAATTACAATAATTCTCTATATATAATATATTTGATTCGCACACGTATATTAAATTGTGTCATTTGACATATTTAAGAGAGAAGATAAAATATATAACTAATGTGACAAATGTTACTTGTTCATATATTTTATTATCTTTAAAAATGACAGATGACTGGTGAATTTAATAAATTTGTCAAATTTAACAATAAGTTGACAGCGTCAAAATTGAAAACTTAAATATTTAAAAAAATAATAATTTATTGATGATAGATTTGACTAATATGATACTTAGCTCATTTAACAAATAAGAGGTAAACCAATGAACTTTGACAGGTTAATGATCGTTAATCAATTACACGATTTTACAAATTGGACAAATTTAATAGCAGATTTACTAATCCTAACAAGTTTGACAAGGTTGGCATATGGCAATTCATAGATAATAAATACCTTTAATAGATTCTTTATATAGTTATATCAACAAAGTTCATAATTGTAAGGTCATATTTCAAAGAAAGAAATTACAAGCAATTATAATAACCTTATTAAAATGTAAAAGTTTAACTTTTCTGTATATATAATTGATAATTAAAAAATAATCTTTAGGAAGTTTTATCATTTTAATATTGCCAATCTTCAAAAATCCTTATTTTAAAATTTTAATTGGTTTTATTCTTCAATGCGTAAAATTAAAAATTAATTTGCGCCGATTAAAACGCATAGTAAATGTTGAAATTAAATTTAATTGTAAGTAATTAAATTATTCAACACAAAATCGATCACTGATGAATAAATTTACGTAATAAATTATTAATTGTCACCTACAAGCGAAAATGATTGTAATTACCGGAATCGATTACAATTCTGGCAACGGAATTAATTATTAGAGGAAATGGAATCGTAGTGTTGCAGAAATATTTATATTGTATCAATTTTTCGACACTATCAATATATAATTAGATCGTTTCCAACGACGTTTGCGGTAAAGCAAAACGTTAATAATAAATAAATACATATGAATTATGCTTGCTTAAATGTAGATTGTATTACATTATTAATCGTTTTATATACGTTTATATACTCGAGAAATTTAATCACAACCCTAACTTCTCGCTAACTACTCTCCTATACCTCATTTGTTACATTTTCTATGACAATTAGCAAAAATAATTAACAATAAAAACACTTAATAACTTGTATGAATAACATGATTTACATAGTTATTGGGTGTTTTTATTGTATACTACAAAATGTATAAAGATGCTGATACATCAGGAATCAACGATAAAAATAATAAAGTCATATATTCTTATTGACATTAATATAACACCTAAAAGTATATTGATGTTTTTTGGAAATTTTGGAAATTATATGAAATCATCTCTTTTATCTGGCTAATATTACTCGTGAATTTCGAATTTGATTAATCACCCTTTCAGTGACAAATACGTCGATTAAATTATAAGTACATACATTATATAATAGAGTGTATAATAATCGCTGAAAAAAATATATGTCTAAATGACCTCAATCATAATTTATTAGGCCGACGAGAACGCAGTGTCCCAATAAATTGTCACATACAGGCGGCTATTAATAATTGTATCACATATTGATTTTCAGAACGATATACTGGCCGGCTTTAATGTGTTGATATTAATGGACTGAAAAAATAAATTACACCACATTTGTCAAAAGATGTCGATTTTTATGAAATGCCCACCGAACGGTGTAAGTGATTAATGTTCGCCGTATTTGTTTAACTGCTAATGTTTGTGTAAATGCAGAAGTTCGTGTCTTTATTGTGCCTTTATAATTCATGACGGGGTCTATTGTCAGGATTTTTTTTTTCGATTATTCCATTTACGCTAATGTACACAACAGTATTACCACACGATAGAAAAGTAAATAATATATGTCATAATATCAATGTTATTTGTGAGAATCTTTTTATGTTAAAAAAACGTTAATTTCTTAATAAAAATGAGTTTTTTGTTGTAATAATTAAATAATGTGTTATATATTTTTAATTTTTTAAAGAATAAATTAAATGAATACTTAGTTATTAATCACTCGGTTAGATAATAATTATGTTTATAAATTAAAATAATTTGTGAAACAAACAAAATTATTGGCAATTAAAACTTGTTGTAACTACTTGTGAGCACTTAATTGTAATCATAAGTATTGTTATGATTTGTGATACTCCTTAAAATCAGAAACTTTAGAAGAGACTGTGCTTTGTTGATATTGCACAAAAGATTTATTTTGTGACTATATTTTTTTTAAAGTTCCTCCTTAATTGTAGTTGTTTGTAGGTAGTAGCTTGTCTTACCATTTTTGATTGTGCCTGGCTTTTCAGTTAGTATTCTACCTACAACATTGGTTTATCCTGGAGTACCTGGTACAGTCAATCGGGTAGCCAATTATGCTTGGCTTAATCCGGATGCAGAAACCTAGTTGGTTTTTACGATGAATTAAATTCTTACTTAACCCTTGGTGACAATTTTTTTATGTTAATTAGAAGATTAATTAAACACTTGGTTTTGCTTTACAATTTTTATTAGTTCACTAGTTTCACTAGTCGGAGAAATATAAAAATAGTCAAACAAAACCAAGTGTTTAATTAACATACTAATAGTTGGTTTTTGTTCAATAAATTTGATTGAGTATTCGCAGTAGCAGCAACAACAATATTAACTGTACTAATTGCTTTACTTTGCACTTTTGTATCTTGAAAGTGTGCAGAAGCTTGCTTGTGATTGCTTAAAAATGTTACAACACTATTAGTAGATTGTGCACGCAATATTCGTAACTTTTGAGGTACAACCAACTGATCTTTTCTCCCCAACTCTCTCCTGTCTTCTACTTCAATAGGCAGTAACGAGTAAATTAAATCAATATTAGCTTTACTTAAAGCTGATGCATCTTTAAATTTGTAATTCCATTCACTGTTCTTTGATTTCCTTTACATCAGCTGCAAAATTTCTTAAATAAACCTCATGGCAATTCTTTCAACTGATGCTAGTTCTTCTTCCTTCTTCTTCTTCCCTAGCCCTGTTTTGTCCATTGCTGGACGTAGGCCTCTCCCAGTTTTTCCGCCATTGTGTCTAAGCCGTATGCCATGAAGGGGAGGATACACATGTCGAAAACTTTTTTCTTCAGGCAAATTGATACTTCCGGGTGTCTCAAAATGAATTTAAGTTTTTAAAACGCTGCCCATGTCATTCTTTTTTCTAGTTCTTACATTTAATTATTCACCTCTAACACAGCTTTACTTTTTCCCGGTTCCTTCATATACCGTGCTTGATCTTTAAACGGAATACTTTAGCAAGATCTGCGGCAGCCTTCGCCTTAGATGTCCTAGCCAACTGATCAGGATACAGTGCCTTTTCTCCCTACCAATTCTCGCGGCTCTATTGCCTTCTAATTCAATAGGTAATAAAGGGTGATCTAAATCAATACTGGCATATAATAAACCGCATGACATAACTGTTACTTTTTTTGTAGTATTTTAAATTCTTAAAACTCAGCTGTACAAATATCCAGTTCCTTTAAATCCCGTTCATTTTAGAATAATTCTTCCTCAACTTGGAAAGATCTACTGAGCCTCTGTGAGCTGTCTCCATGCTATAATATCTTAAACATCTTCACAAGCAGCCAATGTATTCTCCACAGCCACTTTATCATTTCTACTAGGAGTTAGTAAAGAATCTTCTGCTTGCCTTTAACGTCCCCGCTATTTACTAAACTCTACAGCAGCACTTTGTTCTGAATCAATAGTAAATAGATCTTTTCCACCTTCTATGTCTAAATTTTTGGTTTGCTTTCTTCAGTACATTTTCCTCTTGTTAGCAGCACTTTTTTCTGAAGAATCAGTAGTAAATGGATCCAAATAATTGAAGTGCTCTGTAGTAAATTTTTCAGCTTCTATGATTACATTTTTGGCTTGCGTTGTTCAATACATTTCCTTTCTCCACTGAATAACCTGTAAATAAGTAAGTGCATCTCTAGTAGATGATATTTGCCTTGTGCTTATGCATCTGAAGTAGAATGTCAGTGGGGATCATAAAATATCATAGTATCAGCTCTAATTAAATTGACATCGACATCCCCTAATCGGGTTGTAAAAAATAAAAGCAAATATATTCATTAAATCATTCTATTAATGGCTGTCATTGATCTGTTTTGTAGATTCATCCAGACATAGATATATATGCCCATTGAAATTCCAAAAAGTTTCTAATATTTCCAGCATCTTTGTCATTTGAGTAAAACTAACAGTCTATGCTAATCTTTCTTGGGCTTCCTTAATAGTTTGTCTAAAGTTTTTAGCTTGCTACAATCATACTGAATTAGTCTTGGTAGATAAAATTAAGTAATCATAGCAGAAGCCACATGATGTATGGTATGATAGTTACAATCAAATTAAAAGAATAACACAAAGAAAAAAGTATATTAAATAGTTTGGAAAAATAATGATTGAAACTCAAGAGAAAAGTCTCTTTTACGAAACAAAGCAATTAAACTAAAGAAAAAAATACATTGAAATAAAACTATGCAGTTTAGAGGGTTTTATATTTATTGATGAACACTGTAATATATTTTGCCACTAAACCAAAGGAAAAATAAACAGATATTGTTTTTATATACACAAAATTTTGGACCCAAGTATATATTAGATGGAAGATTCCAAATTTAAATTCCTAGTTAAGGAGCTCATACAGAAAGTGTATAATGAATAAATCTATGAAATATTTCGCTCATAATCATCTCTCAGCGTTATATAATAAATCCTTTAGACAATTTAGTTATAATTTATGGACAACCCATTTTACAAATTTTTACATATATAAACACGTATACCTACATACACACATGAATTTATACAAAACTAGAAACGATAATATACAAATATACATAATACTAAAACTTAGCATCCAGGTTAAAGTTTATTCATTATATAATTGAGGTATGTGATTAGCTATAAATAATAATGATTTTTCAAGGTGCAACCTAAAAGAATTGAATAATATACCAATAAAATGAATATCGTTCTATACTTTATTACATAACCGCACAATCTGTGAAAGATTGACTATTCGAGTCATGCGTTCTACAGAATAAAGGATACAGAAATGGTGCATTTCGCACCAATTTTAATAAGACATGGAAGTCTACCAGGCCAAGTACTTGAGTGGAATCAATTGAATTATTTAGTATTATCAATATAAAACACATTGTTATCATTTTTCTGCAATGTTCGAGGAATTCCATTGATAAATCGATACTAATGCGATTTAATTTGTACTACATAAACTTGTGAAACTTATTCTCAGCCAATTTCAACCTTCTTATATATGTAGAATATGAGAATATGAAGGAGAGCATATTAGTCGACAGTATTCTAGATGCGACCTTAAAAAAATTGTAAAGAATGGTGAAAGTGAGTACATTGGGTAAAAATCCAATATAATAGGTCCCGTATCGTTGCCACTTCGAGTAAAGAATGTGTCCTAATGTATATTGAAACTCTTACTTCTGGAGAATAAAAATTCTGGAGATAATTATGGAGAACGGTAGAGGCCCGATCAGTGAGCCCTGGAGTACCCCTGCAAAGAATTCTGATAGAGAAAATTTAATTCTAGCGAATAGTGTTCGGCCAGTTAAGGAGGAAAACCATTTCAAAAAGGGTTCACAGACTCCATAAGATTTTACTTTTGTACAAGAATAAAATGGTTGACACAATCAAATGTCTTGCTGAAGTCCATGTAAATAAAATGAACTTCAGTACTTTAGAAATATAATCTGTATATACCAATAAATTTATTTGATTAGATCAGTTGTAAAAGCCGTGCTCATTTTCTGAAATAATGTTACCAAAAATTTAAAGCATTTGATTGTAAAGTAGCTTCTGGGATAATTTAGATAATTGTGAATTGGTAGATATAGGCAGTTAGTTTTCAAAATTTCATTTAGATCCGAATTTATATATAGGCACCAAGTGACAATGAGAAATGGATATGTAGAACACACAGTAAAAATCTAGTAGGAATTTTATCAGGACCGACAATACTATTTGGTTTAATTGATATGGAAGTACTCCTCTACACAATCCATCTAATCAGCTCCTATATGATACCACTTTAGTTATCCCTATCCTAGAACGCCTTCGACTCCTATCAGAAAAATTCTCCAAAAATCCTTTCAACTTCCATATATTATCTCAATATTGTCTTCCTAGAAACCCTAGTATAAACCCTAAATTTAAAAATCCCAATTCAACCATATTTGATTTCATTTCATCATTTCATCCTTTTACGCAATAACGACTGACGCCATATGACTGGACAGCACAAAGCAGAAAGACCTCTGGTCGATAGCCTTTTGACAAATTAATACATTAACACCTCATTCATTATTCATTATTCCAATGTAAATATGTACAAATATTTGTCAATAAATATATGTTACTACTATGTAGCAAAGAGGTTGGAGATGTCTCTAGTCATCGAAGCGATTTTAGTGACATAACTCATGGACAACGGAATACAGTGAGATTTGTTTTTGTCATATAACAACTATGTAAGACCAAAATAATTTTATATTTAAGGGATTATTAGTGAATGTTTCACTACTCCTATTGTACATTGTGACTCTAAAGAATAAGTCATTATTGACTAACAAAATCCTTTCCATAAACTAGCATAGCTCTACATCACATCAATATTTGATAGTTAATCCTCGCCAATAGATCTATTCTTTTTCTGCTTGCTTTTTCTAAGGCTTCAAGAGTTTCATCTATTTTAATTGCATTACATTTGTTTTTAATGTCATATAACGTATTATATTTGCTTTGATATTATTGTTTTTTATTTGATTTTACCCGGTGCTACAATAAATTAAATCCAATAGTTTGATTATCATCGAAGTTTTTTTTTTGTTAGTAAGTTTGATCGTTTATTTCGGTATTTAAAAGACGTTAAGTATGTATTTTGGGTTTTGACTGCTATATTGAAATTAATTATTTGCAGGGGTTTATGAAATGGTAAATAAATCTTCTCGTGGATATACTTATTGTCATTGGTCTGGGTTGCGGGTTATTTTAGATACATTTTCTAACGTTTTGGCTTTTACCTAATACTTATGAATTTGTTGGAAGTTGTCGTGCTTGTTGATTATTGTTTTGTTGTAATTAGATGGATCTGCTAGCAAATAAATTCATATTGTGTTTATTTGATTGGTACTGAGACATTGTTGGTATTTTTGTGGGTGTTGGTCAGACAAGTTTTAAATTGTTTGCAAATTATGCCTAATTTGATTTTTAATATTATCTTTATATACAAATTGTAAAGTTTGTCCAAGCAAATTTGTTCTCATTAAATATTTGATGGTAGAGGCGTTTACTTCGTGGTACATCTTGAATGATTTGTAAATGAGACATAATAACTTTATTTTACCACTATATTTTAAACAATTACAGTGACTATAGTTTCGAATATAAGCTATTCATTATCAAACTAAATCAAATTAGTTTAAGGTTAACTAAAACCTGATTTAACGTATTTTTATCTCTTTGATCGCCGAAATTTTTTGTCATTATAATTTTTGGAATCGAATCGGTAATTGTAATATTTCTTCCGATCTTCTAATTTATTTAGAATACCGTATAACAATAACGTATTTTGTAAATTTTGAACATCGAAATTGTTATTAATCGCCGATTCGGTTGAACTTATGAATTTGTGTAATTTATTTGGATTTTCATCAATATGTTATATTTTAATGTCTATATTTTCTTTATTACTCTCTTTGGCCTGACGTCTCTCATAAGGATGTTGCCTCTAAAACTATCCTCTTTCATACCTTTCTACTCTTCGCAACTGTTAGTCATCCCTGCACTTTTGTTTCCATCACTTGGTTGATTACCAGCTGCAAGAGTTCTTGCTTCATTCATATTCTATATCCATAATCTGTCCTTATTGTAATACCCTACTTTCTATTTTCAGCAGGCTTTGTTCCAGATCATTTGTGTGACCCCAACATACACCAATCTGTTATCATCGATCTCACCAACGCTTTGTACAGTTTTATCTGGGACTTATGCGGCAAAATATTAGATTTGATTTGAGTCCAAATATCGTTCTATTGCCCTAACAGATATGTGTCTTATTTCGGCAGCCATACTGTTTGTGCTCTTGGTGTTTTCTCATAGGTACTGAAATATGTCTACGTTTTCGAAATGATTGCTTCCTCGTATGGCGCATTGTAAATTTTCGCCTTTTGATGTTTACCATCGTTTTTGTTTTGTCTTATTTTACTCATAATCCCATTTTCCCCGCCTCTTGCCATAACTTTTAGTAGTTTTCTTGTACCACTTTGTTGTTTCGTTCTATTACTTATATATCATCAGTATATACAATCAGCTGGACCGACTTGTAAAGTAGGTTGCAGCTATTTTCTATTCTGTGTTTTTTTATTACGCATTCCGGTGCTAAATTAAAAAGGATCGGGGAGAGTCCATCCCCTTGCCTTACTTCTGTTGTTACCCTGGAATTTCTTGAGATTCTGCCCTCTATTCAGTTTGCATTTTGTACTGTCATTCGTATTAGTCGTGTTAGCTTCGGTGAGATTCCCAAAACTTGTAGGGCGTACCATAGTGGTGTCTGTCGATAGAGTAGTAGTAATATTTATTTATTTACTGTGTTTACTTAATAAAATTGAAAATACATATGTAAAAATAAATTCTTACAAAAATTTTGATTGCACATAGAAAGGCTTAAGATCATAATAAAATGTTCTTTCACACTTGCCTGCTTCGATTCCAGTGCTGCCACAGAAGGTCTCTATGATGTTGGCTTCACCATTTTCTTGCCAAATTTGGCATATTTTCCTCTAAAAAGAGGACTTTAAATTAAACTTGTTATGTCGTAATTGACAGTTTTTTAGTCATATGCCTGTTTGAAATCTATATAAAGTTGGTACACCACTATATCATCTTTCCAACATTTTTTCGTACTTGTAGAATCCCAAATATTTAATCTATTGTTGACCTTTTAGATCGAAACCCGCTCTAGTACTCTCCTAGTATTTCTTCCGCGTATGGAATCAATCTGTTTAGAAGAATATTGGACATGATCTTGTATGCTGACCCTCCGCTGGTCATACTGACGTTGATTTTGGTTCTCCCGGACTTCTTAGTTGGTTCACTTTTCTGAAGAAAGTTTTAACTCCGTTTTGTTGATTATCTTTACTTATCTCGTCAATTTGTTTTCTCAAATATGCTTTCTTCTTCTCTCTGCATATTCGCTCGGATTTTATTTTTGCTCTTTGGAACTCGTTGTAAATATATTACTCGCTTTTCGGATTTACGTATAAAATCGATGTTTCTGCAGCATCGATTATCCTTTCTTGTATTTCGTTCCACTTTCTGTCGATGTTTATTGTATCTGTTCGTCAATTCTCTAACTTTGTATCCAAATCCAAAAATAATTTTCGCGATTTTTGATTGTATTATTAATTTGACTGATATCTCATTTATTATTTTTGTCTATAAAAAGTTAATTAATTCAGTTAATTATAATTCTAAATCCTAGTTATTATAACAGGAGTATGTGATGGGATGATAAAATAGAATAGAATAGAATAGAATATGATTTATTATGATATACATTATTGTTTACACTTGTCATGGATATAACTAAATAATAGTAGTAAAAAGTAATATTGGTGGCATATGTAAAATGTAAAATTATGTAAACTAAAACAAGTAATAACAAAATTTCCAATAAAATATAATATAAAAATAAAACGGGTACCAAGAAAAAGCGAATTAAAATATAGAACACTAACAGTTTAAAAAGTAACAGGATAAAATATAATAACATAGTATACAATAAGTAAAGCTTACTAAATTACAAAATAATGTAAATATTAAAAATTAAAAACATGAGATCAAGTATTACCAATACAATAATATAGTAATAAATAAAAATAAAAACGGATACAAATAAAAATCGAAATAGAAAATAAATACAAAGCGGTTTAAAATAACAGGTTAAAATGGCCTTTAGAATAAATAAAAATAACAAGGCACAATAAAGTAGAACTTAACAGATTGGTTAATAATGCGGAAGTTAAACATTAAAAAAGAAAATAAAATCAAGCATCACCAATACAACTAAAGCATAGCTATTTATTCAAGAAAGTTGATTAAAAAACTATGTCCGTTATTAAAAATTCCTCTAGTGTGTAGAATGCTTTTTCTATTAGGTATTTCTTGACATTATTTTTAAAGCATTTCATTGGCATATTTTTTATGTAGTTGGGTAGCTTGTTAAAAAATTTAATAGCATAATATCGTGGACCAGTTTGTGTTCTTTTAAGTCGAATTTGATTGAGACAAATACAATTCCTTCCACGTGTTGCATAAGAATGTTGTTGGGCGGGATAATCTTCCAAATGTTTTTTTTAAATAACAAACGCATTCTAATATAAGGAAGGAACAGTAAGTATATTTAGTTTTTTAAAAGAGTCTCTACAGTCATCTTGGTACCCGATATGAGCTATTATCCTTAGGGCTCGTCTTTGTAGAGCAAACACTCTATTACGGCAGGTTGAGTGACCCCAAACCAATATTCCATACCGGATATGGGTTTCGATGAGAGCGAAATATGCTACAAGTACTGCACTATCATTGCAGTGGCGTGATATAGTTCGTAGGCAGTACGTATTTTTTGAAATCTTTGCGCACAGTATTTCAGTATGATCGGTCCAATTTAGCTGGTTGTCCAAATGGACACCAAGAAAGCATACACTTTCAACTGGCTCGTCAGATTTGGAGGTGGAGAAAACCTTTTGTTTTGTTTTAGTATCGTTTAAAATGAGCCTATTATGAACACACCATTGTGATACTCTACTGAGTTGTACACTATTCATTGCCTCCATGTTCATTGCAGTACGAGCACTAGTTATGATAGTAGTGTCGTCAGCATACATTATAACTTCAGCGTCACTAACGATAGATGGTAGATCATTTATATAAATGATAAATAGTACCGGGCCTAGAATTGACCCTTGAGGTACACCGATATTTATAGGAAGTACATCTGACTGGTTTCCATTTTGATATACTAGCTGCTTTCGATTTTGTAAATATGATCTAATCATTCCAACGCTATTTTTGTCAAAATTGTATTTTTCAAGCTTGCTTAAGAGTATATCATGAGGAACACAGATTAAATCACAGAGTTGCGTAATTGCATCAATGGTTGACCTATTTGAACGAAAACCATACTGGTTTATATTAAAAAGTTTATTACTCTCAAAATACTCCACTAATTGACGCTTGAGTGCTGTTTCAAAGATTTTTGATATTAACGGGAGTATTGAAATCGGTCGATAGTTGGTGACATCGTTTCGATCTCCCTTCTTGTAAATAGGAATAACCTTAGCGAGTTTTAAAGTATCCGGAAATACCCCTTCATCCAGGCACTCATTTATCAATTTTGAAATTGGATGAATAAGTAAATCCTTGACACTCTTTAACATTTCTGACGTCAATCCATAGATATCAGACCCTTTTGTATTTTTTAATTGATTTATAAACTCTCTTACTTGACATTCAGACACTTTTTTAAAGTTAAAGGGAATAGATTTTACCGATGGGAATTCAATATCTAAGGTGTTGGGCACTTGTATTGTAGAAATTAAGCCGGCAACGTTCGCGAAATAGTTATTAAAATCGTTGCAAGTTATGGTACAGTTGCTTTGAACTTGTGTTTTAGACGCTCTATGATTATTTAGTAGGTTCCATGTAGCTTTAGATTTATTGTTGCTATTTAATATGTACTGGTCATTTGCTTGTTTTTGTTTGTGTACAATGGCTAGATTATATTTATGTCTATAGTTATTTACAGCATTTTTTGTTTTATTCCTGGGTGCGTTTTATAATCTTCCCTAAGTAATCTCAATATTTCACGCATATTGAACAGCTCTGTGTCAAACCACTTTACCTGTGCTTCACGCACACGTGTTTTAGTTATTATTTTGGTAGGGAAAGATGTGTTGATTGCACGTTTGAGTACAGTATTAAAATGATCCCACCTGATATTTATATTTGATGAGCTATTTAAAAAGTTCCAATCTATTTTATTAATGAGGTTAAAAAAGTTTACTTTACCTTCAATTGTGACAGGTCTGGAGTGTACTTCTGTTTTGCGGGGTTGAACTATAGGATACCGAACCGTTACGGCTATCGCTTCGTGATCTGATATAAGTAAATTGGCCGGTAGTACTGAAATGAGATCGCTTTCAATATTTGTAAAGACGTTATCTAAACAGTTTGCTTTTCTTGTTGCAAAATTGACAGTTTTATTAAGGTTAAAAGTACTCATAACATCAATCAACGCATTACTTCTCGGGTCATCTAGATTAAAATGAACGTTAAAATCGCCTCCGACAATAACATTGTACTGATAATACTTGGTCTCGGCTAAAAAAGAGGAAATATTGTTTAAAAATATGTTAAAATCACCTGAAGGAGATCGATATACATATTAAAAGAGTTTTATAAATTTCAATAAATATACACGACAATTCACAGTGTTTTTCAGAACTATATTTATTAGTAATTACATTGTAGTCGCAGCTACTTATATTGTTTGGCGTATAAATAATTGTTCCTCCATGACGGGTCGTGCGTCGCGCATAATACGCTTTGGGCCAGAAGTCATTTATGTGAAGCACTGCGCACTCATCGCTACTTAGCCAGTGTTCGGACACAGCAATAAAACTAAAAGATTTATCAATAAGAAAATTTTCCAGTTCACTCACTTTGTTTTTAATTGATTGAGCGTTTAAAAATAAATATTTCACTTCTGATGTTTTTGTAGTAGTGTTAATTACTTGATTTTGTTTTCCTCTCTCGCATGTCGAAAATTTTTATTAAAGATGAATCTTCGTACTATTATTCCAGCAGGCCAGGTTTCTTCTTTCATCAAAGTGTCCAGGTGGCTGAAATGATGAAGTTTCCATGATGGATTTTTCTTGCGGTTTTCTTGGATGTGAATCTCGGTGTGGCTCCTGGGGTTGGGGTTTGAACTCGAGGGGTTACTCGATGCGCTTTCCCTTCTGTTGGTACGAAGAATTGCAATTGAAACTCCTGTAATTTTGTTTGATTCAAAATTTTGACGATCAGTACTATCCGCACGACTGCGCCAATTACGATTTGTCGATAACGATTCAATTTGTAAGTAGATGGAAAGCTATATCAAGACTGGACTTACAATGGGGAACTTCACATCTGCATCGGCATGTTTTAGATAAGCTGAACTGATACTAGATAAAGTGACCAAACATTTAAGTATGTATAATTATTAAGAGAATATAATCAATTTTACGTTTCAGTTAGTTTACTTTTAATGTATTTATCTACGATCGTACAGAAAGTAGACGCTTTTTGCATCATTTTTCATTGTAAAAGTGGCTTTTTAAAGCACTAGTGCTTTTTTACGTTTTTATTGCACGGTAATGTCAAACTATTTTTATTGCACAGAATTGTCAAATTTGACAGATGAATATGTTTCGACGAAAAACTTAATTTTTTATTAATTGATACAAATAACTAATAAACTATAAATAAAATATATAATACAAACCAAATGGCAGATTTAAGAACTCTGAACATTTCATTTAATGCAAGTCGAAGCGATTACAATAAAGCGAACATTTTATCCATAAATAATAATGGCGGTCGACATTTGTGCAACTTGTTTACTGGTTGCTAAGTAACGCTTTCATTAGTGCACTGCGGGTAAAATATGTTTTCATTAATTGAATTATTGAAATGATATTAAAATATTACTCTTAAGAATATATTCTTTGAAATCCTTTACGATCGAAGATAAAATTTTGTAAGGCACACGTGTAAAAAGTTTCTTTATTGCACTCCTTGCCTTAAAAAAACTCGCTCGTTCCTTGCTCGTGTTTTTAAAAGCCAGTTCGTGCAATAAAGCATCACTTTTTACACTTGTACCTTAAATAACTATTCTTCATTCAATTCTAATATCAATGCATTATTTTTTAAATACCCTAAATGTCGATTTTAATGCCCAGGCGAACGCTAACAGTCACAACCCATCGGTTTGATTAAATACCTCTATAATATTACGGATATTCCTTCCTGTATATGCCATATTATTTGATAATTTATTTTGAAGTCAGTATTTTTGTTATAGGTTTTTACTTCGTAATCACTTTTTTAATAACCATGCTTATTATACATTGTTTCAACAACTTTAACTACAGTTAATTATTCGGTAATGACAAGCAGATGTTGGTAAAACTATAGTAACAATTGTTATTAAAGAAGTGATACAAAAATAGTTACTTATTTTATTAGACGTATTATATATATTTTTGTTTGTTCGTTTAATTTGTTTTTAAAACACTTTATCTGAACCGTTTTTTAGGGCAGCGATTCGTGCATAGACATGTATAAACAATTAAAATCATAGTTATTTTTTACGTAGAAAAAATAATCAATACTTCGGCCTCGTTCTATATTCAATTAAGTTGTCCTCGAAAAAGGAACACAAAAAAATAAATAAATTAGGGCAGATTATAGACGCGGAGCCAAGTTGGCGAGAGCAAAGTTCGGAGAATCCGGGCGCCAGTAATTGTCAGACAGAGGCCGCAGACTTTTTGTAGCTGGTCGGCGAAAGCCCGTTTGACGCCAGTAAATGTGAAAAAAAGAAATGGCAGGTAAATTACAGAGGGTGGACTTTTATATGATTTTTTTACGGTGTTACATAGCCATAAACATGGCGCGGTTATCATCGGATAAGAAGGAGCACGTTCTCAATTTTCGGAAATGTTCGCTCTTGATATCAGACATTTTGTATCTACAGTATATATAATCCTAATCTTAATTTCCTTACCAGCTTAAACGTTAGTGATAACTATTACAGAAGAAGACTTCTGTTAATAATAACAAATCTATTGTCGAAAGCTTTGCATTAGATTTCTTTAATTGAGTGGATAACTATCGACTTTAATAAAAATATTTCAAATATAAATCATCTTTAATTGCTTCAGGGGATTATCGCAGTTTTCATATATTTCTATACGTCATGTTACTTCTTGTCGCTGTCCATAGAAGAAGAAATATGGTTAGGATAAAATTTTACTAAAAATTAATATCCCATAAAACAAGTCGAGGAGGCTAACACTGCGTAAGTCGTTTAATTATCGCATAATCCGCTTCCCGCCAATGTACCGCGTTTTGCCATAATCCTCTAATTATAATATTCATATACATTATGAGTTCTGCATTCACGCATAAGTAGCTTTAATCTGATGTGAGATTTAATGGATTTAACGGCGTAACTTTTAAATTAATAGCCCATTACCGATGCGATGATTCTGCATGTAACAAATTCTCAAGTAAAATCTCTCGCATATATTATCGCAAAGTAATAAACGTTTAATTACCTGGCGGAGATATCCTGATATAAATTCAGTTTAACCAGGGCAATAATTTCGATGATGTAATACGACCACTTAGGAATGACACGGCGATTACTCATATCAGCGTTAATTGCAAATCCTAAGTAGCATAAATCTGTCAGGCTGCATTGGTATGATGACCCCATGCTTCCGCGCGATAATCATCCAATTGAATTAATAAAGCGAAATTATGGAATTGACATTCCCACCCATTCTATTTATAACATGTGTTTTATGTAAATTATATACATCCTTAAATTTAATTGAATATTATTGGGAAAATTTGTAGACGCAAAACATATTTTTTACATAATATATTAAAATATTATATTACCACTTGAATTGAAATTGTATATTTATTCGAAATTTCGTTAGCTATTCGGTTAGTAATAATTTATATATGAAATGGATACCTCAACACATTATCGATTGGATATCGGAAAAAGATTGTACTAACATATTAATGCTGCACTCGTGTTATTTAGAGGCACGATGAAATTTCCATTAGGGTAGGAAAGTTGGTGTGCGGATTTATGGCCGGGCGGAATCAATACGATGGAAAAAAATGATTTCGAGCGCCAATATTTGCACCTACTAAAGGTTTCTTATGTAAGTAGCTGTCTTCGACATTTGGTAAAGTTTCCACGAGTTGAGCTTTAAAGTTGCAAGAGGGATTTCCCGAGCCGATCTGGGAAACTTGTTTCTCGTCCGTACGACGACTGTTGCTCGTTCGCCTGTCCATTAGCTCTCCTGCGCCGAATATTTATGCGGAGTAAGCGAATGCAATATCCGATGCGATGCGATAAAGTTATATAACAAATCAGCCGGGCAAACATCCCGTGAATATTTATTTAGCCGGATGGCGAGTAAATAATTTCACTCCAACTTATTCCTGCACATAAATTGTTATGACTTATCATCCATGACAACGCGGTGCTCGCTCGTATTGCTTATCGATTAACTAAGTTCTCGCTTCACAGACAAACAACTTTTGGATTAGTTTAATGCACTACCACGTAATTAAATGTAAGTAAGTAATGGATTTAATGGAATCATTTTGTTATTACTGTACTGTAATAAATTGGTGTTTTTTTTTTACAAATGGAAGCTAATAAAGTTATTTGTGGTATATTATATTTAATTAAATTATCTATCAGTTTTGAAACTCTTAGAAAATAAACAACTTTATTAAGAGCCATCGAGAAATCAGTACACGATCCCGAAAGGCAGTCGTCAGATAATATGTATAGCCAAATTAGTTTACCTAGATCTGTCCTTCAAAGTTTAAAGTAATTTCGGAGAAACCTTGGGTAACAAACGAACTTCATGTCAAAATTTAATAGACCTTTTCGTACTTCAAAACGAGTACCCAGAGCTACTGCGTGTATATAGAATATCTATACATAAAAAATTAATTCCTCAGAAAATCCACAAAAAACTTCTTGGGAAGTATATAAATTGCTCAGCAGAAGCTGAAAAACCTCTTTATTGTAAGATAGAAGGCTCACTAACTTGCTACACAGAGAAGTATCCAATGCTTTCGTAAATTACATTGACTCCCTGCCTAGAGAAATCAGCAACGGTTTTATTGTAAATACATATGATTTACCAACCGAGAAAAGCATCAGTAGCGGTATTTTTCTTTTGTACTATAGCTTAGATGAATTAATAAGTCTAATAATTAAATTTAAAAAATAACGTCGCCTTGGTCCAGGTGAATTTTACTGCAGCATAATCCATGAATTTAAATGTGAACTGGCTACTCCTCTATTTTATACCGGGTGACCCATTTTAATAAATCCACTGGAATATCTCAACACATATGCGTGATGGTTTCGAAAGGGCCATCTGATCCTATACAAATTTCCCCCACCCCCCGGGGGTCGGGCAGGGGGTCAACTTTTATATCTTAAATGGGAACCCTTATTTTTTATTGCAGGTTCGGATTCTACATAAAAAATATGAAGATTTCATTTGAACTTTTTTTCGAATTCGTGATAGATGGCGCTGAAATCACAAAAGTAACATTATACAAGTTAAAAAACGATAAAATCGTCAATTTTAATTGTTCGCTATTTAAATGGAGTGCGTCATCTTATCGAAATGGCCGATTATTCACCGAATGAAAAGGTCCTTGTCTTAGGAGAATGTCGGGGTTCTTATCGAAGAGCTGCAGCGTTATATCGACGACGATTTCCTCCACGACAACGCCATCCGAATCTTTCAGTGATTCGCCGGATTGAATTGAGATGTAGAAGAGCAATTATTCGACGTCAATGAAGGCGAAACACCATCGAGGATCATCGTATGAATCCGCGCGTTATCACCGTTCTGGCGATGGTTCATTTGAACCCTCACATATCAGTTCATGAGATCCAGAACCAAAGTGGCATCCCGAAAGAGACTGCGAGAAGGTATTTGAAAAACGTATCACCCGTACGACGTATCCTTGAATCAGGCATTGAGTGAGCAGGACCATGAACAACGGCGATTGTTTTGTCAGTGGGCAATACAGCAATTGCAAAATGACGAAAACTTCTTCAATTTCGTGATGTTTTCCGACGAAGCTACATTCCGGAGTGACGGGTTGTTGAATCGACACAACAGTCACTATTGGTCGCCGGTCAACCATCGGTGGATGCAGCAAGTGGATCATCAACATCGCTGGTCTGTGAATGTATGGTGCGGTCCATATTTTTTTGAGGGTACCGTAAATGGAGCGAATTATTTACATCTGCTTCAAGAGGTCTTACCCGGTTTACTCGAAAATGTGGACATAGAGACAAGGATCAGAATGTGGTTTCAGCAAGATGGCGCACCTCCACATTTTGCAAACATTGTGAGGACTCATTTGTAAGAAACGTATCCTGGCAGGTGGATAGGGAGAAAGGGTCCAGTTGGATGGCCAGCAAGGTCGCCAGTTCTGACAGCGCCTGACTTCTACTTGTGGGGATTCTTGAAAGATTTGGTGTATCGAGAACGGCCAACCACCAAGGCTGAAATGATTCGAAGGATCCAAACAGCGTGCGCAACACGCTTTTGCAGACAGGAATTTTGAACGCCGAATTTAGCTTTGTCAGAGGGAGATCGGTGCGACGTTCGAGCATATCATAAACAAATAAAAATTGGTTGATTTGATTTTAGTGAGACGGTTAGTTTTCATTCCCGCAACAATGTTTTAAACGTGTTGTTTTCATTTTCCAGGAAGTAAACGGTGCGCGGCTTAGCATTCTTTTGTCAAAATTGTTGCTAGAATATCGGTCTTTTTCAAGGCTAAATGATGTTCGAAATAGGGTAGATGTACCAGTGAACGGCCATCGAATTAGAGTGACAAGGGTAGACAATACATTTTAAATGAGTGGCCATTTACTGATACACGATCTTAACCGGCCATCACTGGTGCATTCACCCTACGCGATAAGATGACGCACTCCATTTCAATTGCAAACAATTAAAAGTGACGATATTATCGTCATTTTATCGTTTTTTGACTTGATTAATGTTATTTTTGCGATTGCCATCTATCACGAATTCGAAAAAAAGTTCAAATAAAATCTTCATATTTTTTTATGTAGAATCCGAAACTGCAATAAAAAATAAGAGTTCCCATTTAAGATATAAAAGTTGACCCCCTGCCCCGCCCCCTGGAGGGTGGGGGTAAAAACATTTGTATAGGATCAGATGGCCCTTTCGAAACCATCAAACTTTTGTTTGAAACATTTTTTGTAGGACGCATATGTGTCGAGATATTCCAGTGGATTTATTAAAATGGGTCAACCGGCATTTAATTAATCTATCTTTCGAAACCTATAAATACCCAAAAAAATTTAATTAAACCTACCTCTAAACAAGGAGATCCTAATGCCTTAGATAATTATAGACCTGTAAAACTCGCTGATTAAATATCAAAATTTTTCGAATATGCCATGTTGCAACGACGACTGTCCTCTTTTCTCGAAAAGCATTAATTTATAAATAAAAGCCAGTTTGGATTTGTACTTTGAAAATCTACATTAATCACCCATTTATTCTTTTACAACAAAATTTCACGGGTATCATCGGGTATTTTTTGTGACCTAAGCAGTTCCTTTGACTGTACCCCCCACCCCAACCGTCTACTTTGGAAGCTTAATTGAGTGAGTCGTTTGCTTTTTACCTCTCTAAAAGGCTCTCATTTTTACAGATTGCCGACCCCACGGTCTCTGATGGGAGACAGATCAAAAACCCTCCCGTGCTTAATGGGTTCCCACAGGCATTCATTCTGGGGCCAATATTATTCATTTTGTACATAAATGACATTGCTGATTTTCTCTCAAACTATTATTTAGCCATGTATGCAGATGGCCCATCAGTGCTTATCAAAATTCAATCAATCATTGAGATTTTAGGTAATACAGTACTCTCTAAATCAAGTTATTGGTTTCAGTCTATCTGGGTTTAACAAGAGTCCACCACATAAATAAAACTAATATTGTTTTATTTCATACTCCTCAGAGAAGGATTAATGAAACCTTCAATCTACAAGTACAGGGTGCGCCAGAGAAACTTACTTATTTGAAAGATCTCCACTCTTCGCAGCATATCAATCGGTATGTTGGCAATGGCGTCGCGAATGTTGTTCTTGAGGTGAGCTATGGTCCGTGGTCGATCGACACAAACCAAGGATTTCAAATCAACCCCATTAATAAAAATCGCATGGAGCCAAATCTGGAGAGCGTGCCAGCCATGGGAGATCGCCTCAGAGGTAGATGAGGCGATCGGGGAAATATTGTCGCAAAAAAATTCATTGAGCCTCGTGCTGTGTGTTCTGTGGCTCCACATTGCTGAAACCACACTTCTCTAACGTTCATTTCTTCTTCACTACTTTTTCCCATCTTTTTGGTATTAGACGGTTATCGCGTCGAAAGAACGCTTCGGCCTTGGAGGCAATCCATGGATCAATCCATTTTTTACAATTTTCATGAGTTAAATTTTCTCCTGACAAACCATGAGCCATCGATCTTAACAGGTGGTAGTCCGAAGAGGCAATATCTGGAGAATACGGCGGGTGGGTTAGTACTTCCCATTTCAGAGTTTCTATATAATTTTTTATCATGCCTTTCGCTCGATTCCGGCCGTTTTTTTCTTAAATGCACGACTCAAATACATCAATTGTAATCGATAACGATCCCTAGTTTCGTTGGGTTGTAAGAGCTCATAATAAATCACACCCTCTTGATACCACCAAATACGAAGAAAGATTTTAGACCTATGAATATTAGGTTTTACCACTGATGATACTGATTGTCCGGGCTATGACTTTCTACGCTTAGGATTGTCATAGTGTAACCACTTTTCAGCACCAGTAACAATCCGATGTAAAAAACTTTTTCTCTTGTGCCGTTAAAGCAGTAAGTCACATGCCAAAAAATGCCTTTTAAAGTCAATCGGTTTTAATTCATACGGGACCCAATTTCCTTCCTTTTGGATCATTCCCAAAGTTTTAGGGCGTTTTCCTACAGTTGATAAATCAACACTCAAAGATGAAGACAACTCTTCAAGAGTTTGAGATGAGTCTAGCAACTCGTTCCCTGAATTGCAAATAAAAATCACCACTCTTAAAACGTAGAAACCTCTTTCGACACGTTTGCTCAGCTAGAACATGTTTCTCATAAACTGCATCCAAAATCCGATGACTTTCCGCAGCACTTTTACTCATATGAAAGTAATAGAGTAAAACTTCCCGCAAAAACACTTTATTTGGCACAACTTGTGACATATTCAAATAGTCGTAACTACTTATTATTAAAAAGTAGAAATTAAGATGTGTCGTAAAAATAACACTTAATAACAGCTGGTTTACGATAAATTTGTTTCTGAACTTAAAAACAAAATACTGTAATACCCGCACCATCTCTCGTAAAACGCTACGAATTAATTCCAATACCTGATATATAATTGTACTATCAACGTAAAAAGAATATATACAAAAAAAAATTGACTGCATGTCTGATCCTCTTCCTTACTGTTTCGTTTTAGGAGGTCCAGTTTGGAATACTTATATTAAAGGTTACTAAAACCTTAGTCTTTGTAGAAAATAAACTATTAGTATTAAAACAAGAATTATGTGTTTGCTTTGTCGTACATACTCCAACTGTGGAAAAAGTAATTACAAGATATTTTATATTGAATCATCTTCACGTTACTGATCAATCGACATTAACATTAAACTAAAATATTTACCATTTTTAGTGTAGTTATAACATTTCTATGCACTTGTTGAATAGATGAAAAACGACATTTAGAAGTAACATTAAAATTGTTTACATCATAAACTGACAATCTCTTCAGAGAAATATGAGGAGAATAGTTGTTTAGGCGATGAACAAATTGTTAGGAATCAGAAAAGAAAATTATAACAAATGTATTGATTAGTATAATCTTAAATCCAATATTTAGTGTAAGAAAAATGGCAGCAAATGTACCATCTAATAAATTTTGAAAGCTTATAGTTCGACACTACAGAATCCAAAATCACTAAGAACTGCTAGCAGTTGATCCTGAATGAAGTTCTAAACTTTCTCAAATTATAATAGAAAAGCGAGAATGAACTTAAATAGGTGTCACTCAATATTATTCTGTAAGCGACAGGTTGGCAAAAGTTTAATTACACAAATGGATTCAGTTTAAATTGTGTTGACGCAATTAAAGATCTGGCTGTGGCCAGTAAACTAAGTAAAATTGCGAATACAGTAGGAATATTTTCGGTTTTATTCAATGAATTTTAGCTGATAGTACCTGTATTATTTATCTATCCAATTTGTGTGAATAATAATAAGAATAACTGTTCTGGAAAACTTACAAATAATTCAAATAAATGTTTACAAAACTTTCGACGTCACATGGAAAGGCTCTAGTTCACGTCCACATAATCGTCAACTCTCGTCCAATGCTACTTTGATGGCTCTGCTGCCCCCACCACTATAGTATTTAAGAAAATTAATGTAATTTTAAATGTATGTACTTCACCCGAAAAGCTGTTGTGAAGTTAAATAAAAATTTTAAAAACAGACTTAAATATAATGTGAACCCAGGGCTCTATATGGCGTATAAAAGTCAACCCCTCTAAATCCAAACTTCTAATTACACCACACTCCACCTCTATTTCCATAAATAATACCATAATTTACCCTACCTACTCCTGTAAATACCTAGGCATCCTGTTCAACCCCAAACTTTCCTTCAAAGCCTATGAATAAGCTATAAAGATAAAGATCAGTTTCGAGCACTAACCTATAAAAACCAAGGTATTTCTACTAAATTAGCAGTTAGGATATACAAATCCATTTGTCGACCTCTGATAGACTACGATGCAATCCTTTTCAACCAAATTCGTCCCTCCACTCTCCATCACTTTAACGTCGCCGAAAGATCAGGACTACAAACACTCACCAAACTTAGACATCCAATTAACCCCCTCCATAATTCCTTAAATGAGCTCTTTTATGAATACACCCAGGTTACTCCCAACGTATACATAGCCTTAGTTGTAAATTCATCAACAATGCAGCCCTTCTTAATAAATTTTGCATTTCCCGAAATCCCAATATCCCACCTAAATTTAAACACCCTTCAGTCTCCCTACATCAATTCGTTAGTTCAAATCAACCAGACAGTTAAGCTAGCTAGCAAAGATATTTATTTTTTATACATAATTGGAGTCAAGCCAGGGCAGAAAAACCGATGGTCGATAACCGGAACGAACATACTAACACATTATATATCATTTGTAAATGTTTTTAAATTATATATGTTCGAATAAAGATGTCAGTCTCTCTATAATATGGATTTTCAATTTAGTCTTCAATGACTTCCTAGTATTAGCCTGCAATCCTTTTAATTAAGCTATTCAGACATTTTGAAAATGTTTTGTAAAATGTCAAAGTCCTTTATTTTCATATAAACAATAATAATAATAAGTAATAATAATCTCTTTACATTAAGTTTTAACTTATAATTTATTAAGCATAACATCTTATATTTTTAGTGCCACTAAATTTTAAATTAATCTTTATGTTAGTACTTTAGTGGTATGCCAAATGTATAATAAATTCCACTAATGTTAAGATGTGATTTATTTATATGCGAAGAAACCATATTTGATCCTTGAGGAATAACACATTTTTATGGCAACTCTTACGAATCGAATTAATATAAACAGTTACTGGCTAGTTTATGAGATTGTGTACTAAAATGTTCCTGCGAGGGAATCTTACATGACATTCACACTAATGAGTCAGTATCAGCGTCAGGGTTAAAGAAATTTCGATTAAATAGAAGTTGAAGAGGCAGAAAGACCTCTGGTCGATAGCCTTTTGACGAACTAACTCACTAACACATCATCCATTATTCATTATTTAAATGTAAATATGTATAGTTTGTCAATAAAAATGGGTATTATTATTATTAGAAGTTGAAGATAACAGCCAGTGGTTATAAGCATTATTTATATTTTCTTGTTTATAATCTATAAAAAATATATAATAACTTATTATCACATTCTAGTTGTACAGGATAAAAATAAACTATAAAGAAAGTGATTATTTTATATTGCATCATCTTCAGGTAACTCATCAATCAACATTATTGTTTATAATCTATTTTAATATATGTATACGGTATGTATTAAACATATGGCAAAAATTCAAAAGGTTATATCCTGGACTACTTTAAGAATATTTTTTCCTTTGATAATTTTTGAAAACCTGCTTTTTTTCAAAGATACAGAACGAACAAAATTTTCAACAAAATAGAAGTACCGAGTACATTATTTTGTCATAATTAAACCACAACGATTTCCTGACTGTAATATTCCTGGAAAAACCTTCCAAATTATTCATCAACCTCTTCATAAAACTGGCACATTGAAACGAAGTGGGGTACTAGCAAACAACAATATGAACTGTAGAAGTGCAAGGGATTGGGCTGGACAAAAAAATTGCAAATACTTTGAATGTTCTTAAAGACTATTTTTTGTAACCATATCACATACAACTGATTTTCTGATTTTCACGCCAATGGCTTTTGCACACAATAGTTCAAATTCCTCAACCTCTGTCGCTGATTCTTTTTATCGATGAAGCGATTTTTTTAAGAAATGCAATTTCACAAATTTTTAAAACCATGTGTTGTCTGAAACAATCCAACGTTTAGGTTGGAATTGTGGATGACTGGCTAATTAGATTGATATTTCTACTGGGAAGATTTGCTACCACAGTTTCTGGAAAATGTACAATTTGCAACAAGAAATTCAATGTGGTTTATGCACGATGGAATACCAGCGCATTGCTCGTGAATGTATAACAGTAACATCCAGAGATCCCTGGATTGGTCGAGGTGGACCTCACTCTTGTCCTGCTCGATCCTCGGACTTAAATGGCGTGGTTTATTTCCTATGGGGCTATTTAAAGTCATTACTTTATACTACTCCAGTGGAAAATGTGGAAGACAAGTGCTTTTGAAAGAGTCCGGCGGTCAATGATATGTTATTGTAATATGATTAAATGGCTAACCTGACTCGCCTTGCTAAGGTAATATAAATTTTTGTCGTCGGTTTTAAATATTTAAAAGATAAATATTAATGATAAATAAACATTATACAATTCATATATTTTTGTCCTTCGCGTGGGTATGATATGATACTGCAAATGAAAGTTACAAATTAGTTTAGCAGGTGTACTTTTTAATTGTTGGAATTTCTTTATCTCTAGTGCAGGGTGTCCGCACTATACAAGCTAATGACGATTCGAGCAAGCCGAGCATTACAACGAGAAACAATACAAAGAAACAGATTTCTTCTAGCGCAATCCCAAAAACAACTCCACAAACATCGACTTCAACTCTCTTTTTCCAACCAAAAAAACTTAATCACTCTCCACCGAAAAATTAAAAATGAAATGTAACAATCTAGCACCTCCAGTTCTCAACAGAAGCTATAAGGTCTACTTAAAATACATAAACCTGACAGACCACTTCGACCCATCGTCAGTTCTTTCGACTCACTCACACAGAAATTGACCAAATTCTTAACCAAACAATTCAACCTATTGTCGAATAAGCCAAGTCCTATGTCATAAACTTATCACACATCCTTAAACTTGTCAAAGTAATAAAACTCTCTAAGACAGATATCCTAGGTAATAAAAAGGGATCTAACGTCTTTTTCACCCAAGCATCTATTAACGAAACACTCAAACTTTTAATCTAAATAAAGTGTTTTTTATTAAGGGCGCTCGAACTTTTTTTTATAAAATAAAAACGGATTAAGATGTCCAAAAATTTTTTTTCATTATGTGTTCAAGTACATTTAGAGGCAATTATGTATGAAATTCAATTTCTTTCGCATGACCATTACGAGCACGAGAATTTAACGTAACGTAAGAAATACGTTCAAACTAGTGTTGCTTTGATAGCCTTGCTATTTTGTAACACGCATATTACTTATGTATCATTCAATGTCTGTCAAAGTATTAGCTAGAGAAGTAGTTGTTTCAAAAGTGATTTTCTTCTTGTAGTCTCAATAAGACTCATTTGTTGTAGATTTTACGAAAATATTTTCGTGTTTTTCTAATTATCATTACGAGCACGTTTGCAAAAGTCCAATCGTTAATCCCAATTTTTCACCATTACATGGTCCCAAAGAAAATAGTCTAAAGGCGCTAAATCGCAAGATCGAGGCGGCCAATCCACTGGTCCATTTCTTGAAATAACACGTTCACCGAATTTATTTGCTTTTCAATAAATCGATTGTAACGTTTGCTGTGTGGCTAGTGGCACCGTCCTGTTGAAACCACACATCTTCCATTCACAATAACGTAGCGATCATCATTATCAACAAAAAATATGGTCCAATGACACCTCCGGCATGTACTTCACACCAAACAGTGATTTTTTCAGGATTTAGTGGTGTTTCGTGAAGCACGTGTGGATTGCTGCCTGCCCAATAACCCATATTTTGCTTGTTGATAAATCCCTTGAGCCAAAAATCAGCCTCATCGCTTAATACGATTTTTCAATGGAAACCAGCATCAATTTCAAGTTGTTCTTCAGGCCAATTCATAAATCTTGTTCTTGTTCTTGTGTCAATTTGATCTTATATGGATGTAGGCCAAGATCTTTTCGCAAAATTCGCCACAATGAGGTCATAGAGATGCCCAAATGTTGAGAACGTCGTGTGAGTGATTGATCTGGGTCTTCTTGAAGAGATGCTTAAACGGCAGCAATATTTTCTTCACTTCATGCATTTCTTTGTCTCACTGGCACTGGAACATTGTGTAGCGAAAATGTTTACACTAGACGTCGAATTGTTGATTCGGCAGGCAAATGATGACGTCGATAAAATGGTAGTAATGCTCTTAAAGTTGCGGTGACCGAACGCGAATTTTGATAATAAATTTGAATAACTTGCAAACGTTGTTCAGGTGTATACTGCTCCATGATGATTTGCCAACTGAAAAAAAAACATTAAAAAATATAGCGAACGTCCCTATTGAAAAACCCTATATAAACAGCCTATTTCCACTATAAACTTTATTTAACACCGCTTGATGAATTGCTCAATGTATACTGCTATAAACTAATTGGGATCTCCTCTTTTACCTGTGATTACCAATTTATTCATGAAGGAATATTTATCTAAAAATAAGAGTCAGTCACAATGGAATTAGAAGAGATTAACCAATTACCATTCCTTAGCATATTAATCATTAAAAATTTTGACGGAACTCTTGGCTTGGCCATATAGAGAAAAGCAACACATTCAAAAAGATACTTAAATGCCACGTACCACCGTCATACTACCAACTTCGTACTGTAGCAAAAAATTCTCTCAACTCGCTTCCTCTGACTAACCTACAATCCCAATCTGTATAACTTACTCACCACCCTCGAGATAGCTGTTATTTAAAGCGGTTTTTCCCAGAAAAAGTCACAAGCTTTGTTTTTGTTAGAATGTTTAAGTACGTGAAGAGAACATCTAGTATTAAAAGTTAAAAATCCCTTTCTTAGTTGTATTTATTTTAATCTCTATGTGTACATTTCAAACACGAAGTGCCAATTTTACACTTTTGTAATTTTTAATTTATTGTTAGTTTAACTATTGATAATGAACACTGCTATACATGTCTTGGAAACTTTTCAAAAAGGCTTCTGTTGGTATGGAATTAGAAAGCCTCGTTACGATTTTTTGGACATCAGGAAAATCGTCAAAAATCTTTACGTTCAATGCTGCAGGGTACTTTGAAATTTTGAACCGCTTCATGAAACGACTACGCAGGGTACAACCCCAGTACGCACAACCATGTACCTTGGTTCAAAAAGGGTGGTGCAACTGAACATCCACCTTACTCGCGAGATCACAATCCTCCAGAGACTTCTTCCGATTCCCACGACTCAAAGTCGCTTTGAAAGGAAAGAGATTTGACGATTTTCCTGACATCCAACGAAACATGACGAGGTTTTTTAACTCCATTCCAATAGAAGCCTTCTTGAAAAGTTTCTACGACATATATAGCAGATCTCAGCAGTGCATAGTTATGGGAAGTGACTATTTTGAAGGGCAGTAATGTAACTTTTCTTAATATTTCATTTTCGTTAATATTACAGAACTATTCATCGAACTTTATTGTCAGTAGTTGTATATGATAAATATAATTTCAATTAAATAAAACACCACGTGTTCACAGATGAAGACACCTTTTTACCACTATTAGTTAAAATAAAACAACAATAAATGTGAAACCCTCCCAACTGTGTTGTTTTATTTCAATTTGTTATGGAGTTTCACCATGTATCCGCCTCATCAATTCACTATTAGTTGATTACAATCGCCCGTTTAATCTATTCAATTATGATATTTCAATTGACGTTCTTAATTGAACCTAATTAATCATTCGTATTAGAGTAATCTAACGCTAAATACCTTTGTATTATGTTATAGTTAATAATGAAAAATAATGTTCCGCCAATTTTGCAAGCAAATTTTCATTTCGGAATAATTTTACGATACTTTTAAAGCTTTCATTTGTCTCGAACTGCATATAGTGTATTTTATCACCGCTTAAATTATCCGTTGTCATGCATTAAATATAAATCAATCCAACAGGTTATTTCATGGAAATTTCAAGTCTCATGATTAACTTTTTCGCAGAATACATCGGAGCCAAAGAGCGGGGAGACGACTCGACGGAGGCAATTAACAAGTTGTAAAATTAAATTATTTCATCCGCTCGAAAGTTGTACGTGCAATTTTCAATTTGTCTTACTTTTCGCATTTCCGAGTCACAAGAAGTTACTACTCTAGCTCCGTAATAATGGGAGATAATAAAGAATATCGTGTATTGTGCACGCCCACACTTATATCATTCATCAACAAAGTATGAAGATTTATCACTTTATTAATGTAATAAATTGTGTTTTTGTCTCGTGCGCGCACGGACGCGCCAGCGTAATTTATGTTGTGCCGCATTTTGAATTATTCACATAAAGGCTAGTGCGTATTGTTTTATTACTTTGCACTATGCGTTAAATTCCGAAACTGGATTTGTTATTGCCTGGCAATGATAATAAATGTTGTAGGATATAGTCTTGTTTGGTATTTGATATATTCGTAATTGCCTTTCCCTTCGTCGCTCGGTTTTATTAACATAATTGTTAATTTTACTCTAAATTGGAGTTTCAACAACTTGGATAAATATATGAGCATGAATTTAATTAATTAAATTCGGTGTATAGGCTAAATATATATTGTTTTGTTATGAAGTGATTTATTAGTATTTCTGTGAAATGATATGTTTGGTTTATATGTAATTAATGCCGGATGTTTAAAATCGATGTGCATTTAATCATCTAAATAAAACGTGATGCTAAATAAATGTACAAAGTAAATACTACTAATTTTACTAATTATTAATTAAGTCATCTACTTTTACACCAAATAATTATGAATATTATTAATTTTAGATAATATCAACTCTTTCCTAAGAAAATAAAATATTGAATTAGAATTATTTTGAGCGTTTCTGCACCGCAGTTTTACATTATTACAATGTAAAAACTCTTAAGAGTTTGACAATTTTCCTTATATATTTTTTTCATCGAA
This sequence comes from Ontholestes murinus, assembly GCA_963969525.1. NCBI lineage: Eukaryota > Metazoa > Arthropoda > Insecta > Coleoptera > Staphylinidae > Ontholestes > Ontholestes murinus. Next base: position 45,493,810 of record OZ018393.1, on the reverse strand, counting down.
TATATTCACTTTGAGGCCGCTAGATAATAATTTAAATAGTTTTAGCATCAAAGTAAGCTGAGAAACGCAAAATTTAAAGATAATGCCAATTTTCCGTAATCCACAACTACACCAATTAACTATGAATTAATCTAGAGCACAAACCAGTCTTTCAGCGTATTTCTGACCTAACTTAAAATTTCGTGTCATCTATCTATCAATGTACTACTTTACTGCGAACGCTGATGGTGGGTTGACGGGTGTGGTTCTCAAGAAGTCCAGAAGAGTAGACCATAATGCGTTTATTTACACTTATATACAGTCCATCTTTACAATATGGTAGTCGAGGAGCTAGTGACGATGCTCGTGGTACACCCCCACGGCCGTCCTGCAATTAGTGGGCGCCAAGGGCGGCACATGCGCCTTAACATTTACTCTTAACATACCTCAATATATTATACGTTTTTTATAATTATTCGACATGACATATCTCAAAACATATTATCATAGTCTGACGTATTCCTGATGAATTTCAATAAATTACTCCTAACTTACTCTATATTCACCAATAAAATACAATCTAGAGTATATTTAAACTAGCCTTTATTAAGTAGAGGAGATTTCAATCACGTTGTATTAATGAATTGTTAATGGAGTGAGGTAGAGATTTTAATAGATAAATATATAAATGCAACTGGGTCATTTCTCGATTTTCCTTGCATTTGTGAACTCTTTGTTGAGTAAATAGTAGAGCGACAATTCTAGATTAATATTATAGAAACCAAAGCACCTTATACTACTAATAATTTATTAGTACAGCAAAAATAATATCATGGTTACACCACAGCTTTTTACTAAAACTTTCAAGAACTGGTTCTATAAACAATACAGAAAAAACAACTAGCATTCCAAAAACCCTAATTTCTTTATATATAAAATTTCTTAATAAAATTTCTCGCCTTGTTCATCTATATTTGTAAGATTATTATATTTTCCTATAAATATAGATGAAGGACAGGAGGAGAAATTTTACTAAGAAATTAAAATGGCTTTATAGAAACTATATTGATGATTATTATGTTGAAGACAGACAGCATCCATACAACTTACTCATCGTAGTCGTTATCATTTTATTGCCCACAACCTTTTCACTAAACTAAATAAATTACATAAATTTATCTCCATTTCAACACATATAAATTAATGTGTTTTCTGTTTTTTTTTTTTTTTGAAACCAAAAGCAAAACTTTCTTGAAGTCTACATAGAATATTTACATTTTTAGCCTAATATCTACATCAATTATCTTCTTCATGTGCCGTCTCCATTCCGGAGGTTGGCTATCATAATTACTATTTTGATTTTGGAACATGCAGCTCTAAATAGGTCAGATGACGTGACATTAAACCATTTTTGCCAGAACATTTATCTCGCTCCGAGAGATCCTTTTCCCATGATTCTTCCTTGGATTATGAGTCGCAGAATTTTATATTTCGGACCTCTCATGATGTGGCCGAGATATTGCAATTTTCTTATTTTCATTCTCATCATATAAGTTTAATATGATGTGGTCAAAACATGATTTTCGGTCATTTTTAGATTTGTAGGAAAATGATTCAAATGTTTTATGTAATTAAAGTAAACTAACATTTCTACAATTTACTCAAAGTAAGCATCATCCTTTTTATTTTGTCTAAGCGCCCTTTCAGTATCCTGACCAACTAAAAAAAAAAAAAAAAAAAAAAAAAAAAGACCTTTATTGGCATCTATAAACTTATCCATATAAACAAAATATTAACAATTCAAAAACTAAATATTTATTACATCCTTCTTCTCCTCTCCCTCTCCCACCCTAATGTCATCACAATCTTTACGCCAGCCCCGTCCTCTCGCATCCACTCCTCTATCCGTCTACTCCCATTCATCCATTCCTCCCGTATCTCCTTACACTCCTCCGCTAGATGACTCCATGTATCTCTCCCATTCCCACACAGCACACACCTACCATACTCTTCACCCATCCATATCTTTCTTCCTCTCTCCTCCGAGCCACACCTAGCCCTAGCCATTGCTACCTTCTGCTCTCTGTTCAATCTACAATTTTCTAGGTACCCAGGTATCTTCCCATGCACCTGCCACCTTTTATAAAGAGGGTTGTACTCACTACTTTCAATACACCTTTGACGCTCCTGCTTTTCTACTTCTTCCCATTTTACCTTCATCCAAGCTGCCACATTCACCCCTTTTTCCAACCACTCATTTACCAAACTTTCAGATACTCCTGCTGTTTCATACATTTTTCTCCTCTCTATTCTCCAACCACTCTCTCCTACTCCCACACACGTTCTCCACACTTCTTTTACCAACCTTTCTCCCCCCAATCCTATCACTTTCATCTCATACCTAGTCACTCTTTCCATTGCGTCTCCATGCATACACGTTCTGTTCGTTTCCTGAAGCAGAATGTAGCTGGGCGTTGATCTTTCCACCGCCAACATCTGCTTCAGGAATGTCACCTGCTCTCTCTCGATACATTCATATGCTTTCATACCCCATGCCTCCACACCATACATTAAAATTGGTTTTACACATGCATCCCACAGTTTGCACGCCATCTGAAAATTCCCCTTCAGCCACTGTCCCCACTTCTCCTTCACCACATACCACGCTTTCCTCGCCTTCATTTGGACCCATTTGGCGTGCTCCCTGTACCCCCCACACCACCTAAACACAAAACCCAAATATTTAAACTCTTTCACTCTCTCGATCACTTCTCCCTTCCATGTTAATTCTTTCATTCTTCCTTCTCTTCCTCTATTCCTAAATCTCATCCACTTCGTTTTTCCTACATTCACACACAAACCTCGCTTATCCATATACCTTTCAACCCTTTGCAACATCTCATTCATTTCTCCCCAATCCTTCGCCAGCAACACCACATCATCCGCATACGCCAACATCCACACCTTCATTTTCCCTATTACAATCCCGCCCGCTTGCCCGTTTCTCAGGACTTCTATTTAATTTATATAACGAAGTGACCGTTTTGGATTTTTCTTAACTTATATTTGGAGACTTTTTTAAATATACTTGATTTTTCAATTATTAAATAAAAACACGACTGTTTAGAGTTTTGCTTTATTTGTAGATACACTGCTACAATTGTTCATTTCATTTTACTAAAATTAATTTTACTCATCTGCCTGATGAAGCCACAGTGTGGTGAAACAATTGTAGCAGTGTATCTACAAATAAAGCAAAACTCTAAACAGTCGTGTTTTTATTTAATAATTGCATAATGGAGTTTCGCTAAGTATCAGCCTCATCAATCCAATACTTGATTTTTATTGTTTACTGTTCTAACATATTATTTTATTAGAAAATTTGAAAATATTTACGATCCTGTGGCTTAAGAACTACATTTATTTATTACTTGAAACTGGTGCTTTTTTAGAAAGTCGTTCCGTTCTTTCCAATGATCTAATTTAGTTGCCAAAAATATATAAACAATCATATAACCATTTTATTATCCTTATAAGGATTTCAAGACCACACATTTTCCAAAAAGATGGTCAATCTTTATTTTATTTATAGTGAAATATCTGAAGAAATTCGTTATGTGATGCATTTTTGTTATTAAAAAGGCAAACCCGCTGCAAGAACATGCCAAAAAATTGTGAAGTGTAGGGCGAAAATGCTGATAGTGAACGAAGTAACTGAGAAAGTCGATGATATTTTGCAACTGGGGGAGCAAGACCGGCACACAAGCTGTCGCGAAATAGCGGAGGAACAAAACATGAACCATATGACAATTTGGAATCATTTGAAGAGAGCAGGCTACAAAAGAAGCTCGTTGTTTGGATACCACATGAACTAACGGAGAGAAATGTAATTGGCCCAATTACCATCAGTGATATGTTGTTGAAACGAAACGAAATCGACCCATTTTTGAAATGAATGACTGGTGATGAAAAATGGGTGAAATACGAAAACATCGAACGCAAGAGATCGTGGTCAAAGGCTGGCGACCCTTCAAAATCTGAATTGACGACAAAAAAACTTTTTTTGAGTGTTTGGTGGGACTGGAAGGGAATTTTCTATTATGAGCTATTGCAACCTGGCAAAACTATCAATTCGGTCCTGTACTATGCACAGCTCGACTCTTTGAACAAAGGAATCAAAGAACAGAGACCAGAATTGATTAACAGAAAGGGAGTTGCTTTCATCATGACAATGCACTCCCTTGGTGACTCGAAACAAATTGACGGAACTTGATTCTGATGCATCCACCGTACAGCCCGGATCTTGCAACGTCTGACTATAATATGTTTCGATCTCTGCAAAACTTCCTTGATGGTAAGAAATTGGCCGACCGAAGCGCCACTGAAAATCACTTGGCCAAGTTTTTCGCCGATAAAACACAGGAGTTCTACACAAATGGAATTATGAAATTACCAGATAAATGGAAAAAGGTCAAAGATAATAATGGTCAATATGTACTTGATTGAAATTGATTTTCAATAAAAAAAATATTTGTTCAAATATGTACGAAAAAATAGCGAAGACTTTTTATACAACAGAATATATTATTATTGTAACACATCCTTCCATTATTTTGATTGAATTAAACAGATTATATTTTGATGCTCATATTATATTAATGCTTTTTAAAACTCGTATTTATCATTTATATAGCATAACTAATTTTCAAAAGTCTAAGCAAACAAATCCCATTAATATTTCTTAATTTCTAACATTTACTTTATTTATTAAATGTGTCCACTTTCTTGAAATATATTCCACCATAACGTATTTAATTACTTAGTTGAAAGTATTTTAGAAATCAGTCCAAAATGAATAAAAGCATATATTTAATTAATTACCCACTTAACCCGCGGTGAAACATATTTGAAAAATCTTGATTAGAAATTAAAAACACTTGGTTTGTTTCACAGAATATTTATTATTTTTTCTCCGACTCGACATTTTGTCGAAACTAGTCAGAGAAAAAATAATAAATATTCTGTGAAACAAACCAAGTGTTTTTAATTTCTAATCAAGGTGAATAAAGGCAATCTATTCAGTAAAAAATATAGTTAAGCCTTTACTTATCTTTTAGTACTGTGATAGGAGACTCTTTTCAGATTTTTGTTATATTTGCTATAATTCTTTCATTACACTATGGCTTCTTCAGATGTTTTATGTTATAAAATTTCACTTTTTGACAAGAAAGCAAGTAAAATGTGAAGAATAAAGTAATTCACGATACTGGGGCTTCTTCGAACTTTTGAAGTTATACGATTTTTCTTTTTTGCCAGGGAAGTAATTTTAAACAAAGAAGAAGAAAGTAATTCAGAAAATGTTTTCAACAGTCTTAGGTTCGAATTTAATTTTTTACAAGAATTCTTTCTTAAAGAAGAAAAGGGAAGTAATTAGTTTTCGACAGTCTAAGTACCTAATTAAATCGTTTTGATCATTTCAATTGCAAAATTCACGATACAAAAAAAACAGCAGCAATCGTGATGATTACCAAATTATCAAAATCATTGGAGATCTGAGCTTAAATAAGATTATCTTGTTAATTTTTAGATAAGATTTTCAGTTTCTATTTTTTTCTTTTGTGTTAAAATTGTATCACAATACTCTGACATCTTCAGACTTTTGAAGTAAATGAAAAAAACAGGAAGTAAGGTAAGGTTGCGATCATTGGACCGGCGCTTTGATCGGACCACTGCTATATTTCTGTAACGATACTACCTTCAAAGCGTTTGATCACAAAAACTATTTTGATAATAAAATATATAATATATTAACGTACATTCAATCATTTTTAGTTCATTTTACAGAAAGAAATACGTTCAAACTAGTGTTGCTTTGATAGCCTTGCTATTTTGTAACACGCAAATTACTTTTGTATTATTCAATGTCTGTCGAAGTATTAGCTAGAGAAGTAGTTGTTTCAAAAGTGGTTTGTTCTTGTAGTCTTAATAAGACTCATTTGTTGTAGATTTTACGAAATATTTTCGTGTTTTTACTAATTACAAAAACTATTATTTATTAGGTTGCTTTGGACACTATTGTTTCTACATCTGCCAAATACATTGCTTTGCTTAAATATTAAGTACTGTTGCAATTTTAAAAGGAAAAATCTTATATTTTGTTAAGATTTATAAAAGTGTAAGTATCCTTATTAAGAATTACATTTGAACGTCCTTACAGCTAATTGAAAGAGCGTTTAATTCTGTGCGTAACTTTTACATTAAGCATGAATCAAATAATTCAATTTTATTTGAAACTAGACAAATGTAAAATTATACACAGTTGCTATCATTGAACCACCGAGTAGTTTCTATCATTGGACCGGTACGACATAGTGTTAGACCAATTTTAGAAAAAAACATTAGGCTACAATGGCAAAATAAGGTCAATATTATAAGTGGGATGCGGCAGACATGATTAATGTTTTACAAGAATTGAGAACACAAATAGGCTTAGCCGAAAGCTACTTTGAAACGTAGTCTGCATGGGAAAAATTTAATAAATAAGGAAGACCTCAAAGTTGTTGGTTAATCCGTTAGAAGAAATAAAATTAAACATCAATTTAATAAAGAAAAACAAATTGCGCGCAAAAAGTAATATTATTCATTTTTGAAACGGCACCCACAACTAAGTCTTCAACAGCCAAAAGCTACTTCTTTTAATAGACCAACAGGGTTTAATCATGTTGCAGTTAAACAGTTTTTTGAAATATGAAAGAATTGCATTGACATAAACAATATGAGTCAGAACACATATTCAATATTGATTAAACTAGACTCTCTACCATACAGAGAAAAACAAAAAAGATTTTAGCACTAAGAGGTAAATATCAAGTAGGGACAATTGCAAGTGGTGAACGAGGTACAACAATGACATTCGTATGTTGTATTAATGCTGCTGTATTTTTCGTACCGCCGCTTAAAGAGCAAAGAATGAATTCAAAGATGGAGCACCACCTGGCTGAACATTTGCTTTCAATCCATGTAGTGGATACATAAATATGGAAATATTTCTCTTATGGTTACAGCATTTTGTGTCCAATGTAAAACCAACTAAGGATAATATATCTTAATATTGGATGGTCATACAACTCGTACAAAAAAATTAGAAATATATGCTCAAGAACATGGTATAGTTATGATTTCACTTCCAGCGCATACCTCTCATTAGCAATTATTATATAGAGGGAACAGAAAAGTGGATACGTCAAAATCTAGGAAGTTGCGTAACAATATTTTAAGTGTCCGGACTTTTTGGAAAAGCATATTCTCGAGCAGCCGCGGATTTCGGAAGACTGCAATTTTTCCTTTAAATGTATCTATTTTTGAAAGTTCAGAATTTGTAATGGGACACTTGGTATCTGAAGAAACACTAGAAATGCCTGCAACGGCTACTGTGTCTGAACAAATTGCGGATTCAAGGTATGAAGTTCATATAGATCAAATATGTTCAAGTAACAGAAACGTTCTGCACAAATTAAAAGAAAGAAGCAGACATACTCAATGTGCCTATCATCAAGCTATCAATCAACCCTAGAATCAACGAACAAAATATCACCAAAACAAAAGCGAAGAAAAAAGACCGACAGTTTAAATAATTAATATTGTAAATTGTGTGATAGAGCTGTGAAAGAAGACGTAATAAGATGTCTTTTTTGTAAAGACTGGATTCATGAAGATTGTGCAGGTATCAACAAATCTTTGAAGAGATATATTTGCGATACTTGCAGATCTTTATCTGGTCAAAATGAAAGAAAAATATTCCGATTTAAATAAATCCTTTATTATAGACATTGCAACTAGGTAAACTCGCCATTTTATATACAAATTTACAGTGGTCCAATGATATCAACTTAGTGACCCAATCAAGGTGCCAGTGGTCTAATGATGGCAACAATTTAAAACGTTATTTTTATTAAATATTGTAAGAACTGTTGATTTGTTTATTTGTTATTTAGTATATTAATACTACAACTTGGCATCTACATAAATTACTTATTAAGAGTTTTTACTAATTCCAGTTTATGAGTTACCTAAAATGCTAAACAATTAAATGGTCCAATAATTCTTAATTCAAAAGAAGTTTTCGATAATTTTAGGTCCTAATTAAAGCAGTTAGATCGTTGCAATTAAAAGGTTCACGCTGGATCATCCAGATCATTGAAAAATTATGGTTTAAACAGGTTCTCTTGTTAGTTTTTAGATTTTCAAAGTTTTCGTTTTTTATTTTGTGTAATAAATATTTTACCACACTCTAGCTTCTTCAGACTTTGAAGTTATAAGATTTCGATTTTTACAACAAATCAACTTAATGAAGAGGTTTTTGACAGTTCTAAGTCCTATTAAAAGCATTTAGTTCATTTCAAATAAAGGGCTCACGACACAAAAACAACAGTAATCGTGATATTTTAAAAGTCCACGCCAGATAATGAGAGATCTCTTTATGGCGCATTAACGAAATTCCTCAACACAGATTTTCTATACAGCTTAGAGTACTAAATACTGTTTTGTTATCTCCAATAGAAAACACAAGCACTGTACCAAAAATACATACACAATTATTTAGCCACTAAAGAAATAAAACATTTTAAGGTCAGCATAAATTACTCATTTACTTTTATGACTAGTAGAGCTTTCTTCGGTAATTTTAATTGTGTAAGAACCTAGTTTATTTCCTTTATGCAATTGTAGACATTTTAAATTACGTTTTTATGAGCTGGATAAGTAAACTCAAATCATTTAAATCATATCTCATTGATTTCATGACTCTAATTAAACCAGTAATTAATGTGGAATGCACAAAATCATACTTAACTGTAAAAATATAATTAAGCCTTCAGTGGTAATATAAAATTATAGTTCCTTTAATTATATTTTGTTTTAGATATTCAAACTTTTTATTTTTTCTTTTGTCTTATAATTATTTTACATCGCTCTGGTTTTTCAACATAAATACTGCAGTTCACGCCAGATCTTCCACATCATTGGAAATTTAAGCTTAAAGAGTTTCTCTTGTTTATTTTTAGATTTTCAAAGTTTATATTTTTTCTTTAGTGTTATAATTATTATACCAGACTCTAGCTTTTTCAAACTTTTGAAGTTATAATTTTTTTATTTGTGACAAGAAAGAAACTTTTTAAAGAAGAAGAAAGATTAAAATAATTCAGAAGTTTTCGACAGTCCAATCTCTTAATTAAAGCATTTATATCGTTTCAATTGAAAGGCAATCGTGATGATTTAAGGTTCCACTCCAGATCATCTAGATAATTGCAGATCTGCGCTTAGAGAGAAGTTCTTTTGTATTTTAACAGATTTTCAAATTTGCTATATATACAACATCTTTATTACAGCAACTTACATAAAATTTTTGTTGATAGATTTTGTTCTAGATAATTGCGGTTAGTACGTCATTGGCTGGGCTATCGACCATAGGTCTTTCTGCCCTCAAATTTTCTATTTTGTTTTCTTTTGTACTATAATTATTTCACCAAAAAGAAGAATGAAGGAATTCAGAAAAAGTTTTTGGCAGTTTTAGGTCCTAATTAAATCATTTAGCTTGTTTCAAATGAAAAACAGTAGTACCTTGCCAAATCATCCGGATCTTTGAAGGTTAAAACAGGCGCTTTGGTTAATTTTTATGATTTTCAAATTTTCCATTATCTTTTACTTTTGTGTTATATTTGTTTCACCACATTCAGGCTTCTTTACTTTTGAAGATATGAGACTTCACAGTTTTCATAAGAATGCAAGTTAAAGTGGATCAAGGAAGTAATTCAGAATAATTCTTCATTTGAAGAAACAATTGTAGTGAGTTAAATAAAAATTTAAAAGTCACTTATTAATAATTAAATATAATACGGATTTTCACCTAAATGCCTTATAATCAAATTAATTTAGAAGAAGTTTTCGACAGTCCTCATTGAACCATTAAGCTCGTTTCGAATGAAAAGTTCACCACACAATAAAAAAACAACAGTAATCGTAATAATTTAAAGGTCCACTAAATATCATCCAGATCATTGGAGATCTGATCGTAATAACCTCTACTCTTGTCAAATTTTAGATTTTCAAAGAGTCCATATTTTTCTATTGTTTTATAATTGTCTCGCCAAGAGTCAATATTTTCCTTTTGTTTTATAATTGTCTCGCCACATTCTAGCCTGTTTAAAGAAGTTATGCGATTTCGATTTACGCAAGAAAGCAACTTAAAGAAGAAGAAGAAAGCAATAAAGCAATCTTTAACAAGCAAACCGGAGTTGCTCAAAAAAATAGATTCATTACCTGCGACTTATAAGAATTAAAAAACCATTAAAATATTCAATTCAATAGAAAAAAAATCTTTTTGGGATGTACAATGGGTGTCAAAATAATGATGTACATTTATTGAGCTAAAAATTTGAATTTGTCGGTATGTATAGTAAAATTTTGGCAACTTTATTAAATAAATTAATGGCCAATTTTTAGAGTTATTAAAAATTGGTATATTTTATTGTTGAACAAAAAATATGAATGTCGTTTGCAAATTTTGTATAAAATATGGTCGGAATAGTGGCTTAACTTCGTTCACTGTTAATTCAGGCATACTGGAACAACTATTGATGACAAACACACTTGTCGTTCAAAAACAAGTCTTGTTTGTTATTTACAGTGATGAACAAAACCTGTCTAAATGTTCTAAGATCCTGAAACGAAATTATTTCAAAACTTATTCCACACGGATATTGCAGATACTATTTTGATCGTCAATGCTGGTCTTTGTTGATTACACGAAAAAACCTAATAAACTATGTATCTAAAACTCAACGGTAATAGAGAAAAGTTGAAGCAAACAGATTCGGCAACGGATAAAGTTGAGGATTTTGCTGGGAAATAGACTTCCGTCCGACCTGCATGAGGATGAGCAGGATCTTCCTTAATATTGCCAGAGCGGGACAGTGGCACAGGATATACTCCGCCGATTCTGCTTCCTCGTTGCACCTTATGCAGTTGGGATCCTTAGCGACTCCCAATACATAAACGTGTTTCTTTAACTGACAGTGTCCAGTTCAAATACGAGTCAGAGTTTATAGGTTGGTACTGATTAACACAATATTGTGTTGCTTTAGCGGTGAAGACGTTCCCCCTTGCTTTGTGTTCTGTAGGATGTTTAAGAGATTTTTTTTACTGTTGGTTTTTTAAACACATATAGTAAAAGCTACACCTTTGCCAACAAGTGACAAACCCATTTAATTTGTAAGAAATATGCCTCCTTCATAAGCTGAATTAAATTTTCAGTTCTGGCATTGAAGACTTTTTCTAAAATGTGCAATATTTAAAAGTAAGTGAAAGTTTATTTCTTTATTAATGATACATTTATTTATTTATTGAAATTTTACAATATCCTTTTGGTATTGTACTATACATATAACTATAAACTATATAAAGAAATCACAAATAACCAATAGACCCAATAACTTTCTTCTTTTAAAGGTGCATCATCCACTGTGCATTTTTGCCATTTAGACAATATTCTAGCTATTTTTTTGGCTTATTTATTCCCAATTTAGGTGGCACTATTTTCTGACATTTTATTGTCAATTGTGGCACATATTTAACTTATTAAATTAGTTAATGGAGGTATTCATTATTTTATAAAAGGTTGAAATCATCTACGTATAAGAAATTATTGTTTGGCGCTGTGTTTAAATTTATTTGTATCAGATGTCTTTCAAATCGAGAGTGGTAGGTTATTGTATATCTTTTCTCCTGATATAAACATGCTATTTATTCACGGTTTGATTTGAGTTGTGTGAATCACTATTAAATTAAAACACTTTGTAATTTCCTTCCTTCATCACATTGATAATAAGTACATGGTACTCGAAATGTACATCTGACATATAAAAATAAATGTGAAGGAAGGAAATTACAGTGTTTTAATTTAATGCTATTTTTTAATACTTCGGTTGTGTTCTGTTTAATTATAACGTTATCTTTTGTACGGGTATTGTATTCGTGTATTTCTTCGTTTTAGAATATGGCCCCAGATGTAACAATCAGAAAGCTTCTCCAAGGTTATCATCAAAAACTATATTAGGTTTATTGGTCTAAATTATTTGGCATGGCTGAAGTGTTACTTGCCTGGTTTGGGTATAAATACTGCCTTCACTTTTTTCTTGTTTTGAGTGACATATCTAAAAGCTATATAGGTCCTGAACAGACTCACCATGTATTGAAAAATAGGTTAGAGTCCCATATAAGTAGGGCTGAAGTCTTTAAGGATAACCTAGGCCATTCAAACACTTAAAGGGCCCTGTTATTACGTTGAAGGCTATGTTTCAATCTCATTTTGAAGGAGTATGAATCTCTTGCTGGTCTTTATCCATATCTTCCATGTTTATGCAATCGGAAAGATGAGTTATTAAATGTATGTCCATTGGCTCCGCGAAGTTGTCAGTATAACTGCCATCCTCCCTTTTCATCATTCTAGGCTTTAGCTTTGGGTCTTTGGAGAAAACTTTTTTCAGGTTTGTGGCAGTGGTTGTAGAATCATTTTTTCACTAAAGTTTTTCCAGGATTCCCTCTGCCGTTGCCTTACTTTCTTTTTGTATAGTCGGCTTCTTGAAACAGGTTCAATTGGTTTCCAGCTTGGAGTGTTGCGCTTTATTATACGTTTTTCTTGCTTGCTTCCTCAACTAGTTGAGGTCCTTATTTTACCATGAATTGATGGATTTTCCTCTACTTGAGTTGAGTTGGCATGACTTTTCATATGAGGAGATGAGAGCCTTTTCCAGAAACAACGCGATATCATTGACTTCAGCCTACGTTCTTGGCATACGGTTGTCAACTTCTTGTGGTCCTTTCAATAAGGTTTTTTTTTAAATAGTTCCTTATCTGTTTCCTTGGATATATACTTTATTTATATTATGATATGATACAGTTCTTTCTGACAAAATTAGTTGATAATAATGTAGACAACATGGGGTTTCAACAAGACTGTTTCACAAGCCTTATAGTCAAAGGTCTATGTCAACAATCCCACAAGCACGCGAGCATTGAATGGACATATTCAATACTTCTTAAATAAAATTCAACCATATTTATGCAAAATAGTCATGTTAATTTTCACAAATTGTCTAGGTCATTAATGTTAGCAAATATAGTTAGGTGGGTCATATGCATATGCTAATGCATGACATGAGGTGGAGAAGGTCATTAATAAACATCACAAACAAATAAGGTCCAAGAATTGAACCTTGCGGTACACCCGATCTAGATACAAATTCAAATTATAATAATATACATAATTAACCTGATTTTCAAGATAAGAATTTAAAAATCTAATAGAACGAGTTCCAAATCCAAAGCCAAATACTTTTTTAAGCAAATCTGTACTGTCAATTGCTCGGGAATATATGTATAGATCATATCCACCTCACCTATGTACTCAATAGCATCACTAATGCATTGTGTTATCGTTGATATATTAATGCTGTTTTGGTGAGATTAATGCAAGCAAATAGATCATTATGCACAGTGTATTTAAATACCTTCGCCAAGTTTGACAAGATTGTAATTGGTCTGTAATTATTTACAGTTTTCTTTATCATCAAAATTGCTATATAAGGTGTTTAGAGAACTCATGTCGATAACCAAACACACCCTCAACCTATCACTGCTGTGTATTTTGGGCTAATATTATTAGATCTTACTTTTTTTAAATGCAGTAAATGTTACTGCTTCCTGAAATTGCCTAAATTGGATGATATTACACTTAATGTAGACGACATGTGGTTTCAACAAAACGGTGCAATAAGCCATACAATTCATAAAATTATTCAATTTCAATCATTTTAAGCAACAATTGTTATTATATTTATTACCGTCTAAGAAGCTTTGAAAGGTATATTTATTATATTAGATAGTTTACCTAAAAGAATGATAAATTTATTTAATGGATAAATCATTTACTTTTATGATAATTTAGTCGTAATACAATCTTTTTAGAAAAATACTAACTAATGTAAAAATTAGCAAAGATAAAGTTTAATCTATGAAGAAGGTAGTAATAATCCTTTTAAATGCACTAATACTTCCAGGGTAACATACATTGATTTAATTTCTATAATAATCTGAAATAATCGACGTCATACATGAAACGAAATATCCGGAATGTTGAGGTACATTTTTGTTCCCTTATTTATTTCCTCCTATTTTGATCTCCACTATCCGAACTGAACGTTTCAGCAGCAGCTACAACAACAAAAAAAAAACGTACGAAACGGGAAATTTAATTTGAGAGTTTCGAAGAATAAATACTTGAATGGTAGGGATGTATTTCACTTTATCGAAGAACCGACCGAACTAATCAGTGCGAAATACCCTCCCTTCCAACGTGTATGCCCCGGAATTTCTTGTGCATTAAGGGAATCGATGTATATTGAAAGAAATAAATGAAATAAACTCAAGGTAGGAAGCGGGCCGTTATTTATAATGGACGGTAATAAGAAAAAGAAACAATTTCCACGCTTTTTATTTACACTCCATTTACTCCAAGTGGCCGCCACTTCAAATAAAAGATCGGATTACGGCCGAGACTTTTCACTGCCATCAATTACCGCGAGGGGCGCATTTATGGTTACAATGGCGCACAATGGGAAATTTAAAAATGTAATTAATAAAATAAACGGTGAAAAATTGCGATGATGGAGTGGAATAGTTATCCCGGTGTAAAGTGAGTTGCGAGTTAGCACGTAGCAATAATCAGCTGCTAAGATGCCGTAAAAAAACACCTTTGGATTAAACATTGATTGCAATGGATTCAAGAGGGTATATAATCTCATTAGTTTTATGGCGGTTTGCCGTAATGGCCCATAAAAGTTGAACACCACCCTCTATAGATGGACGGAATTATTTAAAGGAAAGGTCGATTTAAAACACTGAAAGGCTGATGTTGTATATGTGAATTATGAGAGATTTTAATAGCATATTTTAACACTAATTAAATTAAAATGTTCAACTTTAACATGTATTTATCCAAAGGTTGTTTAATAGTAAATTATTTGAAGTAATGAAACATAGAAACGATAAATGGTCTTGCACTAAATGTATTAATTAAATCAAAATTTACGCTTTTTAACTATGAAATCAATTCATAATTTAATGGCACTTTGAAGAATTAATTATACCACTGAGAGTCTTATATGAAAAGCAAATCTCATAAAATTTCTGGATATTTATTAAAATTGGAAAGTTAACATCTTAAATACATTAAATATAAACCTAATTAAAGATATAAATTATGTTCCTAAACTTTGGACATTTTTAAACTATTTAGTAGCTAATTCAATAAATCCGAGAATTCTGTTTGTTTTGGAAACAATAGTTTCAGTATTATAAGAAAATTAGTTAGTTTATTATCCAAGACAATTCCTAGGTCTTAAAATACCTTTACATATATCAGAATCACATTATTTAATTTATAACTACATTTCTGATTATTACTTATACGATTATATAAAATTATATTACATTTGTTTATGTTAAGAGTCAGCTAAACAAGTCTGTCCACTATGCAGGGAACACGGTGAACTAAAAGATTGCGACAAAGAAAAAAAGTTTGCATTAACATTACACAGAACATAATTCCACTCATCTTGACTGTCCCACCATAAATTACCACATCAAACTCTTGAAAAACAAAATTGTCTATGCTTCTTAATGGTAATTCTTGATAAGGAAGTCATACAAGATATTTGTTGTATTGTATTTCGTTCGTAATACACTAATTACTCATTATTGAAAGATCTAATTGTAATATCGCTACGATATTATCCAAAAACACTCATTTATACATACGATGAATTAAATTATCATTTAACATCTATACAGTTCCAAATCTGTTGCAAGAAGCTATATATGAGATCGTATACCAATGTATATCATTAATATAAGTATTACACAGAAGAGGGCTTAGGTAGGATCCTTGTGGCACCCCAGATGTAGTCTAAAAATTTTAAGATAAAATGATTTTTCACTGACTTGCTGACCATTTAAGACCGTATCCATAAATATCAGTTTATCCAATAGAAGATTATTATTTACTTTATCAAAGGCCTTACTAAAGTCTATATAAATATAATGGACTTCGGAGACATCGTGGAAGGATTGTAAAATAAAAGTAGTATATAGTAAGAGATTTCTGCAGAACATGCTTGACAAATTTCTGCAGAACATCCATGAATCCATATTGTTAGGGGATAATAACAATTTGACAGAATGTATATTTTAATATTATTATTATGGCCTGGCTTTAAATTGGATTGAAGATAATATTCCAAAGAACGCGAAATCATTAAAATAGTAGAATATAAAGAGGTGAGTGGCATAAATTAAGATACATTGAAGGGTTTTGGTCAAAACCAATAGAACCCTTGGTAACTAAATTTTGTACTGCTGTCGAAAATGATCGTCAATGATCGAAACATACGTAATAATATGAAACGTTTACGAAATTTTAAAATTACTAACGTTATTTCAGATAAATTAATATTTGATTCATTCTTGATATTACAATGGAATTGATTATTATAGACAGTTATAAAATGTTTGGTAATTGCATTAGCTGTAAATTGCCATCTGGCCCAACAAAATTTAAGAATGAATTAGATGAATTTTTACAGGAGTCCAATTTAGTTCTTACAAACTTCTAAAAATTTGCTGAGTTATCAATTATCGGAACACATAAAAAAGTTTCGTTTTTATTTTTTCATTATTTACGGGAGTTTACGGCTCAAAGAGAAGCACGATTCCACATCGATATCATTTACCCCTTTTACGCGATTTTCCTATAGCTATTGTGGTTATAAAAAGGTTATTTTCTAAAAACAATTTGGTCAAGGTATACCATCAAATTACAATCAATTCTTAAGACATCCCAAAAACGGCAATCACGACATCTTTCGGCCTCTGCAAATACACCAGGATAAGTTTTGAATTAAGAAACGCCGCTCAAATCTTTCAGAGGTACTCGGTACTGCGCCTACTACCATTTTGCTTCGCGTACATCGTCGACATACTCGTCTTCAGTAAAGTCGAACGCGAACACACTCGCCACATCTTCCAAATTTTTGAACAATTGACTTCATTTGGAATCAAAATTAACCCAGGTAATTGCATTTTAGACGAAACACAATTGGGCTTTTTGAGTCACAGCATTAGTGGAGACTAAAGAATAAAACTTCCACAGTGACCACATTTAGAAATAGTGTTAATAGGATACAAAGCAAAGTATTTCTTCAGTATAATATTTGATGTTCTTATAATAAATTAGACAAACAAACAAAGTATACTTTGAAATAGACCGAATACAATCTATTTTTGGTATTGATTGTAACTAATTTTTCAGTCTTTTCAATCCAGTATAGATCCATTATATCAAGTGCAAGTTGAAATGGGCCACCACGATGAGTTTTGATTCAGTATTTTAAGCATGTATATTATATAAACATCTTAATTCAGACTTACATACTTCTATCCCAGTTTCGGTAAAATACAAATGTAGTCAAAAACGTAATATTGATTCATTAATCATTATATGAAGCCATATTTGCTCTGTATAGGTATCAGTATTAATGCTAGTAATGATTTTAATGTATTTTATACAGCGATAAGTACTTCACCTCTACGTTTTTTTACCTATTAGCAAAAGAATGATCTGTGCTAAAATGTGTACCTTTTGTAAAACATTTCAGAGTTAAATATTTCAGGTTCAAGCTACGTTTCGTTAAGTAATGTAACACTCCTCTCAGATAACAGAATAATCAAAATCGCACAATTTGACTGTGACTCTGCTAATATTTTAGTATTAAACAGTCAAATTTATGTAATGTTTGGATGGGGGACATAGATTTCGGAAAATTTCAAGTAACAATTGGATTAAATTTACGCCGAGAAAAAAATTCCTTATCGCTACCAACATGCCTCAATATACCACCAATAAAATCTTTACGTGAATCCTTAACGCCCTATTCATATGAACATATATCATCATTCCTGGCTAATTCATAGTATTTGCATTATTTTAATATCGTTAACAGATTTAACAGTAGTCTCATAACTGCACCTACAAAAATATACTCAAAATCTCATATGCATCAGCGTTGCAATGAGAGTAGAAAAATCGAGTACAAATTGTCGGAACCAAAAGGCAGTGCCTATAAAAGATCGGACTTGACTAACATTGGCAGGTGGAGGAACATTTATTACAGCTTGTAAATTCTCTGAGTCAGGATGAAGACCCTCACGGTCTCCATCCTGACGATGACAAAGCCCAAATATTTAATTTGAGGCCGACAGAATTTAAATTTGTCGAAGCGAACTACTAATTCGACAGCATGAAGTTGTTCTAATGCGGAAGAAAGAACTTATAAGTGTTTATCAAAGTATTAGGTAACAATAACGATATCGTCGAGGTAACAAAAGACATACTAGTCTAAGTCATGGCCTAAAACTTGATCCATCAGGCGTTGATAAGTACCGGGAGCGTTACTTAACCCAAACGGCATAACTCGAAATCGATAAAGGCCATTGGCTACGCAAAATGCTGTGTAATCTCTACTTACTATCTTCTACAATAGGACCTTGCTAATATGCGCTTTTTATATCTAAAGAACTTAAATATTTCGCGTCTCATAGTTTGTCAAGAATATTCGAAATGAGGGGCATAGGATAAGCATCCTTGCGGGTAACGGAATTTAATAAACGATAATCGACACAGAATCTATATGTTTTTGCATGTTAGATGAAGGTCATATTGAGCCTTGCAAAAGCCCCTAGTCTTCGCCTGTCTGTCTTATTCCTAAAAAGGAACGCGATGCGAAATATTTAAGTCAATTAACTTTTGTTTTGGCAGAGAAACGGGATAACGTTGTTTGATAGGTCTAGTACCGAGAATAGCTTCTATTTCATATTCAACGAAGGTAGTACCGCCTAGACTCGTACTCATTAAGACCCTTTTGTCTGATACTAATTTATCTTGTGCTTGTGTGCTGTAAGTGTGTCTTGAGTTTCGATACAATTTACGGGAACGTCAAGATGTCTAGTAGAAAAATGCCAAACATTTTCTTTTAAATTAGGGACTAAATCCATTGACATCCAGAAATCTACTCCTAATATTAAGGTATGACGTATTTCAGGAACTACAAGAACATCGATGAGTTTGCTCTTAAGTAATAATTAAATAATAATTTACCTATGAATTTATACTTTTCACCGTTTGTCACAGTGCACTGCAATGACAGTGGTGGAAGGGACAGACCTAACCTTTGAAGAAAGTACCATCCAGGTGCACCAACAATAGTACGTGTCGCTCCAGAATCTAGCAGTACGAGAATTGTACAACCAAGTACTTTATGTTCTAAGTAAGAATTCTAAGGGCGTTGATCATGCCCAACATGTGATAAAGGCTTTTATTCGAGCAATCGATCGTTAACTCTTTTTCGACAGGAGCACTTACACGATTACCTAAGTTCTCCTTGAAGCGTTTCCCGATGAACATTTCGGTCAAGTACGAATAGTTTCGTTCGTAGCACTACAACGATAACATAATAACCTTTTCGGTAAAGGACAATTACGTAACACGTGACCGGTTTCAAGAGAGTTCCAGCAAGTTTTTTTGACACTTTAACAGAAATAATCTTATTATTTTCAGCGTTAGCAGCAACAGAATGCGCTAAAGTACTAACATAAGCAAAATCTGGTTCAACGTGATGTTGAGGGGATCGTGACGTTTGTTGATAATTATCTGACCGAAATTTCTTAATTTCTAATTTAAGACATTCGTCTTCTAACTCTCGTGAGGTGGTTACTGCAGGAAGTTGCATTGTATAAAAAGGTGCTAAATTCCCCAAAATTAATAATTAATATTGAGAGTAATAAAACT
Source organism: Ontholestes murinus (assembly GCA_963969525.1). NCBI lineage: Eukaryota > Metazoa > Arthropoda > Insecta > Coleoptera > Staphylinidae > Ontholestes > Ontholestes murinus. The sequence goes on along the minus strand of OZ018393.1, from coordinate 45,473,874 downwards.
CTATGAGCATTACTGCACTAATGTTTTACATAATAATGTAAAAACTCCAGCTAACAGTTAAAACAACTACTCCCCGTACTAAAGCACCGCCAGGCATTGAATGATATAACTGTTAGCTGTCGTTACATGTCTAAAATAATATTTAGCACTATGTAACAATTTTGTGGTGTTATCGTTTCTTAACCGCGTCTCGAAAAGTGTTATGTAAGACAATCTGCAGACACGTGTTTCGCTGTATCACAGCTCATCAGTGCAGCTATGTCGTAATTACGTGCGTCCTTCCTGTTGGAAGGCCGCCACGAGAATGAATCAATTCCAGTTGGAATTGAAACATTGCCGATCTTCGATTTTCGAGGCGCGTTTAAAAAACGATATCACCACGGACAAAAAAAGGCCCGCTCTCGGCTTTTAAATATACAAATGAAATATTAAAATTTCTAGTGCAGTGTTGATGATAATAATTAATATTGAGAGTAATAAAACTCTATGAGCATTACTGCACTAATGTTTTACATAATAATGTAAAAACTCCAGCTAACAGTTAAAACAACTACTCCCCGTACTAAAGCACCGCCAGGCATTGAATGATATAACTGTTAGCTGTCGTTACATGTCTAAAATAATATTTAGCACTATGTAACAATTTTGTGGTGTTATCGTTTCTTAACCGCGTCTCGAAAAGTGTTATGTAAGACAATCTGCAGACACGTGTTTCGCTGTATCACAGCTCATCAGTGCAGCTATGTCGTAATTACGTGCGTCCTTCCTGTTGGAAGGCCGCCACGAGAATGAATCAATTCCAGTTGGAATTGAAACATTGCCGATCTTCGATTTTCGAGGCGCGTTTAAAAAACGATATCACCACGGATGCCTGGCGGTGCTTTAGTACGGGGAGTAGTTGTTTTAACTGTTAGCTGGAGTTTTTACATTATTATGTAAAACATTAGTGCAGTAATGCTCATAGAGTTTTATTACTCTCAATATTAATTATTATCATCAACACTGCACTAGAAATTTTAATATTTCATTTGTATATCCCCAAAATTAATTCAGTTGGATATCATCATGTATATTTCCGTAACGTCTAAACATCGTGGTCGTACATGTTAAATAATCTATAAAGGATTCCGAAAAAAATCAGTTAAGCTTTTCCAATCGTGAAAACTATTACGATTGGACCTAAACCATAACAGAGCTTTACCCTCGAATAAGTCGATGGCACAACCTAGTAACTAAGAATGAGATACATGTCTAGCAATCTGAAGTTCTTTAACAAGCTCTAAGAAATTGTGCAAGGTCACACCTTTCGGATCGCCGCTAAATTTCAAATTCCAACGTTCTACAGGGTGTGATCGAAAGAATCGCAGTAGAGATATGGAAGCATTATTAGCTTCCACGGGATTATCTGAATCCGAACTAATGTCACCCATTTCAAAAAAAAAATACTGATATTGGGGTCTAATTGGTTAACAACGGGTTTACCTAGTTCATCTACTCGTCGAATTTCATGTACTAGTTTAACTACCCATTTTGACCCCCGTGCCTTAATTTGGCCATATTCTAGATGAGTAACGACGGGTGTTTTCTGAATACATTACGTAATTACCTCAGGTTTTAAGAATATCCGATTGTTGGCAGTGGTAAGGGGTTATTGTATATTCTGCAAGCACACGTACCAGCACCGTCTCTTGAGCTGCTTTAATCAAAGAAAGCAGATCTGTGCCCTTTATTTCCGCCGGCTTGTTGTGGTAATAATTGGAAGTTAATGCCGTCGAAGAGGCTAGGTTTCTTCTCAAAGTGGAATCTATTAGAGGTACAGATTTTCCTAATATGCACAAATAGTTATCTTTTGTTTGTGCATCCTTTGTGAACGTGCACTTGTAACTGGAAAGTTGTCTCTCTGTTGCTTTGCTCACATCCAAAATGAAAACAACCTTTTACAGTAAAGGCTCTGTTCGGGAAGTATGTCGCTGGGTTCTGTCTTTAACAGTATGTCAGAAACTGAGTAATAGTGCCCATGGGTGTTAGTCCTCCATAATCTAAGACAACCTTTCTGGTCCCATATTGCAAGTTGGCTAATAGAAAATGAAAATTTTCTTTTAAATTAGGGACTAGATCCATTGACATCCAGAAATCTACTCCTAATATTAAGGTATGAGGTATTTCAGGAACTACAAGAACATCGATGAGTTTGGTCTTATGTAATAATTGAAAGGGCACAATTGTCCCATATTGCAACAACAATTTGACAATATCCCCATTCGTCTATGTGACCTCTTGAAACAAGGGTATCGTGTAAAAGATGTTGGACGTCGATAGCATAGAATCCGACCTCTCGGTGAAAAAGAAGAGAAAATCAAATAGTAGTGGACCTAAACGGTGTCCATGTGGTTCTTTTGCTAAGTCAGGTGAACAATATTCCGTTGCCTGTAAATAATCTACAAGTAACATCGTCGGATATAAACAATGTTGCATTCGTGCATAAATGTGAGTACCCAGAATACGTATAATACGTATTTAGTGCATATACAGATCTATTAAAAGAACTCAAAACGTCTAATAAGATATTTTTAAATCATCTGAAGTATGTGGAAAATGAAAATATAGAATTAAAAGCCATTCTAAAATGCCATAATGAGAATCCTAAAAATTCCAAAACTATACAAATTGAAAATTCTGTAGACACCCAAGCGACAAAAATTTCTGATAACATTGTAAACGACGGCGATGCACAAACCGTTTCCGTTGCCATAGCCGGCCAAGAAGACATCCCGATTGTACACCGAAATGAAGACACGCATGCATGGACCGAAGTTGTACGGAAAAGTCGCAACGCTCGGACACGAAATCAAACGAATTAAACAATGTCAACTCAAATGTATCCAATACAAATAAAAAAAATTATTAGAGGCAAAGCAACGTGCGAAGATGATAATTTTAGTGCAGCTACACAAAAAGCATGGCCGTACGAGGCCAGATGCAACTGTTAAGAATATAACAAAAAGGTTTCCATCAAGACAATTTACGGTTGAGAAATTGGAATCTAACAAGCAACAAATAACTGCCTCGTTTAAACTCGGTGCTGATTTTGGCCTATTAGAAAAACTCACTATACTAGATTACCCAATTCCAATCTTTAAACATAGAAAATAACATGTCAGTCAAAAATTCTATAGAACTTTCAAACAAACTAAAAACCTTGACATTATCAAATAATCAAAAATTAATTTCTTTTGATGTTGAATCCCTCTTCCCTAGTATACCCATTAAAGACATTGCTATCCTAGAAACCATATTAATGAAAAATCAAATCCCAACGGAAAAAATCAAAGTTTACATTCAACTCACAGAATTAGTCATGGAATGTAACGTTTTTGAATACAATAATACATTTTACAAACAAACCTTCGGCACAGCGATGGGTAACCCCTTATCCCCTTTCTTAGCTAACATCTTTCTTAACCATTTTGAAAATAATGCAAAAAATACACTAACCGAGTTCCCGGACATTTGGTTCCGATACGTTGATGACGTTTTTGCCATAATTAATTCTGAGTTTAACATAGATTCATTTATTACATCTCTCAATAATTTTCACAAAAGTATAAACTTCACCTATGAAATTGAACAAAATAACTCTCTACCCTTTTTAGATATAATTATTTCCCGTAAAAACAACAGATTATAATTTGATATTTTCCGTAAACCCACACACACTTTTAATTACCTCCATTCAGATTCCTGTGCACCAATGAAATACAAATTAGCAGCCTTCAATAGCCTCATCCATCGAGCATTTAACATTCCTTTGTCCAAAGAAAATAGAAAAAAGGAGTTCAACATCATTATTAATATTGCGAAAAGCCTTAATTACAATATCCATACAATTAAAAAACTTATTAATAAACACGCGTTTAAAAATAAACTTAGGTTTGCAACTAGCCTTACACCATCCATTCAAAACAAAGATAACAAATACGTCAAATTAATTTATTCCCCAAAAACTGAGTCGCATTTCAATAAATTATATAAAAAATTCCACCTAACTCCTGCGAATTATTCAATCTCAAAATTGAGACAATTATTAGGAACCACTTACTAAAACAAATAAATTAGAACAATCAGGAATTTATTCAATTAACTGTAACAATTGTGACAAAATATACGTAGGTCAAACACAGCGAAATTTACAAATTAGATTTAAAGAACACTTAACACACGCAAAAAATTTAAATAATAAAAAATCCGCGGTAGCTAACCATATAAAAGAAACTGGACATCCAATCACAATAAATAATATTAAATTACTGAAACAGTCTTCAAATTATCAATTAAACATGTTAGAGGCAATACAAATGAAAAAACATGAAATCAGATTAATGAATTTCGATTTAAGTCCATTACAAAATGTATTATTAGAATTTATCGTCCCACCTTAATCCGGGTTTTTCCTTAATACCTTTTTCCAGATACCGTCCATAATTTACATTTTTTGGAAATTACCCTACCTCCCTTCCAACTTATTTACATAATTTGTGTGTATAAATATTGTTTAATTTTAGTTTTGTACTTAGTATTAAACCATTGATAATGGTCACTTTGTGTCCGAAATATATATATTTGGTATTTCAAATAAACTGTGTGAAGAAAGGTTTTTAGTGCTTTATTTTATAATCAGACTTCTCTAATTTCTTGTGTATCATATCCAAGGCGCTTGAACTGTTACAGCAAAAATATATTATAATTGCAGGTGACTTCAATGTAAAGTTTTATACAACAGATATTCAAACCAAAAAAATTCAATGTTTTAGTTAATTCTTTTGGATACAAAATCAATATTAGCAATTTCACTAGAAACTTACATTGTTTGGATAATATATTAATTAATAATTATATTAATGAAAATATCACTATAAAAGTAATGTCATTAATACAGAATTTTCTGAGCACAATGGACAAAAAATAGAACTGAATTTATTTAACGACTTTGAAACCAGCCCAAAAATTATAAGATTTATAGACCAAACAGGTTTAATTTTACTATATCAGATACTTGACACTGCAGATTGGGATACTGTTCATGATATAGATGTATGTTTTGATAGATTTATATTAATAATTCAAGATGCAGCAAAATTGGCATTTCCTTTTAAATCACATAATATTCATAAACCGTCTGGTAAACTAAACTGGTTAATAACAAATTAAAATAAATGCGGGACACATTACTTTTCCTTATTGACATGAATAAAAATCATCCGCATCTAAATTTAACTGAATCAATTAAAAAACTCAAAAAAACATATAAGGCTGAAATTCTAAAACAGAAAAAACTTAAAAATGATATATATATCACACACTTCTGAAATAAAACTACATACTTTTAACGAATATTTCGCCAATGTTGGAAATGTGCTAGCAAATTTATTGGGAAATGAAAGTACTCCAATAAACTATAATATAAAATCTACCCTACAAACTCCAAAATACCATTTAAACACCACTTACTAAATTAAACTTATCGTAATTCGAATCCGAAGTTAGGGATACAATAAATAGACTTAGTAATTCACATAGTTTCGATGCGTACGGTTTAAATAGCCAGATTATAAAACACGTAAAAAGAATAATTATATCTCACTTAACAAAATTAATTAACAGAGCAATAGATGCAAAATTATTTATTTCCGCAGTCGTTAAAAATTTCTAGAATAGTTATTTTCAAAAAAAAGCGACAAATTAAATGTTAATAATTATCGTCCCATAGCTATCATTTCAATAATTAGCAAAATATTTGAAATTGCAATAATAATATTCCAGACTAGATTAAACAAAATATTTCGAAAAAATTACCTTTTAACAAGTGCCCAATATGGTTTTCGTGAAAATAAGAGTACAGTATCTGCATTAGTTGACTTCTTGAATTTCATTTATACAAATATTGAAAATGGCAAATATTTAAGTGCTTTACTACGCGACCTAACGAAGGCCTTTGATTGTATTTCTCACAATATTCTTTGGCATAAACTTAAACAATACAAAATTCATGACAATACAATTGAATATTTTAGTTCATATTTTTCTGAACGACAGCAATATGTTGAATCAAACGATTTAAAGATAAAATCGTCAAATATTTTACCTTTAAATCGAGGGGGTTTTCAAGGATCTATACTGGGGCCCCTACTTTTCATTATTTACGTAAATGATATAGATTAACACGTAAATGAAACGAACTTAATTATCTTTGCAGATGATACGTCGGTGTTAAATAGTTCAAAAAACCTGGAATTATTATTATCTGCAACAACTAACATTAAAAATCAATTAAATTATTGGTTTTCAGCAAACGAATTAACACTAAATGAAACAAAATCCCAGATAATTATTCGTGATACTCGAAATTTAGTTGAACCATTTAAAGCAAAAAAGGTAAACTTCTAGTTATTTATTTTGAACCAACATTGACCTGGTTGGAACATTACGATAGACTTGCAAACCATTTATCATCGCTAATTTACCTATTCAAAAATATTTATGCATCTAAAAAAGTTTTAATTGCTGCGTATCATGCTTTATTTGCTGCAAAAATGAACTATGCTATTATAATCTGGAGACACTCAGCATCAGCTCCTAGAATCTTTAGCCTACAAAGAAAAATAGTACGTATAATTGATGGTGCTCATTACAGGCAAAATACCGAACATATTTTTATTAAATATAATTTATTAACTCTTCTTCTAACTTTGTTCTAGTTTGATAACGACAAGTTAAAATTATCGAAACTATAGTCACTTAATAAAGACAGTGTTATACAAACAAAGTTAAAAAGTTTTTTATTCTATCTGCTTTGTCTATGTCTTGTTTGAAATAGTCGAGCGGAATGTCCTTGATGAGGTAATCGGTACCAGCGAATTTTGCACTAAATGAAAAATGTGGGTGATGAAAACGTCGGGTTCTCCGACGTCTCGTTTGATAAACATCGAGTGGCATTTGAGGCACTTTGAGCGACACATTTCTGGCCACAGTTGTAGATTTTTCGCGGGTCTTCTGATAGCTTTCCACATTAGCCACATATTAAATAATCTTTAAGCTAAGATTGCCATAACTTGCATCAATCAAATTCTATCACCTCTTGAAAATCCCCATATAGATCAAAATATTTGAATAACCTCTATTTCTCTTCACTCTATCTACAATCCCTTACTATCACACTGGGTGACTTCAATGTCAAATCCTTCTCCTATTGTAGCACATTCACTAACCCTCTTGGCCCCGAATTATAAAACATTTTCTTAATGTCCTAACTCATCCGCCTACCTAATTCTCTCCCTACCTGTATCAATTACAGAGGCCACTCTCTCGTTTACGATATTCTAATTACAGACGATATTTACGATCATTTTGATCCTTATTAAATGACATATCGAGTCCCATTCCATCTTAAAATTTATTAATAGCAAATGTTAATTAACATTCTATTAATAAATTTGTCGACAGAATTAAGATTCAATAATGCTTTAATGCATTAATTCATTTCATGATTAATTTAAGCACGATGACTTTCTTTCACCATTATATTTCTAGAATAGGCAGTGACAGTAGTTTCGACTAAGGTAATCATTGTCAAATTGTACCACAAAGTAAATGATTCCACAATCTGAATAAGTTCAAATAATGAAATAATAATATTACAAATTGATTTCGACTCTAAAATAATTTAAAGCTTTGTTCAGATAAATTTCTAGTATTGTTATTTATTGCTATTTGCTTGTAAGTATGTAGCAATTAAAAAAAACTTAACTGATAAATAATAAATAAAGTATTGGTACAATTTTTACAATCTTTAATATGGATTTTTTAATATCAGAAATATTTCGCTTAAAAGTTGTTCCCAATAAATAAGGCGCAGCTTCTGTTTGCAAAGTATGCCAACTATATTTCAGGACTATTATCAAAGCCGCCTCGATGTCTGAAGCCAGTACTGAATCGATAGTTCCGCACATGGGCTGGTTTCGGATGAAAAAAGAACAACCCTTAAAAAAATAGGAGGTTGCATTTATCACAGTACATAAGATATAGAATGTTATAATCATTCAGAAATATATATGTAATTTGTTGTAATTAAAAACGTTAACGAGAAAAATTAATTTACATTAAGAGAGCGCGAACCGCATTTCTTAGTTCAATATGTAATACATCTTGTCTTGGTTTAAATGAAAATATTATAAGCATATAAATCCTAAATTTTTAGTGGTTACTGACTAATTACTAATTTATTATAATTCAATTAATTATACATAGGGTATTTATTTTAGGAATAACATATGCATTCTTTTAATTAAATTTATTCTTAAGTTTTATTTTTAGTGAATTAAATTAATAAATAAAAATCGATAATCCACATTAAATTCATTTGTTCACAAAATTAAAGAAACTAATGATTCTTCAACAAATAAAGATCAGTCTATGTCAACAGTCAATTTAAATCGTCCATCTACATCTACATCGCCATTTTCCGAATACGGAGGAGAATCTTCAGGATCTTTAATAGGTTGTTCCCAGCAAAAGAAAAGGGAAACACAAAAAAGGAGCACACAACATGTACATTTATAAACGTTGAAATTTACATGATATAGGTACATTTTTTAATGCTAATGTTGATGAAATTAAAAAAAAAATCGAATTTTAAATTTTAAATGGAAACCAAATGATACTTTTGTGTTACCCTATTCTGTACATAAAAATGGGGAAAGAATATTAAATATTACTTGTCTGAAAAACATTTTAGACAATTTATTTAGTTAATGTTTAAACGAAATCTTTTAAAAATATCGCTTCGTTTTTTACAAAATTTGATGGGATGCACCAACAAGTACCTTTGCAAAAATTAGTATTTCAACCAGTAACCCAATATTCTAAATTATCAGATAAAGATAGTGTTTCGATAAGTCATTAAAATTCAATTGTTTATGTAGAAAAATTATAAAATCATTCAATACCCCATTACGAGATATAAGAATTAAATTAAATATGGAAGGGCTTCTACAAATTAAAGAAAATAGAAATAGATTAAAACCAATAATCAAAAGTATATTTATTTGGGGATACAAAATATTCCCTTATTAGGTCATCGTGATGCTGGTTCTCTCTTAAATACAAAATCTATTACAAACGAGGGCAATTTTTGTGAAATTCTACGTTTCGAATTGCAGCTAGTTTTATAACTTTAAACAATAATTTGGAAAACAGTTAAACATATCTCACAAATGTATCTTGTAATATGATGAGCCTATACTTGAATTGGAAAAGATGGATGTTCCGTTATGATTTGAGAAATGAAGGGTGTTGTATCTATATTGCAGTTAACCTTGCCCAACGCCTTTAGAACACCATGTTTCAACCATGTTTTAAATGTGTCCATTTCAAAATGTATGCAAGTACAGACTACTCGCAATGACATTGGTACCATTAAAGAAGTTATTGAATTTTTTATTGTCTGGCCTAAGAGATACCATGCAATAAACTTGCTTTTTAAACATTGTGTATTCTTTGGAATTAATTTCGCAATGGGAAGATATATAATCTTCTAATAAAGCTAAATTGCTAAAGAATTTGATTTGTACCCCAATTTTCAGTTACAATATTCTCTTTGTCATATATTTTTAGCAATACAGTAACTTTAAGTAAATGGATAAATCTTACGCTAATTGATGTTTTATCCAATAAGAAGAAAATGCTGCTACATCGTTTAAAACAAATTTATAATGATGCAGTCAATATTTTAAACGAATTACAAATTGAAATGACGAACCTCGTATTACAAAATACCAGAGAAATAGACCAAACGTGGACCAACCTATTATATAGGATAATTTTTATTTATCTTTTATCCTTTTACCCATTACGGGTGTCTGATTCTGTTATTCTCTACAATATGTCTCAGTTTCTTTCCATTCTATTCCTCTTCTTTCCGCTGCTTGATGTACTTGCTCGTTCCAACACTTCCTTGGTCTTCCTGATCCATTTTTGCCTTGTATTTTCCTCGTGGATTCTTTTCGTTATTTTTTTAAATTTAATATTGAACTGTTTTCTTACTTCTGTATTTCGTACTCTGTCTCTTCTTGTAGTTCCCTCTATCTTTCTTATAATTCTTTTGTATATTTCTGTTTTTATTGTTTTTTAATCACTTTTTTCTCTAAGAATGTTTTCTTTATTGTGTTGTAGATTCTTCCTGCTTTACTTATCCTTTCATCTATTTCTGAATCTATCTTCCCTGTTTCCTCTATTGTTGATGCCAGGTATTTGAATTACTTAACCTCCTCTACCTGTTTTCCGTTTAACTCTATTTTGATGATATTATCATTGTTTTGGTTTTGTTTGTATTCATTTCCATATTTATCTTTTCCAGCTCCTCTTTGTATATTTATAGACTAAGCTTCTAGTTTGATAATGACAAGCTAAAATTGTCGAAACTATAATCACTTAATAAAGTCAGTGTTATACAAATAAAGTTAAAAAGTGTTTTATTTGTGAAGAATAATGTATAACGAAGTAGAAGCATCCACCGTTAACAGATTAATATTTGCATTTTTAATAGTTCTATATTTCTATACCCTATCTTAGTGTTCTCTGCTCTTTATTTGTTATTTCTTATTGATTCGTCTACCATAAAAGTAATGCAAATAATAAAGGGCTTAATATACAACCTTGTCTCAATCCTGGTTTAGTCTTGAACTTTTGTTGTTTCTGTATAACTACTTTACTATGTTTATTATGTTTCATTTTGTCCCTCTTTTTTCAAGTACATGCCATATGTCCTCTCTTCTTACCGTGTCATACGCTTTTTTTAGGCCGATGAAGCATATGTGTAATTCCTTTCCCTTTTTAATTATCTTCTCTTTTAGTTACTTTTATTCTTTTTTGTGTATGGGTATTACAATTCCCTTGATTCATTCCTCTTGATGGTGTCATTTACTATTTCCAGGTATTCTTTCTTCTCCTTTTCCCCTATATATTTCATCATTTCGCCTGTGATTTTTTGATTGCAGCCTCCAGTTCTTCAATTATTATTTCGATGTTTCCTCCATTTGTTTCACCTTCAATTTGTTCTTAATCTCTATTATGGTCTGTTTCGGTTAATTTCTTAAAGTATTATTTCCATCTTACTAATATCTTCATTTCTTCTGTTATTATATTTCCGTTTTTGTCTTTTATACTTGGCTGGCTTAGTTTCCTTTTATTCCTCATCTGTTTAATTGTGCTGTAAAACATCTTTTGGTTTTCTGTGAACGTTTCTTTCAGTTTTTTACCGAACTGCTCCCAGGATTGCTTTTTTGCTATCTTTATTTTGTGTTCTACTATTTCATTTCCTATTTTATATCTTCTGAAGTCTTGTTCTTTCCCTGATTTTATGTAATTTTTCTAATTCCTTTTTTGTTTTTACAAATTGTTTTACCTCTTCTGATCCCCAACTGTTTTTCTTCCTCTGTTTGTTTGATATAGTGCTCGTCCTACAGCTTTCTTGGACTGCTTCACTTGATTTCTTTGAACTTTTCCATTTGCTTTCTGCTCCTTCTATTTTGTTTGTTTTTTCCTCTATTTTACATTGATATTCATTCCTAGTTTCTTCTTTAATCAATTTTTAGCATTTTGTGTTTTTGTTTATTATTGTTTTGGACTTCGTACTCTCCGAGTTTTCTGCTCCTGTGTTAATTTCTGCTTTTACCAAGTAGTGGTCGTTCCCTATTTCAACTTGTCTTTAACATCTTTTACCTTTTTCCATTCTCCTGAGTGTTAAGAAGAGACTAACTTCTCTAGTGTATTTGAATTTTGTGTTTGCTATAATGAGATTGTTTGCTACACATAATTCTATAATTCTTTTTCCATTTTCGTTTTTTGTTCTCATCTCCATACTTTGCCCTGTATCTATTTTTGACTTTGTTATCCTGCCTTACACTTCCATTAAGACCTCCCATGACTATTGTGCTTTCTTTACCATAGTCTATTTATTTTTGCAGTCTCTCGTAAAATTTCTCTTTTTGTTCTTAATTGTAGTGTTCGTTTGGTGCATATTTTTCTATCTTTTTCTATTCTTCATTGCTCATTTGGAAACCTTGGAATCCATATTCAGGGCAGTCGATATCTTTTTCTTCACTTTTGTTTTCTCTTTTTGAATTGGAATTTTGGAAATTACAAAGGCAAGAAAATAAACTAAAAGAATAATTACCAGAAATTGCTTTAGATGCATACAGAAACGCCAATATTTACCTAACATTAAAATAATTTTACAAATATTGTGTACTCTGCCCGTTAGCATTACTTCTGCAGAAAGAAGTTTTTCTACACTGAAAACATTAAAATCGTGGCTGCGGCCCACTATGTTACAAAAAAGACTAACCGGGATAGCTCTATTATATATTCATAGATGTATGCATATTAATTTTAAAAATATTATTAACAAGTTTGTTGGAAAGCAAAGAAAAGTAAATTTCATTATTTAAGAAATAAATCATTTTTTCAATAAATTTCAAGTTTTTATATGTGCAATATTTATTTCGGGTGTGATATTATTGAAATAATAGAATTTAATTATATTATTATATAATAGTCTTTTTTATACAAATTATATTTTTTGTTTTTAAAATTACCTCCCCTAAGCCATTTGGCTGGAAACGCCCTTGGCCATCACAAGACTTAAATCACATTAAGTACAAAGTATTTAGGGAAAATTTTATAATATTTTATAAATTCAAGATGATTGTTTATATTATAAGGATTTCTTGAAATTTACATAACTTACAATTTTAAAGAATAATAAAACCCGTAGTATAGGGACATCACTCACTATTTTAAATACAAATTTTATATTGATTGATTGTTTTATAGCCTAATTAACAAACAACGGAATTCATTATTTCAATAAAACGTAATAAATGACAACAGCACACATTGATCATTGCCTATTAATAATTAATGTGTAATTAGCGATAAAAGATTAAAACCATGTCAACAATTAATCAACAATACGCCACCGTATAAAATAATCGAATGAACGTGCAATAAAATCGTACATCATAAATCACATATAATTGCGTTTTATGTGGTCGCACAAGGTGTCTACTGGTAATTTATTTTATCAATGATTATATTAATAATAATATTAATAATAATAATAGCGATGAAGTTTAGGATGCAGGAGCAGCAAATAAATGCATAAGTTTGTCTGCTATTACGGTAAACATGTTTTGATTATATTATTAAGGTTAATGCTCGTGAGACGTAAATTTCGAGATGAGGAAATTGTGTTTTCGCGTGTGTACACACACATACATACACGGCTTAGAAAATATTGATATTGTAATTTCGTGCAGTCACGTCATCATTTTCAAGTTTGTCTTATTATAAATGTATGCATGTTAGTAGTAGGTACGTTTATTAGGTACTTTCCTCAATTAAAATAATATATTATTATAAATTATGTTTAATAATATTTCTTGTAGATATAAACGCTAATTTTACTAAAAACTAAACTTAATTACGAATTGAAAACTGACCAAGACAAATTGATCGGTTTAACTTAATTTAATTTGTGTACGTGCGTTTAAGGTCTAATTTGAAGTTGATCAATACCAGAACCCTCGCTAATAGTAATTTAATTACCGCTGGCATAAATCCTCTGTACAGGTTTGAACTCACGCTATCTGTGTATCTTTCCATTGTTTAAGTGTTACGCTGCGAATAAATATTACGGCTAAATTATTTAAGTATTTATGTTGACCGGACGTTATAAATGCATACGGTGTGAAACAATTAACAATTAACACCCTATTCGCAACCAGCGAGCAGTAAATGATATCCAAAACTCGCCCTACAGTATTGAACATGAACGGGAGCGAAATTACATTAAATACGGATTGTTTATCATTGTGTGAAACAGTTATGGAAAATGATTATTCACAAATGTTTTTTTAATATTACAATATGCCGTGCGCATACGATAGGAATTGAATGTTTGCTTCTCTATTTATATTTATTTGTTTATTCAGTTAACGAATAAACTCTCATTATTTACTATATTTTATTAATCTGCATAAAATTATCTACAGCTTTGTTCTATCTGTCATAATAACCGAGATATATTGATTTGACAAAATTGACCGTTTTTACTTTTTTCAAAATATCTAGTTACCCTTGACTTTTTTGAAAACCTTGAAAGTACAATTTTATTTGTCCCTTAAATCTACACTTCTTTTCCCATTTAACCGCTTTTCTACCTATTATAGTTTCTTAAACTCACCCTGTATATTTATTACTTTCTCATTGATGAAACTTTATAATTTATACTAGCTGTAAATAAATAAAATCATCAATAATTAATATTTAACATTTATTGTGCGTTTGTTTATTCACTATATTACAATACAAATAGTAATAATGGCTACAAATACAACAGTGCGTTCTGTCATATGCTATTCATAACGTGGAAACAATTTCGCCGACCTTTCCATCGAAAACAATTAAAACAGATAGGATCCGCCAATACCGATTTGATACTATGTATCTACTAATTTACGCAGTCTATTAAGCATACATGACAGCTTTCCATAGTTTATGTTTGCCCCTCCGAATGAATAATTGGACTTGTACGGTTATAATTAATTATTATGTACGAATAATTCTGATGTGAAAATTCAATTACGTGGGGCGATACATCTTCCTCGGTGATTACGATAATGATATTCGTCCCGGTAAAATTAGAATATTAATAGTTCCGCGGTATGGTGCATTCTGTGCTGCCTGCTTAAGTAGAACGGAGCATTAAACTCCGGGATTTGCCCTCTTTCACTCTGAATTATTGCCACCCCGCCCTACTAAAAACTTTTATATTCTTTCGCCCCCTCCTGCACGCAACGTGCCGCCGAATATAAATTCGCTTTTAAACAAAATTTCAATTACCGTAAATAATTATCAATTTCGATTATAATATGGCGAAATTTTACAATCGGCAATCTCGTTTGGTTTTTCTTTTTCACTTTTAAAGTCTCCCTTTGAAATGCTTAATGGAGAGACACTCGTTTTAATCTATTTTTGAGTTGGTGCGCCGGGACTTGTACATAATCTACAAGCTGAATTGTATTTCGCTTAAGCTCCCTTTGAAATACTTAATGCAGAGTAAAAACTCTTCCCGGCAGATTATATGTGTGTATACCGGGCGCTGAAAAAGTTTAAAATACCTGATTTTATATAAATAATTATATAATAATAAAAATGGGAAAAAGGGATTAGTTTTTGATCATTAAGTTCTTGAAATGTAGTAAATAAAAATCTAGGTATTTTTACATAAAACAATATAAGATACAAGTAATAAATAATCCCTTAAAGTAAACCGGTAGTTATCTCTGTTGGTTTGGATTAAGCCTTATAACCATATATTTCAGCTACCACTCGTTAGTGCGGTCACTTAGATGACCAAAATAAGCCAAAGGCAGTACCTCAAATACCACTCTCCTACAATGTGTCTAATGCAATCGTATGCTTTTGTAACGTCTTTAAATATTGCAAATATAGCGAATTTTAGGTCTTTAATGTTTATGTTTGGGATTATATTTTATTAAAAAAAATCGTGTATATCCATTCATGCAGTTCTTCTCCTTCTATACCCACATTGCAATATATTTATTATTCATTCTATTTTAAGACTTATATGCTTGTATTAATTTGCTCTTACTTTTATTTATTTCTTTAATAGTAGTTAATTCATTTCAACTTAGGACCAATATTCCATCGTCCACTTCATTGGAACACGATCCACAATTATATTTTGCTCCATATATGTAATTCACTATGATAAATCAATAAATCCTTTTCCAATACCACATAAAGATACTCTATTTCTCATAAACCTTATTGTTTATCGTCATGAATTTTATTTTTGACCTTACAGTCGGTGTTATAAAGACCACTTCATATTTTTTGTACACTTTTTTTCGTAAATCACTTAAGTGGTTTTACCTCCAAATTTCTTTAATCACTAGAAGTAATTGACGTTTCATCAATTTGAGTTTAGACAATTGTGGCTTTGTTTTCAAGCAATGATCGGCAATTGTTTTTATGTTTTATCAAAAAAATACACATTTGTGACTGTGCAAAATGAAGTTTTTCATAAATCACACAAGTGTTTTTACCTCCACAATTTCTTTAATCACCAGAAGCAATTGAAGTTCCATCAATTCAAGTTTAGACAAGTGTGGCTTTGTTTTTAAGCAATGATCGGCAATTGCTTTTATGGTTATTCAAAAAATAGACATTTGTGAGTATGCAGAATTATTTTTTTCCATAAATCCCTCAAGTGATTTTACCTTTACAATTTCTTTAACCGTTAGAAGCCATTACGTTCCAACGATTCAAGTTTAGACAATTGTGGTTTTATTTCTAAGCGATGTTTGGAAATTCTTTTTTTGTGTAATCAAAAAATGGATATTTTCGAGTGTGTAGAATGATTTTTTCCATAAATCACTCGAGTGGTTTTGCCTTCACAATTTCTTTAATCACTAGAAGCAATTGACGTTCCATAGGTTCAAGTTTAGACAATTGTAGCTTTGTTTTTAAGCAATGATCGGCAATTGTTTTTATGGTTATTCAAAAATTGAACATTTGTGAGTGCGTAGAATGATTTTTTCATAAATCCTCCAAGTGGTTTTACCTTCACAATTTCATTAATCACTAGAAGCAATTTACGTTCAAACGGTTGAAGTTTAGATAATTGTGGCTTTATTTCTAAACGATATTCGGGAATTGTTTTTATCTTTAATAAAAAAATGGATACCTGTGAATGTGCAGAATGATTTTTTTTTTTTGATAAATCACTCAAGTGGTTTCAGTTTCACATTATCTTTAATCACTAGAAGCAATTAACGTTCCAGCGATTCAAGTGTAGACAATTGTGGCTTTGTTTTCAAGCGATGATCAACAATTGTTTTTATGTTTTATCAAAAAAATAGATAATTAATAAAACACTTCAACTTTGTTTGTATAACACTGTATATTTTATTTTGTTGACTAGTTTCGGCAACTCCACTTGCTATTATCGAAACATAAGTAAATTAAATCTACGATTCGCACAGGTATTTATACATAAAATTATTTAGAGACAGCGTCAAAAATAGGAGAATACATTAGGTCAACCTGGTCGTTAATTAGTGGAATTCCCGGATTAGCGCGGGCTTTGTGGATTTCTAGGGATTCCAAAAGATTCATTTTTCGTCCCTTTTCGGCGTAATGAATAATCGTTAGTACATCATCTCCAAAAGTGGTTTTGTTCAATAATGTGTTTCGCAAAAGTGGATTTATCAACTTGTTTTAATCTAATAGAGCGCAAATGTTCTTTAAATCTTACATTGAAATTTCGACCAGATTGACCTATGTAAATTCCTTGACAATTTGAACATGTTAATTTATAAATTCCAGATTTTTCTAGTTTATTTTGTTTTGTTTTTGGACTAAAAATAACATTACTAATTTTACAATATGGTTTAAATGCAATATTTATATTATGTTTTTTAAGTACATTTTTGATTTGAACACTACAATTGCCAAAATATGTTAATAATTTAAACATTTTAGGTACAATCAATAATATATTATTTGCAGGTAACTCAGTGTTAGAACCTAAAATGTTTCTATTTTTGACGCTGTCTGTAAATAATTTTATGTATAAATACCTGTGCAAATCCTAGATTTAATTTACTTATGTTTCGATAATGGCAAGTGGAGTTGCCGAAACTAGTCAACAAAATAAAATATACAGTGTTATACAAACAAAGTTGAAGTGTTTTATTAATTATTCAAACATGTATAACGAAGTAGAAGCTTCTTACATTAACAATATAAAAAATAGATATTTGTGAATGTGTATAATGAAGTTTTTCATAAATCACTAAAGTGGTTTTACTTTCATATTTTCTTTAATCACTAAAAGCAATTGACGTTTCATCGATTCAAGTTTAGACAATTGTGGCTTTATTTCTAAGCGAAGTTCGGAAATTGTTTTTAGGGGTAATCAAAGAATGGAGTGTGCAGAATGATTGTTTTCATAAATCACTTAAGTGGTTTTACTATCACATTTTTTTCAATCACTGGAAGCAATTGACGTTCCATCGATTCAAGTTTAGAAAATTGTGGCTTTGTATTCAAGTGATGGCAGGCAATTATTTTTATGGTTAATCAAACACTGGACATTTGTGAGTGTGCTGAATGATTTTTTCATAAATCACTCAAGTGGTTTTACTTTCATACTTTCTTTAATCACTAGAAGCAATTTACGTTCCATCAATTTCCATCAAATTTAAACAATTATAGCTTTGTTTTCAAGCGATGACAGGCATTTTTTTTATAGTTAATCAAAAATAGACATTTGTGAGTATGAAAAATGATTTTTTTCATAAATCACTCAAGTTGTTTTCCCTCCACAATTTCTTTAATAACTAGAAGCAATTTACTTTCCAACGGTTCAAGTTTAGACAATTGTGGCTTTATTTCCAAGCGATGTTTGGGAATTACTTTTATGGGTAATCAAAAAATGCACATTTGAGAGTCTGCAGAATGATATTTTTAATAAATCCAAGTTGTTTTACCTCCACAATTAATTTAATCACTATAAGCAATTGACGTTTCATAAGTTTAAGTTTAGGCAATTTTGGCTTGATTTTCAAGCGATGACAGGCAGTTGTTTTTATGGTTAATCAAAAAATGGACATTTGTGAGTACGCAGAATGAAGTTTTTCATAAACCAATCGAGTGGTTTTACCTCCACAATTTCTTAACCACTAGAAGCAATTGACGTTCCATCAATTCAAGTTTAGACAATTGTGGCTTTATTTCTAAGCGATGTTTGGGAATTATTTTTATGGGTAATCAAAAAATGCACATATGTGAGTGTGTATAATGATTTTTTTTATAAATCACCCAAGTGGTTTTACTTTATCATTTCTTTGATCACTAGAAGCAATTGATGTTCCATCTATTCAAGTTTAGATAATTGTGGCTTTGTTTTCAAGCGATTATCGGCAATTGTTTTTATGTTTAATCAAAAATAGACATTTGGGAGTATGCAGAATGAATTATTTCATAAATCACTTAAGTGGTTTTACTTCCACAATTTAATCACTATAAGCAATTTAGGTTCCAACGGTTCAAGTTTAGACAATTGTGATTCTATTTCTAAGCTATGTTCGGGAATTATTTTTATGGGTAATCAAAAAATAGACATTTGTGAGTGCGCAGAATGATTCTTTTCATAAATCACTCATGTGGTTTCACTTCTGCATTTTCTTTAATCACTAGAAACAATTAACGTTCTATCGACTCAAGTTTAGACAATTGTGGCTTTCTTTTCAAGCGATTGTTTTTATGTGTAATAAACAAATAGGCATTTGTGAGTGTGCAGAATGAAGTGTTTCATAAAACAATTTCTCTTTAATCACTAGAAGCAATTTACGTTACAGCGGTTCAAGTTTAGACAATTGTGGCTTTGATTTTAAGCAATGATCGGTAATTGTTTTTATGGTTAATAAAAAATGGACATTTGTGAGTATGCAGAATTATTTTTTCCATAAATCACTCAAGTGGTTTTACCTTCACAATTTACGGTACAACAGTTCAAGTTTAGACAATTGTGGCTTAATTTCTAAGCAATGTTCGCGACTTGTTTTTATGGTTAATAAAGAAATGGACATGTGTGAGTGTGTAGAATGATTTTTTTCATAAATCACTTAAGTGGTTTTACATTCACATTTTCTTTAATCACTAGAAGCAATTCCATCGATTCAAGACAATTCCGACTTTGTTTTCAAGCGATGATCGACAATTGTTTTTATGTTTAATCAAACAGTAGGTATTTGTAAGTGTGCAGAATGATTTTTTTCATAATCAATAGAAGTAATTTACGTTACAACCGTTCAAGTTCAGACAATTTTGGCTTTATTTCTAAGCGATGTTCGGGATTTTTTTAGGGGTAATCAAAAAATGGACATTTGTGAGTGTGCAGAATGTTTTTATCATAAATCACTCAAGTGGTTTTACTTTCACAAATTTTTTAATCACTGGAAACAATTGACGTTCCATCGGTTCAAGTTTAGACAATTGTGGCTTTGTTTTCAAGCCATGATTGGCAATTGTTTTTATGTGTAATCAACAAATAGACATTTGTGTGTGCGCAAAATGAAGTTTTTCATAAATCAATCACGTGGTTTTACCTCCACAATTTCTTTAATCACTAGAAGCAATTTACGTTCCAGCGGTTCAAGTTTAGACAATTATGGCTTTATTTCTAAGTGATGTTCTTCAATTATTTTTATGGGTAATCAAAAAATGGACATTTGTGAGTGCAGAATGATTATTTTCATAAATCATTCAAGTGATTTCTTTAATCACTAGAAGGAATTGACGTTCCATCGATTCAAATTTAGACAATTGTGGCTTTGATTTTAAGCAATGATCGGCAATTGTTTTTATCGTTAATCGAAAAATGGACATTTGTAAGTATGCAGAATGTTTTTTTCCATAAATCACTCAAGTGCTTTTACCTCCACAATTTCTTTAATCACTAGAAGCAATTTACATTCCAACGTTTGAAGTTTAGACAATTGTGTCTTTATTTCTAAGCGATGATCGGGAATTATTTTTATCGGTAATCAAAAAATGGACATTTGTAAGTGTGCAGAATCATTTTTTTCATAAATCACCCAAGTGGTTTTCCCTCCACAATTTCTTTAATTACTAGAAGCCATCGGTTCAAGTTTAGACAATTGTGGTTTTGTTTGTAAGCAATGATCGGCAATTGTTTTTATGGTTAATCAAAAAATGGACATTTGTAAGCATGCAGAATGATTTTTTCTATAAATCACTCAAGTAGTTTTACCTCCACAATTTCTTTAATCAATAGAAGTAATTTGCGTTACAACGGTTCAAGTTTAGACAATTATGGCTTAATTTCTAAGCGATGTTCGGGAATTGTTTTTATGGATAATAAAAAAATGGACATTTGTGAATGTGCAGAATGATTTTTTTCATATGATAAATCACTTAAGTGGTTTTACTTTCACATTTTCTTTAATCACTAGAAGCAATTGACGTTCCATCGATTCAAGTTTAGACGATTGTGACTTTGTTTTCAAGCGATGATCGACAATTGTTTTTATGTTTAATCAAAAAATAGATATTTCTAAGTGTGCAGAATGATTCATAAATCCCTCAAGTGGTTTTACATCACAATTTCTTGGGCAACTTTAGCGTTGGGTGTTCGTATTGTGTTTCTGGAAAGAGCACAAGTGGATACGTTCTTCCACCTTGCTTTCTGTGCTGTTAAGAGTCATGTCTTATAGTATGTTTGAGAAATTGCTTTTAGAATTTTAGAATAGAGGCACAGGGCTCTTGTCGGTTTTTAAAGGTGCTCTCGTTTTGGCTAGAGGGCCCGCCCTATCTTTCCCTCTCGTGTTTGAGTTTGCCTTGACCCATAATAGGGCAATTCTGTTGTCTAGACATGCCGTCTTCAGTGCCATTAGTGCCATAAACATTTATTCACAGTAATTGCCATAAATGCACCTTAAATATACTATAGCTAACTTGTTGCAGTTTTGAATTTAACCTTAGGCCAGGATCTAGGATAACCTCCAGATACTTTACCTGTGAAGCCAGAGCTAGTGTGGTATTAAATATTTTACACAGCTTCATTCTGTCCGATTTCTTTTTATTGGTAAACAGCATCAGCTCCGTCTTAGTTGGATTTACCGAGTGGACATTGCCTGTACACCATTTCTCTACAATCTGCATTAGTTTGCTGAGTATACCTTCATAGTGGCCTTTAAACAAAATTGTTAGATTATCTGCATACCTTATGCCTAGGAAGCCAGATTTATTTAGTTTCTTTAGCAAGTCATCTATCATGATGGTTCACAGGAGAAGAGATATTACTCCTCCCAATGGATAGCCACGGATCACCTTTGCTGTAGAGATTCTTATTAATATTTGGAGCGTTCTTTTGGTTATCATGTGTTTTATTCACCCACTAAGTGCGACTGGAGTGATGAGCATTGAGAGAGCTTGTCCGATGCTGTTGAAAAAGACTCCTTCTATGTCGGTTATCATGTATTTTATCCACCCACTAAGTGCGACTGGAGTGATGAGCATTGATAGAGCTTGCCCGATGCTGTTAAAAGGAGTCCTTCTATGTGAATAAATAGGCCTAATGCCGAAATTTTATTTACTAACGCACAACCCCCAGGTTGATGAAGAATAGGTTCCAGTCGCCATATAAACTCCATCTATTGCTGGAGACTTCAATGGTGAGCATTTTTGAATGACCCAGGTCATCTTGGGTCTTGTCATTATGGTGAAAGCTATGCTATAAACTTGAAGGGAGTATGAATCATGAATCTCCGGCTGATCTTCATCCCTGTCCTCTATGTTTTTGCAGTCGGGAAAATGAGTTTTAAGAGTATATTTTTTGACTCCACGCGGTTGTAGTATAACTGCCATTTTCCTTTTCATTATTCCAGGATTCCCTCTGTCGTTGTCTTGCCTTGTTGTCTTGTATAGTCGATGAAGCTCTTTATAAAAGATCCAATACACGCTTTTCTGGCTTAATTTCTCATCTAGTATCTGATTCCATCATGTCTTGGTGTATTTCCCTCTACCTGAGTTAGGTAAGCATGACTTTTCATATGAGAAGATGAGAGCCTCTTCGAGAAGGAGCGCGAGGTCATTGACTTCAGCCTGCGTTTTTGGTATAAGGTTTTCAATTGCTCGTAGTTCTCAAATAAGGTGTTTGTATATAGTTCCTTATCGCTTTTCCTTGCATTTCTGAACGCTTCCTCTTCTATGATGACCAAGACAGAGTGTAAACGTGGATAAGTAATATCATTCGAAACTAATCATGTAAAAGTAAAGATAATGGTGGCGAATGGTAGTTCAAGTTAAGTGTTTCTATTTGTTCTATATTAAATGGTACTACGGATTTAAAATTAAAGGAAAGTCCTTAGCAGAAGACACAACACATCAAGAATAGAACATCGTTATTTTACATAAAAATATGGAAACATTGTCATTACCATTTTTGTAGGTCTTCATTAGGTACATTTAAAAAATTACACTATTATTATGCAGGCATAGAATTGGCGGTCTTTATTAACATTTGTTTTCGCCGTAAAATTAAGTTTAGTTTTGATTTCAATTTGTGAAAATAATACGTGAATGTATTGCAATCAAAAATAAATATATCAAATTGTAAGTTCACAACTCGTAAGAAAAAATAACAAAACGTATAAAAAGTGTCCGCGGTTTTTCGCCACAAGCCGGTTCAGATACCTTATCTCGAGCCACACTCACCCGATTCTCTCGAACAAACATATGCTTAAAATATAACATTCCAGCTCACATTTTTGCCAAGATAGTTCCCTAATTCGTTGCTCGTCTAAAAAGTTTTATTCATTTGAATATGAGTGAAATATCTGAAGAAATACGGTATGTGATGCTTTTTTACTATAAAAAAGGCAAAACCGCTGCAAGAACGTAGCAAAAAAATTTTGAATTGTACGGCGAAAATGCTGTTAGTGAACGAAGGACTCAGGAGTAGTTTGCTAGATTCCGTTCTGGAAATTTGGATGTTAAAGATGCACCTGGCTCTGGCCGGCCTGTACCTGAAAAAGTCGATGAAATTTTGCAACTGATGGAGCAAGACCGACAAGCTGTCGCGAAATAGCGGAGGAACTAAACATGAACCATATGACAGTTTGGAATCATTTAAAGCATGGATGCACAGACCGCGGCCCGCGGGCCGCATGCGGCCCGCCGGTCGAATACCGGTGGCCCGCCGACAGCAAAAATAATACTCTCGTACATTCTAAAAATATTGAATTCTATTCCAGAATAAAACCAAAAAAAATATGTTCGAAAAGTAATTTGAATCTCGCGCGCGCGCTATTACGGTGCGCCGTACGTGCGTCGTCGGTAACAGCGGTCGGTAATGTTCGTGCTGATCTCGGTTAAATTCGTTTGCTTGAAGAAGCGCGGCGGCCGGCGGCGCGATGACGATCGCTCGCGTAGATAGTACACGACTCGAAGCTTCCAGAGTCGGTTTCGAGATTTCTCCAGACAGTTTTCGACTCTATACGCGCGGTATAAAAGCCGCTAGGTGTATTAGTGTTCTGTGAGTTTAATAGAGGTTTTGGAAGGCAATAGTTGTACTCCACTAGCCGGTGTCATATATTTTGATCCACATTCAACGTAGATTTCCTGTTGCAGTGTTAACCGTCAAGTGCCGTGTATAATTGTGTTGTGAAATCGTAAGTAAAACTCTATTATTAATAAGTGTTTCCCTACCTATTTAATCAATTATTTTTGATAATTTAAAAAGGATGGGTAATTTAAGTAGGTACTGTAATTGTTTTTAGGTGCTGTGTTAATCCTAGCCAGGATTAGAACGCAACATGGACAAGCCAGGACCTAGTAAAAAACGTAAGGTTAAAGATGAAAATCGGCAATTTCAAGAAATTTGGACTGAGAAATACTTTTTTGTATGGTCGCATAACAAAGTCGTTTGTTTAATTTGCAAGAATTCTGTTGCAATTGCAAAGGAATATAATGTAAAAAGACACTATGAAACGCAGCATCCTTCTTTTACCAAGTTTACAGGCGAATTAAGAAAGCAAAAAATGTTGTCTTTAAAACGGGAGCTTACGGGTCAGCAAGCTATGTTTAGAAAACCCATTGAAGATTCAGAAACAGCTACAGAAGTTAGTTATGAAATTTCTCGAATGATAGCAAAGCGAAGTCGCCCCTTCAATGATGGGGATTTTGTAAAAGAATGCATAGAAATTGCCGCTAAGAAAATGTGTCCAGAAGCAGCAAAAAAGTTTGAGAAAATTCAACTGAATCGTATGACCATCCAAAGACGAATTATGTCTTTGTCAGGTAATATTGCGGAACAATTAACTGAAAAAACTAAGATCATTGAATTTTTTTCATTAGCACTCGACGAATCCACTGATATTAGTTCCACAGCTCAACTTCTAATATTCATACGAGGTGTTACTCAAGATTTTGAAGTCGTAGAAGAGTTATTAGGAATGTGTTCATTGAAAGGTCAAACCAAAGGAGTTGATATACTCAATGTACTTTTGGATGAGCGTTCAAAAACTGATTTGGACTTATCAAAATTATCGGGAGTTGCGACTGATGGTGCTCCTTCGATGATTGGTGTCAATTCCGGGCTAGTTACTTTGCTGAAAAAGCATCTGCAAGAAAAAAACATAAAGGCTGAAGATCTCATGCAGTTTCACTGCATTATACACCAAGAAGCCCTCTGTGCTAAACAAATTGAATTTCAAAATGTCATGAAAGTGGTAGTTTCGACTGTAAATTTCATAAAATCACGAGGACTCAATCACAGGCAATTCAAACAATTCCTTGATGACATCGAAAGCGAATATGGAGATTTACTGTATTATACAGAAGTAAGGTGGCTAAGTCGTGGATTGACACTGGAACGATTTCTAAATTTAATAGAAGAAATTGGAATATTTCTGGCGGAAAAGCAAAGGGATGTCCCGGAACTTAAAAATCCTGATTGGTTGTGTGATTTGGCTTTTTTAGTTGACATTACAAATCATTTAATGTCTTGAACACACGGCTTCAAGGCAAAAATTAACTGATATCCCAGCTCTACGCTCATGTATCATCCTTTCAATGCAAGCTGACACTTTTCAGATCGCAATTGAATTCTGGAAATTACAATCATTTTCCGAATTATATGAAAATGGCTGAAAAATTCAACAAAACTGCGATTAATTTCAGTTATGTAGAAAAGCTAGATATTTTGATTCAATCTTTTCAAGACAGATTTTCGGAGTTTAAAAAAGTGAAACCTCTGTTGGACATATTCAGCAATCCTTTCACGATTTCAGTTGGAAATGTGCCAGAGTCAATGCAGTTAGAAATTATCGACATTCAAAACGACGAAGATTTACGCAACAAATTCAACGAAGGAGACTTGCTGAACTTTTACCGCTGCATTGATAAAAATATGTACAAAGAGTTGCGCATAAACGCTCTGAAATGTGCCAGCTTATTTGGTTCTACCTATATATGTGAACAAACTTTTTCAATACTTAATAATAATAAAACCAAAAATAGAAACCGCCTTGCAAATGAAAGTTTGGAAGCAGTTTTACGTGTTGCTACAAGTAAATTTGAGCCAAATATAAAAAAGATTGTAAGCACTATGCAGTGCCACGCTTCAAATTAATAAATTCCTTTTTAATTTTAATACATTATTATCAATTATTTATTGTCTTTAATTACCTACACTTCTGGCGGCCCGCCATCAGTTCATGATTTGCCCGAGTGGCCCCTAGTCTTAATAAGTCTGTGCATCTCTGATTTAAAGAGAGCAGGCTACAAAAAGAAGCTCGATCTTTGGATACCACATGAATTAAGGGGGAGAAATTTAATTGACCGAATTAGTATCAGTAATATGTTGTTGAAACGAAACGAAATCAACCCATTTTTAAAACTAATGATTACTGGTGATGAAAATTGGGTGAAATACGAATACATCTAATGCAAGAGATCTTGGTCAAAGGCTGGTGACTCTCTGCAAACAACTTCAAAGCCTGAATTAAGGCAAAAAAAGCTTCTTTTGAGTGTTTGGTGATCCTGTACTGTGCACAATTTGACAGTTTAAATGAAGCAATCAAAAAAAGAGACCAGAATTGACCAACAGAAAGGAAGTTGTCTTTCATCATGACAATGCACGGCCACGCACATCTTTGATGAATCGGAACAAATTTACGGAACATGGTTGGGAAGTTTTGATGCATCCACCGTACAGCCCGGACCTTACAACGTCTGAGTATCATCTGTTTCGATCTTTGCAAAACTCCTTTGATGATAAAAAATTGGCCGACCGAAGCCCCGCTGAAAATCACTTGGCCAAGTTTCTCACCGATAAACCACAGGAGTTCTACACCAATGGAATTATGAAATTACCAGATAAATGGCAAAAGTTCAAAGATAATGATGGTCAATATGTACTTGATTGAAATTTATTTTCAATAAAAAAAATGTTTGTTCAAATATGTACGAGAAAACCGCGGAGACTTTTTATACGACCCATTATATAACAAAGTTGAAACCTTTCTTATATAGAAGATGTAGAGAAGCCAATTCAATACTACCCACGTCTAGAATCATATTATAGGCTTTTTTTGATATACTTCTTACTTATTACATAGTCACTTAAAAAAAAAACTTTCTGTCAGCTAATCAGGCATTGAAATATGTGAATTATTGTTTGCCTGTCAAAACACCTACAGACTGGGATTGATCTATTTAAGATCTCATCAGCATAGCCCAGTTGGTGACAGAGAAAGTTAGTTTTACTGTGGAATTTTATAACTCCTGGTATCCTTAGATAGATACCATTAAAGTGACATTACAATCGATTTAAACAATTTCCACAGTAGAACTATCTGATACATTTAATAATATAACGTGTTTATCCTTACTACATATCACTGTATCTAATAGATTAGAGAATGATTCTGTTTATGTTTTGTTTTGGTTTTCAATTCATAGTTACAATAGAGTAATAAAATTGTTTTAACAACAAGAACCTAGAAAATTAATATCCGTTTAAGGGATTTACTAATGGATAACGTAGGTTTTGTCTATCTAAATCGTATCATTAATTATATTACTGTTCATCATAAGTTTAATTATATTTTAAGAATTAAAGGCATACTGTAATAAAGAACGCTTAAGAAGCTGCCTAAAAATTAAAAGTGATGTGAAAACATTGAATTATTATATACCGGTTAACAATAGCCTCAAACCGGTTTGATGCTATTTTTGAAGTAAACATCTTCATTTAGTCATAATTTACTCGTCGCCTTGTAGTCTTTCTGTTTTCTAATTTTGATTTTATCAGTATGCCGTAGTTAAAGGCAGACTGGATAATTGAGGTAGAGGAATCTTGGGAGTGGTGGCTTTTCGAGGTAGTCTATTACGATTTTAAGGTCAGAAGTGCTGAATTAAACATGATGGATCTAATATGCTGGATTGAATTCCAAAAATTGTACAAAATGTACATAAATTCATGTTTAACTCGAAATAAACGTATTCACAAGAAGTTTATTGGAAATACTTTTGATTGTTTTCTTCAATTTTTTGATGCATCGCATTCCTACTTCTATTGATTAGTTCAAAAAGTAATTTCGTTCATTTTTTATGTAAATGAAAGACAATTTTCTTATAGTGAACACATATCTTATTTCGATCCATTAACTTTATCACCTATTGTCATTAACAAGATTCCACTCTCTTCAAAGTTTTGATTTTTGCCGACATAAAAGTGATCCAAGCAATAACGTCTTCAATTGAAGTAAAGGTTTTACCACCTAAAAAAATTCTAGAGACTGGAACCTATAATAATAAGAAGGTTTTAAATATGGCATTATATTACTTCCAAGCTGCAGAAGCTTTTGGCGAGTTAATAAAATAATATGAGTTCCCGCATAACTTGATGAAGCAGCACAACTTTTCTATTTATCTTTTTTTGTTTAATTGAATAATTTAATTTGTCCAGCTGATAACAGCATACTTCAGATCGTTGTATTAGTAGAAGCTTAAAAAACACATATGTGAAGTTTTAGGTTAAATCTAGCCGCTTAAAACGGCCAAATTTGATAAATTCATTCATTCGTTAATTTTAAATTTTAGTCCAATAGCTGTAGTTATTTATTTGTATTAAATAAATTCCACGCTGTTAAAAGTTCAGATTTTTTGTACAATTTCGAAGCTATCTAAAATCACTAAGCCGTCGAGGTTAATTTCCGCTTATATTCACCATTCCCTAACCCGAAAATCCGGTCTAACAGTTTTCCATTAGAAAAAAAGTAAAGGTTTTACTGTCTAAAAATGTCTAGAGATTGGTATAAATAATAATCAGAAGGTTTTTGAGAATATGGTTTGTGTAGTAGCATGTACCATCTGAGCTATTAAAGCTTTTCGTAAGTTAATAAACTAGTATGAGGTCTTGCATTACCTTTCTAAGATATTTCATCTTTCTTGTTGATTAATTGGCCTTTTCTGTATAAGTGGATTATTCAATTTGTCCATCTAATTATAGTACACTTCAGAATTTATTGTAGTATAGTTCAGTATAAGCTCAAAAAAAACTCATGTCAGCTTTGTGTTCAAATCTGGGCGTTTCAAATGATTATGAACGGTCGAATTCTATAAATTTAATCTTATTATATCAAAGAGACAGCATTATTTTGATTGTTTCCTTTTATTTATTTTCAAGTTTTCTTGAATTATTGATTATATTATAGAATTTCACCAAGTATCAGCCTCATCAAATCAATATTTCACTTTTTATTTATAATAGATTATATCACGATGCATTTTACTTCTTAAGATTTTATAATACAACATCTTAATCTCCTAACTACGTAACATTTATTATACGATTATCATCTCTAGAAAGTCGCTATTACGCAAAGACCCAAGCTGCGTAATTTGGTAATTTGAGTAGAAAAAAAATTCTGTGCTAGTAATAATGGTAATGGCCGAAAGATATATAAACTTCGCACGGCAGGCGATTATATTATAATAGATTAATAGGAACGCATTAGGTGTGTCGTGGTTTCCTCTTTTTGTGGAAACTTTTAAACTCGAGTTATTATTCACGAACATGATTGCGCCGCAAATAAATTATTCGCGAGAAAGTGGATGATTTTAAAGCTCACCGACATAGAAAAAAAAAAGATATACATTTAAGTTAATCCCTGACAAAAATGATTTATGTGGAGAAAAAAACTTAATAAAGTGGATTTAAAAGAAAGTATATTATGGTTGAAATAATTCTTATAAACATCGTGGGGTGAATTCTACATTCTGTAATATATAATAATGTTATTATTTATTATTTGTGTACTTAAATGGTACATTTTTTGTAAAAGAACTTAAGAAAATGCAAATATGGATATATAAAGATTATTACTAAATCTACACATAGTACCTATAAACTAAAACATATATTTCAAATTAAATTATATTAAAATTAAACAAACATGTTTTCAGTATTAAATGAAACCTTTCTTCACAAATTTTATTAATTGCAAATTTCCATCACATCGTGACCGAAATGCACATTTGCAATCAATAAAATTTGTAAAGAAGAGAGGCTCGTATTTCATTTAAGTGCATCTTCATATAACTCAACAATCATTAAACTGTGTTATATGTTTTCAGTGTTTAATTTATTATTTTTTTTATTAATTATTTAATTGCCGGTGGTGGGCGCATATGGTTGCAGCTAAAGTACAGCATCTTTGGTTTGGGCCTACAATCGGATGGGTGACCAATAATATATATTTAATGGCGCTTTAGAGTGATGAACGCGATCCTTTAAATTAAGAAGCTCATTTAAATAAATATACAAGTAACACACGTAGTCAATAGCCTAGCAAGGCACTTTTCAATTTCTGTTGATTTAAGTAAAATAATAAATTTTTAAATAAGCATAAAGTTTAAATGAAACAATACTCTTGGGTAATAAAGTATCGTAATAAATCTTCCATAACATTTATTTCCTTTATCGGTGCAAACGTAATATATGAGCAAATAAAGCCAGTGTATTCCCCGAGTAATTTTTCCTGTTTAGATAGCATCGTGAAAATAAATAAACTCTCGATCCCCAAATCAGCTTGTCGCATCAGCTAAGGGTGTAATGTTATGTTGCAGGGGCAGAGTGAAGAGCGGCGTAAGACTTCTGGGAGCCACCGCCACCGATCCGGCCGCCTGGAATATCACCGTGGAGACGAACCCTAGGCACACGGGGGCCACGGTCACCGCAATGAGACGGGAACCCTTGGAACCCTCGGACGCTTCAACGGGCACATCCTCGACCTCGCAGGGCGAGTAAGTTATTTATTCAAGTTTTATATATACACACAAACGGGATATCAGGTTCTGCATTTCTAAAATAACGCACAAATCAAATTTACAACGGTAGCAAATCAGAGTGCGATCATTAAAATTACAATTGCAATGTTTCATCCGTCACTTTATAACCCTTATCAGAAAACCCTTCGGGAAACAAAAAGGTAAAATGGGTCTAATTTAATCATAAAAATTCTAGTGCCTTCGCATGAGAATTCCATCAATGGAATTGCGAAACGTATTTCAACATTTATTTAAGAGGATAACCTACTATTTTCGATTTAATAATAAAATGTTAAAGCTCTTTACATGATTGTAAAGAATTCAATTAATTTATTCATTAATCAATAAATAAGGGTTACTAAGTGTTTTTTTACACCTTTTTTCTTTAGTTGTGGTGGTTTGAATTAGAACTTCTGATATTCCTAGTTGTTATGCGTCTATCTACGATATATTAGTAGTTCTTGTACAGGTCTTCGAAGTTGGAGAGAAAATAATAGGTAGTTGTTTAAAAATTCACTTGGTTCGTATTACTTTAGTTTTTTTTATTACCCGACACTCAGCTATTATAAAAAATAATGTGGAAACGTAATTTTAACAGGTTTATATATAGGGTTCAGTAATAAGCACGTTTGAAGTCGGGGAAACCCAGAGCTCTTCATTGTCGTTAACCACGTTGAAGAGTGATAAATGAGAAACAAATACAAGAAGTTGGAGAGGTTATCAAACTTGTTTCCACCGTCATTGATGCAGCTTCTGTTTATTTAAATGAATGTAAAGTGGAGTCAAGATTTTTGCGAATCGGTGGTTGTACTGCCGAAACCAATTACAAAGTCCCAGGAATTATCATAATTGTCGGCATGTTTTTAGGATGAGCTGGTTTACGATTTGTTACAGGTTTTTCCGTTGAGACTTTTTTAGATCAGATAATACAATATGTCCTAAATATTGGAACAAGTCCTTTCCAAAAGTATACTTTTCGATTCCTAGTCGGAGGTCCTATTATAATCGATACTTGTTCTGCTACTCTCTTGATGGAACCAAATTTTCAAATCAGGAGAAGTAAAACTCTTGTTATGTTCCATTTCTTTAAATGGAAATGGAAAGAAATGAAACATAACAAGAGTTTTACTTCTCCGGAGGTCCTATTAATCGAAGCGTTCGATGTTGAACGCTAAATGCGGAATATGCTCCTCTGGTAATTTGGAAAAGACGCTGATATCACCCAAGTACGCCATTGTGAATTCGAGGATCATTTTGGCGAGGACATAGGCCTTTGGAAAATGGTAGGAGCATCCTTTTTAGCGACAAATACGCGTAGGCTGTTGCTAGGTTCAATCATTCCCGGCGCTAAGGGATTTACTTAATTGTTGATTTCCTTCTTCCGAATTGACAGGGTATAGATGTATATGAATTGATTTATTATTCGATTCAATTGTATTTTATGTTCTGTTATCCGTGTCGGATGTGCGAATTAATTCTTCGTTTGAAACGTAAGACAATCTTTTGACAAGCTCTTCGAATTCGGGCAGAGGTTCCATATTTTCTCAGTGACGTTAATCCGTCCATTATATTATTTGACATAATTTCTGTCCAATGTAGTTCCGTCTATTACAGCATCGATTGCATCAAATCATAATCCTGACGTTATGAAGAAATCTTCTTAAAATTGCTGTGACCCAAGCTTGAATTCGCATGTTGAAACATGTAATTATCTCAGACTAAATGTATTGTTACCTTAACTGTCCTTATGTTGTGTGCAAATTCAAGACGGTATATCCGTTTCGATTTTGAAAATGTCTAGCAAAAGAACCAGTTTGTTGTTTATATTTGTGATTGCGCCGCAGGATGAGTCTGATGCCATGATGGTGGACGTGTCTGATGCCTTGATTGATATGTGCACTTGACGCCGTCAAGGTGTATGCGCCAGGCGTCGTTATTCTAGGTGCGGATGGCGTCGTCGATTTAAGTTATGGGCCTGGACTGCCCTTGGTGAGTGTGTCGTTTGTTTTCTATTATACGGGGGAGTGATGCGGTGGTCGCAAGCAAAGTGGGTAGGTAAACATGGGGTAGTCGACCCGTGGTCCACCTGAGCAGAATTTCTCCGTCGAGCATTGAAGCGAGCAACGATTTAATCAAACATCCTCTGTAAGTCCACTCCATTTATTTAATACATCTTCATATTTCAACATTAATTAATTAATAATGGCCAAAAGAAAATAGATTTAGATAAATCCCTTCCTACATTTCCTGCAAAATGGTGGTTGATTCTTTGCATATTGGTTTCGCCTCTGTTCGGGCTGTTTTGATTTATCTGGCTGCGTGTACGACTAATGTTTGTCTCGTTTACCATCGAACATTTTTTTTGGAGGATGGTACGATGAGCAGAATATACCGGACAGAGTAGGCTTTGTTTCGGTTGTAGATGTCGTCTCCATCCTATCGATCTGGATTAACGCTATAGAAATCTCTCGTTTCACAAACTCCGCTACAGTATTTGGTATTTGAACAAGTGTTTATTTACTAATAATTAGAAAAAAACACGAAAATATTTCGTTAAATCTACAACAAATGAATCTTTTTAAGACTACAAGAAACAAATCACTTTTGAAACAACTACTTCTCTTAGTTATTTAAAAAGTGATTTGTTTCTTGTAGTCTTAATAATACTCATTTTTTGTAGATTTTACGAAATATTTTCGTGTTTTTTCTAATTACTAGTGAATTTTCTACAAAGTATGGACTTATATTAATGAAGTTGAAGTCGTTAAAATTATCAATAAAATAAGCTCCACATCTATTGGTCACGACGGTATTAATATATTAATGATTCGTATGTGTTGTCCTGTTGTTTTGCCCTACTTAGTACATATTTTTAACTCCTGTATCCTAGACTCAATTTTCCCAGATAGTTGGAAATTTGGAATTATTAAACAGATACCAAAGGTAACTAATCCCTCGGAACTTAAATATTTGCGTCCTTGGAGTATATTACCTACCCTCTCAAAAATTCTAGAACGAATAATGGCGGATCAACTAAATGCATTTATCGATGAAAATAAAATTCTGCCACAACATCAGTCAGGCTTTAGAAGGGGTCATAGTTGTGAAAGTGCACTACTTAGCTTGACTGATGATATAATTACAGCCACAGATTGAGGTAATTTGACAGTGCTAGTGCTCCTCGACTATAGTAAGGCTTTTGATGCAGTATCTCATAGCAAATTGCAATTCATTCTTAGACATATCGGACTGCATCAAACGGCAATCAATTTAATTGACAACTATTTAAGCAATCGCAAACAAGTAGTAAAACTAGACGATAAGATATCTAACACTAG
Source organism: Ontholestes murinus (assembly GCA_963969525.1). Lineage (NCBI taxonomy): Eukaryota > Metazoa > Arthropoda > Insecta > Coleoptera > Staphylinidae > Ontholestes > Ontholestes murinus. The sequence goes on along the minus strand of OZ018393.1, from coordinate 45,439,531 downwards.
GAGCATTAGTAGAGGTGTGCCCCAGGGGTCTATTCTTGGACCTCTTCTATTCTCGATATACACCTGTTGCATACTTGATACATTAAAACACTGTAATGCACACATGTATGCAGATGACTGCCAATTATATTATTCGTTTTTGCCAGAATCAATACAACTTAGTGAGGAATATATAAATAAAGATCTTCAACGAATCTCACAAATTTCAGATATGCTGTACCTAACACTGAACCTCCTGAAGTCTTCATTTCTGGTTTTTGGAAAGAACAAGCTGTGCCAAAATATTTGCAGATATACTTAACATAAAGATGAACGGTTTAAATATTAAATATTCTGATCATGCTACTAATCTAGGCGTCATAATTGATAACACTTTTCGTTATAGAAAGCAGATTAATAAATATATTTCTAGAGCTTATTTAAATTTAAAAAATCTATATTCCCATAGAGCTTATTTAACTGTTAAAACAAAAATTTGTTTATGTGAGAGCTTTGTTTTATCCCACTTTAATTTTTGTTCTACTCTTTATGGCCCAGCAATAGATAAAATACAAAAAGTCCAAAATGCCTGTCTGCGGCTAATTTACGGAATTCGTAAATATGAACATATTTCCCACAAATTAGCAGATGCTGGTTGGCTGAATATGGAGACAAGGAGGAACGTTCAGGCTATATGTCTCTTTTTTAAGGTTATTCATTTTAAAACCCCTCCTTATCTTTATAATAAAATCACTTTTAGGGATGATGTGCATAACATCAACACTAAGTTTAGGCGGAAAATTTCTCCTCCTAAACACTCAACTGCGCTCTTTGAACGATCGTTTTCGTTTCATATTTATAAATTATACAACTCCAATATTGATGTGTTTAAATTGCATAATATTACTACTCTCAAAGTAACTCTGAAGACATGTACATTCTTCAGAGTTACTTTGAGATATATATCCGCACAGCGATAAGCGATAAAGATGTATTTTTTGCATGCTTAAATATAACATAATTTGGTTTTGTATTAGTGATAAGGCATTTCTAGTTTAATTTTAATTAATTACTATTATATTACATTGAATAGATTTTAATATCTACTCAATTCTATCAATTTTTTGTTTTATTATTGTGAAGGTTTGGATGGTAGACCAGTAGGAGTATTTCACTCCATACTGAATCCCACCTTATGGTTCTCTTTATTTGATTGTTTTCTTTCTCTTAGTATTAATATATTTTATAGTAAATTTCATTTAAATGAGAATAGATTATTATTATTATTATTATTATTATATATTTTATTAAGTGTTTACTTATTAATTGTTCTTACTTACTTCATCGAAAGCGATGAAAGAAGGGTTTACCAATTTAATAAATAATTAAGCCGTTATTTCTTCGTAGTTATCTGCATCAGCAATAACTCCCCTCTTGTGAAGCACGTAACCCCCACTCTCTATGATGACGGTATTTTAGTTAAGATTTCCCTCTCTACAACTGTTTAAGCTAAATATATTCTTCCTTCTCTTTCCTATTTTCTTCTAAATCTCAGCTTATAGTCCGACCATACATACTGCTGTTTCTTGTTTTACTTCGCTTTTCCACCTATTCCTCCGTGAAATCTTTATTCACTCCCCTTGAAATTCCGGCTTCTATTCCACATCAAATCCATTGTTTTTTCTACATTTTTCGTCCATTCTAGTAATGACACTTCTATGTATCTCTTCCTTTCCGCCTTTTCTCAGCTTCATTCTAAACATTCTTTATTCTTTACTACTTATTTCTAGCTGTCGTCACATCATTCTCTGCCCATCTGTTCGGTATGCATTCCCTTATTGCCTTTCTTACTTCAATCCTTCCATTTCGACCTTGGTCATCGAACCAAGTACACATTTCTCCACCTGTTCTTTATACCCCTAATAGCATTTATATCACTATTTAATTTCTCACATACTGCTCTTTGCTTCGCTTCCTTATCTTTGCAAATCTGTATCTCTTTATTTCGTAATAAATGGTTCAATATCATTACTTTTTCCACTTCTATTCTTCTCACTTATATCTTGAAAAGTAATCAATCACTATTGATATCTGTGACCCAATGTATTATTCCTCTTTCCATTTGTGCATCTATTTAATAATTATCTTTTCCATCACCCACTACTTCATCTTCTTGCTCTTTTTTGTGAGAGGAGGAATGGTTTATGCACCGTCTCTTCCGCAGAGGTGTGTGGGACTCGTCCTGTTCCTTCTGATCAAGCCCTACCCACTAAACCTCCCCTCTTATTCTCTAGGGGAACCGGTGGCATCGCTGGGCATTCTTCGCCCGGAACCCCCTACCTCAACCTTTACTGTCCTATTTGTGATGGTTGCCGCGCCAAGTTGGCCAGGACGTCCCCTTTGGTGGTAATAATCTTCTTGGCCGCGTGTGCCACCGCATCCCATTTGTCGTTGCCCGACAGCATCGTGGGAACCAGATTTTCTACGGAGATTGCTGTCCCCAACTCCGCATTCAGCCGCTCGCGTTCCGTGCGCCACTTGTCGCACACGAATAGAGTGTGATGTGCATCGTCGGTTGCTCCTTGGCACCAGTCGCAAGTCGCGTACTCAGCCTTTCCGATACGGTGGAGGTAAGCCTTAAAGCAGCCATGACCCGTGAGCAGTTGGGTGAGGTGGTAAGTCAGCTCACCGTGTTCCCTCCGGATCCATGGGCCCAGTTCGGGGATTAACCTTTTGGTCCATGACCCGGACGTGGTCGTGCTCCACCTGTCTTGCCATTCGTTTTCGAGCTCGATCCTAGTGTTTGCCTTGGCTGCCTCTCTCGTGAGTCCTCCAGTTACCAGCTCATGAATGCGTGAACTGGCTTTGACTCTTAGGTCCGGTGGTGCCATGGAGGACAGCACCTCTAATGCTGCTGTTGCGACCGTACGATATCCCCGTGCCACCCTAAGTGCCGCCGGACTCATGGCGCTGCCTAGTCGGGCAACATTCCTGGCCGAGCCGAGACATTCTGCCCATGCTGGGGCGGCGTACAGTAGTTTGGACGATGCCACCCCCATAAATAGCCTCCTCGTGCCCTCCGAGGGACTGCCCATATTGTTTAGCAGGCGTGCGACGGCTCTTACTGCCCTAGCTGCCCCTGCCGATGCTTCTCGTACGTGGGTGCTGCAGAGTGGGTTCGCTTCTAAGAAAACTCCCAGGTACTTAATCCATTTGGTGACTACTATTTCCTGGCACAGGAGTTGTATGGTCTCGCCGGGCACGCGTCCCGCCTTCGGGCCAGCCACGCCGCAGCTGTCTTCTCGGCGGCCACGTCGAGTCCTGCGGCAGTCAGCCACTCTGCGACCATCCGAACTGCGCGTCGAGCCGTTGCCTTTGTGTCCGCGAGTTCCCTCTTGCTGACTACGATCAGGAGATCGTCGGCGAAACCGATTATCTCGGCCCCTTCTGGTAGCGGTAGGCGAAGCACGCCGTCGTACGCTAGGTTCCACATGAAGGGGCCGAGTACCGAGCCTTGGGGCACCCCGCTGTTTGTATTGGACCGCTGCTCAGCGCCTTGCTCCCCGGTGAATAATAGCTCTCTATCAGTTAAGAAGTCACGTAAGATGTTAATAAGGTAGCCTGGCACATTTCTGTCTAGTAGCGCCTGCAATATATTGCGTCTGGGGAGGGTATTGAAGGCAATGGTGGACCAAAAATATAGGTGGTGTCTCGTAGTACTTCACGACGTGAAGATACCCTCCAAATTTCAATTCGATCGGGGTAAGGATGCCCGAATAAAAACGAATTTTAGTTATTGACCTTGTGACCACGTGGCCACGTGGTCCAACGAAAAGTCCTCGATTCGCGATCAAATTCCGTAGGCGTAAACCTTGAACTAAGACTAACACCTACCTAATCTAAACTTGTACTAGGGTCTCTGTCCGGGCCACCTCAGGCGTGCTTCTGAGGGGTTAAGGGTCCAGAAGTGGTAAGTAGCATAAATCCTGATGGAACACTGGGTTTACACTACACTCGCCAAAATTTACAAAAATAGCACAAAAAACGCCAAAGTTATTACCGAAAAACTAGGACACCCTGCGCAACACGTCCGCCTGCGTCCGCGTAGCAAGCATAATTGTAACCAATTATCCGGGTATCTTCTTTCAATAATTGTACCGTTATTGCTTATCCCTTCTCCTAATTATTTGCACTAATCTAAAATGGGAAATTTGTATTCTGTTATAAAGAACAGAAAATTATTATTATTATAGATCTGGCGATGGATAGTTGGGGTTGATTTTAATGCAGAATTAGGGGCATTAAAATCAACCCTAACCATCCACCTTCCGCCTGGCGATATAATAATAATAATGATTTTATGTTCTTTATAACACAATACAAATTTCCCATTTTAGATTAGTGCATAAAAACAATGGCATAAAAGTAAGGCATATGCTGTTATAGAACAAAAATGACATTCAGATGTGTACCAAGGTACACCCTAAACTTCCAATACTTCTTACATAATAATATTAATACATACATAAAACAAAAACTAAATTAAATCTATTTCCTTTCTTATTACATTCCAATTTTTATTAATATACAATATATACAATACTTCTACAAGTAATCAGTAGAAAGAAAGCAGTCTGCTTTCTTTACCCTCCATGAACTACACCTTATTCTCTTTCATACTTTCTTTCATTCCCGCTATTATTGAACCTTTCGCCCTTCCCATCGCTGCAGACTTTAGTCTATTTTTTGTTGACTTCTTATGCTCCCTGGTAGCCATCAATTTATTTACCCCCAATCTTCTTTTATCTACATTTACACTAAAAAATGTCCTTTCCAGGCTCAAACTTCGAAATCCTTTTGTCACACATCTTATTTTTAGACGTAATCATAGCTGTATTCCAAAACCCGATTGTTATAAATCGTTTTTATCCAAATCCATTCCGTATGTATCCATTACTTGTGCTACTTTTATTAGTTCTTTGTTTAATGTCTATTTTTTTCATACCCTTCTCTAAATAATTTTACTTATACCTGTCCCCGTTTATTGATTTTATTTTACATGCCCACTTAAAAAAATATTCGAACAATATAAATTTACAAACTACTTAACAATTTAGAGCAGGGTATATGTATCCCATCCGTATTCTGTTTCCTTGCACCTTTTCCTTTCTAGATATGGATCTAGATTTTTTTATCCCATTTTTTCCTTTAATGTTGAATGTTCTTTTCTCTCTTCCCTTTTTTCTTCCTACATTTGGGTTCAATAGAGTTTATGTAATCGTTGTGTCGAAACAAAATTGTATTCATTTTATCAAAAGCCAATAAGATTTCTAAGTCGTATAAATACGACTTAAGAATGTACTTACCAATTCTTATTTCTAACCTCTAAATATGTTAAACAGTCATAGCGAATTTCGAATAATTTAAATTAGAAAACATGAGTGAAGTATTAATAAAAATATAGGAAGGAGTTATTGTATTCTCTGAAAACCAATTGTAACAAAGCCCTTAGCTTTAGAACAAATTAAAAACCGCATACCAAAAATAAATTTAATTGAAAACCTGTGGGTTTTTTTGATATAACTTTTATTTCATGGCTCGCCTTTAGAGATAAATGATGAAGAATAGTTTTCTGTAGTGGTTAACATATACAAGTTAGATATTTTTTGTTTGACCACAGAGTCATTGAAAAGGAAGGGTTTGAGTGGAAGACCAAAGAATAACTATAACTAATAACTAAGGATAATTAAATAAATAAATATGACATTCTTCTATGCAAATTTCTTCATACAAATAAATGAATTTGACAAAGAATTTCATTCTAGCAGTATAATATCTTCAAAATTTTGCTATACCAATTTAACATGATTTGTTTTACAGCTAACTATTTGCAGTCTTATAGTTAAGTCTTTAAACTTTTGTTTTCTAAACAACTATTTTAGAATTGTATCAGCTCCATTTCAAAAATATTTATTTTAAACAACGTGAAATAATTTAATTCTAATTTTTGATTCTTGAATTTTGGAGGCGTTTACTTCGTGGTACATTTTCGATTATTAAATAAAGAAAACACTTACATTGGTTAAATCATCGCGAAAAGTTTTTATTTATTTATGCCTTAACAGGGCAATAGGTCGTTGAATAAGTAGTGATTAATATTCTTGTATTCGTTGTCATAGTTACGATTGTAATTAAAAGTTTTAACTAACTAGACTTGAATTAATGAAAGACGTAGAACACCGATTTGTCGTTAACACGCACAGAACCGGTTATTTGGCACTGTGCCAATGTGTCCCATTCAAGCACCCCCCTTCCTTCCCTATGAAAGCAATAATAGGGTGACAGGGTGATAACACATATATAATGACACGAATAACAGTTTTTCATTTATGTAATTGCTTTTGCGGAAATTTGTCGGTGTGAGAGAGATAGGGTAAACAAAATCAATTGATTATTCGGGATTAGTGCGGGATAGAATGGACCGTGATTTAGTTCAGGTTCAATAAGAGATAGTCTCGTCGCATCAATCAGCGGATGAAATCGAACGAAATAAACCGGAGCCGCTCCCGGGTAACCTGGCTGCCTTCCTCTACGGCCAGAGTCGTCGTCGTCTGCAAATGCAGGAATTTGTGTAATTGATTGATATATTCCGAAAATAGTTCGACGGAAGATGATGATCGTAGATGGCGTAAGTAATTAGAATCAGCGAAATGTGATTATATAAGTTCGTCTGTAAACCAATCGTGAACTTTATTAATCATTATTAACTCGATTACATTTGATTGATAACGTATGCATGTTAAATTCACTTTTTTAACATCTGATTCTTGATTATTATCAGATTATCAAATATGCCGGCCAGAAACGTACAGACATTGACAGGTTTGATGAATCTCATTTTAATTGATATTTCGCGTGCTCCCCGATGTAAAATCATGAGCGATTCGAGTAATTGTCGATTGGGACAATGGCTGTGTATTTATCAACGATAATAATGGACATTCGGAGTGCTTTATATATATATATATATATATATATATATATATATATATATATATGTAAATTATTGATTACATAAGCTCCGGCCTCGAATATATATTTTAGTTCCCAAAGTTCATTGCCCGATTCTTCGTGTTATTTTAAGTGCATTTTAAATACTGCAAGACAATAATTAGTAATAACTGTAATAATGTATGTATTTTATACATAGAAATATATGTAAATTTGAATAAAAATAGGTACTGGCAGCTACAGGTAATGATGGGTTGAATGGATGAACTCCGCCTTCAAGTTTGGTGACTTAAATTTCAAAGTTATTGTAAATATATTTTAATTTGTATCATTTTTAGCCTTGTAAACTAAACTGAACTAAGTCGAGTTAAGTTAGTAGAGAAATTACTCTCTATAAAGATTAGAACTTTTGGTTCAATGAGAAAAACATGTTTTATTTAATTAAAATATAAGAAAAATTAATTTCACTCAGTGACAATATTACCATGGAAGAGAAAAAGGTTTAATATACAGGGTGTCCCAATTTCGATGCTCACCATTGGTATCTATGTTATTAGAAGAGATAGAGCAATGGTTAAATGGGGAATATTTTGCAGAAAACAGTGCCCACTTTGGAAGCTTCGAACAAAAACGAGCTAACTATGAAGTTAATGATACTGATACACGTTGAAATAATATTTTGCAGAACCTTACGAACAATTCCAGCACATCAGTTCGTCATGTAGCTTGGGAAACAAGGATTTCAAAATCTACTGTTCACAGAACCTTGAAGAAAAACAAGTATTACCCTTACAAACCAACAAATGTACAAGGTTTAAGTGATAATAAGATTACAGTTTAGTAGGTGGTACCTTCAAAAATTCAAAGATGACGCTAATTTTCCTAGGAATATACTATGGACAGATGAAAACGATTTACCAATTGTGGAGTACTCAATAGGAATTACTATCATAATTGATCTACTGAAAATCCACATTTGGTAAATCGAAGAAGATTTCAGGCTCGATTTAGTTTTAATGCCTAATGTTGTTTAATTGGTTTGAAATTTTGTTTATATTTTCATTTTGTTTTTGAATTCTTTTCGTTTTAGATAGTCACTTAATATGTCCTTTCATCTTTGATTGCAATTTAACTGATAACAGATATTTGTAGCTACTAACAAATGAGATAATGCCTGGTTTGAGACAAATTATTAATCCCAAAGACCTGAAAAATATCTGGTTCCAGCAAGATGGTTGCCCGGCCCATAGCTCAACATTTGTTGAGAGTAAACTTTAATGAAAGAGTGATTTCAAATAATGGACCAATTCAATGGCCTGCAAGATCATCTGACCTTACACCCCATTGACTGTGGAGTACCACTAAAACCGAAGTGTTTAGTTTTGAACACCAGAAACTCGGGAAATTTTTGAATAAAGAATAATAGATGTGCTATCATTAGTAAACAGAAAAACACTACGTAGGGTTTGTAATTCTTATAGAACAAGATGTCAAAAGTGTGTGGAACAGAATAGTAGTCATATTGAACCATTTCTTTAAGTGCTTTTTATTTCTATAATTTCACTTTCAACTGTGATATTTAACATTAATTTACGTTTTTATTAATACTTTGCTTGTAACTAAAAAATGTTCATGCATGTTATACATCGTTGAAAAGCACTTTTTAAACACTATCTAATATGGCCACCATAAGAAAAACAAAAGATAGCGCTAATAACCTGGAATGAAATGCGAATCGGGGGTTTCTGTTTACACCAAAAAATGTATCTTAAAAAAATGTCTGAATAATGTAAATGTTTAATAGAGGTTGCGTTAGGCGTTATCGAGTTATTGAGGAAAATTAAAATTGGCAAATTTTGGTTTTTTTTCAAAATATCTTAAAATTGAAAAGAGTTAAGGTAAATTTGAAATAGGATTTGTTATGAGCACTGTTTTCTGCAAAACATTCCCCATTTAACCGTTACTCTATCTCTTCCAATAACAGAGATACCAATGGTGAGCATCGAAATTGGGACACAGTATATATACAGGGTGATTCATTAAGGGTGGCCACTGGCCGTATCTCGGAAATCGTATATCCTAGAATTTGGGGAAAAAAATTCTAATGACATAATCGGCCAAAAGAAGATGCGTTAAAATATTTTTTAATGCGTAGCTTTCCGCTAGGAGGCGCATTTTATCATTTACATAATTAATTTGCGGTTTTTATAAAATATTACCGCATTAAGGCTATTGAAAATTATCAAAATTAGAAACTACTGTACTTGGTTCACAATTTTTGCTTAAGTCATTTTTTTCTATCACCTACAGTTAAGTAGTGGTGGGGGAAGTATACTTTTGTTTACAGAAAATGGTCTGTAACTTCCGTATACCTTAACCGATTTTCACAAGCTTAGGCTCAATGGAAAGAGTATTAGAAGTTGATTACAAAAATAAATAACATTAACACATTTAATCTATGCGCTGGCAACTAGAGGGCGTTATGTAAAACTTAACCCTATTTATGTATTTTTCTCAGAAATATCAAATGGAATGATATAACTCGAAGCAGCTTACAACAAAGAAAAGAAGATATTTAGATTTTTAAATTTTCGTTGTTTTCGAAGTGTTGGTCCACCCTGTAAGGTGTAAATGAAAATATATGGCTAAAGTTACTTTTAGAAAAAATGTCATATAAAAACAAATGACAACAATATTTATTAGCATAATTAATAAAAATAATAAAACTTATTACCCATAACAGAAATTTACAAAACGTTGTAATTTCTAAAAGCACCCATTATCTAGTTATTTTAGAAACTCAAAATGTTTCCCCTTATTTGCTGTACCTACACAAATTCAGTCCTTTTAGAGTGAAATTTTATCCTAGATTCCTTAAAATTTCTTCAATGGTTTTATATGGATAAGCTGTAACGAGTATGTCAAACTATTTTCCTGGGTGATGTTGTAAAAGTAATCAAGTCACCTTTGGAAATGACATTTCTGTTTTGTGATTGTTTATTTATAATTTGTTTTTGCTGTCAAAGTTAATTTGAACGTTTGAAAAATCACTTTCTTATAATGCTTTATTTTTCAAATGAAGAAGCATATGATATACTAGCAGTGTATTTTGAAAGTCTACATTTGCAGTCATTGCTGAAAGAGAATATGGATTACGATTTCCTGAAAGACGGCGTAATTCAAGAAAAGTTTTTAAAAGACTGGCAGAACGATTACGAAAAACTGGCAATGTCCAACCTGTTTCGGTAAGAAATAGGGTACGTAGAAGACAAAATGAAGAACATGTTATTAACGTCTTGGCATACGTTAACGCTGAACCGCGTGCAAGTATTAGGGAAATTGCAAGAGATCTAGAATTAAATTATTCTTTGGTGAATAGAATACTAAAAGAACATAAAATGCATCCTTACCATGCTGTTTTACATCAAGAGTTAAAAAACATAGATTTTGATCAACGACTAGATTATTGCAACTGGTTAAAAGGAATGTTAAATGATAATCAACAATTACTATATGCAATATTATGGACGGATGAGGCTACATTTTCAAGCTCTGGTAAAATTAACTTGCACAATATCACTACTGGTCAGAAACAAATCCACACTGGCAGAGGGAAAGTCAATTACTAAAATTGCTGGAGTATAAATGTGTGGTATGGTATTTTAAATATGAAGATAAAAGGACCTTTTTTTTTGAAGAAAAATTAACGGGCCAAAGGTACTTAGATTTTTTAACTAACGATTTGCCCATCCTCCTAGAAGACGTTCCAATTCGTAACAGATTAGACATGTGGTATCAACAAGATGGTTGCCCAGCACATTTTGCCGCAGGTGTCCGAAATTATTTAGATATTGTATTTTCAAATAAATGGATTGAATGGGAAGTATTTTTCCATAGCCAGCAAGGTCACCAGATCTTACGGTTTTAGATTTCTTTTTATGGGGTAGAATTAAAGATTTGGTTTTTAAAACACGTCCAACTACACGTGAGGATATGAAAGAAAGGATTCGGCAAGCAGTAAGAGGTATTTCTGGTGCTGAAATTGAGGCCAGTGTCAATTCCACTATAGAAAGACTGAATTTGTGCATTGCAAATGATGGAAAACATTTTGAGTACATAAAATAACTAAGTAATAGGTGCAGTTGTCAATTTTAGTTTTTTGTATTTTTTTTTTTTTCATTAATTATGTTAATAAATATTGTGCCATTCGATTTAACTTGATATTTTTTTGAAATGTAACTGTAGCAGTATGTTTTCACTTACAACTTACAGGATGAACCAACACTTCGAAAACAACGAAAAACAACAACGAAAATTTAAAAAATCTAAATATCTTTGGAATGACAAGAGATATCAGTTTGCGGTTTTGACGAAACAATATGTAATTTCATTTTCTTTTTTGTAAGCTGCTTCGAGTTATATCATTTCATTTGATATTTCTGAGAAAAATACATAAATAGGGTTAAGTGTTACATAACGCCCTCTAGTTGCCAGCGCATAGATTAAATGTGTTAATGTTATTTATTTTTGTAATCAACTTCTAATACTCTTTCCATTGAGCCTAAGCTTGTGAAAAGCGGTTAAGGTATACGGAAGTTACAGACCATTTTCTGTAAACAAAAGTATATTTCCCCCACCACTTAACTGTAGGTGATAGAAAAAAATGACTTAAGCAAAAATTGTAAACCAAGTACAGTAGTTTCTAATTTTGATAATTTTCAATAGCCTTAATGCGGTAATATTTTGTAAAAAACGCAAATTAATTATGTAAATGATAAAATGCGCCACCTAGCGGAAAGCTAAGCATTTAAAAATATTTTAACGCATCTTCTTTTGGCCGATTATGTCATTAGAATTTTTTTCCCCAAATTCTAGGATATACGGTTTCCGAGATACGGCCAGTGGCCACCCTTAATGAATCACCCTGTATATGTTTTATATTACTTTGACATAATTGTAGTATGTATGATGTATTACAAAATAATGGTATCGAAAAATTGACCTTTTACGACAATCACTAATTTATTATTTTCTTTCATAACAGAACAACTAATTCAAAAGCAAACATGACATTTTGATTTTTTTTTTGAAAAGCTGAAAGGACTAGACTTACCGGATACAATTAAATACAAGCACGCGCTAAATTTGATTGACAAAGAAGATATCCAAAAATACGAGGGCTTCTGCACATTGTATGTTTTTTTTGTTATAACTTTCACTTATCTAAATGAATTAAATCCTCACATAACCCGTGGTAAAACATTTTTATTTTAATTAACCTTCAAATTACCTTTATTTGTTTTAATTGTATTATTAAGATTTACTTTGGAATCTTTAATGAAAAGTAAAATATAATTCCTTAAATCTAATGTAGTACAACAGGCGACAATAATTTTAAACCACAATTAAACCTATTGGCTATTTTTTTTTATATTTATAAAAACCTATTTTTAGATGTATTTAAAATAATAATACCTAAAAATGAATTTTAATAATAATAATATACTTTTTTCTTTTTCATTTTCTTTATCACTGCCACTTTAACGATTTATCGATTGGCAAGTAATAATTTTAATGCGATTAAAAACGGATTAAGCGCAATTTACTGCGCGGTCCTAAAATACTTCATTAATTTCACGAAAAATCCACAAAATTAATTACTTTATATAAACCGAGCAGATGAATGCCCATTATTTCTTTTACCCCTACGGGATTAAAATCGATCTTTTCTTCCCTCGTTTTCTCGCGCCGTTTGCGTAAATCTCAATGATGGACAGATAATCCAATTTAGAGGAATTACTTGATGGAACATTCGGAAAGACACTAATTAAGAAAATAAACGAATTTTCCGGATAAACCATATATTACATGAGCTGAATGTATCCCCGAGGAATGTGCGTAAAATACGCGCGAATTGTATTTTCGAAATTTAATTTCGTACACCTCTAAAATATGATGCTTTAAATTGTATTATTATTAATTTTAATAATAAATTTTACTAATATAAATAATTACAAAATAATAAGTAATCATGTTATTTGTAATAAAAAATAATTACTAAATAATACTGTTTTTAATTTATAAATAAAATAAATAAATTATCATTGCTAATAAATAATTTTAAAAAAAACATTTTGTACATCTACAATTAGCTTTATTAAGATTTATTAAGTTTTAATTATGCGCATGTTTATAGATTTACGAAGGATTTCGTTTATTAAATTAATAATTAACTTTCTACAGCCACTTTAAGGATTTCAATATATTTTAAATAATTATTACCGCGCGATGAAATTTCATGCATAATATCGTCACATGCGTTCATTTTTCCGCTTCCTACTCTTCGCGTCCCACACTTCAATTTCATCTTCACCACTTCCTAAATTAGTTTACTTCTCGCAGAGAGAAGTTATAAACTCTTGTTGGAGGTCCAAATCTCGTGAGGATCATTATCATCAAAGCAAAGGCTGTAAATTTTCTTTAGAGCACTTTACAGCATGCCCGAGTATACTTTCGTAATCTTTTATTCCGTTAATAATGCCGTCTGCGTTAATATATAATTTTTTTTTTTTAAATAAAGCCATGAAATGTAATGTTGATATTTTCCTAATTTAGAATTCTTTTGTAGACTGAATTCCTATGGATTTATTATAACAATAAGATATCTGTTTATTTGTGAATAAATCATATCTATAAAGGTAAACTAAACTTTTGTTTTATCCTACGTTATATATAATATAATAATAATAAGGAAACATAGGATGGAAATGTTTACTCTATAACACTATAAATAAATAAGATTCTATGGCTTCGTATATAATCTGAATAACCGTTGTCTTCAATTTTAGGAGTGTTGTTACATAATAAGTTGTATGTTAACATAAATATCAATTTATCTACTTCGCCATTTAAGAAAACATCTGATTGTACTCTAACTTATTAAGCTATACTATTAAATGTGTTATTATTTGCATAACATTTTAAAATTAAATTTTGTGTAAAATTATTATTGATTAAGTTGTAGTTAAGAGTAATAGCCGTTTGCACCGTGCGGAGCGCTGTCACCAAATGTGTGCTAACATGATCAGTTGTCTTTCAACTATCTATGTACAAAGTTACATTTCGCTAGTAATATTAATAATAATTAATGAGACGTCATTGCATTTGTCAGTAGTCTAGCTAAAAATTCACACTACTGGGATAACAGAGACATCATACCCAACCTCTTAAATAAATGTGTACACTCATCAGGATATTTAAGCCCCACTAAAATGCTGATTGCTCGTCTCTGCAATGCATTCGATGTCTTCCAGAGAAATGCACCGAAACAATTAGACCATAGTTATTATGCTATAGCAACTAGACTTTCTGAATTTCTCACTAAGTATATTTTACTACACAGACTCGTTTGAAAATTGAATAAGATCATATTCGTATTTTCATATCACTTTAACAGTTTTGGAAGCAATTACCTGTAATTTATTTGCATCAAATTACTCCTTAGATGTTGTAAGCGCGTTACTATTCATCTGTAAGTAATAGTAAAGTTGTGTACTAAGGTGGTATCATCTGTATATACGATGGAATTAATGTTAGGGAAACCATTGAAATATATTATAAACAAAAGGACATACTATAGATCCCTGTGGCACACCATGATCTACAAACCGCTTAGAAAAAAAAATTATCATCCACCTTTGCTGCTTGATATCTCCTAATGAGATACAATTTTATTAATTAGCAACTTACATTCAAAAACCGTAAGAGGACAATGTATTAATTAATAGATCATGGCTAATACTTCCAAAAGCTCTTGTCAAGTCAAGAAGAGTAACGATAGATAAATCACCTTTCTCAAATGAATCTATTATTATACTATTTATAAGGTTCAAGTTAGCATTAGTAATCTAGTGTCCTTTTCTAAATCTAAATTTGTGTCCATTAAATAGATTAGTGTCTTATAAAAACAATACAATTTGATTGTACATTCCAATATTTTGGAGAATACTGGAACAATAGAAATTGGTCTACAATAAAATCAATCAGCCCTATTTCCTGTTTTAAAAACCATTGTTACTTTCATTAGATCGGGAATACAGCTTGTTTGTAGACATGGGTTAATAATATGAGCCAAGGGAATTGTGGTAGTTTATTTCCAACATTTTATAAGATCAATAGACCAACTGCAAATGTCTTTGGATTTTCACGATTTCATTCCACATGTGAGCCACTAATATTTGTTCAAAAGAAAATTTAATATTTGGTCTTGTGGGAGGCATAAAAGCCATGGGATCGATTGGATCTTGATGGAGTAAAATTAATGATATTTTTTATCAAATTTTGAAAAACTGCACCGAAATCATTTGGAGATATACACTATTAATGGTTTGAGATTCCATGAAGAATAAACGGTGTGTTATTTTCAATTGGAGATATATAACTGGAACTTGCCTTAATCCATGGATTATTGCTATTAGATTTTATGATTTCCAACACTGCATTTTTTGTTATTCGAGTTGCTAATTATATTATCATTGGACTCACGTGTCTTAATAACCATTATGTATTGAGAAATAAATACATTATGGCTACTTAAGATACATATCTGTTAGATTTTATCTGTTAGATACAACTTGGTACGATTTACATTTTATACATTTTCCGGGAATGTGTTCCAGAATAAGGTGTAAAATATATTGTGAAAAGTTTCATATTTGATATTCGGGTCACTAATTCTAAAATTATTATCCCATTTAGTTAAAATAAGCTTTGAAACAATATAAACATTAATTGATAGCTTAGTTTCTCAACCTTATTTTGCTCACCGCCCACTTTAAGTATATGTTTTTTCCCTAGAGTCCCCATCTTAATTTTACTTACCATCTGTCGTGAATTTAAAACAACCATTGCCCCCTCACCCCCGAAAGTCTGGAGGAAGATTTTGGGGCAGAGGCAGTGCTGATGGTTGTTTTATGGCGTTATGTAGTACCATTTGCTTCCCCGCCGCCCGCTGCGCTTGTAGCAATGCCAAAGGGTTACGCCTGGGTTCGAATCGTCATTTCATGGTTTGTAGTTGGCAGTACATTGCAGTCCCTTATGGCCGTCGATTACGTAACAGCCTCCCTGTAGCACTGCAACCCGCGCTTTCCTTAAAATTCTGTAAAGACACACCGATATTCTCGCAGGGCTCGCTATTGTACTCGGCTTCAGAACCATTTTCCACGTGGCCTGACCCCGTAGATGCACGATCTGGGCATTTGCATTGCGCCCTCGTGTACCCAAAGACTCTGCATTTCCAGCAGGGTTCGGGCTTATTTGGTCTGGCCTGGATTTTACAGCTCGACCATCCAATCCTGATGATGCCTCTGTCGATGAGCCGGCGAATTCTGTCTGTCGGTCCTTCGGCAAGGGCTATCCTAAGATCTACCCGGTATTGCCAGATCTATTTAACTTGGATCTGCCCACTCTCCCTCAGAATACTTTCAAGGGCACCGATTATTTCCTCCTGGGTGGTATCCTCTTTCAGGAACCTAATCTCAGCGACCTCTTTACTATCTTTAATAATCTTTGCCTTTCCATCTCCCACAATGCCATTAATCTGTTTGACTAAAATCGCACCGTCTGTACTCTTCTTCAACTCCAAAACAAAGTTCCCCGCTTTGCTCCTCCTTGGCCGTAGTGACGGCCGCAGGATTCGGGCCTACGCCTATTTCCCTCTTGAATGTATCCAGCACTGTCAGGTAAGATGCGCCTTTCGTCTCTACCATGGTTCTTGTAGGGCATGACAACAGCCTTTTCCTGTCCGTTGCTCAAGGTTGCGAGGTCCGGGGCCGCAGCCGATGAGCCTGCAAACTTATGCTTCTTGTTCGCCTTACCCAGTCCCGCTCTTTGGTTGCCTTGTGAACCAGTAGCAAATGTTCCCACCTCCTGCCGTATATTTTTATGAATGTATCCGCAAAAATGTAATCAACCATTTTGCGTGTAGCGTCCCACGCCAGCCTGTCTAAACCTGCCACAATCCTTGAAATTGTCACCTTCAGTTCCTTTAGTCTATGAACACTTATATCGTTGTTCCTATGAAAGAGTTTCCCTAATGGGCTTGACGCTGAATTTCTCCTTTATGACGAAGTAGTTCGCCTTCCTTGCTGATCGCAAGGTAGACTAAGTCCCTTGGCTTCGCAGCCCCTCTTGGTTACTGGTTGGTTTTCCCTTGAATTTCACCGCCACGCCATTTTCCATGTACATATCAGCGGATAAGTAATGTACCAGGGGACAATCTTCCGGAGCGACCTTGAGGTCGCCCTCCACTTCCTCTGCCATGCTAAAGCAGTCTTTACCCCACCTCCTTCTCATTAAGATCAACGGCATGTAACACAATTTTCATTTTGTATATTTTTTTTATACCTTGAAAATAAAGATTATTATTATTTACACACCATATTCGCCACCCGCCTCCACGATGTCACTCCTGGTCACCATCGACCACTTGTCCTCGCCCGATGGCACCCCCTGGATCGCTTGCCCCAAACACCTATGTCGTTGTGCCTTTGGTTTCCATTTCACACAGGAGTGGTATTTTAGCTCCTCTACAAGCCTTCTGACTTCTTAACCCATCCCAATGAGCAGCTATGCTCTCGTGGACTATGGTGGAGGCGCCGGTGAATTTAATTAATTAATGGTCTCTTAATAGTGTAAGCGCATCTGGTGCGCCTACCGACAATATGTAGTCACTTCTACACACAGTAGACCGTGTCTGTACTGTTACACTAGCAATAATCTACCCAGCACACCGCGCACGCGCACTAACCGAGAATTATCTCCGACGCCAGAAGCTCCGTCATTGCTTCTGCCAATTATAATCCCGATCCCCTCATCGATGGCCAAGATGTCCCCGGATTTAATTTTGCCACGTGCTGAACCAAAAATGGTCCTATCGCCACAAAACTCCTTGGCACTAAGTTCAAAAATTCACGAAAAACGCCTGCGAAATACCACAGCAGTTGGTTGTTGAACGCGGAGCGAAGTAGAACACGTCCGTCTTCGATGGCAAACCGACTGATCCTATCAGCCCAGTTGGATAGATTCATTTCGATTTATCTTCTAAGAGAGTACTTATATGTTGATACTGTATCTTCAATTTTGCAAGAACGATTTACATATACATGTACTTTTAGTAGCTCGGCAGCTAATTATGAGCCCGACGATAATTTTGTATCCTCTATAGTGATAGACTTGCTTCATTGTTTAAACTATTATGTTTGTAAGTAAAAGTTTTAAATACGTTCTCTGGTTCTTCCGCTTTGAGAAACTTGGGAAGTTCTTATCATTGTTTGTTTTTAAATGTCGAAAGAATATTTGTTTTTTGTACTTTTATTTCACTGTCTGTTTTTTTTTCCAAAGGGTTCTTTCGCCACTCTTCAAATATTGATCTTAAGAGGGGAAACGATTTTAGATTTAATTACAGAAACTAATTAAATAGTTTACCTACCTTCGACTTAGCTTTAGAAGATGACACTGTTGTTGCCAATAAAGTAATATTAGATCTAAAAAACTGAATAAATCTATATGTTATTTCATAACGTAGGCTTTATTCTTAATCTCTTTAATGATGATATCATTATAATGCAAGATGTCCCTCAAATATTTAATTTCCACATTACCTTCATTTGTATCACCAGAAATTGCAGACTTTGGCAACTTGTTCTTCTCATCGAGGTTAGAGAGTCAATAACTGATCCTCAAGCACAAATTAGCGATGTTTTGTTGATTATCATAATGTGTTTGTAGTGCATCTCCTATGGCACACATTGTCACAGGAATAGCACTTCATTTTTATTTTATCGTTCTACTATTTCTAATACTCTTTCAAAAAGCGCTTCCTATCTTTAAATTAAAATAAAACAAACTGTGTGTGATATATTGAATTCGTGACGCGAATCCAAAATCTCCAATTTTCCATGACTCTGGTGCATAAATCAGTCTGAATTTAACCAATGGCATGGGTTATTTTGGCTTTGATGTGTGGCTTATTCGCATGGACCTGCGAATTAAGGAAACCCCACAAGAAAAAATCTAACGAGGTCAAAATTCTACAATCTTTGTGGCTATATAACCTCCACGTGAGATGACCATGCCCCCAAATCGCTCGTGCAGAATGTCCAATGTCCCATGATTTCCTGTTGAAATTACATGTCTTTGGTGTCCATATCATCCTATTCAGGCCAAAATAAGTGACAATCATCGACCTGTAACGCTCGCCATTCACCTTGATAGCCAGGTCAACGCC
Organism: Ontholestes murinus; assembly: GCA_963969525.1. Taxonomy (NCBI): domain Eukaryota; kingdom Metazoa; phylum Arthropoda; class Insecta; order Coleoptera; family Staphylinidae; genus Ontholestes; species Ontholestes murinus. Next base: position 45,420,255 of record OZ018393.1, on the reverse strand, counting down.
GTTCTCGAAGAAATATGGACCTATGATGTCGCCAGCTCAAAATGCACACCAAACAGTGACTTTTTCGAAATTGGATGCTCTTGGATCTCATCGCTGCAGATGATTTTAGATGAAAATTAGGGCCAATTTCCATCACACGTCATTGTCTATGGTCGTTGACCTTTAGCCCCTGTGTCAGTTGAATTTTGTACAGATGCAAGCCCAAGCTATGACGTAAAATTCGTCATGTTGTGGACGAGTTCGTGTGAGCTACGGATTTTCCTGCACACTCTCACGAACAGCGGCAATGTTTTTGGCAGATCTTGCGTTTTGTCGTCGTATGGGTGCTGGTTTATTGTTTATTGAACGTGCGGAACCTTGCCTGAACAGAACCCCCATTTTGATATTTGCTGTTGGATGCAATATCCGTCCATAGTGATTCTTAACACAATAAATATGTGACCTTGAGATATTTATAATCAATTGCAGGATGTGTATGGAAAGTATATTATAGATGAGTTATCTGTTCTACCTCGTAGTACAGACTTATTTCCTTCAGTTTATCATCTGTTTAAGAAAACTCAAGGACTTTTTGACAGGAAAGAAAGATCTCTCAATAGACTGGTCGCAGAGGAATATGAAGCTGGGACACAAAAATCCTCCATTTCTTTCTAACATGAGTAATCTCTTTGACTACTCATGTATTTCTTTCTCATATGTCCCTCGTTTCATTTTAATGATTCATTTTATCTGTAGGTTTAGTCAATATATCCTGTTCATTGTCTTGTCTCTTTTGGTTTTGTTTTCTATTTTTCTGAGGGACCTCATGTCCATAGCATTTATTATTTGTTTTTATTTTTCTATCATTATTTTTCTATTATTATTTCTTTTCTGACAAAGAAAGTGTTTTTCAGCATGTTAAATAGATTTGATAGCTCTTCTATTTTATTCCCTATTATTGTTTCTAGATATCTGTAGTGTTCTAATTTCTTACCATCTATGATTATTTTATTTAGTCAATTAATAATTTAATATTATATTAATTCTTGAATGTTGTCGGCGTTTACTTGTACCACTTTGATTAAAATTAAATAACACTTTTAACTTTGTTTTACCACAATAGTTATTAACTTTATCAAACTTTATGTTTGATAATGATCAGTTTATGATCGAAACTATAGTCACAGTTAATAAATAATTATTGTGGTAAAACAAAGTTAAAAGTGTTTTATGTAATTTTAATATTATATTATGTTGAAGGTTTTCCTCTCTTTTTGCCATTATCACTATGTTATCAGCAAATAGTAGCTTGGTAGTAATAACTCCATTTTCTAGTATCCAAATTTTACTGCTTTGTTTTTTATTTTTCATTTTCTTCCCTAATACTAGTGTAAGCTTAACACGCTTCTTTGTTTAACTTTTTTCTTTGTTTCAAATGTTTTTGATTGCACATTCTTACTATATTATTGTTCTCACTATACATGTTTTTAGTAGGTTTATATAAATCTTCTAAACTTATGTGAATTTCTCTATTGTTATTTATTATTTTCCGGCTTTATTATGAATATATTATCTTGCGTACTATTTCTTCTTCTGAATGCACTCTGATTGTCCTCGATTGTTTCTTCTAATTTATCTCTGAGCTTCTTTTCTGAAGTTCTTTTTAATTTGTTGCCTTGTCTTTGTTTATCTTCCCATGCCATATCTATTCTTTGCAAGTGATGGTCACTCCCTATTTCAGCCTATCTTTTACTTTCACGTTCTTAAACTTGTTTCAATTATTTTTGCTTATTAGATAATTTTCTATTACTGATCTCTTATTTCTGTTTGGTTGTGTTCTCGTAAATTTGTTAATGTGTTTAAATTTTGAGTTCTATTCAATATAAAAGAATAAATAAATAAATAATTTTGTATTGAATGAATAAATTGATTCTATTAATAAAAATATACATATTTCTATAAATAAATCAAATTAACTAGAGGCCTAATCTACATTTGCAAATTTGATTTAACTGTCGCGTCTTTTTACATTCATAAAAATATACAGCACTATTAGTGTTCATGTTAATTTAATAAATTTATAAGCATTGGGTTGGTAAGCAAAAAAAATAAAACTAAAAATGTATTGCAATGTTTATAATTTATATTACAAGAACACGACTTAAGTTTCGACTTTTAAAGGTCATTGTCAATTGAACAAATAAATGAAAACTTTTAATTAAATATATTTACCTACTACAATTATTTATTAAGCTTGATTTACTCCATACAAAACTTCATTTCTTTACATATTACATTAACAATTTTAGAAACATCTATAATATAATTTTATCACAAAAAAAAATTATTTTTGAATTGCAGAAAAATATTAGTTTACGTAGTAAAATATTTAAATATCTCAACGATGATTCTCATAGTATAATTTAGACCAACAGGAAGAACGTTAATACTAGTGTCTCTATCCACCACAATATCTCAATAAATACAGTATCTAAGTAATGCCCTTAATCAAACATTTTCTAGTTCTTAACTCTTAACTGATCTACGATTACGCTACTTTTCAATGGGTTTATTATATTATGTCAAGTTGACTAGAAAAATTTTGTTTGGGTACATTACTCAGATACTGTAGAGTGAACATTTAATTGAGATATCTTACAATTGATCTACCGCAATAAATGATTAATTAAAGCACTAATGGACGATGAAAGTATACAATTTAGAATGTACAAATTTTACCCCAAAATTAGCAAACAAAGTTTTTTCTTTTATATTAAGGTGTATAACTTGTAATTATGGTAATATGTATATGGTTGTATTACTCAGTATGTTATTAATTATATTTCTTATTTATTCGACATATAAAATTTTGAGCTTAATTAAATTTCAAATTTGAGAAAAAAGCATTTTTGCTATGATTTATTAATTACTTATTTCTCTAGTATCATCTTTTATCATAAAAAAAGTTAGATTTCATTTTCTTCACAGTAAGTCTAACTATTATTATTTAATCTCTTTAAGTAATCCAAGAAATAAACCAACCTATTAACATACTTGTGATTATAATATTATCGTATTTTTATGCAAAATAAAAATATTATACAAAATTTTATTATTAAATTAAAAGGAAAAATTAATATGTACATGTTATTAGAGTTAGTATCTGCTGGAATATTCCCAACTGGCAATCGATTGTGTCTGTCGTGTGAACAGTGAATATACATGTGGGTACATTTATCACTGAATAATAATCTGAACTATTTTAGGAATTACATAGTTTGACTCATCTTGTCTATCAAACAAAAGTATATCAATGCAAATATTCAAAATGCTGTAATTTTGGAATGTGTATTTTATACTATTTAAAGTAAAATAAATATATATTAACGATTCGTATATTAAACCAGGAATATATGTATTGCATAGTGTGACGAACATTAATTCTAAATATTTATTTTAAGTGAATGTTCCATCTTAACGCTTTTAAGCCTTTGGTTTTGAGAAAGGAACACATGTCATAGTGATATGGGATAAGCCAAAATCCCTCTCTCGGTCCATAAAGAACGTAGTCTTATTGTTATCCAGGCTGGGTCTTCCCTAAACCCAAGACAGTTTTAACCCTCGCACGTTATTCCCTGCGCTCAGTCGAACATTCAGATTTTCGTATTAAACTAATAATTAAGGCAAACGTCGTATCGCGTTCGAATGAATTAGATATTAACGGAAGAAACAGCACCACTAGATACTTCCAGTTGCGATTAAACTTGAAAAGAAAACGCGATCCTAATTAATACCGTTCCGCATTTCGTCCACGTCTCTGAGGCTAATTAACATTTACACTTTGTGTTTCTAGAAATCGGTGAAATATTTAAATTAGTTTCAATTCAATTACTCGCTGCGGGCCGCGATTTTAATTAAATCATCTCAACTGTTGAGAACTCATGGTTATCTCCGTCGGCCCCATTATATACATTTTTATGTACGCATGCACGGGATCATGATGAATGGGGGATTCTGGCTGAACGAAGAAACGTGGAAAATTTCTTTCTGAGTAGTTGATCCCCGTCCGCGTCTACTCGGAATATTAATATGTTTAGTTTCGGCGTGGAATGAAGAGGACGCTTTTAGAAATGTACATTCAGGTATTTGTATGCTGTGTGGGAAAATCGTTATTGTCATCCTGGATCTTTTCAAATGGGGTTTTGTTATTTTTAAAATGGTTTATAATTGAAAAGATCAAAAATAACAGAATACTTACGTTTGTAGTATTTGTATCAAAATAACGTCTTTAAGTCTGTTACATAGTAACAAATGATTTCAAAAAACGTTATTGTAGAAGATATGTTTTATTACAGATGTAAAAATAAGTTACCTGTATCTAATTTCTACGTTAATACCATGAAAGATAATGAATTATACAAAAGGTTTATATTTTAAATTACTAATATAAATGCCTGTAAACTATTACACTTTTTCATCGCCCAACATCAATTCAAAAGATTTAAAAAAATTAAATCAAGAAAAAATAAGGTAGCTTCTAATGTTTTAAATACATTTCTACTGATTATATAAGATTAATAATTAATTGAATCATTGTTGCAAATATTAATTAGTCCATGAACATAAAATATTGCTTTTTAGAATTTTCAAATTTTGTATATGTATCATATATGACATTATATTTAGAAAACTATATTTTCTATACTCCTGATAAAATGAATTTCGTCTTTAGCAAAAAATAGAGATAACTCGCTTCATTAAAAATAGTCGACGTCGTATCTTAAGTATACTTTCAAAATTATAAACACTAGCTTAAAATTTAATATTAAACACAAGTTAACTATTGATAGTGAATACATAGTGTTCGAAATATACATTTAGTGATTAAAATAAAATAATGAAGTAAAAAATATAACCGTGTTTATTTAATTAAATGGTAAACTACACATAACTCACACATTCATATTGGATATTAATGTACTAGCCCAAGATTAATGTAAAATATGATTAGTTTCGCATATCCATTAAAAATTATGTTTTAATTATAAATCCTATGGGCCTGGATTATAGTTCATTGCAGTGAAATGCCAATAATTGCATTACAGCCATGTTAACAATTACCAAGGCTTCACTTACACGCACCGCAGTCTACTGGGAAATGTGTCAGACTCCTGGTGAGGCCTCTTAATTATCATGTATAATGCATCCATTCACTTCTCGTATTAAGCTCTTTCAGTTCAAATTTCTCTAGAATTTATCTTTTAATCGTGACGTTAGAGCAACTACTAAAGCTTGAGATGTTTTAGGTTGATTGCTTTTGCAGATAAAATATTAAATTTGCAATAATCGTAATAAAATTTGGCCTTTATTATGTTTGTAATTTTATGATATAATATACGAGGGCCTGTCGGAAAATAGCACCTGTCTGGGAATATAACATAGTAACGGTCGCCAGCATAATTTTCATTATAAAAAAACTATTAACAAATATTAACGTTTTATTTATTAAAAAAAAAAACATACCTTAAACTACTTCTCTACATAGTCACCTCGTAAATTTAAACATTTGTCGTAATTTGTGACGTGTTTTTGTATCCCAGTCCATATTCCTTCGCAGTTAATGTAAACTTTTTTTTTTTTTTAAATCCTTGACTTTTGTAAATGGTAATCTGAAGAAGCTAAGTCTGACTATGGGGTGGCTCGTTAAAAGTTCTTCCATAATAACTAACGGTCATCCAGAACTCTCGTCACCATGAATCAGAGCCCTAACTTCACAACTAGTTCTTTATTTTCTTGAAAATTATAAACACTTGCATAAACAGTGTAGTAAATGTTGTATTTTAATTCATTTCACTTAAATATAAACAAAGTCACATAAATTAACCTTGAAATGAGTGTCTCAGTCCAAAAGCTTAGCGTTATTATGTTTTAGAAAATTTTCGCAATTTAGAAGAGACATTAATAAAAAAATTCTAGTAATTTGGAAAAAAATCCTCTGGATAAATTTGCTAAAAACTTGTAAATTATTATTTCTTTCATTTAGAGAAAAACTGCTAAAAAAATTATAAAAATCTTGTGAAATTTGAAAACTTCTAAGAAAATACTTGAAATCTGGAAAATTCTAAGATCCTCAAAGAAAATTCTCGCAATTAAAGTAAAGTATATTTATTTACGGATATCCTTTTTACAAAATTAATACAACACAGTTTTTCCTAAAACTTAAACCTACGTTATAAATCAATTAATTATAAATAATACTAAATTCTTATCTAATACACATAAATAACTTTGGCTACAAAATTACATTGTGAAATTCCAAAAATATCTAGTTCATTATGGTACTGATTAACCATATGTACAATGCGGGATATTGGACTATATATTGCATAATTTGTTCTATGAAATTCAACATTAAGCAAAGGCGCAAATCTTGTAAACCGTAATGGGATGTACAAGTTGAACATACTAAGAATAACAGAACTATGCTCTGACCCATTAAGAACTTCAAAAGCAAACATTAAGTGAAAATATTCTCTGCGAGATGTTAACATCGGTAATTTGAAAAACGACAAGATTTCAGGGTAATTATTACTAGCAAAAGTAATATTATTCTTAAAGCACAAATATTTAATAAATTTTCTCTGAATCAATTCTAATCGATCTATATACTTTATGTACATGGGTGACCATATGATACAGCAGTAATCCAATATGGATCTGACATAGGAAGAATATAAAAGAATAATACAATGATTGTTTCGAAATTGGGCCGTGTTTCTTTTAATAAATCCAAGCATTCTCAAGGCTTTAGCAACAATAGCATAGATGTGTTGCGAAAATGATAGTTGGTGGTCCATTAACACTCCTAAGTCATTGATTCTATTAACCGTTTCCAAACGTTCAGTGCTTATCCTGTAAGATGATGTGGGTATATCTTGTCGAGTAAATATTATCGCCTTGCATTTTCCTATATTCAATTCCATGGAATTGTTATGACACCATTCTGTGAGCGCATCTAGATCCTCTTGAAGCAGCATTTCATCTTGAGGGGAAGTTATCCAGGTATATATCTTAAGGTCATCTGCAAATAGCAAATATTTAGTCTTGAAACTATTTCCAATATCGTTAACAAACAAATTAAAGAGGATTGGTCCCAAGTGAGATCCTTGTGGGACACCTGAAGTCACTAGAAATGAACAAGATGCAATACCATTGCATATAACCTGCTGAAACCGATTTGTCAGGTATGATTCAATCCACATCAAAAGTTTTCCATCAAATCCTAAGCCCTAAGTTTACTTATAAGATGTTTGTGGCTCTCTCGATCAAAAGCCTTTGCGAAGTCTGCATAGATAGCGTGTACAGGATAGCCTGATTCAAAAGAACCCATGTTGAACAACATATTATATTTTTACAAGAATATTTAACAAATTCATTCACAAGTTTATCCAACATTTTCGGAATACATGATTGTATACTTATCGCTCTGTAGTTAATTGTGTTATTTTTATCTCCATTTTTAAAAATTGGGTGTACAAAGCTAGACTTCCACATTTTTGGAAAGTAGCCAGAGTTTAGAGATTTATTGAAAATACTAAAAATGGGTGCACTCAGAGAATCTTTACAATTTCTTATAAAAACAGGTGGCACACCGTCAGGACCGGATCATTTATGCATCTATCTACATCGTTTACTGTAATGGGTACATTTGTAAGATGTACCACTTCTTTAATGTGGGAATGTGTACTAACCAATATTGGGGTCGAATCTGCTTTATAAACCCTTGTAAAATAATTTGCAAATAGATTTGCAATTTCGAAGGAAGATGAGCCATTCATTCCATCTAAAGTCATAAATGTTGGAAGACCATTAGAATTTGACTTAAGCGATTTTACATATTTCCAAAAAGATTTTGGATTTAATAAAATATTATTTTCAGAATTATATATACAGGGTGAGTTTTTTTCGATGTTCTCTATGGGGATCTCGGAAACTATAAGAGATAGAGAAACGGTTAAATGGGGAAAGAAGTGTAGATTTACGAGACGAATAAAATTCCACTTTCAGAGTTTTCAAAAAAGTCAAGGGTAACTAGATATTTTGAAAAAAGTAAAAAGTGTCAATTTTTTCAAATCAATATATCTCGGTTATTATAACAGATAGACAAAAACTGTAAAGGACAAAGTTTTAGATAATTTTATGTAGATTAATAAAAAATAATCAGAAAATTTTTATCACCATTATTTTCCGAGATATGATGCAAACTTACATTTTTTTAAATGGAAACCATAGTTGGCGATGACCTCATTAAAAAGGTAATTTTTTTCTCTTTAATCCAATATGACATATGACATAGTTATTTCTAAAAATAAGTGAGTTATAGTCATTTTAAATTTTATTATAAATAAAAAATGGGTAGCCATGAAAAAGATTAAAGTAAAACAATTGAAGTTCTTTATAATAACAGCAATATTGTAATTATTAGTTTTACAAAGTTAAATAAAAATGAAAAACCAGCATAAGAATAATAATTTTGTAATTATCAAATGGCCTTCTGTATGTGGTATAAACCCATTTGTTAAGAGGATAATACGTTTCTTACAAAAATATTATGAACAGATGAATCGCGATTCACTAATTGTGGTATTTTTAATCGCCACCATGAACATAGATGAACTTAAGAGAATCCGCGAGAAGTTTCATCCATGGTGTGTTTGGATTAATAATTCTCGGTTTATATATTTTTGAAAGCTCATTAAGTGAAAATGATTACTTTCATTTTCTTCAGAAAACATTTGAAGATATGCTCGATTGTTTAAATTTATCATTACAAGCAAGATTAAAATGGTTCTAATATGACGGTGCTCCACCTCATAGCATGTTGGCTTTACAAATTATTTAAATGATGCTTTTCCTAGCTCATAAGTAGGAAGAAATAAACCAATCCCAGGGCCACCTAGATCTCCCGATCTGTGTGTTTTAGAATTTTTTCTGTGGGGTTATGTAAAAAACAAAGTATATGAAAAATCATATCAATCCGTGGAGGATCATAAACTAGTTGTTATTGAAACATTTAATTCAATTTACATAAGAATAGTCCAAAAAGCCATAAATTCAATTTTAAAAAGATATAATTTATGTCATAATAGTATTAATAGTGGACTCTGGCCATATTTTTTAATATTAAAATTTCTCTCCCATTGATATATTGATAATTACAGAATTACTTTATGCAGTTGTTTTATTTTGGTTTATCTCTGTAAAACTAATAATTACAATATTGCTAATATTATAAACAGCTGCAATTGTTTTACTTTCACCTTTTTCATGGCTACCCATTTTTTTATTTATAATAAAATTTAAAATGACTATACCTCACTCATTTTTAGAAATAACTATGTCGTATGCCATATTGGGTTAAAGAGAAAAAAATTACCTTTTGAATGAGGTCACAGCCAACTATGGTTTCCATTTAAAAAAAATGTAAGTTTGCGTCATATCTCGGAAAATAATGGCGATAAAAATTTTCTGATTATTTTTTATTAATCTGCATAAAATTATCTAAAACTTTGTTCTCTACAGTTTTTTTCTATCTGTTATAATAACCGAGATATATTGATTTGAAAAAATTGACACTTTTTACTTTTTTCAAAATATCTAGTTATCCTTGACTTTTTTGAAAACTTTGAAAGTGGAATTTTATTCGTCTCGTAAATCTACACTTCTTTCCCCATTTAACCGTTTCTCTATCTCTCATAGTTTCCGAGATCCCCATAGTGAACATCGAAAAAAACTCACCCTGTATATTCTTGGTGTTTCAAGGTAATTAGTTCCTTACACTGTTTTCGAAGTTCAGCAAATACCTCATAATCAACAGTTTCGCGACTATCTTTATATTTTTTATGCGCAAGCTTCTTTTTCTTAATAATATTTATAAAATCAGGCGTGAACCACACAGGAAAGCTCGACTTCCTGGTCTTTTTCTTTTTAAGAAAGGTATGCATGCCGGAATATAAGACTGTATAGAAATAATCGACACACTGGTCAATCGTAAGGCAATTAAAAATATCCCAGTTAAAAGAATTGAAGTAGTTGTTGACTAACTCATAAGGAGCATTTATAAAGCTAAATTCGGTAATTGTTTGACTTTCTTTTTCGTAAATGGAAAATGACATATTAATTAAGAGAGCCGGGTGATATTTATCTGGATATAATAGAGGTGTTGTTGCTTCAACGTTAACCGATTGATTTGCGAAACAGAGATCAAGGCTTACGTTGTTAAAATTTTTAATATTATTATACTGAGCAAATCCCAAATTACTTAAAGTGTCACAAATAGTGGTTGATTTTTCATCTGACACATAAAGGGAAAATTCTAGAAATATGGAGAAGTAATTGTTGAAAACTTGTTCAAAAAATGCTACTGAAAAATTGTAATAATCTTGAGGAAAATTTTCACCGTTTGGTGTAGAGAATTCTGGAAAATTCTAGAAATCTAAATGAAAAAATAATTTTTCGATTCCCTAACCGCCATCTAAGGAAGTTTGATGTACTTTAAAAACACCTTTTTACAAACCAACGAATATCTGTGTAGATTTACAGCTGTAACATCTCTACTGCACTAGAAAATCAATTTAATTTAATTTACAAAATCCTAAATTCTGGAATAAATAATGTTCGAATATTTTAAGATACTCGAAGAAAATTCTCGCAATCTAGAGGAACTATTGGAAATTATAATATTACCAAAAGAAAGTTCTCGAATTTGGAAAGGAATATTCTAGAAATCTGTAAAACAAATAGTAAGCAAAAAATGCTGCTAACAAATTGTAAAAATCATGAAGAAAATTTTCGCCATTTGCAGAAGAAAATTCCCCGCCATCAGAGGAAGAAGATTATTACAGTTTGAAAATACCTTTTTAAACAAATAGTTTTAAAAGGCCCACTTTAAGAAAAATATTTCATCATTTTCAATAAATGAAAAAATAACGTAAAGAGGAAAGAAAACTCAAAGAGAGTATATGAAACATGGACAATAAGAAAAACCATTGAGAAATACCTATACAAGCTAAACAAACCTCTACCTGCTGACACTGACTGACAACATTCTATAGACTGCAAATTGTCAATGTTTATAAACAAACAAATGTTTGTGTAAATTTACAGTTGCAAAATTTCTATAAAGTGTTAGTGTCGAATTATTATTATCATGTTACAATATAATGTGCAAATAGATTTTGATATTTGTTAAATTGTTTTCTTTACTGGCATCTAAAAATGGTTTGTTGTTTAACAATTGTCAATTTATTTTAATTTTTTCGAAATATCTAACAACTATAAATTTTCTTAAACGCCGGTGGTGAGTTTATATGATTGCACCTGAACTAGCGATAGCATCGTTAGTCTGGGTGAGCAATTGGATGGATGACCTGAATCATTCGCCATTGGGATATTGGCGCTCTAAAGTGACGGGGTAAAACCTTTAAAATAACAAGCTCATTTAAACAAATATAAAATAATTAAAAGACTAATTAATGTACTTGGTTTTGTTTCATTATTTTAGTGATAAAAATCAAATCAAGTGTTTCAATTTATCTTCTAATTAACATTAAAATGTTTCACCAATGGTTAAGTGAGAATTTAATTCATCGTAAACATAAATTACACAAAACACGACGGAAGAACCACGTGATCAATAGTCAAATACTACTACTATTATAATTTTACTTGACATAAGTAAAAACGACAAAAAGTACAGTATATTTATTATGTAAGCAAACTTACTTCAATTATTACCAGTTACCAGTATTTTCTATCATTCGTGTATAACTATTAAAAAATAACCAATTCATTCATTAAGCTGTTAGTAATTACATTTTTTACACCACTGGGAATTATTTAAGTAATGATTACTAAAAACAATGACTAACTAAATAATCTTAATAATATTAAAAAGAACTGCCGGATTAAATTTAGAACGTGCGAATTTTTAGTGTGTAAAATGAAACAATGAATCACATATGACAGAAAGTTAAGCTCTTTTCAGATACATGTAAAAAAACAAACATGTACGGAATTTATGAAAGCACAAACGTTTAATATTGTTATATTTCAGAATTACGGTCCACGAAACAAAGAACATATTTACACAAACCTCGCACCATGCACACTTTTATTATATTTTCCCTTGCGTTGTTTTAATCGATTATGTAAAATACGGTAATATAGGTAATCGTGCTAATTGTAATCTTATTTAATAATCTGAGAAGCCATATACGTTACGCTACATATAATGTGAATATACAGTGTGAATGTTTCCTTTAGAGATCACGATAACTATAAAAGTTTAAACTCACTAAACTTTTAACACAAAACAAAATATATACTCCTATATATTATACCTGATAAACTAAAAACAAAAAAATAATGATTATGAATATAAATTTATGTATATTTTATCTTAAAGATTTCAAATAAAAAACATCATGATGGCCTATATAGATTAGTGTCTAGAATTGCAATAGCATATTTACTGAATTAATCAATCAACAATAAATCTAGAAGTAACCAAGGACTATTACTTGTCTGTGGACGAATATGGGTCTAGTGGAAAATCATTGGAAAGCAGTGAACTCCGCTTGTAATTCTTTTGTACTGTTTTATGTATATATTTACTTAAACAACAGGAATAACTAAGCTAATAAAGAATAAAGAATGAGTTTCAAAATCAAAATAGATAAATATTTTTCGTATCCGATAGACGGATAAAAATTTTTGGTACAACTTTAAGTTAATTTTAATTCTGACACCTGTAACTTTAATAGATAATAAAATAAATTAATGTGCAATGTGTATTACCTTGTACACATAATTATATTGTGGATTTACATATCCATTTATCCTATAAATTAAAAACTTGTTAATTTTATATGGTATTAAATTAAAGAGTATTTAATGGAGCAATTTTCATTTATCTCAATTGTATCAATGTATATTTACCCACATCGCAAATAACTTAACTACTGACGTGTTCAGAATCGATTAAAATGTCAGTTTTTCACCTGCACCCCACCGGACTCCCTTGAAAGAAATTACTGTTGTGGCCACACAAAGGGATTGGTGTCGCTTACTGACGTACATACAATTGGCATTGTCGTAAATGGATCGAGTCAATGTTAGTTAGTAAATTTAAAGCTTTTCTAAATAAATCTAATTCCTCGCGTGTTTTTTTTTTACTTCATTTTAAATTTGTTTTGTGCTAAATTATTTCAAATCATAATTTATTTTTCTATATTCACAATTGCAACTAAAAAACTATATAAACTCATTTGCTTTTAATTTTGGATTGAACGTTAGAAATTCAGCGATTAACAATTGTACGTGATGTATCAGTACAATGATTAAAAATTTCAGAGAAATAGATCTTATCTAGACCAGAAATCTTCAAACTTCAGTCCATGTATCTAATATAATCAGTCAGTGTCATGAATTAGGGTTACGACAGCTAATGGTTTATTGTTTATATTACTGTTGTGGTAAGTTGTATAAAAAGATCCAGAATGATCATAACGCAAAAAATTAAACAAAATAATAAAAACTAACAAACACTTCAAATGAATCCTACTACATTACATCATACATGTTAAAACATATAAAGAATTAAACATACGAGGGTGCGTTTTTAAGTTCGCCGGTAAGGAATAGAAGGTAATGAAATAATATTACAAAAATATTTTTCCTTTACAATATATTCACCTGCAACCCTAACAAATTTCTGAGATCTATGAATTAACTTGTGACTTAACCTGAATAAAAAATGATTTACCCTTCTCTCAAAAATATGATGAAACTGCATCATTCACTTCTTCATCGGTAGAAAATTTCTTTCCTCGAGGATATTTTTGCAGATTTGGAAGGCGATAATAGTCGGTGGGAGCCAAACCTGTTCTATAAGGTGGTTATGCAAAGCAGCCAAAGCAACTCGACTCTTGTGAACAGGAGCATTTTTGTGCAAGAGCAGGACACCTTTGGTTAATTTTCCTCCTCTTTTCTCTCTGATAGCCTCTTTTAACTATTCTAAAATTGAAGCGTAATATTCTCCGGTTATAGAAACACCTTTTTTGAGGCACCTTGAATTTCTTAGGAGATGATGTACCCTTTTTGTGCCACTGCATGGAATCTGGTTTAGACTCAGGTTCATAGCGGTAGACCTAAGTTCAATCCCCAGTAACAATTCGGTCAAAAAAACATCCTTGTCTTCATTAGATTGGTTCAAAAACGTACGCGAACACTCGACGCGCTGATATTTTTGTAGCAGTGTAAGGCACCCATTTGCACTGACTTTTGACATGCCGAGATTATTATAGAGAACCTTAAAAATTGTTGTTTCAGATGCTCCTATCATTTCTACGAGTTGTTTTATCTTCAAACATGTATTCTCCAATACTAATTTTTCGATTATTTCGACGAGATCTGAAGTGGTGACCTCAACAGGCCGTCCAGATTAGGAATCGTCTTCAATTGATTCCCATCCTTGCTTTGAACACTTATGTGTGTTATGGACCAATTATTAAAAGAGATTTGAAATATTCATTGGTTAAGTTAGTAAAAATTATTTGTATACTCTATTTTGAAAAGTATTTTCTTACATAAGTAATTCCAATAACAGAAAAGAACTCACGAGTGAATTTACGCAAACAAATCAAATGAGATGATTTTTGTTTGTATCATTGCACTGTAAATCACTCATTTCCGTTAGAAGTTTTATTATATTATCGAGGCATATTTCTTCGACTACTGCAATTAAGCATTCTTTGATCATGTTTTGCGATTTTAGGAGCCACGCGATTCAGTATTAAATTTCGTAAATAAAGATTGCTGCGATTTCAATCTGCGCTTTAAATTGCCGTCTTCAAAATCCATGTATATTTCGGCAATTTTAAAAATGAATAAAAATATAGCACCTTCTTTACTAGATTTAATTGTGAAATATTAAAAGTTGAATTGAATCTTAAATATTTTGCATTTAATGTTTATTTTTCGTTTCATCTTCATACTGGTAGCAAGTCAAATCAAAATACTGTTACGAAGATACCATTTAAACTCACACAAAGTTTCTGATTAGCCAGTGCTACAAATACGCATAGGATGTGCACGGCCGTTTCCTCTGCTAATCCACATAGTCGACAAGTGGTGTTGTCCACTTTACCTATCTTGGAAACTTCCCTGGGCAATGTACTGTAGAAAGACTCTTACCTCCCTTTTGTAAGAGCTGTTTAGTTTTTCTTGACGAGAGGTCTATACATATTTACTTTCCCTATATAGTATATATAGGGGAAGTATTGTTTTCGTGCGAGAAAATGTCTGTGGGCGCTGTATCTCAAAAACTAATGATCCGATTGAGATGAAACTTTAAACTTAAGGTTTTATCGTTAAAAACTGGAACTGAAAAGCTTTTGGTGAATATTCAAAAACCGGAAGTGGATGTTTACTCGAGGCCGTTTTTTGTTTTTACGTGATATTTTTCTAAATATGAAAAATTTTTAAAAAAGGTTCAAACAAAAGTTAAAGGGAATGAAAAACTGAATAAATTTTATTTGAATATATTTTTCATAAAATTCTTAACTTTCGAGAAAAAAATAATAAAAATTGAAAATTTTGAGATTTTTTGCCAATTGCTATTAAACTATTGGAGCTACATGAAATTTATATAACAAATAATTGTAGATAATTCAAAATTAAACAAATTACTAAGAATATTCTTTTTGCGTAAACCTCATAGTTTTCGAGAAAAATATAGGGAAAGTACTATGATGGCCACATCACCATTTTTTGGTTAGAGTCTGACCTGATGTGATTATCCAATGGCCTTTGCACTTTTTTTCCACTCTTGGACCACGCTCTTCCTGTGTGTTTTTTTAATAGCTTTATTATAGTCGCAGCTCCTTCCTTGGCAAATACATCGACATATCCGTTGCCTATTAAACTTGCGTGCCCTGGTACCCACATTAGAGTAAACTTGTTATCCTTGCGTAATTAGTTCTCCAATTTGTTTTAGAATTAAAGTTGTATGCTTTAAGGTTCATAGTACCACTGTAGCTTTTCAGATTGGAGGATTGCTTTTTCTAGGTACGGGCTGAAATTAAGTTTCATATCGAGTATTAAACCTAGATTTTTTACCTCATCTGAAGGCAATTTCTTATTCTTTCAGTTTGGGAGCTTCGATATTCAGCTTCCTACGATTAGCGAAAAGTACCACCACAGTTTGGCTAAGATTAGCATTAAACCTTCCCTCAGACTACTACGGTATTATGGGCGCCTTCTGTCCATGAAATGATGTTGATGGCATATTAAGCATTTATAATAATTGTCGTTGGCGTAACCTTCGGTACAATAACCCTTGTCGATCCCAGTCGTCAGGAGGTCATCCACCACCATACACCGTAGCAGGAGCGATAGAAACCCGCCTTGCGAGCACCCTTTTGCTGCGGTTACCGTTTCTGATTCACTTCCTATACCTGCGGCAATCTCACGGTGTTTAAGTACAGCCTTGATCCACCATGCTGTGGATATGTCGATGCCCTTTTTCGCGGTTTTGAAGGTTTTGTTGTCAAACGCACCTTCAATATCCACAAAAATAGCTAGTGTTGTGAGGCAATGAAGTGCATTTACTGGCCATGCAATTTTTTTCTCTCATCAGGTTTTTTTATTTGCTGTTGGAGTGGTCTTTGGACAGGACTTTGTGTGGCCTGGCTGCATCAGAAACTCAGAAAACTCCCTCACGGAACGTTCTCCGTTTTCTTTTCGATTTTATCAACTCCTGCCTGCCTAGAGGCAACCCAGTTTCCATGTTTCTTTGTACTGTTGAAAGTTTACCTGGCTTGAATCTTGATGCGACCTAAATCCTTGTTCAACTAGGGCACGTCTCTGGATAAAGATCTACTCTTTAGCGGATAACTAGATTCACACGCCTATGGGATTTTATTTCTGAACAGAGCCGCTGCTGTTTCCAGCTCTTCCGTGGTATGGATGTTGAGGCAGAGATCGTCGGTTCCCTCACTTAAATACTCTCTATATAGGCTCCAGTCTAGATTCCTCGGTTTTCTACACTCCTTTGTGGCCTCAATGTCGAACTCAATCTGCTGTTTATCTGACAAAAAAAGATCTACCACACGTTCCCAATTTTGAATTGAATTTTGACTTACTGTGAATCATCAACAAGAGTGTTATCCAACACCTTCTGTCTCAAAAAGGTAAACTCGCCAGCTCTATTAATAATATCTAAATTTAATACATTTCAAAATGACATGAAACGTCAAAGAAGAGTCTCATACAAAATAAGCAAAAATAAAATGGCAAAAATATACTGCTGGTGAGGATACCATCATCCAGTAATATGGGTCTGAGTGAAAGAACACTACGTGAACTCTGCCTGCATGTTTCCTGCTCTTAATTGTTATATATATATATATATATTTTTAATTTATATAAATTGTTAGAATATTATTTTTAAGTGGACATATAAAATAAAATCAGTAAATCAATAAACAATAAATTGTTATAGATGATGAATTCAAGTAGTTCTCTATCCCTATTATTGGTCTTCGTTATATCCCATAGCATTTGTAGGCGTTGGCATCACATCCCAGGAGGTGTTTACAGCCTCTTCTGTACCACTCCACGAGTCTACTTTCTTAAGTAACTGGTGGTAGTTTGCCTTAATGTCCTTCAAAGTAGGCAGAGGTTTTATCTTCCTTGGTGGGTACTGCTAGGGCGGTTGCGAGGGCTGCTGCTAAGTCCCCTGTGGTGAATTCTATTAATATCTTTTTTCGGCATTAGATTTAAGGAGATACGCATTACTTTCTTTCGCCATTATTACTACCTTCTAGACGTGAGTGGAATGCACCAGAACTTTCACTACCACTACCTATTTCCGTCTGTGAAAAACAGTCGTGGTCAAGTGTCGAGATGGTTCTCGGAACATACTAGAGTCGTTTATGGTGGAGGCTTCTACTTCGTTATACATCATTAATAATAAATTAAACACAATTTTTTAACTGAATTATATATAGTCATCAAAACAAAAATGAAGTAAAAATTGTGTTTAATTTACATACAAGATTATTGAATATGGCCCTAAATCTAGAAAGTTAGAAGACTAGTTACTAATGTAACCTTAATAATAAGGTATGCAGTGATTTAAAAAGCAGCTTTTTTTCAAGTTGGCTCTCTTAGGGAAATTAATCAGACTAAACTCAAAACTACCTAAAGTTTTCTTGAAATTTAAAGGCGTTCACATCGTGGTACATTTAGTATTTGAAATAGATCTACAAGTTACTGTGTTACATACAATTAGGAAAATATTAATTGTTGTGTTTTAAATTATATGATTTTCTTGTGTTCTTTTAATCGCGTTTGAAAATTACGATTGTCGGCTCCTTTACAATCTAGACATGTTAAATTCCCGACATATAATTCAAGTTTATATTTGTAATAATTTTGTACCAGCAAAAGATTAAGCGATATAAATGACTCATTAAGCAAACCTCTCATTTGAAAATAATTAGAGAAGTTTAAAGAGATACAAGATTGAGTAAACTAAAAACGGGTCGATCAAGATTATCAAGAATGGCAAAAAACTCTGTGACAATCCGAACCTTTCAATTCGGTATCGCGCAATCTCCTTTACTGTGCCTAGATCATAATTACATCATATTATGCACTGGGCCAAAATTTTCAATTGGTAGAAGAATTAAAGCCCTATGATGCTGGTTAAAGTAAAATTTTCCCTGGCATATTGTTCTCCAGAATTGATTTCCACGAATCAGCTATTATGTAACAAAATAATGCGAGAAAGCTGAAAATAGCAGTTAGTTATTTCCCTATGTGTCAATAGGTGGTAGCACAATCCAATTTTATGATACTAAAGTGATAGTTGCCATGCGCTTGTGTAGACACTGTTAAATTGGCGACCTTGTTCGAAGAGTGTACTGTGGAAGAGCAGCGTGGTGTGCGTTTTTCTGGGCAAAATGATTTCCTGAAAATCAGATCCATAAGGAAATATCTTCTGTTTACGGTGAACAGTGTTTGTCGCATAAAGCAATATACAACTCGATCGAGAAATTCTCACAAGGGCGCTCAAAAGTTGTAGACGAACATCGAACTGGCCGCCCCTTTCAGATTGCGACAGATGCAACAATCCGACGGGTGGATGAAATGGTTCGAACTGACAGGCAGGTAACAATAAGCAGCATAGCAACTGCAATAGGGTGTTTTCGTGGTTTGGTCTATGAAATTTTGCACGATCGTTTGAATTTCCCGAAAGTTTGCGAACGATGGGTAACTAGACATCAGACTCAAAAACACAAAATTAATTGAATGGGCTTATCCTTGCAACACATCACTACCAACCTGAAACAAAGCGCGATTAAATGCAATGGAAATATCCTTCTTCGCCGCCTACAAAGAAATTCAAGGTTGTGCCCGCAGCTGGTAAGATTATGCTTACCGTATTCTGGGATTATCAAGGAGTGCTCCTAGCCCATTTTCAGAATAGAGATGAGAACGTTAATGCTGAATCGTACTGTAAAGTTTTGTTGTTGCTTCGGGGTGCAATTCGAAGAAAACGTCCAGGCCTACTGACGAGAGGAATATTGCTTCATCGATAATGCTAGGCCGCGTGTGGCCTGATTCGTCCAAGCTTCTTGAACATCCGGCTTACAGTGCCGATCTAGCCCTAAGCGACTATCATCAGTTTGATCCAATCAAAAGGCATCTTGTAGGCAAATATTTCGAGGGTGATCGCGATTTTCAACAAGTGGTACGCATGTGTTTCCGACGGCAAACCCAGAGAATTTTATGCAGCAGGTATTGAGGCATTAATAAAGCGATGGGATAAGTGTAAAAATGTTGGTGGAGACTTTGTCCAAAACTAAAACTGGTTTTTATATTATTTTTTTGTGACCTAATTACTGAATTTCCGTCGTAATATACATCATGATGGCAGCAATCACAGAGTCTACCTGCAAACCGCCATAAGAAAATATTGTCTTCGAATAAATACGAAGGTTAACATGTGCACGATATTATTTTTAAGAAATAATTTCCAAAATTGTATAGTTTAATAAATAATAAACATAGTTTTGATAAATAGCTTACTATCTACACTATCTTTTGGGACACCCTGTATAAGTTTGGTCTTCTGCTGACATTTGTAAGTAACTAATGGATGAAAATTTCGTTTCTACAGCACTAGTCAAGCAATTTTACTAATAGCTTCATGCAAATTTAAACGATAAACAGCGTAGACGGAGACGGTTTAATATAGGGTCCGCCAATAAGGGCGCGTGAACTTTAAAATTGAATAAAACAAGTTGTGTGTGAGGTAGAAACGAAATTTATTTTTCATTCGAAAGGGTATTCGACGCCATTAAGTATGGAAGATAACATCGTTCAAATGACCACCGCGGCTCCGTTTGGTAGCCCGGATCCGGGAGGTCCAATTTTCGATGACTCTGGAGCACATATCGGCCTCAATTTGAGCGATGGCGTTGCGTATGTTGACTTTGAGGTCATCGGTGTTTAGAGGCTTGTTGGCGTAGACCAGCGACTTGAGATAGCCCCAGAGAAAAAAGTCTAAAGGCGTTAAATCGCACGATCTCGGTGGCCAGTTGATATCGCCTCCGCGCGAGATGACCATGTCCGGAAATCGCTCGTGCAGAATGTCCATTGTGGCATGGGCTGTGTGGCACGTGGCGCCGTCCTGCTGGAACCACATGTCGTCCGTGTCCATATCATCCAGTTTAGGCCAAAAGAAGTTGGTTATCATCGACCTGTAGCGCTCCCCATTGACGGTTATGGCCGCCCCAGCTTCGTTCTCGAAAAAGTACGGACCGATGATGCCGCCGGCCCAAAATCCACACCAAACAGTGACTTTCTGGGGATGCATTACCACTTGGTGGACCTCGTGTGGGTTGCCATGGTGATTTGGGGTTATATACTGAACAAATGACAGCAACTTTGACAGCTCTACCTCGAACAACATGGCCGCACCCTTCTGGCAAACTTCGCGCGTCCCCTATTGGCGGACCCTTTAGAACTTCATTGTAATTAAAATTATTATCAATTTGTGTCACCTTAGGAAGGCATTTCTTTCTTAAGGTTCGTAAATATAGAACTAACCTTTTAGCTGTTGAGATAAAAGGTAAAAATGAACGTTCAAATTTAAGGTTCTAACAATATCTGATTAAATATACCATTTTAAGATAGATTACTATGTTTTTCTTTCGAATATTAAATTGATTGATGAATTATATGTTAACAGTCACATAAACAAATAGTTTGCCTTGTTTGGTTTAAGCTTCGGAACTAAAAACACCGAATAAGTGACCATATTTAAAATATAGCATAAAATTACATACATTTTTGAACACTGTATGAAATATAATGTATGGAAGATGCATTTTTCAACAGTTGTGGAAAAAGTGTATGATAGCATTCTTTTAAAAGAAGTGCATCTTCCACTGCTAACACAATTATGGCTTCTAAAAGGTTTTTCACTAATAATCTCTATTTTTACCAAACGTAATGTAATTACAAAATGGTTCTTTTGGTCGTAGATTAAATTGTTATTCAGATTTTGTTATTATTGTTAACAAATTAGTTCTCTTTTCGTTTCCTTTTGCTCTCCATTTGCGATTTTCATTTTTTTATGAATGCATGAAAACAATTGATATTTTTTTAAATATTTCATAATAATAGGATAGTTACATATCCTTTCGTTTACTAATAATTTTTATTTCAAATATTTATATCAATAGCCTTAGATTTTTGGGATTAAAGTTTGATTCATAATATTATGACCAAATATTTACAATTTCCTATGTCTGGTAATAATTTCTTTAACGACAAATTTAACTAAAATAAAGCTTCTCTCTCTCTCTTTCGGATATTTAAGAAATAATTATATTTTAAATCTAGATATGTGGAAGAGGCATTTTTTCTACAATAAGAGCAACGGCCATGGCGGAGAAAAAAATATCGTCGCATTATTTTAAATGAACTGTCTCTTCCACTGCTGACACAACCATGACTTCAAAAGGATTATCACTGCCATAATTGCTGCTTGTTCCAAATGAAAAGTTTCAACAAAATGGTCATATTGATCGTAGATTGGTTTGTGACCTAGATTATTGTCAGCAAAGTTGTTCTCTTTCAGTTGTAAAAGCACTATTCATAATTTAAAAAATCTCTATGTTATTGTAAAAGTTGCTTGTATAATTTCCTATTTTAAATATATAAAAGACAGAAATCTGGTGCCCATAATGACCTAATTAATTTTAATTTTATTTCAAGGAAATTAAAAGCGCCTTTCATCTAATTATATAGAACCCGATTACCTTTTACGTCCCATTTTTTATATCGTGCGTCAAAGATTACATAATTACATTATATTTTATTTTATTTATAAATTTATAAATTTAGAAACGTATCAATTAGTAATTATATCCGTAAGGGTGTACGTATTAATGTTTCTAATTTTAACGCTGTTTTTCGGGATGAACGTCCGAAATCAATATTTAATTGAACCATCGTACACGATAAATTGTTAAAGTTTGTAATAAATTAGAAAAATCTTGCTGCCGGGAAACTAAAGTTCCGTCGGACGGAAAAGTTGCTCTCTTGTATTGAGAAAACTTCATCCATCACCTTTAGAACTTAGAAAAGTTCGCTCCCCCACTTTCACGATTCTATTTTGGAAATGATAGTTTCATAACATGGAAGTTTATTATTATGAATAGACGTTCATATATATTCGAGTTTCAACTCCCGCGTATGATATTTATGTAGAGGAGAAGAGAGTTTCGGTACGTGTCCGTGTGTGTGTGTGTGTGTTCGTGTGCACGTGGATCAATACTCGGTTTGACGTATTACTTTTGAAATTGCGTTAAATTATTTATTATTATCATTTCGGTTATTTATCACAACAAACTTTAATTATGCTGCATTAACTTACCGAGATTTTAATCATATTCAGCTTTGAGGAAAATAATTACTCACTTGCAAAGTTTTGAATTAGTTTACCTGTGTAATTTATTATCGGGGGAAGTTTGGATACATTAATTTTATTCATTGCATACAATTAGTTGGAAATTATAAGAATAGATTCATGCTGAATTTATAATTTTTTAAAGGCACTATAAAAATTTAATTAAATAATAAACAAATAATAGAAAACTAAATAATAAGAGTTAAAATAATTTATATAGGTGTGTAAGTAAAATTATTATTATTAATACAATTAGAGTTTAGTTTAATGCAATTGTTATTAGTATCATCAGAATTTATAATTATTGATTAGGCCTTCATTTAGACTATAAAAGTGATTTTCAAAAAGATATGTTTCTATTGTGTTTTTAAATTGTTTAATGTTTAGAAATTTAATTGACTCATGAAATAGGTTGAATATTTTTTGTACCATTTGTATACTTATTCAAACGCGTAGATTTTAGCCAAATATTTGTCTTAAACATTTCTGTGTGCATGCATAGTGACGATGAACTTCGTTCTATAATCCTCCTGATATTTTAGGTCAGATATAATCCGTAACGCTTACCTCTGGAAACCAAAAAGATGCTTCGTTATGGTAGAATTCATCCAAGCTTGTCATATATTGTGATTTATTTTATTTAAATAATATTAATTACTTACTTGTTGTCGCTAGTTTTTCAAAATATGTTGAAATACAGGAATTAAACAGACACGAGCACTAAAATAAAAATTAAAACACATACTGATTTAGAAAAAATAAAATAAACCAAGTAAAAAAACACAAGAAAACAATATAAAAAATTTAAATGCAATGTATACCATATATCTACATAATATAAGAAGTTTACAAAATAAATTCCATGAAGTAGAAACTATTCCAACAACACATAACAATCCAACTGTTATTGCTATCGCAGAAACATGGCTAACATAAATGAACAACTGTACAAATTACAAAATTATAACGCGGAATACAATTCCCGAGATTCCAGAGGAGGAGGAATAACAATATTTATTAAAGAAGACACAGAATACAAAATATTAAACAATATAACAGTGAACAAAATACAAATCATAACAATATCCCTAATAAAAGAAAAAACAATAATCTCACTAATATACAAACCACCACAAATAAACCTTAATATACTAAGAAATACTCTAAAAAACCATTTACTAAACAGAAGGAAATCTCATATCATAATAGGAGACATAAACATAAATATACTAGAAAAAAACAACATAACGAAGGACTACAAAAATACCCTAAGAGAAAACAACTACAAAATAGTAAATAAAATAACAAAAAAATCATACACAAGACTAAATAAAAATGGAAACAACTCCATATTGGACCACGTAATTACAAATAATATAAACTTAATAGAGAACATTAAAGTAGAGAAATCAAGCATATCTGACCATAATGCAATAATAACAAAAATAAAAGACCAAAACATAAAACCAGAATACAAGTTCTTTGAAATTATTAAAGTAGACCAACCACAAATAACAAAAGACATAAATAACATTGACATAAATAAAATTAACAACTTTGAAGAACTTTCAAAAACGCTTCAAAATATAATAGAAAAGAATCAGGAAGTAAAAAGAATTAAAAGAAACACTGAAAACCCATGGATAAATGAAAAGATTATTAGACAAATCAAACAAAGGAACAAATTACAAAAAAACATCTCAAAAACCCTACCAATGAAATAATAAAAGAGGAATACATCAAACAGAAGAAAGCAACAACAACAGCAATAAAAAAAATCAAAACACAATACTACAAAAATAAACTCCAAGCGAATATAAATAATCCCAACAAATTTTGGAAACTAATAAACAACCAAATAAATAAACTAAAAAAAAGCGAAAAGATTAAAAAGGAAATACGCAAAGAAAATGGAACCAATACAACCGATAATACAGAAATAGCTAATGAAATAAATCTGTACTTTACAGAAGTAGGAAAAAAATTAGCAGAAAAACAAATAAACGACAAGAAAATGATACCCAAAACAACGGTAACAAATAAACAGATCGAAAATATAACATTCAGAAAAACAACGTATGAAGAAATAAACGATATACTGACTAAATTAAAAGATAACAAAGCACCTGGATTCGACAAAATAACCAACATAATAATAAAACAAAATAAAACAAAATTAATACCAATACTTATAAAAATTATAAATAAAGTTTTGGAAGATGGCATATACCCCAACTACATGAAAAGGGCCATAATTATCCCTATATATAAGAAAGGAGATAAAAACTTACCAGAAAACTACAGACCGATTTCACTATTATCAACACTAAACAAAATACTCGAAAAAATAATACAAATACAAATCACGGATCATTTAGACAAATACAATATTATATACCACAACCAATATGCTTTTCAACAATATTCAGGGACAACATCAGCAACATATGAACTAATTAACAACATAAAATCCAAATTAGACCTAAAAAAAACAAGTTGCAGCAATTTACATCGACATGAAGAAGGCTTTCGACACCATCTCTAAACCTAAACTTTTAGAGAAACTAGAAGCAATAGGGATAAGAGGAAAGGAACTAAAATTAATAAAAACGTACCTTATGAATAGAACACAGTGTGTGAAAGCAAATGGTACAGAGAGTCAACTGCTGGAAGCCGAATATGGAATACCTCAAGGAGGCAACTTACCGCCTATATTGTACATCATATATACAAATGACCTCATGGAACTGAACTTGAAAGGAAAACCATACATATATGCAGATGACACCTGTATAGTCTATTCCGGAGAAAGCTACGATGATATTCAAAATAATATAAATAGCGATATGAAGATATTAGAGAACTGGTACTTCAATAACTTATTGACAATAAATGAAACAAAAACAGAATATATGATATTTAATAGCAAGAACGATCAAACAGAAATTAACGTCAAAATAAAAGGAACAAAGTTAAACCAGATATCAAAAGTAGAATATTTAGGACTAAGAATAAAAAGCAATTTGAAATGGGACGAACACATAAATCAATTAACTAAAAGAAACGCCAGAACAATAGCAGCAATAAAAAAAATTCAGAACTACATTCCAGCAACAACAAGAAAACAAATCTACCATGCACTATTTACATCCCTAAATAATTATCTTATAAATATTTGGGGTAATACTACTAAAAAGAACCTAAATAAGTTACAAATACAACAAAACAAAATATTAAAACTATTATATAAATTAGACAAAAAAACCAACACAATTAAACTTTATGAACACACACAAGAACTAAACATCAAAAACATGATAAGATTAAGCAACTTATTAATGATTTACAAAATAAAAAACAATCTAATCAAAACCAGTATAAAATTACAATCAAATAGAAAATTCCACAATTACCAAACAAGGAGAAGATCAGATCTAAGAACAAAAATACTTACAACTATTAATAACCGACAGCATAAAACGATACAATGAACTAGACGACTACATAAAAAAACTAAAATATACTCCATTCAAATTAAAACTTAAAAATAAAATCCTAAACAACCAATTAATATAAAATCATAAAACAAACAAAAAGGAAAAACCAAACCATCCCTCAATACCGTTAGCACGAGATGGGACACCACACCCGCAAATCCCGAGGCGAGGAAGGAGGGAAGAAAACACCAGGAGTGATTACAGATACAAAAAAAAATACATATTTATTAAATTTGTAAACTATTTTTTTTGTAAATGTATATATAAATAAAATCTTAATCTTAAATGAAAAGACATATTTAAGCACCATTCTAAAATATTTAAAAACTTTATATAGTGACTGAGGCCCACAATTTACTTCTAGAATTTTCAAATTCTTGGAAATTTAAACATACCATAGCCCACAGTATACCCAATCAAATGGTTTAGCAGAACGAGCCCTGCAAACTAATAAAAAATTAATGAAGAAAGTTATAGAATAAAGAGAATGATTGCGACCGTTACTACGTGGTAACCCATACTTAATTAAATTGAAAAAATCACTAGGTTTTAACCACAAATAATTATTGTAAAAATATTTATATAATTGTGCCTTCGCGTTATATAATATATTTACAATAATTATTTGTGATTAAAACATAGTGAATTTTTGAATTCTTCAATTCAGTGCAAGTTATAGAAGATGGCAAGGATCTTTATCTAGCCTTATTAATTTACCGTAATACACCTATTGAAATTTATGTCAAGAAGACTAAACAGTTTAATGCCTCTAAATAAATTTCAATTACAACCAAAAATTATTAACACAAAAGTAACTTAAAAAAGACCTTTATTGGCATACAAATATTCATATAAATAAAATACTATACACTTTCTTGTTTTTACTCCCTTCTAACTTCTTTCTCCCACTTCAATCTCATCAGAATATCTACTAAAATCGGCCTCACACACGCATCCCACTTTATATGTTCCACGTATCCGCCCGTACTTTTAAAAATGAAACCCAAATACTTAAATACCTTATCTCTCTCAATTACTCCCCCCTTCCATTAAAGCTCTTTCACTCTTCCTCCCCTTCCTTTATTTCTAAATCTCATCCACTTCGTTTTCCCAACGTCCACCCTTATCCATATACCTCTCTACTCTCTTTAGCATATCTTTCATCCCTTCCCAATCTCTAGCCATTAAAACTATATCATCCGCATATGCCAACATCCACACTTTGCTTCTTCCAATCACTACCCCACTTGCCTGTCCTTTTCTGAGTACTTGAGGTATTACATATTTCAAATACCTTTCCTTAGATTGTTGGCGTTTTATCACAACCGATGCCTTTAATTAAAGTAGGATTTAAATAGACGATAGCTACTTTTATGAAAGTTGAATATTGAGCTTACTGAGATCCAAGAAAGATTCCTCAGTAATGCGAATTACCGCAACAACTATAGACCGCCCTACAAAACCAAAATTATGTAGAGACAAGTAGATGAGGCCCACAATCTACTTTTCTCTGCACAACACACACTACAGATAATCAGTTATTTAAAGATTTGATAAAGTCTTTTCATATACTTTCGCTACAATGAGTAGCATAGCAAATAGATTTTCACAGTACTCCGAAAAATATCATCACAGATATATCTATTTATCAGTTTGGTTTGTGGGCAATAATATATTATCCTCTTAAGAATGCTAGTAGTTAAAAATATTCATCGACAGGGAATTTTTCAGGCTAAGTATTATATCCCTGACTTTTCCAAATGTGGTTTCTCATAATTTAAAAGGTCGTCGGTTTGGGCTATTTTTAGATTTTTTTTATAAATTACTAATCTATTATATTTTACCTATTTCTGGGCAGTATGGTATTGAAATTGGTATAATTAATTTTTAAAGCGTGGTTTCAGTCGATTCGATTGACACTTTCAATAACTTGTTTCTTACATATTGAATAGATCAGTATTACACCACTAGTTTCATGATTTGAAATGAAATGAATGTTTGCTTTTGAATGGGGATACAGGCCTCTTGTCGGTTATCAAAGATACTACCTCTGTAATTCCCTCTCGTGTTTGAGTGTGCCTTGACCCAGGATAGGGCAATTCTGTTATCTATAGATGCTGTCTCCATGGCCAAAATATATATATTTACCAGCCTTGATGAGACCTTAGGATGTGTTAAGATAAAAAGTCTTGTTTTACTCTGTGTGTGGATGCAGTGTTTTCTTTTTTTATCCCCAGTTCATGATGATCTTAGAGTGTTCCTCCAAGAGTATTTTTAGTTTCAGATTCAGTTCGGCACAATATATGCCTGCACCTGTTCCTTTCTCATTTTTGCTCCATCCATAAATGTATGTATAGCAGCCTCAGGAGCCTCAGAGTTTTTTTTTGACGTGTAGTGTCTTTCGAAAAGTAAGATCGAAGTACCAAGGTCCGTGTACTTTCCCAGAAGAGCGTTCCTCTGGATCGCTGTACGAAGGATTATACCATGCCTTTCCCGGTCCGCTTTCGGATACCACAGATGTCTTAGGGCCATCTCATGTATGTGTAAATCCAGGGAAGGAATAGTTAATAATATCTCCATTGCTGAAGTCGGTGTGGTACGCATGGAGCCAGTAATTCCCAAACATGCTAGACCTTAACTGTGCTGTAGCTTACTTGATTTTAATCGAGGTTATCGATGATGGATTTATGAATATGATATTAAAACGGAAGTCTTCTGTAAGTAACTCAAAGAGCTCGCTTATATAATAAATTCGATACTTGTTTTGCTACATTCTTGATGGAACCAAATTTTCATATTGGGAGAAGTAATACACTTGTTATGTTCCATTTGTTTATTATCAGGTAACTGACACGTGTTTCGGTCCTTACGGATCATTCTCAAAGTTAAAACTTTGTGTCAGTTACCTGATAATAAACAAATGGAACATAACAAGTGTATTACTTCTCCCAATATCGCTTATATTAATTTAAATTCAAAGTGATGCTTAAAGTTTATTATAATTATACAAGGACGTCCTGAAACGTTTCCGGAATCGACAAGAAAAATACGGTATTGATGTGGTTTTTTATTTTTATTTTTGATGTAGTCTCCTCGAAGATCAATAAATACACTTTTTCAAATGGTGCTCCAGTCTCTTCAAGCCGTTGGAAAGTAGGATGTTTCGAGGTCTGCAAAATAACCATCTGCGGTGGGGATTGAAATCTCTTTCCTGGCAGCGTTTTTTGCAGGTTTGGGAATAGGAAAATTTCGCTGGGAGCTATGTTTGGTGAATATGGAGGACGAGAGACTAATTCGTAGCGCAACTCATTCAATTTAGACACGACGATGCCGGATGAATGAGCCGGTGCATTATCATGGCGAAAAAGTATTTTTTCCGCTGCAAACGAGGCCGTTTCTTCTTCAATACTACATCGAATCGCTGTAGTATTGCCTCGTGATCGTCCTTCCCTTCTGCAGATAATCGATTCGGATCACACCTTGGGAATCCCAAAATATTGTCGCCAATTTTTGGTCTTTGATTTCTTCGGAGCTGCTTCTCCTGGAAAAGTACACTGCTTCGACTGTTCCTTGGTCTCCGGTATGTAGTGGTGAATCCAAGTCTCATCTACGGTTATGAAACGCATAAAGAAATCCATTGGATTGCGTTGAATCCTTGCCTGTCACTCCTCCGAATCTTTTCACTCCCAAAATTTCGTCTAGGATATGGCCAACGCGTTCTTCTAAGATACCTGTTGTCTCTGCTATATCTTTCAGCTTAAATCGGCGATCGGCTAACACGACATCATGAATTTGGTCGACCATTTCATCGCTTGGGCGTCCACTGCGTAGTTCATCACTTATGCGGCCACGTTTGAACTCGCTCACCTAAAAGCTGATGGTCAAAAATGATGGAGTAGATCCGCCAAGAACCTCTAGCAAAATATTTCGAATTTCCGTGGCCGTTTTCCCAGCCACCCAGAAGTGTTTTATCACTGCACGAAATTCGATTTTATCCATTTTTGCGAAACCGCCAGACTTGCTCTACAAAACATACTCTTAAACAGCAACTATTGACAGTAGACGTCTGAAATTTTGACAGTTGCCGTAAAATGGGTTGCCCTTGATGACCAATGAATCCACTTTAATGTTACAAGAAACAAATCTTTGTAAACATATCCCAAAAAAATGGGAAATACAAGCATTTAATGCTAAAAAGTACCTTTGAAACTAATTTCAAGTTTTATGAGTGGAGGAATGGACATCCATGGTTTGAGTGGAAACTTGCTGTCAAAATTTTATTTGTATGTTTTCAATATTTTTTATCTATTTTGTAATAACTACAGTTTTTTGAGCAAGTATAATAAAGAATAAATAATCAGAAGTCCTAGGCTACCATACAACTTCTACATATATTAGGGCTGGCGATGTACAGACACATGATGATTCTAGCTGATAGTCCTAAGATCTTTCAACGACTCTCCTACACTGCCAGAACACCATGCTCTCTTCTGGACCTTGGTTTGAAAAAGATTTTTCCAGTTCAGTTTAGAATCTAGGAGAACCCCCAGATACTTTATGTGTGAAGAGTTAGCGTGGTGTTGAATATCCTGGGCAGCTTCATTCTGTCCGGTTTCTTCTAGTTCGTGAACAGCAACAGCTCTGTATTATTTAGATATAAGGAGGGGCGTTGTTTGTATACCATTTCTCCACTATATTGAGAACAGTCTGCATTAGTTCACTGAGTACACCTTCATGTGGTCTTTAAGTAGAATTGTTATGTCATCTGCATATCATATGTCTGGGAAAACAGATTCACCCTTGCTTTTCAGACATCGTTTTCTATATTTAGACCATTTTTTTACTTAGCAACTGTTTTATCCATTCAACTGAAATGCCGAGCATTGAGAGAGCTTATCCGATGCTGTTGAAAGAGGCCTTGTTAAAATCTCCTTATATTTCAATAAATATGCTTATTTACAAACGCTTCCTCAATATAGGTCACCACACAGTGGAGTGCTGATTCGGTTGATTTGGGTGAGGATTCGTCTTTAGAATATGGTCCCTGATATACTGATCGGAAAGCTTCTCCAAGGCTTTCATAACAAACGATGAGAGTCTTATCTGTCTAAATCATTTGCCATGACTGTAGTCTTCCTTGCCTAGTTTGGGTATAAATACTAACTTTTCTCCAGTTTTGGAGGACATATCTAAAAGCTATGCTGACCCTAAAGAGAGTCACCAGGTGTTGAATAATAGGGGAATAGGTCCCCATATAAGTAGGGTGACGTAAACTCGCATCTATTCCCGGAGACTTTGAATGGGACCTATTGGAGGCTATACTCCAATCTTCTTTTGGATTGGTATGAATCTTCTGCTGGTCTTCATCCATGCCATAACTTGCTGTCAGGAAAATAAGTTTTTAGGAGGATATTCATTGACTCCACGAGGTTATTAGTATAACTGTCGTCCTCTTTTTTCATTACTCTAGGCTGTAGCTGGGTCTTTGGAGAGAACTTTTTTGAGCCTTGCGGCTTTGGTTATGGGTTTAATGTGTTCACAAAGGCAACGACAGAGGGAATCCTCCCTCTGTCGTTGCTTTACCTTCTTTTTAAGCTCTTTATAACAGATACAATCGATTTCCTGCTTGAAGTGGTGCGCTTTGTTATACGCTTTTCTTTCTTGCTTTCCCATCTGGTTGAGTTCCTTATTCAACCATAGAATAACTCTACCCGAGACGAGTGGGCATGGCTTTTCGTATGAGAAAATGAGAGGCTTTTTCAAAAGCTTCGCGAGGTCATTCAGCCTACATTCATGGCATACGGTTCTAAACTTTTTGTAGTCGTTTAAGTAGGGTTTTTGTAAATAGCTCCTTATCGGTTTTCCTTGGATTTCTGGACGCTTCCTCTTTGGAAATCTAGGTAATACTACTCTTACTTTAAAAGAAGAAAAACAGTATTCATGCATAATGCGAGGCGTTTATTGACGAGCCACATGCACCATTGCGTTACGTCCATATTTAAAAAGCCCTCGCCGATTGAGATTCCTGCCGGCTGTTATCCACTTTCTTAATGCTAAAGGCGTGGAAGCAACTGAAATTCACCGTCAAATATGTGAAGTTTGTAAAGA
This sequence comes from Ontholestes murinus, assembly GCA_963969525.1. Lineage (NCBI taxonomy): Eukaryota > Metazoa > Arthropoda > Insecta > Coleoptera > Staphylinidae > Ontholestes > Ontholestes murinus. The sequence goes on along the minus strand of OZ018393.1, from coordinate 45,387,624 downwards.
AAATATTATAAGTAAAGAAATGGCAAGGTAGTGGTTTAAAGCTTTTACAGATGACCGCAACTATGTTTTTGACGAGGGACAAACTGCGAACTGCGACTTCTGTGCTTACTGATGATTAAATGCAAAAAGTTGACGAAAAGGTGAAACAGAACAGTTTTTTCACGATATCTTCGTTATTTCAGAACCTTTCTCAAGTTTCAAGAAGTATTCTGTATGAAATTGTGACCGAAGGCTTATATTATCGGAGAGTGTGTTTAAGCTGAGTAACCAAAATTATTAACGGGGGAGTACAAAACCAAACGTTTAGGCAGCCCTTGGAGCTTTGAGCGTTATACTTTCGAGAGTGATGATTTTTAAACCAAATTGTCAGAGGCGACGAAACGTGGTTATGCCAGAATCAATCCAGCAATCTATGGAATGGCGGCATTCAACACCACCCAATTGAAATTCAATTAGACAATCACAGCTAGAAAAATAATGTGTACCGTGTTCTGGGACATGAAGGGTATGTAGCCTGTCGACATTAAACAATAAATTCTAAAAATTACTGTGAGAACATTAAGAAAACTGCGTCAAACAATCGACAACAAAAGTCGCGACGTGCTGAGTAGAGGAATCATTTTGCTTCAAGGAACTTAAGGTCTCGTCGCATCGTTTGGCTGAAAACAACATATGCCTTTTAGCCCTGTGACTACCTCCTATTTCTGAATTTGAAAAACATCTTGGAGGTGAAATTTGGTTTTAACCAAAATACCGATATGAACCAACTGACCAGTATCGCAAGGATCCACTGTTATTTCGGTACTTTGCATATTCAAAAAGACATGAACCAAATCGCTGTGTTTACATGTTTTAAACTAACTCTAATAGTGAATTAATGAGTTTCAAAAAATAGATTAAACTAATAAATTATATTAAAGTCACGTTAGATGATCTTAATATACCAATGAGGGTAATGTTATAAAGTGAGAATACAGTGATGCAGTGATCTCACGGTGTTTTTTTACCGAAAGGTTAATAAGATGTATTAAGTTTTTTTATGTAATTTGGTTTTGAGTTTGTTGCATCACTCTTCTTTCCTGTTAATTTATTTGGACATAACTAGCTGCTACTGAATCATTTCCTATTGATATATTGCGTGTTTTGGTCTCTTAAGCCAATGCTCACTAATACACGGGATATTTGTGTTATCATTGTTAAACAAAAAACTTCTAAATCGTTTGTTTTAGATCTCACACTTTGAATATTAATGAAATAAATACTTATTTCAGTGACGTATACAGGTGATCATGATCTGTTATTTAATGTATAATTGCCGACTGGTTTTACTAAAAATATGATAACTTCATGATACTTGTAATCAGCACAGATTTAAAATCTTTAGTAACGTTGTTTTTTACGCGTTTTACAAATATCCACGTTTTCTTTGGCTCTAGATTCGATTTATTGGTTTCCCCAGAACCTATAATTACTTTCTTTGATGACCCTCGTTTTCCTTTGTGTATAACAGTAGTGAAGCTGCAGTCCACTTTGATTGCTTCTTGGTTGCCCCGTTCATCCTTCCCTATCACTGAATTATTTGTAGTTTTCTACGCGGTTTGATTATTCTTATCAGTAATTTGCAGCATGTTTTAATCTTTAAAATTACTTGCAGATAAGGAATTACGTATATGACACAATATTGAACGCTTATATAACTTGTTTTGTCACGATTTTAATTACTAATAGTAGCATAGCTGTTCTGCGATCTTTTCAATATTTATTATATATATACTTTGTGTACATATTTTAAAGATATTTTTTCTCTCTATTAAACATTATAAAGCCGTAATTAAGTAAATTACACTATAAAATTCATCATTATCATTCAATACCCATTTGACAGCCTTCTAAACCCTCAACAATGTTAACAATTGATTGTTTCGTTTTAATAATATGAACAATCATTAATTTTCTTCCGCCGCAGAGATAAAGATAAATGCCCGTAATTTTTCTCCTTTCAGAGTGTTCGAGCTGTTCACGTGGCTGGTCGAAATAACAGAGGATGCGGCGGAGCCCTACGAAGACGCGAGGATCGTCTGGTCGGCCAGATACGAACCGCATCAAGAAGAGGGTGGCAATAATGAACCGCACAGGATGGGCGGCACTAAATCAGCAACAAGACTGGACATACAGAAGGATGACATACAGGCCGTCGTGCCAATTAGCAAAGTGAGTTTAATGGTTCCACATTTGTATTCTTAACGCGTATTACGTGATATATGAGGGGATTTTTATACACATTAAATTTTATGATACAAATTATAATAATAATAATTTTAATAAAAAAATTGAAATAATATTATGACAATTAATTTGAATCAGCAAATATATTTTCTATGTTGCTTTTACTACTGCTACAATGTTTGAAAATATGTAAGTAATTTACTACATGAAGCCATTTAATAACCAGACAATAGAAAAGTGTTTATTTTTTAACCTACTTCGCAATCAGACAATAGATATTATTTTAATGGCATTATCTTCCATTTTCAATAATCAATACTCTTTTCTAACTAAAGTACTTCTAATGAAATGTTGCAAATGTTTCTTATGCGCTCGTTTAAAGTAGTTGAGAAATTTAATCGGCAAAGTGCGTCGCGACAAATTTGGTTATGGAACAGTTAAGGAAATTTCACCCAAATTAAATTAACCACTTAATGTAACATGACGTAGTATTCCGGGTTATGTTCCGGATCTTGCATTCGCTCGACAAATATAATCTGCATGGCACAGATGGATTAGAAAGCTTTAGCTATTAGATATCCGAAATAATTGAATAGATAATTGTGGAGGCATCTATTTTGTGATACATTATTATTATATAGTTGATTGAAAATATCTTTGTTTAATATCACACACTTTTTCTAATTTTATTAGCGACTATAGTTTTAATAGTTGTAGCCTGTCATTTTCAAAACTATACTATAAAATTTACAAATAATTTTAGATGGCGTTGAACAAATGGGTATATCTTAGATCAGTTTGGTCGTTTATGAGTAGAGTTTCCGGATTACGTTCAATTTTAGAGATTTTTTTAGAAGATTTCAAGAGACTCGAGTAAATCCATTTTTAAGCCTTTTTTAGTGAAATGAATTATCTCAAGTACTTACATATTTGTGGTCAAAATTGTGATTATTGTTTAGCAAATAATTAGCAAAAGTTGATTTTTTATTTTTGTTATTGTATTAACTTATATGTTCTTTAAGTCTAATTTTAAAATTACGACCTGACTGACCAATATATACTCCTTTGCAAGTGTTACTAATGGGATTTACTTATAAGAGAACAGTGCAATATTAAAAAAATATTTTTAAAAAAATGGTCAAAGAACAAACACATCTAGGTATTACCAAGGTGACCTTTTTCTCTATCCTGAGTTGGTACTCAAGTACCTTAGCAACCTCCTGTTTATTTGCTATCTTTTAAATTAATCACTTTTAAACATGCCATTGTATACATCCCTGCCTTACATGAGTAGTAGTAGCAGTAGTTTTTTGCTACCGAATTCGTGGACCTTCCGCCGTGTGATTTGTGTATTTTGTATGTGTGTAAATGAGCTTGTTACTTTAAATGATCGCCCCCGTCACTCAAAGCACCATTAATTGTATCCTAATGGTGAATGGTACCAGTCACCCATCCAACTGCTGACACGAACCAACGTTGCTGCAAATTTTGGAACCGAAACCGAATGCGCACATCAGCGTGTGCCTTAAATGAATATCCATTTCTTTCTCGTTCTTTTTCACCCAAGCTACTACATTTACCTATTTGACCAAACTGGGTTTAGTTCAAATCAGGTTGTTTCAATCAAAATATTCCATGATGTTACATTTTAATATTATTTCCAAAATATTTGAATCAATTGTCAAAAAACAATGTGAAGACTTGTGTACGGGGATTACGTTTGCATATTTTAGATTATCTGGAAATTTCGAAGTAGGTATAATATAAGTAATTAATTTAGTAAGCGGGCCTATTTAAAACTTCGTAATTCCTTGTATAATATATGTATTGAACCTGTATATAACTTTCGATATGTTATTTTTAATTTATTTGATATTTAATAGGTGAAGTTAATGAAATTTTGCATTCGATTTGATTGATTATTTTTATTACCCCATTGTGAGATTGTGGTATCGTATTGTACTAGTTATATAAATACAAGTACGGTGTATAGGAAAATGATTTCAAGGATTAGGTAACTGGAAGGGAGATTGTGGGATTAGCGAAGGGAAGGATGAAGAATGGGATAATAGTGGGAATAAGACTCAATTATTTACCACTCACTAACTACATTCCCCGATATCCCCACTTTTTCATACATTCTCTTTTGCTCTATTCTCCACTTAGATTCCCCTTTACCCACTCATGTTTACCATACCTCTTTCATCAGTCGCTCCTCCTCTACGCCATACAACTTCTTTTCATAACTCGCTATTCTCTTCATTGCGTTACACTACAAACTTACTCTATTTATTTAACGAAGTCAACTTTTCAACTTCAGGACATGCTTCAGGGACCACACTCTATACTTCCATAGATTAAAATCGACTTCACATCCGCATCCCATAATTTACATGCCACTCGGAAATTGCTCACCAACAGGGTTTTCTCACGTGTCTCTCACAACACTTCACGCATTCCTTGTCTTTCCTTACACCTACTTGACATATTTCACGTACCTGCCTGTACTTTTAAAAGTAAATCCTAAATACTTGAATGTAAAATTTTACATTGAGCAGCTAACGACATACATGTTCTATACTCATAATAAATTCAAATACACATCTAAAACAACACAATTTAATCGCCCACATTCATCTCTCATAGTACACACGTGCCATATAACCTAAATTCGCGCAAAATCCCATGGCATGTGAACATAAAAATTAGCTCCGCTACAACATTTAATATTAAAAAAGACGTTTTTATACTGAAGATGGCTGTTAAGCCAAAACTAGTCTAAAAGAATACCTAATAAATTTAATAACGAGAAGTACAAAACAAACATCTGACCTTTTATTGAATATAATCACTCATTATAAAAATGGACACAACAATCCTAATTTGAATTATGCTAACCTTCCATTATATGCTTTTTCTTTCCCTCCCTTCCTTTATTCATAAACACCATCCAATTCGTCTTCTCTACGTTCACACATGGTTATCTGTTATCCATATATCTTTTCAATTCCTTCAACATATCTTTCATTCCCTCCTAGTATCTCGCCATTAATACTAAATCATCCGCATATGCCAGCATCAATACTTTGCTTTAGCCGATCACTACACAACCCCTTGCCATTTTCTAAGCATTTCATCTAATTCATAAATTGAATAGCAGAAGCCTTGATGACCACCCATCCATGCCCTAAATTTATTTCATACATTCATTTCCACTTTCGTAGCATCTCACATTTGTCCATACAGTCGTCTTATTCATTCTACCATTCCATCACTCACTTGTTTCCTTCTAGCAATCTTCCCTTAGGCACTGTACTATAGATACATCCTATTTCGTCCATCACTATTTCTAACATCTTTCGCCTCTTGTCCCTCTCCCTCTTCTAAAATCTCCTTGAGTTTCTGATAACAAACCACTCTTCTCAACGTCATTTTCTAGCAGTATAAGTATCTCCCTCTTTGTGTACCGGAAACATAGTTTCCAACCCCATGATGCCGATATTTTCATTTCCCCTCTCCACTTCTGATTAAGCAGCTCCCTAAATTCTTTCATTCCTCTCTTTCCACATCTTAGCCTTCAGTTCGTCTATTCCTGCTAATTTTCATTGTTTTACTTCACTAAAAGCCTTTTCATCCCTTTCTCTGTGAAATCTTTAATCACTTCTATTAAAATTCCGCGAAAGTCCACTGTTTAATCTACATTTATTTGTCCATGCGAGGTCAACTTTTTTCAGTAGTGACGAGGCCCACTTCCATCTCTGTGGAGAGGTGAATAAACAAAATTTTCGATACTGGGCTGTAAATAACCCAAAGCAACTTCACGAGAGACCACTTCACTCCCTAAAAGTCACCGTGTGGTGTGCGATTTCCAAATTTGGGGTGATTGATTGATTGACGAACCGTAACTGTCACTGCTCAACGTTATGCTTTCATGTTGGAAATTTTTTTTAAACCTCGATTGGAAGAACTGATGGAGGAAGCAGATCTGAGAGACATCTGATTTCAGCAGGACGGGACTAAGGCCCATACTGCTCGAGTTTCAATGACGAAACTGCGACAGGTGTTCCCTGGGCCCCTTGTTTCTCTGAGAGGTGATGTGGAGTGGCCCGCACACACCGCTGATCTGAGCATTTGCGACTTCTTCCTGTGTGGCTGCCTGAAGGAAAAGGTTTTTAGGCATCGATCTCGCACCTTGGAAGAACTCAGAGATCGAATTCGGAAGGAAATCGCGGCCATACCCATCGAGATGTGCCAAAATGCGGCCGAAAATTTCAGAAATCGCCTTCATCAATGAATCAGCTGGGGGGTCATCATCTTTCTGATGTCATCTTCAAGACTTAATGCATAAAACGGCATGATGTACCGAATAAGATAAAATAAACCCAATTCTTTAAATTACGCTGTTTCTTTTTAATAGCCCTTAAAAACTGCACGGTGTGTTTGGCCGCACCCGTATATAATCCTAGTTGTCGGGTCGGCATGTTTTTCTCCTCCTCCGCTTCGTATATGTTCTCTCGTTGCCTTTCTCACATCTCTCTTTACATGTCGACATTCTTCATTGAACTAAGTACACGTTTTACCATGTTTCCCTTCACTTATTTCCGCATCACACTAAAACATCATTTAACGCTTACATTGATTTAACTTCATCCCACTGAAACTTCTCTTACCTATTTCTCATATCCCTAATGGCATTTACATCACTCTCGATTTTCTCACTTTAATTTAATAGTTTATTTACCTTCCTGACATCTTTTATCAATCTTATTTTACCTAGTACGTAATACATTGAACACCGCCTGGGTTGATAACCTTCGTCGTTTATCTTCTGTTTATCTTTAAAGATTGTATACAAGCACTAGTGTCTTCGGATGGTTTCTCTCGGATGTTTGGATCGGTTGTGGGTACTTCTGAAGGTTGCATCTGATTTATCGGATCAAACCGAGTCCGATAGTTTCGCTTCATTAATATTGTGATGAGAGGTTGTAGTGTGTTTTTACCCAGACTTGTCACGTAACAGAGGGCGTGCTCATCTTTGTTTGTCGGCCTATCAATTGAAGATGGTCTAATCCCATTACTTCTTCCACTTCCATTCTTCTTCTCACTTCTTCTCCTATAAAGCCCCTGATGACTATGTAATCAATCACTGTTGATCACTGTGGCCCAATCTATGTTTCCTTGCCTTCCCATTTAATATCTCCCACTCCGTTATCATCGCGATTTTTCCACTTATCCTGGTGCCTTCTTTAAATCATTGTACGGTCATCGCTATTCCCTTTTATAAATAATTTTAGCAATACTCTATTATTTATCCAGTACACTCTCTGCTGATAAGTAACATAAGCGAAACTCTTCAAAAACTCCACCTTGTCTTCTTTCATGTCCTTATCAGTTACCCAATCCTCGAAATCCTTTTGCCACACACAGTCCTTGTATTACCAGATAGTCTAAAATATGCCAAGTAATTCATGTACACAAAAAGGCATTGAAGGATAATTCTTTTAAAAATTGTGAAAATAATATCATGAGATATTTTTTAATAACAAACAGTTTGGAATTTGATCAAATCAATCAACTTCCAATGTACTAATTCAATTGAGCGATGTGACATCCTCTTCGTTTGAAAACTTACATACTTTCGCAGGCTCATTTCTAGATCTTAGCAAAATATTTGATAGTGTATCATATGAATGAATATTAAGCCAATTAAAAATATATAAATTTCACTCTGATACTTTAGAACTAATTCGTTCATGAAAAACATCCTAAGATTTAAGTGGTAGAGTAGCCTTAATGGCTAAACTTCGCCCATTTTTTTTAATAAAGACATTTATTATTATTATTATTTAGAATTGTTAGTACCTCATAGGTCCCTATTAGGACCTATGCCATTTCTCATACTGTTTTTAAATGACCTTTCTAAATACTCTTTTAATATAGCTTCGCATCACTTAGTGGATGCTACAACAATTTGAAATATGAGAAGTTCAGTAGATGAAGTTGTTGCAGAAAAAATGTAGATCATAAAAACTGCTAATAGCTGGTATTCATATTGAGTCGAAAAAGTTTTTAGGGATACACATTGATTCAAATCTAAAATGGAATAGACTATGGGATCAGTTAGCTACTGCCTTATCAAAGAATATTTTTTTATGTACATAACCTAGCTCGCTAAGGTTTTCACGAGTGTTGTCTGTTTTTATAAGTATTCGGGTTTTTTCTCGTGTTGTTGCATTTGGTAAATCTCGACGTTTCGGCGACATCTCATTCGCCATCTTCAGGAGCGAAAGTCCAAACCACCAAAATCGAACATCACGAAGGAAGAACGCGAGGCCATAAAAAACGTAAAAAACAACCAATCCATACCACAGTTATATTAAACATGACCGACTATAATAAGAAAATGACGACGCTATTAGAAGACCCAGCCTACAAGAAAACTAACACAGACCCTACAACCTATCTAGAAAAAGTCACAAAAACCAAAATACAAAAATCAAATATCCCCAATGATATAAAAGCAGCCACCATACCAAGAGAAAAATCATCAACCTGTCCCAAACTCTATGACTTGCCAAAAATCCACAAAGATGGACATCCTCTCAGGCCGATCGTCAGGGCAATAGGCTCGCCAACTCACAATATAGCGAAAGAGTGGCAACCACTAGCTGAGAAGATGGACTCATTCGTGAAAAACTAACAGCACATAGACATCATTAAAAACATCGTAATACATCCTCAAGACGTCCTAATTAGCTTTGATGTCAAATCCCTTTTCACACAAGTTCCGATAAAAGAAGCACTACAAATACAACCCACCAATTGATATCATGTACCTAGGCTAGCCACTGCCTATCAACAACATACTTTTAATTCAACGGTCAAAAATACAAGCAAACAGACGAAGCCCCAAAGGGCTCACCATTATCGCCAATTGTAGCCAACCTTTTCATGGAAGACTTCAAAATGAAAGCTCTGGCCTCCCACCACCAAAAACCCAAACTTTGGCTCTGGTATGTCGATGACACCCTCGTGATATGTCACCATGGAAGAGACGTGATTGACGAATTCCTAAATCACCTTAACAACATCCACCCAAAGATACAATTTACAATGGAAATTGAAAAAGAAGAAAAGTTCCTTTTTCTGGACATACAAATAATCAAAATGAAGACATACGGTCTATAGGAAAGAGACACATACAAACAGATACATGAACGCAAAATCCCATCACCGCCCAGCCCAGATTCACTCTGTAGCAAAAACCCCGATCGCAAGATCAATCAGGCTCACCGATAAGCAGAACATAAATAATGAAATTAATACCCTCCGAAACGCTCTAAAACAAAACAATTTTAAAGTACTCGTACCAACTATGAACAAATTGCTCCACCACGCAAAAAAACCCAAAAACAGACAGAAAGAAGAAACCAAATACATATCACACGCAACACTGCCATACATAAAAAGAACTACAGACAGAATAGGGAATGTACTACGAAAATTCAACATCAGAACAGTTTACAAACCCGAAGCAAACATAAGAAACCTACTCAGAAGCTCGAAAGACAAAATCCCACTGGAAAACCAGGGTGTTTACAGTATTCCATATACAGATTGCAAAAAATTGTATATAGGCCAAACAAATCGTAAAGTCAGTACTGGAAAAGAAGAACACATATTAGCAGTGAAAAAACAGGATACAAACTCCTAAATTTTCCAACACATGGCAGCTACGGACCACAGAATTGATTTTAACAACACGAGCATAATCGTCCCGATTAACAATTACCATGAAAGGATCATTAGAGAGGCAATAGAAATCGAAAAGAATCCGCTTAATTTTAATAAAAAGGATGTCCGCGCCAGATTACCACCTACCTGGAAACCGACGATTAAGATCAACCCGACAAAGCCACCTAATCCACACATTAACAACACTAATCCGCAATATACAATTCCAAAATCTAGACAATCACTAATCCGCTGTAATGATGCCTCAGTCAGAGGAGGACCAATTACAAGAAGCCAAGCAAAATAAAATATCATATAAATACCGCATTCAACAATCAGTTAACTCCATAACTTAAAACTCCTGAAGATGGCGATGACTCAGTTGATGCAAAGTATGCTCCATAATATAGAATTCTTCAATATATTAATAGAACAAACACGCCAAATTCCACTCAAATTATTTAAACAGAAGTTACATATTTGTAGAGAAACATCTCGAATAACATTAACGAGTCAAAACACACATTTTCTATACTTAAAATTTTATCAAAGGCTTAGAGGTCTTAGGATAAAGAACATAGCTATTTAGCTTAATATTTCTAGAGGGTTTTAAAATAGAGCCCCCATTGACAGGCACATACACAAACAACTTTTTTATTGTTTTTGTTGTTGTTAATGGTACCTAGCGAAACGAAAGCTTCGTACAGGGAAAGCAAAAGCTGGTTTTTCCGCTTCAGGGCTTCAAGTGAACATCTAATTACGACGAACTACATGTCACTAAAAACTCAATAAAAGCTATTTGTTATAATATAAAAGTAGCTCTTATTCTTTACTTTGCTGTAGGGCCTAAAATGTTAATTCAGAACTTTGCGCGGCTTAAATATCAAGTTGTCTCTGAAAATCACATTGGCTTTAAAAAGAAGTATCTTCTGTCTTAGACATGAAAGAAGTTAGCTTCTATACGCATATTCAGTATTAAAAATTATTAATAACTTTTTTTAAATTTTGTGAAAGTTGGCCTTTAAACGATCTTAAATTAGTTTTATGTGTTTCAAATAAGATTTGTTGTTCTCAATCGCAGACTGGGCCATAAAAGGTATAAGTATTTTTTTTTAATATCAAGTTGGAGTTTAATAAGAAAAGAATTTCTTTTGTTGCACCTACTTTACTCATTCAATAAATTCCTTCCTGAATTGCAATGCAGTGATCTAGAGACAGAACATTCTGCATGATTTTAAATTTGTATGAATATTAATGTTTAAACATGTTTAACTATATAGTTTACTTTATAATTATTAATTATTTTTTAACATCTATGCAATTTGTGATAATGTTTAATTTAGAAACTAATATAATTACACATTTTTCTCTTTAAACTTTTGGATTAAATAATAGTGGCGTGTAATAACATAAAAATAAATGTATTAATGGAATTCAGTAAATCAAATATACATTTCTATCTTGTATTCCTAGAAATAAGTGTTCAAATCCGGCCGCTCGGAGTGTTATCTATATACGTTATAATAACATCTGATACGTGAGATATTGGTTTTCGATAAGCGGATATTGGCCATTTCGTGGGCGTATTGAACGTCCCTCTTCGGGATTATTACTATTACAACTAAGTGGGACGTTTATTGCGACCAGAGAAATTACACACATCGTATAATTGATCGCTTAATACTTTAATACGGATTACTTGTTTACTTAAATATTATATATATATATATATATATATATATATATAATGAATTGCGTAGTAACCGCCTCCAAGATTCTTTATGTTGAAAGTATGGTGGGTGCGCCGGGTTACTATATTTTATTCACGTTTGTTCAGTTATATTTAAACACTATTTTCGGAAAATATATCAATTATTTTACATGTAATGTTAACGTGTCAATTATAAACTAGTTTAATTATTCCGCGGTTAATCTCCAAAGGTGAATTTGATTTCATCGAGAGGTTAGGGCTTCTGACGTTAAGTCAATATTTATAGGCTTGGGGCGCTAATCGCTGTGTGTGCGTGTGTGTTATATATTAGGTGAAATAATAACAAAACCGAGCTTTCCGAAACCCCTCGTACACCTTTTGCTAATCCCACCGAAACAACATAATCCTTAAATTGTTATCTTAACATTTATGACTATGAGATTTTAAAAATTAAATATACTATACACAATTTATCATTAGTTTTCAGTAAATATAATAAAATATGATTTTATTTTATATATTTTTTTGTACATCCATTTATTAAATGAACGCAATATTACAGAACTGGGAGGTCTTGAATACCGCCGTATTAACGGGTCGTCAAGTGTCTCAAGCGATGAAAGTGTTCATCGTGTCACAAGCAGGGAAAGCTGCTGATGTCACGTTCCAAGCCTCTTGTCACTCCGAAGACGATAGCGTCCTCAAGGTACGGCAGAATTTCTGCATCCATATTAAACGCCGCAATTAAATTTCGGGCGGCTTTTAGTCCATAATTAATTAGATTATTTACCCTAAAGTGCTCGTTATTTATAGGTTTCGTCGTCGTGTAGTTCGGTGTACGTAGACGGCAGCGAGGCCAGAGGATCCATGAACGGTTCTGTTTTAGTCAAATACGGCACATACACTGGATTAGCACGATTTACCGTGTGGATGCCGGAATTCCCGCTTGACCTTCAAGTTCCCGACACGAGATTATCGCAACTGAAGTCTTGGAAAGTCCCTGACTACCAGCCGAGGTAGGAAGTTCAATAACGTTTTAATATTCAAGGAACGTCGAAGGATCACGATTTTTTTTTATGTTTTAGTACTGTAAAGGCTCGCCGTAAAAAACGATCATTCGGTTCGAGTTTCAGGACAACGGGATCGATATCCGACGATATGGGGAATGTGGTGGAAAGGCCGAATTGCCGTTTACGTTACCAGCAGAGCTCTGTAGATGTTTATGCCCATTTTATGGCCAGCGATCGCGATTCTGGAAGAACGACCTATTTGATTAACCGGAGAACGTGGCTAAGAGTAACGGATTTAGTCCTTCCCCTATTGAGAGTTTCCGATCCACGCATTGCGAGTTTACATGGAAGGGTTCTTCAAGGTAGAAGCGTCGGTCGTACTGAAGTCCAAGTAACTAACATCGATTGATTAATTATTCTAAAATATATTAACAAACTGAATTGCTAGGTACTGTCACCCATTACCGGTCGTGTAATAGGAGCGAAGGAAGTTAGAGTTGGAAACGATAAAGTGGCACTTACAAGACTTTCGGTGCAAGTAGTGTCGGGATTACAGTTAAATATTTCACCAGATGGGGCTATCGAAAACGGATACGTAGCGGAAACGAGTGTCACGCGTAAACTAACTGCTCAATACCAGGTTGAATAAATTTTCGCATATTGCCTTTACAAATCATATAATATATTTTTTCTCAGGAGGGTCTGTTGGATATAGAGCTCGAGTTTAACGACGGGAATAAAACTCCGCTGCGAGACGTTGCCGATTCCGATTATCACCTTGTTGTGGAAAGTTTGGATCCGGAAGTAGTCGCTTTCGCTCCGATGGTCGCGTCCCATCATCCCCGGGTGATCGCGGTCGGCGAGGGGAACGGGGATTTGCTGCAGGTCACCCTTTTGCTTCCGGAAGAGTGCCGGGCCGCCGCCAAGTCGAAATCAAAGGCTGGTCCTTTGGCCACGGCGGCGGCATCGGTTGTCGTCGATTTCAGCAGCAGCGATTTACCTCATAGGCCGGATATTCTTCTCAACGATGGCGGATCGTACAGTGGATCGAAATCACGGGATTTCCCCGATTTGCAAGATATTACGAAAGGTAAAAATTTAATCTAGATCGGATTAATAATAATAACTAAAATAAAATAATAATATCGTACTCATATATTAAGTATTAATAAAAAGTCATTACACTTTCAATATTATTAATATTACAACCATTAAAGGATCTTCAAAGGCGGACGATCCTAAAGTACAAGCAAGGCAGTATCAAGGTACGAAAGGTTCGTCAAGACACCAACCATCGATGCTAATGACGCCATTGGAAATCAGCATGTACGTTCTTTTGGCCGCCTTCTGTTTCGCAATTGTAGTAAGTTTTAAAAATTAAATTTATCATCGGAAATTTTTAATATTTAATTTTTAGGTTTTCGTCGTTTCGTGCGTTGTTTACGCTTCGAAGTTTAAACCATCGGAAGTAGGTATAGACGGACTCCGAGCCGCTCCTGTGAGTACGGGTAGTGTGGGCTTCAATCACAGGAAACCCAGAGAAACCACCACCAACGCCCATGATTGGGTGTGGCTAGGTATGAGAGAAAGTATGTGTTCGTATTTGCTTCATCTGCGTTATTTTTTGCAAATATTATCCTTTATTTTAATATCTAACTCAGATGCTATGTACTGATTTAAAACTATAATATTAGGTCGAGCTACATTGGAGCCTTCTTCAAACAGAAATTCCGCCGTTATAAATAACAATACCAATGAAATGAGGATTACAACTAACCCTCTAAATATGAATTATTGCGACCCAGACGATTGCGTTACCGCGACGAGCTTCAGTAATCCTACACATATTGAACTTCCAAGTCGTTCAACTGAAAATAAGGTTATTGACACTAGCACATACTGCAAAAGCAAGGCCGGTGGTAGGACTACAACAGTCAGTGTTGATATATCCGGAATTGAAACACCTCAAGAAGATGTGGAAATTTGGTATGTTTTTTTAGCATGTGTTTAATAGTGTAATTATAATACCTTATTTAGGAATAAACCAACACCTCCACCACCACTTCCACCCCACGGAATACAAACAAAAGCACCAGAACCTGTGGAAGAGGAGTACCGACCACCAGTACCGCCACATCGCAATATTGGGGTAACGGTGCAAAGTAACGCAATAGATCCATCTCCAAGGAAGCACCATCACCACCACCACCATAGAAACAGTAAACATCAGCCGAAACACAATGCAGGAAGTACATTTAAAGAATCGGATAGTTCACTTGAAGAAGACCCGTTGGAAACAAAACGTAGTGTTTTTGAATTCGACGATGAACCAATGTATCCCCCACGCAATAATACACCATCCGATGGTGTTGTCTTACGTCAGAAACCAATCAATAATGACGAAGTGATGGAATTTGTGCAATATCCAAAATCGCCGAATAATGGAAACAGTTAGTTTACTCATTGTTTTTCGAATTTAAGAAAAGTAAAATTATCAATTTTTACAGATCGTAATAGCGCCGAAGTGAAACGAGCGACGATTGTGGGTAATCCCATGTTTAGTACTGAAGAAAATCAGTCGGAAGATACAAATGCCGATTTAGCGGGACTAGATGGTCTACAATTAGACATGGATTACGATCAAATTATGCATTATTTCGAAAATTTAAAGGTTAGTTAATTATTACTATAATGTCTTTTTCCTTAACGTAAATTCTTTTTTCTTTTTAGGAATCGAATGCCTGAGTAGAAGAGATCATTGCAAAAATCCGAAGCATACTGCTATCATTTAGCAGACAGTACCGTATGAATGCATTAAACGGTAATGTATCCTCCACATTAGCGCAGCCACAATCGGACGCCAATATAAACCGACATTTTGATTACGTCTTCGACCATTTAAGTGAATCCTACGCTTAAAAGTGTCTAGCTTGTCAATTAATGATCGAAGACAGCTTTCTGCCTTCTTAACAGATAATATGCCAGATTAATAATATTCATTAGTAAGACTGAATGTTGATTCGTTTAATTGTAAATAATACAGTTACATTATTTTCGTCAGAGGGCCCGCATAATTTATATAATCGACTGCTGAAGAAGTAGACATGATTAAATTAATAAACCAAATAATGATAATACATTGTATGACTGAGACCGACTATCAAAACGATGGATCGAATCCATTGGCTTGACTGTTGGTAAATTGTAATAATAATATTTATAATTTATATGTCCATGTTTAGGTCCATATGATATTTTGTATTTAATGTCAAATGTATATAAATGCTAATCTATACAATGGATTCAATGTTATTTTTTACTTGTTAATCTGGTGACGAAGATCTATAAAGCGTCTAAATATAGAGTTGTATACAAAATGGAGGAATGAGATGGATTTTTGCAGTGATCGCAAATTAAAAGTAAAAAAAGAAAAATCATCTAGTCAAACCTGTCGTAGCTTTACTTGACTGATATTCATAACCAATTGACCTGTCTTAAATGTATTTTAGTTTAGTATGAAAAAAATGTTTAGATGCACAAAATATTGTTCCTGTAATAAGTATAACTTAATTTTAAATGTGTGTACATGTGTTAGTAACAATGAAACGACACCCTATGATTTCTCACAAGTATTAATTTATTTTACACAAATTTCCTTTAGGTGACTTAATTTTGTAAATACATAGTGTACATTATTTTTATAACAATAAGTAAATAAATATTTCGTTTACAATTATTATGTGGCGCAAATGGCAGGCATTATATACGTACGTTAAATTTAATGGATATTTGTATTTTATATTAATGAAAATTTGTATTGAACGCTATCGAGTTATAGCAGTTAGTAATAAGTACACATAAATGCAAGACAAGCTTTACTATTATGTATACATATTGAAATTGATTGATATGCCAATATGGTTATGCAGTAATAACTTTCTAAATTATGTTCCTTTAAATGCATTACTGCATAACCAATGTGTATACTTTGAATTGATCACATTTATCAGAAAGGGTGATCTTTGGAATAGTTAATTTTTGTGTGTGTATTTGTATGTACTTTATTTTAATGGTGTGATACACATAGATGCATATCACGTGTAAAGGAAACACGTGATTTTATACGGTTCAGTTGTACTTGAAGAAAATTCTGCTTTTGACCACAATTAATGTAAACAATTCTAGTCCATATACGACTGTCAACCACAAGTAGTTTTATAATGGGGATTTTTCAATTAATAATGCACATAATACACTACTGTGGCACTGTGGATGCTATCTCCACGATTACGGGTGTTTTTCCCACCAAATGTATTTAAAAGTTATTTATTTCAAACCAAAAACCACAATGCATTGGTTGAACCCATTAATTCTTATATATTTTTTAATCAACTATAGTGAACTAGAGAACACGTTTCATGTGTGGAACCGACTGTTAAATTGTTGAAGATTTAACTACTGCATTGTGATTTTAGTCTATGCCTAAACTTCCATTATTTAATAATTTTAAGCAAGCCATATTACTTCTGTATAGACTTTACTTAAGAATGTATGAATATGATTGTATATTACTTCCGCTTGTAAATGTATATATCAAATAGCAATTATAATTGTATATTGTTAATGGAATAAAATTATGCTATAAAAAATCGATTATTTGGTAAACAAAAGTATTAGAGCTCAAGATGAGACCGAGATGCATATACTTAATAAATAAATGTGCTACCACCATGTTGTTTAATTTCGACAATTATTAGTTACTGAATATATAAATATAATTACACGGTACACGTTTAGTTTTTGAAAACTGTAGGCGCACGAAGAGATCACACGAGTTGAACGCACTTTTCAATTCAATTCAAATTTATTCAACCCAAATAGATTTACATATGATCACAATTTTGGTATATTTTTTTGACTTCTTATTAGCTAAGTCCAATGGTCAACATTTTAAGTTCAAGTACTTGTTTCATGCATTCCTCTTATTTCATTTTCTTATTATAAGTGAATAAACACTGAGGATTTTTATTATGCATTATTCATGTTGCTGAAAGTTATCCTGACTGGTGAAATCAAGTGGATTTTTATTCGCATTTCACACTCCGCTAGTTTACATCTTCGGTTTTTAACTTATATTTATTACCTTCAAAACTGCCATTATCTGATTATGGATATATTAGTAACCAATACTGGTTTTACACCATGTTTCAAACAGTTAAAGTAATATTTAAAATAACTTACCCTTGTATTAGTGTGTTAACTAAATAATGCTTGAGAGGTTTTCGTTTTTACCAGACTTGTTTTGAGGTTAGGTTGAGGGAAAATATATATCGGTAAAACTGTAACAACTGAAAAGTTATGATAGAAATTGGAGCTGACTAACTAAAGAAAATCGTTCACTGTCTAGTTGTAAATAAGTATTCCCATCAAAAGCCAACCTATAGAAATGTATGCCGCTTATTAAGAGCGTTGAAGAATTTACTTATATAGAAAGCAATTAAGAAGTTTGCTGGAAGTCGTTTTTGCTAACAGACAAATAAGAGAAGATTAGATTGCCTCTTTTTTTCAAATCTTCCAATGAAAGAATAAGTCTCAACTCCATGAACTGCTGGACGACTCATTTTGGGATTAAATATCCTTAAGGTAAGTATGTAATGATCGATAAAACCTGTAATGAAAAATAGAATAGATCTAGGTGAAAATAAATAAGAAGTGAAACTATAAGTAAATAAACTCACATAATGTGTGATATTTATGAATAGACTTTTATAAATAGTACTGCTCGATAGTTTAAATAAATAGTGTATAAGTAATAAAATGTATTAAAGTCCTTTACGTTGTAGAAAATTAAGTAGTGACTAATTAGAAATACACGAAAAAATTTGTTATAGATTTATGAAATGTTTTCGTGTTTTTCTAATTGTTAGTGTATATAAATAAATAAACTATTAGAATAAATCATTACAAAAATTTTACACTCGATCAAACTCGTGAAAATATTACAATATTATAATATTACATAAATGACTATTATTTGTTAATCAACCACTTATATTTAAGCTTGTTAATTAAAACTAAAACAATGGCATATTGTGTTTATTTATTAACAGCAAATAAGCTTTTACATACTTAAAAATATAGTCATTATATGCCTCTAAAATTACGTTTTATTTATTTATTTCGTTGTATACAAATATTATTTTTAATTACTATATGTGCTTACATTATTAGTAAGTATGTATAGTAATATAATAATAATAATACAAATTGTGGTATAAATAACTTAATGTGTTTGGTGTTATATCCATTTCTGTGCAAACCCCATCATTGGTCTTTCTTTCATTATTATAATAATTTAAAAGTTTATTAAACACCGAAATAAATTAATAAAGAGGTCTCACATAGTTATACCGTTGATAGAAATATTTCATTCAACGGTTATACTTATTATTCCAAATTAGGTAAAAAATTCATATGGATACCTCTTATACCTCACAGTTTTTTTGCATTTTTATTACTTTAGTTTGTAGATACATTATATTGTTCACAATCAATGTAATAATTACTAATGCACAGGAACTTTCTTTATGTGGAAACTTGATTTCGCATCTGGTCATTGTTAGAGTTGCTAACTGTAACAACTCGCAGTTGGTATCCATCCTTATATTTGTTAGTTATATTTCCACAGTGGTCTCTCCCCAACAAACGATATTTGGCTAATTGCTGATAAACTTGCTTCATCCTTTGTATGTTTATTCGACTAGCTACTGAGTGATTAACCATTGGCAATGGATAATTTTTTCCTATTATACACTTCGCTGCCCTCTGAACATTTTCAGGCGCTGTCCAAGGTTCGTGTATATATTGTACAGGCATATTTTTCAATACTGGTAAATATTTTCTAAAATGATTTAGATTAAACACTTTTTCTATTGTATATCAATAAACTTACCTAATGTAATCCCCGTTTGGATCTGCTTTCCGGCCAAACTTTACAGGGCAATAACAGTGGAAGAACTGTTGGAAGAAGCTCGAACAAGATAGCCACATCCACATTCCTGCGTTTACTGACCAATCAGCATCTAATAGTAACTCTTCGAATACCTATCATTGGTCAAAAAGAGAGAAATATAATAGTTAAATGTAAATGGTAAGAATATAATTTCAATAAATTATGCTTTTCTATAATTAATCAATAAAATACATTTATTTTTGTCTTGTAGGTAATTATATAAATCTAAACAACATTAGATTTATGTAATTTATTTTTACAATCATTATTTGTGGTTTAAACATAGTGAATTGTTCAATTCAGTGTAAGTATGTATTACCATGTAGTAGTGATCGCAACCATTCTCTTTATTGAATATACATTTCTTATTACAGCGTCAGTAATTTTAGGTCTTGTTTTAAATCTGAACGTGATCTCAAATCTTTAACCCTTACATAATATTCATATCTTTTTAGAAGTTGGTTTATAAATTATATTCAATACTAATGCATATTCTTGAATAGCATTCAAAGCTCATATTTGAAGTGATGACATACATTTTGTAAATGTTGTGCCTCATTTCTCATCTGTCATACTTCCAGCTTTTACCGAATCTATGATTAGCCTAATCCCTTTCTTGAGTGTATTGCCTTAACATATTTCTGTAGGTCTAGATCCTTATCAGAACAAGACAAAATGAAAGCTATAGGTGTAGTATCCGAGATTTATCGATTACTGAATTAATCTGTTGTCATTTATAGAAGTTTGTTTAGTCACGCACCTGCACAGTTAAAGTAGCTTTGATTATTGTCCCACTGATAAACGATCATTAGAAGTTTTAAACGTTTCAAAATTCACAAAGTATCATATAATATATAATTTTGTTTCATATTAGAAATAAAAATTAAATCATGTCTGAAGAATAAGTTTACATCGATGAATTTGTAAATACTGTGATTGATTAGTACCTTAATCAATAACATAGTTAAACTTAAAAGGTTATAACATATATGTATATTTAATATTATTACTTGTAGTAAATACCTTCATTCCTTCCTCCCACGATAACCATAAGTCACCACGTGTTAAAAAGCAGGCTACGGCATGTCTTGCTAAATGGTGTATCCATCCTTCCTCTCTAAGCTGTGTCATTATTGCATCTATCCAAGGAAAACCCGTCTGTCCCTTAAATTAAAATATAAGAGTTTTAATTAAAGTATGTTGTACAATTTGTATGCATTAAATACTATCAATAATATATTTTTACGATGGAAAATGATTGATTAAACATTTCCTTTAAAAAATGCATTTATGTAAACTTCATTTACATTAAACCATTTTGATCGTATTCTTCAATAATTCAAAATAAAACTTTAAATGATGAGAAATTTTTCAAAAATGGTTTTAAATAGCTCTCAATTCTGATTAATTCATTGTTTGTTCAATATCCTAGCAGTTTTCCCTTCCTCAGCGAATAATAGTGAAAACACTGACAGAAATAACATATCTACTATTTGTAGATGATATGGTCATAGTAGCAGAAACTGAAAACTACTTACAACAAAATATGCAAATACTAAACAGGGAGCTTGCAAACATAAATATGAAAATAAACATACAAAAGACAAAATCAATGGTAATAACAAAGAAGTGTAAGCCACACAATATTACGACAGGAGCAACAACAATAGAACAAGTAGAAAGCTATAAATACCTGCGGACAATAATTGAAAGCAATGTCAAGCTAGACAAAGAAATAGAAGACAAAGTAGGAAATACTGGGAAACTATACCACATGATGAAATATATGTTCTTTGGTAAGAAGGAAATAAAAACAGAAATAGTAAAAAAGGTGATAAGGCCTACGCTAACATATAGTAGTGAAAGGTGGACAATGATGGAGCAACAAAAAGGAAGAATAAACACAACAGAGATGAGATTTCTTAGGAAAAATAGAAAACAAGACAAAACTAGACAAGGTAAAAAATTAGAAAATTAGACAGAACCTAGACATGGAGCCAATTAATGAAAGAATAGTAGAGGGACAGATGAGATGGTTTGGACATATCAACCGAATGAAAACTAAAAGAAATACAAAAATGATATATGAAACAAGAATACAAGAGAGGAACCAGAGAGGAAGTCCAAGAAAAAAATGGAATGATGGAGATGCAGAGAAGGGGAATGAATTGGGAAGAAGCAAAACAGCTAACACAAGACAGAAGGAGATGGTCAGAGAATTGCAGATTAAACGGATGTTAAGATAACTATGTATGAATATGTAAACCGCCTTACACCGAAAGGTAAAAAGAAGTAAGATTTAAAAAAAATCATTATTCTAACAAGTACGGTATTGACAGTGTTAAGTGACCGGATGAAATACAGTCTAAGTGTGCTTCGACACTAATTTCACCTACGGAACGGGATTGCTACCACCAAATGCCTCCTCTTCCACTTAGAGAACACACAGTCGCACCCTCGCTCAGAGCCACAGTTGCACGTGGCCCAAACAGTGCAAATACAAGTTTTGCTTTTGTTTAAATAACATGGATCCAAGATTTTCTCAAAATTATCATTAACAATGATTTCTCTTTTCTCTGCAACCAATATTTCCGATGGTAGGGTTACTCGGCTAATATTTCGTCTTTCAAGTGCGACTTATTCCAGATTAATTTTTACGATTCTATTCTTGAGTTCCAGGTATTCTTGGATTCTTGGTATTCGCGGCATCGAGTCTGAGTTTCAATTCATGTTTTATGTGAGCTACTATAAGTTGATCTTGAAATTATATGTTGATTTTGGTAACTGAAGATTTGATTTCTCCTACTATTCAGGATTTCCTGATGCAATTGTGACTAGTATGATTTTCAAGTTCTTGCATCGATGCCGTCTGTATTTTTCAAGCTCGTAACATTAAAGAAAATTCTACGTTTTTTCGGGATACTCAATATTTTGAACATGGCCTTGTTAATTGTAATTTGGAGTCTTCGTTCTCAACGAGCTAATTCATTCATTAATTTATTTGGTCGAGCAAGTACCAAAGCTGTTGTGCTCTTTATCATTCTGCCTGACTATCAACATCTGCATAGACAAACTCTTCAAGGTATTCTCAATTGTATTAGAATATGCAGGTTGTGTTACACGAGCTATACCTACTTCAAATTCCTGTCCAATGTGTTCATTACCATCTGCTTGACTAAGAGAATAATCTATTTTACTTTGGATCACTTTTTGTAATTCGTTGCATCCCCATGAAGTATTAGAATAAAAGCGGTAGTCCTTTTTCCTATATATTTAGTGGTTTACTGATGTGGCCTCGAACTTCCTGAGGAAATTTGTTTAAAAATCAAATTGAGATGCTTACATTTTTATTTCATAATGGTTTGATGGTACCATAGATATCCTGCTTCGTTTTCTCTGGTTTTTCTTTTTCTCAAGATTTCTATAATGTCAGCAATTTTTCTTCAAAATATTGTATATTTTGTTTCTCTATCTAGAACTTAACACCATCTCTTGCTTTATGTTAATCGAACTTTATTCTAATATTTTCTTAACAATTTTCTGCATGTATCACTTGCGGAGTTTCCGAATTTAGGCGGAGCCGATCGCTGGTAATTTTCAGGCTGCTCATCGTGAGAGAAATGACAAAATTCAAATAAAATTTGTTAATCTAGTGCAACGTTTAGACAATAGATGGCACATTTGTGGTAATATCGTAATCGATGGTTAACCTGGAGAGTTAAATACTACAAAGTAAATCTCGATTCCCTATCGTTCTCTCTAGCGTGAACTCAGACCACGACATTTGGACAACAGACGATCTATCCTCCGATCACAACCCAGTCATCCTGGATCTTGCGTTCGGCACAAAGAGACCGTTAAGAGAGACAAAAACCACAAATTGGCTAAAATACAGAAGGAAGGTCGAGACTTTTATCTTCCCTCTTCAGTTCGTCAGATCTTCAGCGGATCTTGAGGCAGCAGTCGATAAGATTTCCTCAGCCATGCTCCTCGGCTGTCAATGAGTCCACGGCCCGCCAGGTAGATCCTCTGGCCATTTCGCCTGCGCTAAAATCTCTGATCGCTGAGAAAAAGATCGTTCGCCGCCGGTGGTAGAACACGCGCGACCCGTCACTTCGTACGGAATTCAACAGACACGCGCTCAAAGTCAGAGACGAAATGCGTCAACTAAAGAACAACCGCTGGGAACGTTGAGGCGATGAACGAACATCCTCACTCTGTGTGGAAGTTTGTTCGGACACTTAAACGCGAAAGTCACGCGAACCAAGCAACAATAGGTACGAACGGCCACGTCTACACCGACGCCGACAAAGCAGAAGTTCTCGCGGACTCCCTAGAGCACCAATTCACCCGCAACCCCAGCGATAATTTCAACTTCAACACTAAAGTCTGCGATACCGGCGCGTCCTATATCAGTAACCGTAACACCCGCAGGGGGACCTTTCAACCGGCCACCTCCGAAGAGCTTAATGAGCTGATAAAACAGCTCAAAATCCGTAAAGCTCCTGGTATTGACGCTATCTCCACCGCGATGGTGTAGAACCTGCGAGCTGCTTAATAGAGCAAACGCTGCTATGCGTTTAGGACATTTCCGCCTGGAAGCTAGCCTCAGTGGTGAGCCTCCTCAAGGCGGGAAAGTCCTCACTACATCCATCGAGCTACCGCCCCATTAGGCTGCTAAGCGGCAAACTTGTCGAAAAAGTTCTACTGAGTCGTATTTCGGTCTTCATCGAAGACCAGAAAATTATTCCGGACTCTCAGGTCGGTTTTCGAGCAGGCCTGTCCACTATCCACCAGCTCTCGAGGGTGACTGAATTCATCGCTGAGGGCTTCTCGATTAAACGCGATACTGCAGCAGGTTTTCTCGACATATCGAAAGCGTTCGATAGGGTTTGGCATGATGGTCTCATTTTCAAAATGATCCATTTGAAATTCCCCGACTACCTGATACGAGTCGTGCACGACTTTCTTCGGAACAGTGACACAATGACACCGAGTATCCTGGACAATCCCCCTTCCGGAATAATCATCCCTCAATACGATGTCACTGCTTTTAGCAAATACCGAAGGCCACGAAATATCCTAATTGGCACACAATTAGCTCCCCTACTCCTTGAGCTACCGTAATCCGCTCGGTGTCACTGCTTCTTTCGAAGAGAGTGACACTCAGGACGACCGGATCCTCCCACTCTTTGCGATCAATTCGCTTGAGACCACACTAGAGAAGACACCTTCAATGGGACATTATGTCGCCGATGTAGGCCTCCGAGTTAGGAACCAACCAGCCCTATCCATAAGAACAGGCAAAACACTGGAACTATTGTATGTGAATAACGATGCCCGAACCAGCCTCGCGACCGAGGAGATATTTTAAAGGCTCCTGTGGCAAAAAACATCTTGAAGAAAAACGCAACTATCTATCGATGGAACCAGCAAACAAAAAAAGCGAGGTACACCCGAGTCTAAGTTTTACGACAAGACAGATGAATCCCGATGATGTTTACGTTTTCAGCCGATACACCGAATTGAAAAATGCTTTCGGAATTGAAATCGATTTTGTGGAGGATGTAGGTTTAGCTCTCCATATTAATAACAAGACTTGGTTGTTCTAGGATAATCCGAAGACGCAGGTATGATGCCTGACACCTTGACTAAGAAATAGAGGTAACTATAACTTGTAATTACGCGTAACTAGTAGTTACGCCACTTCTAGAAATCCCTGATGTCAGGAGCGACTTCACAAATTTTTCGTGTCTCGGCAGGCTCTTGATTTTTTGTCCGCTAACGTCATTATAAGTTAGAATGAATTGGGATGTTCAAGTAAATACCTTTGTCTTCGACAAATTCCGACTACAACCGCCGAATGATGTTTACGTCAGTAAAGAGTGATCTTTTTATATTTTCGCTAACTCTGAAAGCAACAAAATACTCGATTGATACCAGGAATTATCTCTTTATATCGCAACCCCTATCGATTCTTTCGCAGAAAACTGAGCTTTTGATGGGGTAACTCAAGAAGTAGCTCCAAAAAGGCACCTTCGAGGAGTGATATAATCCCCAAAGCGGACGAGAATGTTAGACTTTGTATAGTTTTAGTATACACAAATAAATGTCATCAAGAAGACGGATATATACCATATAAATATTGAATAGAAGGAGGAACAAAACAAATTGACATAGTGTTCATCTTGCCTTTGGATTTTTGCTGTATTAGAAAATGTCTTTCAGACTTCCACACATCAGTGATTTGGAGAAGGTACTTCCAAAACTGAAAAAAAAACCTCGTGAGTGATATTAACAAAGTATAGTTTAATTTATCATTTCATAAAGTTAATGATTCAAGGTGTGTCACAAAGTTATGTCTTATTGCATCCAGCACATTAATCAAATATTTAATTCAAATCATCAGCAATAAAGGAATCAAGCAATCTTACAAAACCAACCCTGGATCTGGGAACCGGAACAGTTGAAAGAGTTCGAAGTCCTGAAAGAAACTTTCATCACAGTATTCGATATGGACACCACTGGTACATGGGAAGGGAATATAAAAAGGCCAGTCTTCTCGCCCAGGGTGGGGACTAAAGGATAGGATATATCTCTCGTTTGATGATGTTATCAAAATATTCCAATGGTTGTCTTGATAGATGTGCGCTCCATTTATATCCCAGCAACCTCACCATTGAGTATACTCCACAGGAGGCGAACGTCATTACGGATTTATTATCCAGTGGACTTAAAGAGGAGTTCCAGTTCGCCCTTATCAACATTTGATTACCAACCAATACTATGGCTTAGTTAAGAAAACGTTCGGAAGATTATTGAAATCGTGGAGGTGAACCATCCGGAAAAAAAATAGAATCAATAGATCGTCAGAGGGTACATAATAAGTCACGAAATTCCATACCGATACGCCACTGACGATGTAACGGAGGAAGCATAGGTCATAATTCCCGAGCAAACGAGCTGCTCAAGAGTTTCCACTATAACTGAAAGGGGCAAAAGTACAAGGCATTAAACCAAAAGCTCCCCTATTCACCGATAAACTGAACCACTTCCAGTAGACTCTGAAAGGAGTAGTAGCATCTAATGACAGGGAATAGGTAAAGCTATTCTTATAGGAAATTGCGAGAGCCTTCTATTCAAGTTGGCACTAAACAGATTCTCGCATTAAGATACCCTACGTTTAGACGGGAACAACTTTCAGCGTTTAGTACTACTTAGGAAAATAGTGTAGTTAAACATTTATCTACACGCCATTATCTCCAGACCGAGGAATCACATCAACATTTTCCAAATGACAAAATAGAACCATGAGGTGTACAAGATCAAAAGAAACTTGTAGTCAATGAGGAGAGAACCGCGCCCAATTGGAAGTAATTTAGGTAACTTCGGGGAGGGGGGATTGCAACAGGGTAGTACGTTAGTGCCCAAGAGCTCAAAATTATTGCTAAAAAACCATACATATACACCTGTAATAAGATGACACATACAGAAAAATCTCTTATCTGTGACATAAATTTAATGCACCTCATGTACTGATTTACATTCAAAATTCTGAACATTATATTTCATTCCAAATAAAAAGTTTAAGAGTACATTAAATACCTTATAATTCTTTTGAAAGCTAAACAATACTTAACTAAGCAACTCAACCTACTTTTTGTTTTAAATGACAGTTCTTTGTTGCTACAGTTTTCTATAGAATGCATATAAATAGTTATATAATAATTATTTAATGCACAGCATGGGTCTGTAGTGTACTTGGTGTTTAAATAAAATTTATTAATTAAATTCTAATATTCGCGACAACATATAAATATTCGTATACAATTTCTTTACGTATATCAAGAATAACGATATAAATAACCATTTGATTAATAATGAAGCAAGAACATGCACCACCAGAGAACAATAAATAACTTTTGAAGTTCACACGTTTCTCAACATACAAAAGACTTATTAATACAGTTACAGAAAGTCAGGTAATTACAATCTTAAAATATAATCAATTGAAACGCGTGCCTTTTGTACGTATTTTACTAAGATATATAAATTTATAATAGAATAACTTACGTTTGCCCATTTCACCAACGCTTCCGCATTCTTATCCCATGGAATTTGTACACAAATAGGATTTCCCATCATTTTATCAAAATTGGAGTTTTTGGTAGCCGCGCAGTAAAAAAATTCTCGCCATAGTAATTGTCCATGTAGTGACAAAGGGGGAAACGCCTTTTTAATTTTCTTATATAAATCAGTCAATTGGTAATAAAACAGCCTGGTTGATAAACATCCGAACCTCAAGTACGGAGAAAGACCCGTTTGCGACGGAAGGAGAGATTGAGGCGTCATTTTCGGCCTTCCGAAAGAAGCCACCCAAGCTTTCCTCTCCAAATGCCTTTCTAGCCTACCTAAGGCCTCACTCTCACCTCCTTGCCAAACTGGTGGTAACAATCCCTCAGTATCGAAACCAAGTTCTTCCAGCGTTGGAACGCCATACTTTTCATCGTGATCTTCGGTAATAGGAGTGTGAGCACCGTTTAAAGTATATTCCGTGACTGGAAGTTCCGCCATTGGAGGAGGACCTATGCTAGCTATTATAGCTAGAAACTGGTGATACGTTAAAGGAGCCTTTCCTCCGTTACGGTCAATTATATGTTGAAGGTGGTACAAAGTATGGGATACTTTTTGGACCACTGTGATTCCTAATTCGCTGCATAACGATGTTATATTTTGATCCCTGACACGGCCAAACGGTTCCGGATCCTCTTCGAACGTTAGCGCTGTTGTACCCCATTCTTTAAACAGTTTTGGAAGCGCATCCGCCGGTTGACCTCGAATAACGAATAGTCTTGAATTAAGTTTTCTCAGGCTCCTATCCAGA
The DNA here is from genome assembly GCA_963969525.1 of Ontholestes murinus. Classification (NCBI taxonomy): domain Eukaryota; kingdom Metazoa; phylum Arthropoda; class Insecta; order Coleoptera; family Staphylinidae; genus Ontholestes; species Ontholestes murinus. Next base: position 45,359,047 of record OZ018393.1, on the reverse strand, counting down.
TCTTCGAGGCATTGTAGAAGAAACCTAAAAATAAATGAAATAAAAATAGGAAAAACGTTGTAAACTATAAACATTCTACACTTTAGATATTTCACACAGTTTTAATTTAAGCAGTTGCCGATTATTTGTCAACAATCAGTAAACATTAAATATCTGTTTTACTGGAGTTTTTAGGAAGACAGTATAGGGACTTTTGGAGAATTTTTCAAATAAGTATTGAATGTGTTATGTGGGGATAACTGAGGTTGTATTATAGAGAAACTTCCAAGTGAATTCTTCTTCTTAAAATAATTTCCGAATATATAGTAAATTAGAAAAAAAAATCCGAAAACTGTCAAGACTAAACACCATAATCAAATACCTTCAATGTAAAGAGGCCAAAACAAAGAAAACCAATACTGAAAATAACCATCGACAATTATAGGAAACTCTCAACATTATTAATTAATTAATTATAACAACGGTAATGTGAAAACAATAAATTATTGTTATTATGGTATAAAACTTGGTTTCTGTTCCGTGTGTTCAAGCGAATTGCCATACCTCTCACTGTAGACGGTGGGATTCCTTCTATACGGAAGCAAAAACTACTCGAAAAAAGGCTATTAAGCAGTACTTTCAACTTGAGACTATCTTGAATTTTTTTGCCAAAGAGGGCAACTAAAATAGTAGTCAACCAAAGAAAAAACACTCTTCAAAGTATTATATGAATCCTTTTCTCGTACTACCCCAATATCCTCAGTGTGAAAGACCTTAATATTTACCGAAATTCATTTCTTCCACCTTTTTTTGTGTAGCCGTGAGGTGGAAAATCTTTTATAGACGGAGTGTGGGACTCCCCAGAACAGGTATACCCACTAAAAACCACCTCCCCATGTTACCCTACTACCCCGCGGAACCGCCGTCTGGCATTACTTCACGGGGGATAGGGTGTGTGATGTGTGTGTGTGTGTGGATGTGTATGTGATGTGCGTGTGTGTGCAGTGTGTGCTCGGGTACGTGGGGTCGCTACTCCCAAATGGCTGTGCACGTCAACCACCCCTGCGGGTTTATTTCTTCCACCTATATCTAGACAACCTTACATATAAGATAAACTTGGAATAAAATATCAACACTTTCTTCACAAATAATTTTTATTTGAGCTAGATTTACATACATATATTATGTGCTGATTATCAATAGCTTAAAACTAGTACTCGGAATGTACATCTAGGTCAAATAAAAATTATTTATGAAGAAAGTCTGTTTTATTCCAAGTTTATGAATCAAATCTTCACCTAACTCAAGAAAACATTGTACGTACAAAGCATCCCTAAGCACTCCCTTCTGTAACCTCAGTCCCCCTTTTGTTGTTGTTGAACCTAGCCCCTCTGATGATTATCTAGAATCAACTATTTCTATTATCTTTGGCAGAGCTCAATGCGTCTCTTCTTAATCTTAACAATTCCTCTCCTGGAAAAAATGTATCAACTTTTTTTCATATTATAACACGTTCTCTTAGGAAAACCAACACTTTTTTTACCAATTTTTAATGTATGTCTTCAAACTGGTACTATAACAGCATCCTGGAATTAATAAATAATATGCCCTATCTAAAAAACTGGGAAAGATCCTTCCTCTCCTCTTAGGTATCGTCACATTTCACTTTCCTCATGTAAAATTGGACTGAAAATAACCTCATATATGCATGGAATAGCAGGGCCGTCTCATCAGTAAATTGTACGAGATACTTTAAGAGATTAAAGTAAAGAAGATCCAGATTGTTTATGTCGAAACAGAAAATGTGTAGAGGTTGTTTTAGAATGATTTTGACTTCTGGGAATCTGTTTGTAAAGTAGTGTTAAATAATGAACATGGGAAGGAGTATTAGAAAGTGATCTTTTTAAAATATCAAGCAATAGAATGGCGTATGACGTTCTGGAAAGAAGCCGACAAAGTAATTTGGGCTACAGTCAGATATACATAACATATTCTGTGGTGTCCGTTTCTCCGCAGAATATGCAGTTGTCATGCTCTGCTAATTGGAGTCACGTCAGGTATGCACCAAAAGTTCCGTGTCCACTGAGATATTGACAGAGATAGCAATCAATTTCTCTAATTTTTCTTTTGATCCTCTTTTGAAGGTTGTTCATCATTTGTTTTTTAAATTTACCTTGCCTGTTTGTGTTTTCTAGTTATTTCTAGTTTACGATTAGTCGCTCATTTTCCTTATTGCGATAGTCTTTCTTTTCGTCTTTGTAGGGGCTGAAGTTATATAAGTGGAGTCTCAGTATTGACTTGCCTATGTGTGCTTTCATTCTAATGTTCCTTCATAGGTATACTCCTATGTATCTAATGAAGTCTTTTGATTTGACTATTTCGTCTTTAATCCTTATTCGTGTTTCTTTAAACTTTAATCCGCCTTATAGTATCGCCGCTTCTTTTATTTGGGATAATATTGTTAGTCTAAGCTCTTCGATTTGAAGAATTACCTTATTTACTGCATATTGTGCCTTTTCCACTAATGTGGATCCGCAGTTTAACCTCTTTTGATAGTCTCGGGTTTAAGACATCATCACAGAATATCTTCCAGAGAATGGGACATAGGATTGAGCACTGGGGTACCCCACATGTTATTGATATGTTTCGCTTTATGTCGGCGATCAGTCCTCTGTCTGGTAGGTCTATAATTTTCTGTAGATATGGCTAGATATTCCTTTTTTCCCTTTGATCATTGACCTTTGTTGACTCATGTTCTAGTTCCTCCGCAGTTAAATGAGGCGGGTTGTTAAATGCTATTTCTTTGATCTGTACAGTACAACAGATTAGCAACTATTTTAATCTTTTCCTTCTTCTCTAGTTCAACAGTCTTTAGAAGTCGGAATTTATGACAGGTTATCTTATATCCCTGAACCCACGGCTTAGTGTCTTTTTCTTTTATTATATTGTTCCAGCATTATTCTTTAGCTTTCAAGATTTCCCTTTTTAGTCTCTTTTTTTCAGTCTATGGTCCCTCTCTAAGAGTTCTAGTTATTGCTGCCCTGTTCCTATGGAGGATTTGCTCTAATCAAACGTCATCTGGTAGCATCTTGTCGATCTCTGGTCTCTAACAAGATAGCGTATTATGGGTTCTATTAACTTTAGGTTTAAATATTTTATTTCATTCGGCAGTTACTGCCTTTATGACTGCTGTGGGGCTGTTGTCGTTGTTCAGATTTACTTGTAGTTGCTTCATATTAGGATTGGAGATAATGAATTGTAACAAGTTTGAAGTAACGGCATTAATATTAAATCACATTTGTTTAAATTATAAATTACATTAGGGATTTTTTTCTGGGAATTTAGATAAGATTTTTATCTGGAAGTTAATGGTGGTGGGTTGAGTTAGAGATGAGTACGTAGTTGGATGAAAGGTGACGTGATTTGGGTTAGTTAATATTAAAGTGGATAATAATATAGCATTATCAAACAGTGAGGTTTTCACAAATATCTTTAATAGGGATGGACATAAGACATAAGAAATTTATTCGAACTATGATAAGAGTTATGATGAAATATAGTAAATATTCATTAGGTGATTAGTTTTTGGCGAATTAGCTTTGCCTATTTTAACAGTGGGCTGAGCCACAGGTATTAATCCTTCTCTGGTGTAGATGAACGTGTCTTTCTTTCTGCTTGTATCAATTTTCGAAACATTTTTGCACTCCTAATAAATCAACAATTTTCGAAACATTTTTGCACTCCTAATAATACATTTTGAATGCATAAACCGCTTCTTTAGGTGTGAAGAAACGTTGATCTTTTTGATTTTTTAATATAAAAAGTCTGGGTGACCCATAAATTCGATTTCTCAGAAGATCTTTTTTTGCGGTTATTTTTTCGAAGATTTCTAACAAACAAATGGCTGTTAACCATTATATTGACCATCGGACATTACAATAATGGTACAGTCGCCGCATATCTGTTTTTTTTTTTTGTGAAAATCAATTCGAGCTTTTTCGTGCGCGATCGACTTTTGCTGGATTTGGTTCAAAGATCCAAACTTTCGGGATCATATCTATGATTTGTTATCTATTATTATATCACAGACAAAGTTTTGAGAACTTCTTTCGACGTGCATTTTTTAAGCCATCCAACGTAATTTTTTTTATTGACTCCCTAATATTGAGGGAATAAACTCCGTATACCATCAATATATAGTGATTTTTGATGGTGTTTAATCCCCAAAAGTCGAATTATAGTTGTTAAGATAAACCACATCAAAAGTTGTAAAAAAGTCACACAAATGGCGGATGAACATCAAAACGATCAGGGTAACTCTACTGCAATTTGGATTTAGAAATGTTAAAAGCTCTATGGATAACATTGTAAAATTCACATCTGACATCCAAACCTCTTTTTAAAATAAGCGCTCCGTAGTTGCTCTGTTGCTTGACATCTCTGCCGCCTTTGATTCAGCCATCCCCTCAATCATAATACAAAGTCTCTATTAAATTGGAATTCCAAATGAATTAATTAGATTTATGTTCACTTGTTAAACATAATGTTTTTTCCTTAAACATGATATCACTTTCGCAACTCCCGTTGTTCTTTTATTGGTCTTCCATATGGCTCTATCCTTAGTCCATTATTATACATGGTTTACACCTTTCCCTTAGAAAACATATAATCTACAAACTCTACAGTACTCAATATGCACACGGTGTGGTTCTATGTATAGAACTCTAGTTTCGGAAGTAATGTTCAATTACTACACAATAGGATTAAAAATGCGATTTTCGAACTTACAAATTGGCCGATTACTCTGTGCTCAAAAATATCAAAATATCATATTTATCAAAAAAGAGTCGTCCCTAATTTCCAGGAATAATGTAATAACTCTCCTATTCGCAAATTTTAAGTAATTCAATATCTAGGTCATCACTTAGATTCCTCTATCTCATAGAAACATGATGATACATTCAGTATCTTAAGGTTTGTGTTTAAAACCTTAAACACCTTTCGAATCCTATCCTATACGTTCAAGGGCTTCCTTTCAGTAGTAGTTATGCTAATGCAGGAAATTATACTAAGTCCAGAAATAAATACTTTAGTTCAAACGTTTGGTTTCTTTACGTTTCTTCACCGGCCTTTTACATTAAGTAAGTAAGCTTCTATTTCTTAGTAACACCAGTCAGTAACGTCACTTTTGCTTTTGATCTCGAAGTCGCGATGACCCCCACGTGGCAATGGTTTGATAATTATTTCGATCATTTTTAAATAACTATTACTATAACTTCTAATAACTAATAACACTCCAATGATTGAAACCGTAAAAAAAGTTTAATCCATACTCACAGCTAAAGGCAAACATCTCTTCCCTTTCTTCTGCTTTTAATATTCTAAAGTCCCTATCTCTTCCTTGTTATTCGTTCTCTTATTATAGTCACTTTCACTCCATGAAGGTATTAGGTATTATTTATTTTATCCAACATGCTAACAAAGTATTCCAATATTGTACATAATAATTATTTACAAATATTTCGATCACAGTTGGAAAGGCTTGAATTCACAAAAATGTGTTCTTCCATTCTCATCCTCTATTCTTTTTGGCAAATGTCCTGCTCACCGAAGACTTTCTTTATGATTACGTATCATTATTATGTTTGGTTATCTATGGCAAGTACATCTAAAATCTTTTATATACTTATTTTCCGTAAACTCTGACAAGTAGCCAAACTCCGTACGTTAGTTCCAACTTAATCAGCTCATCACAATTTCTGACTTTACATTTTTTTGGATTCCAAGTCACATGGGAACTGAAGAAACGATATTGGCGATAGATTTGCTAAATCTGTCCGACATTTACTCTACTTTAGACCTAATTCTCCACATCAAGATTTTAAGGTCTTAAAAGAAAGTACACACTAAAAATGACAATTGTCTTAGTCCACACTGAGGACTCAGATATTTTGGACCCGCACCAACAATTTCTTTACATCCTTGTTTTTTTAGTTCGAAAACACTTGGTAGAAGATTTGTCACGTTCATAATAAGAATTAAACTGGCCCATAGGTCCTCCTAATACCACCTTTTTAAAATAGGTGAAACTACCTCCCCGAATTGTTCATGCGAAGAATGCTGATCTTAACCAAGTATATTTCTCTTGCCTAAACTTCTATTCCAGCAGTTATATTTTTATAAGACACCATCCACCTCTATTTATCACCTTTGTTTTATATAATATTTTCTCCGACACTTACACCCTATGGTATTCCAATCTTAACATAAATGACATTTTTTTTTCACTGGTTTGTTTTATTTGTGGTTTTATTTTCATTAACCTTTAAGTAGCACCTGAACACTTGATAAAATAGCTGCTAAGTTTACATAAGTTATAATGTAATGTAATATAATGCATCAGGTCGGTAGAGCCCAGCAACCAAGGTCATTAAATAGGTTAAAAGAAAAAGAGTTACGCAAATCATATACAAAATACGTCGATGCCGTTTAAAGATCGTTATTGGCAGGGAAATAATATTTTTTTAAAGCTTTGCGACCTATACTAATTGAAAGAGAATTGTTAATTATCTATAATTAACAAAACAACTATTTGGGTATGAGGTATTATTTATTTATTTATTTGGCGAAATAATCAGTACTATAATCTCATCACTGTTTTTAAGTAACCTAATTTTTTCATTAATTATCAATTTTTATTACAATTTAATAATGCATTCAACAGTGCTAATTATTCGATTTACCATACTTTTCATTATTTATTACTGGTTTATTTTAAGACCATATTATTACCATAGTTACATAAACAGCTTGCGTAATTCTGCGTGCATGCATTTATTACATCTAGAGAATATTATGCAAATGTCTACAAGGAAGTAGAGTCCGGCCTTGGAAGTATTATTTAACCTGATTGAAATGTAAGAAAATTAAATTGAGTTCTACTTTTCTTATAATCAACACTAATAAGTAACTACGAGAAAAATATGTAAAATTTTTACTAAATTAAATGAATAATTTAAATATGAAACACAATTACGTTCATGTTGTTCAGACTGTTAGAGAATTTTAATTCTTCGTTTTTGTTTTGAAAGTCAACTGTGAAATATAAAATGCTAAATTAGAAACGTTTGTTTTTGTGTTATCACTAAACTTAATTTAAGATATACAGAGATTAAATAATGAAGTGTTTTATTAACCTCTAATTAACATTTTCAATTTTCACCACGGGTTAAATGATAATTTAATTCATCGCGAGGTTAAATATGCTTACCTATAAATAAATAAAAACAATCACAAAAAAATCTTTCTTGTTCTACATCTTTGTCAGTATGTAATTATATCAAACCTATATACATATAATTAATTATTGACAAAAGTATATTATATTTACATTCGCTATGTTTTAACAAAATAATTATTATAATTAATTAATTATATCACATGTAGATAAAGTTGATAATGACGATAAAACGTCGAAATTCGAGTCGTCTTTGTTTAGATTTATATAACTATGTCTACACGTTTTATAATATTCTTAGAATAATTATTTGGGGGTAAAACATAATTCTTTTTTCAGTCCAGTGAGTTATATTGTAATGAGTTTAATTGTATATTTACCTCCATTTATTGATTCCAACGTTAGAAGATCCCGCAAACCACGGATCTAACACGAACACGCATCTAAAAGTCGTGGCGCCCTTGAGTCCTTCCCACAGTGAGGGATTATCGTGAAGTCGAAGACCCTTCCGGAACCAGTGTACGGTATGCTTGTCGGGAGTGACCTCCCGACTGCAAGTCAATTGCGAGCTCATGTACCTACGCTAAACCATAATATTTTAGGATCCATTGGGTAAACATTAGTCTTCAGTTATACTAATTAAAGATGTGGACTAGTGTAGCCTGCTAATCATCTAGAAATCAGAAATATAAATAAGATGCCAGGTAATTTATAGGTAATTTTGTTACACGGATCAGTACTTATTGAAAAATGTTTTAAGAATAAATAAGAATTCGAAGGGCGGAAAGACCCATGGTCGATAGCCGATTGTCAATCAAATACTAGATTCAGGGGCGGTTTCAGGGGGGGGGGGATAATTGGGTAATTACCCCCCTAAGAATTATTCGTTCGCTTATTTTTTTATTCTTAAAAATTACTAATATTTCAAACAAACAAGTTAAGTGTTAGTGAATCTAGTCAGCGATCTATGACGGTGCACTTTTTCAAAACGGGCAGGCTATGTACACAAATTAAAATGCGCAAGCACCGTTAGAGAAGTGATGACTTTCTTCCTTTGCAAAGGGGGTTCCCTTTTCTAATAATACTCGACATATATTGGTACTATCCGTCTTTTTGGTATCGTTAATCGTTACATTGTTTTACATTAAGAGAGCGCGAATCATATTTCTTAATTCAATTTACAATATGTCTTGTCTTACTGGGTTCAAATCTAAAGATAGAAACCGAAACTGTTTTCACGTCGCATATAAATCCTATATTTTTAGTAGACCAATTAATTACCAATTTATTATAATTTAATCAATTATAAACAAGGTATTTTTGATTAAGAATAATATATGCATTCTTTTAAATCTTTTAATAAAGCAAAATTGCTAAAGAATTCGATTTATACCCTAATCTTCAGATTAGGGTATAAATCGACGCTATGCTTTTTGTCCGATCATTTTAGAAATACGGCGAAATAAGGAAACTTTGAGTAAATGGATAAATCTTACGCTAATAACTGTATCTTTATCCAAAGAAGAAAATACTGTCACATCGTTTAAACAATTTATAATGATGCAGTCAATATTTTAAACGAATTACAAATTGAAATGACGAAACCTCGAATTACCAATACCAGAGAAATAGACCAAACGTGGATCAACCTATTACAGAGGATTATTTTTTTCACTTTTATTTATTTCCTTTTACACATCTTTACCACTGTTGCCTTTATTCTGCCATTTTTCTTATTTCTTTCCATTTTATTCCTCTTCTTTCCACTGCTTGAGGTACTTGCTTTTACCTCGTGTATTCTTTTCATTATGTTCTTATCTGTATATATGAACAAACCATCCTATTTGTCTCTATTCTATTACTGATTTTATTAGTTTAATATTGAGCTGTTTTCTTTCGTAGTCTTTTCTTGTAATTCCCTCTATCTTTCTTAACTATATCATTTCCGTTGCATTGGTTTTGCTTTTATTACTCTCTGTGGTTACTCATGACTCACTTCTAAATATCAGTGAATGTCTTACATTTTTTTATATACTTCTGTTTTTATTGTTTCTGTAATATCTTTTTTCTTTAAGAATGTTTTCTTTATGTGTTGTAGATCATTTTTGCTTTGCCTAGTATTTCCTCTTTTTCTGAATCTATCTTCCCTGTTTCCTCTATTGTTGATTCCAGGTATTTGAACTGCTTAACCTGTTCTACTTGTTTTCCGTTTAACTCTATTTTGTGATTGCTCCCTTTTGATGACATTATCATTGTTTTGGTTTTGTTTAAATTCTTTTTTTAGCTCCTCTTTGTATATCTCCAGGTTTTTCTTCGGAATCTGCTATTAGTGTTTTAATATTTGTATTTTTAATATTTCTATATTCTTAAACCCTATCTTTGTGTTCTCGGCTCTTTAATCATCTTTTCTTTTGTTGTCTCATTATGTATATTAAGTCTTGTTTGCTTCTATTTTTCTGAATCCGTGTTGTTCTTCTCCCAGCTGTTGATCTAATTTTCCTTTTATTCTTGCCTCTATTATCCTAGCCAAATGTTTCCCTGGTATGTTTGTGAGTGTAATACCCCTGTTGCTTTTACATATTTTTGCGTCTCTCTTTTTGTGTATGGGTATTTTAATTCCCTTGTTCCATTCTTGTGATTCTTGGTGGTGTCATTTACTATTTCCAAAAATTCTTCCTTCCCCTTTCACCCATATATTTCATCATGTCGGCTATGAAGTCATCTATACCTGAGGTTTTTCCTAGTTTTATTTTCTTGATTGCTGCCTCAAATTCTTCGATTGCTATTTCGTTGTTTCCTCCATTTGTTTCACTTGATCATCTCCATTATGGTCTGTTTCGGTTATTTCGTTAAAGTATTCTTTCCATCTTTTAATATCCTCGTTTTTTCTGTTATTATATTTCCGTTTTTTGTCTTTTATACTTTATAATTGTGCTGTAAAATATATTTTGGTTTTCTGTGAACGTTTCTTTCAATTTCTTACCGAACTGCTCCTAGGATTGCTTTTTTGCTATCTTGATTTTGCGTTCTACTATTTTATTTGCTACTCTATATCTTCTGTAATCTTTGTTTTTACAAATTGTTTTACCTCTTCTGATACGGCCTGTTTTTCTTTCTCTGTTTGTTTGATATTGTGATTGTCCCACAGCTTTCTTGGACTGCTTCACATATGATTTCTTTGAACTTTTTCTATTTGCTTTCTGCTCCCCTATTTTGTTTGTCTTTTCTCTATTTTTGATTGGTATTCATCCCTAGTTTCTTTATTTTCAAATTTTGGTTTTCGTGTTTTTGTTTATTATTGTTTTCTGCTTCTGTGTTAATTTTATTTTTACCAAATTGTGGATTAAGGAGTAGTCTATTATTTCTCTTTTCTTGGTCTGACTTCTCTAGAGTATTTGTGTATAAATTTTATGTTTGCCACAATAAAGTTGTTTGCTATACAGAATTTTATAATTCTGTTTCCGTATTCGTTTCTGTTCTCATCTCCATACTTTCCCCTGTATCTTCTTTTGCCTTAATAAAAATAGGTTTAAGAAATAATAACTTTGCTAGTATCACGAATTTTTACACTTTTTATTGTGACTAGTTTTGTCCTATTCGGACATTATCAAACGAATACAGAATTATCAAACGAATACGAATAACAGATTGTATTCGTTTGATAATGTCCGAATAGGACGAAACTAGTCACAATAAAAAGTGTAAAAATTCGTGATACTAGCAAAGTTATTATTTCTTAAACCTATTTCGTAATCAAGATGTATCACAAAGTCATGGCTTCAACAATCAATCATACTTAATAAAAATGTATTAAAATCCTTACGTTGTAGAAAATTAACTAATAATTAGAAAAAACACGAAAACATTTCGTAAATATGTCATACCATAGTCACTCACAAACTATTTAACGTACATTCAATCATTTTTAGTTTATTTGACAGAAAGAAATACGTTCAATTCAAAAAATTACTTTTGTATCATCAAAGATATTATACTGAGAAACCACTACTTCAATAAGTGATTTGTTTTATAGTCTAAATAAGACTCATTGTAGATTTATGAAACGTTTTTTTCGTGTTTTTTCTAATATTTTTGCCTTTATTATCCTGCTCTACACTTCCATTAAGATCTCCCATGACTATTATGATTTCTTTGCTATCGTCTATTTATTTTTGCAGTCGTTTGTAAAATTTATCTTTTTCTATATTTGTCGTTTTCGTTTGGTGCACATGTTACAATTATATTCCATGTAGTTCCTTCCATTTTGATATCCACGCTTATTGTTCTGTCATCGCTATATTTTTCGTATATTATGTTTTTTCCGTTTTTTTTCCATTTCTTCTATTAATTCCTTTTATTTTCCTTTAATACTTCTTACGTTCCATATTCCCATTTTTATTGTATTTAACATTTTTCTTGTGCTATTTTCTCGCTGTGATGTCTGGTTTTTTTATTTACTTTTTAGTTGGTTTTTTATTCGTACTTCTCTCCTTTAATTGTTATCTTTCGGTACTCTGTTTCCTTTTGCTTTTTCTCTATTTTTTTTGGACGAATCTTTCTACATGTGCTAGGTCATTATTTGTTGTTTTGTTTGACATGTCCCAACTTTGACTCGTATTATTTGTTTTTTCTATATAATGTGAAATTCTCGACTTCATTCTGCTCTTGGTTTGCCTCTGCTGCTACGCCTGTTATTATGATATTATTTTTATTCATTTGTTGTTCTTACTTTTCCCCTTTGTTTCCAGGTTGTCGATTCTTTTTAACATCTCTTGCTTTTCTAGGACCCACTTCTCTTCTTTATTACTAATTTCTTTCTTTAGTTTTCTGATCTTATCTTTTAGTTCTTCTGAGGTTTTTTGCCATTTCTCTCATCAAGTCATTTAATTCCTCCATTTCCACATCGTTCTTAGCTATATTTAGATTTGCCTTCTCCGTGAGTTTTGTCCTTGTTTTCATCTTCCTTTATTTTATTTTTGTATCCTGTTGTTGTTACGACGTTTTATATCGCTGCTTCCGTTCTTCTATCTTTTTCTATTCTCCATTGCTTATTTGAAAACCTTGGAATCCATATTCAGGGCTGTCAATAACTCTTTCTCTTTTTGTACGCATTTGTTTTTTTCAATGTGCAATAGCAATTAAGTCTTAATTTGAATTTTAGAAATTACAATGGCAAAAGAAAAATAAACTAAAAGAACAATTACCAGCAAATGCTTTAGATGCATACATAAAATTTGACCCCAACATTTACTGAACATAATTTTTTTTTACAAATATTATGTACTCTGTTCGTTAGCGTTGCTTCTGCAGAAAGAAGTTTGTCTGCACTGAAAAGATGGCTGCGAGCCACTATGTTTCTAGAAAGACTAATCGAGTTATATATGGATATTAATATTGACAATATTATTAATAAGCAATAAAAGGTAGATTTTATTATTTAAGAAATAATTGAATAGTTGAGGCTTTTAGTTGTTGAAAGTTCATATTGTTAATCACTTTGGTAATTTTTCTTAAATAAAATAGGATAACACTTTTAAATATCATTTGCTGTTCGCGACAATTGTTTCCAAATTTACCAAAGTGAAATAAATCGTTTTTTTTAAATAAATTTAGTTACAAAAATCTTTTAAATTTTGCAAAATATTTTTCTTGTCTTGGCTCTAATTATGTATAAAAAATAAATATCTTTACTAGCTAGCTTAACTGTCTGGATGATTCGAACTAATGAATTGATTAAGGGTAATTGGATTGTTTGATGTTGATTGCTCTTTATTTATGGAATAATGAAAATATTTAAGTTTTTTTTAATTACCCCCTAAGCCAGTTGGCTGGAAACGCCCTTGACTAGATTAGTTTTTTAATGCTATGTATGTATACTATTTTTATTATATACGATATGTATTTGTCAATAAAGATGTTTGTATATATAAGAATTGGAATTTATGAATAAGAATTGGTATTTATAAATAAAACCATTATGATTTCTAAGTTTTAATTTAAAAAATTAGCTTCGTACTTGTTTCCAATTTATTATTTTTTTTCAAACAAATTAAGAGAATCGCGAACATTATATAATTATGGGGAAAAGTACGTAAAATCATTGATCAACCTAAAATTAATACCAAAAATGCTATCACTTCCGAATAGAAAAGTAACGAATAGGAAAGAGACATTATTTTGCATATGATGTCTTGTTGCTAAAGAAAAAGGACGAAGGGACTCGCTCTTTTGATTACCGGCAACGTAATTATGTAAGTAAAAATGACAGTTATCGTTATTCAATACCCCGAATCGATGACACTTCTGAATCTACTATTTTCTCGACACTCGAGCTTAATATTAACAAAGACCTATATTATATAATTCAATATCATGCTATTTGTTTTATGTAACGATCCTACGACATTTGAGAGACTCATGGAAATAATATTGAATTGATTATCCTGGGGAACCTGTTTAATATGATCAGATAAACCTTTGACAATTACCTAAAGGGATATTCTGATGATTAAGAAGTTCCTAACTAAAACACACTTAAAAGAAATGTAATCTTTTCAAGAAGAAAGTACAGTATCTAGGATATATCGTTACTAAACGAACAAGAAAGTGATATCAACTAATAACTTGTCAAAACCAGATCGAAATTTTCTTTCTTTCCTTAAAACAGAAAGAATTACTTGCAGTAGTAACATTGGAAGAGCATTTTTAGAAATATTTATGCGGAAGAAAATTCTTATAAAGAATATGATCAGAAATCTTTAATAACAAATCGCAAGAAGGCTCGATAATCATCACCGAGCTTGGGACAGGGACAAAGATGCTTTATACAAATACCATGGTCAGAATATTGACGCTCGTCCACTGAAGACGATCTACTTCCATATGCGCTACTGAGAGAATATTCGCAAGTGTAAGCTCCTAAACATTCGCAGAAGATGGAATTTAACGTGGAAATGGGATTATTGTAACACACCTTATATATAAAATCAATAAAAAGACCTGTCTGACGTACCTCGACGATATAACCGCGAAAAAAAATACCTCTGAGAATCACAAGAAGAATTTAGAAGAGGTGTTTTGATGATAAAGATATTCCTAATTAAAACGCATCTCAAAAAGTGTTATAGTTTCGAGAAGAAAGTAGAGTAACTAGAACACCTGGCAGTGAGTTAAGATGAGCAAAAGATTTCAAGGAAATTGGTCAGTCCCTATGATTTACATTAAATTGGAAGTTTGTTAAGATTATGCACTTATTATCGATAATTTTCCAATATCGATAAAATAAGGAGAACAAAGGTTCAAAGAGAACGAGGAAACAAACACTATAAAGTGCGACTATAATCGCATGAGTTTCAAGTTACCCGTTACTAGTAGAAAATTATTGTTCGATACCAATGCGTGTAATTTGGAAATTGGAGCTATTATATCGTAATTATTGAACGCACAAGGAAAGATGATCAACTACAACCTTCACAAAACCAGAGCGAAAATGTTGCGCGATAGGGAAAAAATCACTTGCAGTAGTAAAATCTGTGGTGAATTTTTCTAAAATTCTGCAAATGTTTAACGTTCTGGAAACAAACCATTTAATCTCGATTGCTCAGTATGTTTTTTTCAGGAGAAGATCCAGGAAATTTATTAAGGTTTTGATTAGAGAAAGTACTCCGCTGCGACTTTGTTGATTTTTTCGAAAGTAAACAAAACTTGGAGGATGACGAGGTGAATAGTAAAGTATTACTACACCATGCATTAGATATCAATCCTGAAATTCTGAAGCAATGCTGATGGCCGAAACTAAGGAATCTGAAGATGATCGATGATGATGTCAATAATTATAATTCCGGTTTTAAACCTAATCAACAAAAATCTGATGCGTCTGCCAAGTTTGAAGATGTTAATAATATATAATATAAACTTGCAGGTTTGTAAATCAAAAATAAGTCGAAAGTTTTATGTTGCATCAAGTACGAGGATCCTTTGAAGCCATATTGGTCTATTTCTTTGTGTTTGGCATTTGTGTGAATCAAGGAAGTCGAGTGATTTTCAAGAAATGGACGAAAAAAAGTTTCGTGTGGTGATTAAACATTACTTTATGAAAAGACTAAAGGGGAAGCTTGATAAACATTATGGTGACTCTGCTCCTTCGATTAGAACAGTTTATAAGTGGTTTCAAAATTTTCGGACTGGCCATATGGGCACAAGTGACGCTGAACGTTTTGGACGGCCTGTGGAGGTTACGACTTCAGAAATCATTGATCAAATCCATGATATGGTGATGGATGACAGAAGAGATGAGATTGTTAGTGCTGTGGGCATCTCGACTGAACGGGTACATAATATTTTGCATAAACATTTGGACATAAGAAAGCTATCCGCAAGATGGGTGTTGCGATTGCTCACGCTTGACTAAAAACGGAATCGTGTGAAGTGTTGCAAGGATAGTTTGCAGCTGTTCCAGAAGAATCCGGAGGACTTTAAGCGTCGATTCGTCACTGTGGATGAAACATAATCCTCATCGACTATCTGAAAAAGGGTAAATCTATTACAGGTAAGTCTTATTTATCGTTACTGGACAGTTTGAAAACCGAGCTGCAAGAAAAACGCCCGCGATTGGCCCACAAGAAAGTCCTTTTCCATCACGACAACACACCAACACACACCTCAGCAGTTGTGGTCGCAGTTTATTCCCCAGTTTGAAGAAATGGTTGGCGGGACAAAGATTTTATTCGAGGAGTTAATTGCAGACATTAATGGATATTTTGCAGAAATGGACCAATCCAATTATTTGGAAGGGATAAGCAAACTAGAACATCATTGGACGAAGTGTATAAGCCTAAAAGGAGTCTATGTTGAAAAATAAAAAAGGTTTACCCCAAACACGTTAGTAGTTTTTATTTTTGCACGGACTTTTCAAATGCCCCTCCTAGATAAAGATTTACCCCAACATGCCTTAGAAGATACTGTATCACAAGCCGATGGAGTCAATTTTAATCAAAAAATCTAAACGATTTTAGCGATGCTTATGAATCTAATTATGATGAGTTGTCACGGCATGATACAACAAATGAAAATAATTTTGAACAACATATTAATATTCGAGTTGATGAAGAGTTTCCTCAACATGACATATCATATTCTGTATCATATATGAATATTAAATCTCGAGTATCAGATGTTGACGAACAAATTAGGAGCTAAAAAATGATCAAATATTTCTCCTCAGGTTATTGTGAGAATGAAATTGGTTTAGAATATAAGACTTTTATTAATTATTTATTTTTATTTTGTAATTGATTTTTATGTACATACCGCATTTAAAAAAATGTATTTCTGTATACACTGTGTACATAAAGTAATGAATAAATTCAATTAAAATTCAGGGCATTTTCTTTCAGAAAAATACTCGGACAGGTGTATTATTTTTTTAACGCGCTTTTCTGAGATAAAATTCAAATGTCCCAAAATTGAGATACGACCTTAAGTTGAAATTTTCAAATGTTGCATTTATGAATTCTACGTAAAATTCTGAATATATTTCCTGTAGCATACCCTATGTCGATATTCAGTTTTTCAAGAAATGGGGTTTAAAAAAGTACTACTGCTACTATTATATTTCTGGTAAAAGATAACATGGTTTCATGAAAACATTGGAATTAATAAGGAACAATAATTATTTACTTAATTAAATGCTGAAACTGAAACCCTTCTTGTGACTGGCAGTATCCCAAACGATCGATAAATTCATGCTGGACCCTATTTATTGTTTCTTGGCTAATGTTGGTACATTCTTTTCTAATTCTAGTTTTTAAGTCGGCGTGCGATTCAGGTTTAGTTTTGTATACAACATACATTTTTGAGATGCCCCTACAAAAAATAATTTAAGTTTATCATCTGATACAGTTCCTAATAATCCGAAGGATTGAGACCGGGAGACCTTGGTGGCCATTCAATTGGTCCACGCCTTACAATCCATTTGTTGGGAAATGCTTTTTCATCGAAATATTGCCTAACCTGAACTACGTAATGTGGTGGTGTACCATCTTGCATGAACTATAAATTTTCATCATCGGATCATTAGCACGGGGAAATAAATTTCTTAAATTGGGGATTAGATATTGTAAAAAATCAAGATATTGTGGACCGGTCAATGTCTCTCCAAAAGAGTAAGACCCAATGATTTGATTTTTGACAATTCCTAGCCAAACATTATTTTTTTAGGATATTGGGTTTGTTGTTGTCTCATCCATCAGGATTTCGAAAAAAGCTGAATATCGACGTAGGGTATGCTACATGAAAAATACTCAGAATTTTACGTAGAATCCATAAATGCAACAAAAAATGAGGATTCTCGTTCTCAATTTCACTTAATTTTGGGACACTCTGTGAATTTAAATTTTATCTCAAAAAATGCGCGTTAATAAATAATACACGTCTCCGAACATTTTTTTCTGAAAGAAAATGTCCTGAATTTTAATCGAATTTATTCTTTACTTTATGTACAGTGTATATACATTTAGTTTTAAAGAAATATGTACTATTTTAATACATATATACAAGTTTAATTAATTATTTCTTATGAGGTTCTCTTAATCGACTTATTTTGTTGTCGAGAGTATTTCTTATTAAGCAATGTATACCTCAAGGATCACTTTCTTATTTATATAATTGATTTATCTCATCAGAATTGATAGTCTACTATCCTATTTGTTAATGATACATCACTTTAGATATCAGCATCCCTCAAATGTAACGCTGTTATTAAAAGTCATATTTTTAAAGCTGCATTTGATTGCTAATAAACTAACAGTTAATCCAAATATGTCACTCAATATAAACATATATTGCCACAAGTGATGTTAAAGGAAAGATTTGACGATATTCCTAACATCCAACGAAACATGACGAGACTTTTTAACTCCATCCCAAAAAAAGCCTTCTTGAAAAGTTTCCAGGATGTATAGCAGATCTTAGCGGTACATAGTTATGGGAGGTGACTATTTCCAAGGATAGTAACTTCCATTAATATTTCATCTACGTTAATGTTAAAGGATTATTTACTGAACTTTATTATCAGAGGTTGTATATTTGATCTCTAAAGAAGCTGTTTGCCAATATATACCCCTAAATGTAAATGTAAATCCTATTGTAAGTCTTAAATCGTAAATCTTACGTATAGAATGTTGTCATGAGATCACCCTAGTTGCCATTTGCTCTAAAACGTAGAGCTTTTCGTATATTAGAATCTGCTAACTAAGAACTATTTACATTAACTTTTATTAACCCGCAAATTTTAATATTACCCTGTGTTTAGTGACTTGGATGTCATATCTAACGCATATTCGGAAAAATATCAACACTTGTAAGCAACGACGCCAGAGTCATCATCACCATACCAGATCAAGTGACTTTATCAAACTGGCCTAGCCAAAGGTTATCTCGATCTCTAAATGGTATAAATCACTATAGTAGTTTGATTTTTGTGAGTTACGTAAAGGTAAACTTGATTAATTAAAAAGCACTAAAAACCTTTCTTTACAATTTTATTTAAATTCACAGTTACATATTTTGGACACAAAGTGACCATTATCAATGTTTTAAAACATTGATAATGGTCACTTTGTGTCCGAAATATATATCTGTGAATTTAAATAAAATTGTGAAAAAAGGTTTTTAGTGCTTTTTAATTAATCACTATAGTACCACTGAAAAAGGTCATGTACTTTAAAACGTATTTTCTGATACAACAATTTGCCAATTGAGAAATGCCTACGCAAATAGATTTGCTAGTCTATCAGTGATAAAAATATTTCATTTCATAGTTGTAATGAAATGTTCCTACTTATTATTTCATCTATACACGTAATTATATTTTCATAACAGGTCCTGTATATTAAAAATAAAGAGGCATTTTTGTGCTTATAATATGCAACTCAGAGCTATAATAGAGTAAATAAGTGAAAACACTTTTATAATTTTCGAAAAGCTTTTATTTCTTAGACAACAATTGTTGCCCGGTACTGCGAATTCTTCTGGCAAAGAAACAATTCCTTTGACGCCACAGTGTAGCGAAACAATTGTTGCAATAAATATTTTGAAAAATTTATCATTTAAAATGTAAAGCCGCTAAGTGACTAAAAAGATTTTAAGAGTTTGACTTTAAACGAAGAGCTAGGTCGATCATAGGAATGATGCTCAATCTAAAATACTAGAATATGACGATCACCAATTAAAAACGATCGTCTACTACCCAGTACCCACAAAAAGCCAATCTTTTTTTCGTAGCCGGGAGGTGGAAAATCTTTTATAGACTAAAAATCACCTCTCCATGTCGCCCTACCACCCCGGGGAAGCCGCCGTCGGCATTACTTGACGGGGGTAGGCTGGCAGTCAGCGTCCTTCCAGTCTGTATGTAATGTGTTGTGAGTGTATGTGTGTGCGTTCATGTGCGTGTGCGTGTGTGTTGTGTGTATTTGCACAAATGTGCGTTTATGTGCAGTGTACGTGGGGTAGCTACTCCCAAATGCCTATGCACGTCAGCCACCCCTGCGGGAATAAAAAGCCAACCTATAGAAATGTATTACGCTCATTAAAAGCATTCAAGAACTTAACTATTTTAAATCTATCGTATCGATTGTATAAATTAGACTGGATAATAATCAGGCACATTATACGAGCAGTTTTCGCTACTAACATAGATTCTCAAAAATTTATCCTTTTGCTGTATTGTTATTCACTATGAAATAATTTATTTTCTTATTATAATTAAGTTGCAGTGTAATCAAATATTTTCATTAAACAACTGTTCATTTATTATTAGGTTAGTTGCGCTAAGCTAATGTTAATCATTATTATAAATATTATTTAATTTTTAATTTAAGTCAAATTAAGACTATTATAATTATTATTTAAAGTTAAGTTTAAGTTAATTTAAGTTTCTCTGTAATTAGATTTGTATCTGTTGAGAAATAAAATAAATAAATAAATAAATAAATAAATTTGCGGCACTCATCTCAGAAAAAGGTATTCTTTATAAATTAATTATTTTATCATGTTATACATTTATTTATTACATAATTTTGCTATACTTTTCGAAAAAATGTACAAAAACCAAAATATTTATGAAAATGTTGTTTATTGCTTGTGTATAAATATATTTTTAGACTTAGAAAAATATTTTTTTTTTTCAAAAAAACTTAAACAAATCATTTAAATTTAAATAAAGCAAAGAACAATGATCAGCTAAGAATTTGCAAATAATTTATCAAATTAATGTATAATATAATATAATAATATGTCTTTATTTTCAAAGTGTCAGAAGAGTACAAAAAGAAAATTTGCTTAACCTAGGGTTGCTTATATGTGATGACGCGTATCAAAAACTAATATTGAAATTTTGCTAAGGCATAAAGTGAATAAAATTGGGGTATAAGTAATAATTAAAATAGTTTATATAACTTACCTTTATAACACTAAAGATTTAACAAAAAAATAACTTAATAATAACTTATTGTAATTAAGCGGTCAACGGGTAACTTGCAGTTCTGACTAGCACAACACCGTGATTAATCAATGCAAACAAAGTGTAAGGTAATGGTTAAACTGGCGGTCGACACGACTACGGCAACGTGATCCAGGTGAGTGGTTAATTCCCATTGGCTATGATTGTCACGTGGAAGAGAAGTCACGTTGCGACCGGTGTGTACATACACTGAAAAATCCACCCACCGCTAAGCTATTTTTACTACATAGGGGCAATGGACATTGATTTCGTTGACATTACTGAAAACGTAACAGACAATTTAAAATTTGTTTAATAATATAGAACTTATTCAATAAAGTAATTTATTGAATGTTAAAAATATTTAGAATAGACTTAAGTATAAATTTATGGAACGTGCAAAATATTTAAAATAGTGTTTTAAATATAAATTTGAACAACTAAACAAACGATATTTTAATGTATACTACAATTGCAATTTTTTAATTTATTGTAGTTATACGAGGACCATCCGGAAAGTAGCACTCGTTTAGGAATATAAAAAAAAAGTAGTATAAATTAACACATATTAACATTTTATTTGTAAAGAACATACCTTAAACTACTTCTCTACAGAATCACCTCGCAAATTTAAGCATTTGTCGTAACGTATGACGAGTTTTTGTATCCAGCTACACATTCAGTGTATTAGGCTACGTAATCTTTCTATTCTGCCAAAAAAACTTGAGTTTTGTAAACAGATGGTAATCTAAAGGAGCTGAGTCTGGACTATAGGATGGATGGTTAAATGTTCGTCTTCATTCGCCGAAAAGGCGACTCATCCTTCAATTGATGATGAATATCGTTAACTTCACAACTGGTGGCGTTCTTTATTTTCTTGAACATAATAAACACTAACATAAGCAACTACAAATAAGTCTACTCAATAAGTCTCCGGTCTAAATAAGGAAAACATTTTTTTAATTTCACTTTATTAATCAACATCTCCTCTGCTTCAAGAGTGATACTTTCATTCCAACGCTCGATGTTCTTTATGTAAAAAGGTTTGCATTTGCTCTCAAAATAAGCCTTATTTTCTGGAATCACTTCTTCATTTGAGCCACATTTCTTTGCCTGGAGCTTTTTCATATTTGCAAAAAGCAAGTAGTCACTGGGGGCCAAATCTGGAGAGTACGGTGGGTGGGAAATCAATTCAAAGCATAATTCATCCAATTTAACCATTGCTTTCATCGACTTGTGACACGGGGCATTGTCCTGGTGAAACAGTACTTTTTTATTTTGCATGTGTAGTCGTTTTTTCTTAATTTCTATACTCAATCGATCCAATAATGTCATTGATAGTTTTACCTTTTTCAAGATAGTCGATGAACAAAATTTCACGCTCGTCCCAAAATACGGATGCCATAATCTTGCCAGCCGACTTTTGGACGACTTTCACCGGCTGCTGTCCTCTCAGCTGACGATCTTTTTGATTCAGGCGTGTAGTGGTCGACTCATGTTTCATCCATGTCACATATTGACGCAAGAAATTATTTTTATTTTGCTCGAACAGTTCCAAACAGCCAAATCCGATTCTCACCTCCGCGACTGGTGAACCCTAGTAATCTGGTTGAAATTGGTCGAGATGTAGTAACCAACCCATTTGGAGAGCGAGAAATATCAGGGCTAAAGAAAATGGGTGAAATGGCCCTCCGATACGGGGGTTGGGCGTGGTGCTAACAACCACCCTCAGAAAAATACAATTTTAAGGAATCCTATCCCAACCCTCGGAAATAACGCTGACGACCAAAGCAAACGGAATAAGGAACTAAGATTTGGAACATGGAACGTGAGAAGTCTAGACCAAGAGCGATATGAGCAGATAATGTATCAAAAAAAATAAGGAACTGAAAATGGTCAAGTAATGACCGTGAACATTGGAGGCAAAGCATCCACTATTCAATTTCAAAATGAACTTAAATCATAAATCAAGGATTATCAGGTTATTTTATCATCTAAACTCACTGCATATGAATCCACTCTGCTCAAAACTTTATAGTTTATTAAAAATGTAGACATATTAGATAAACATGTTTACAAGCGCATTGTCTTATGTCCTTATAATTTCACAATAATAAATTCTTTAAACAGTGAAATTACTCAATTCTACAATTTACACGAGGTAAAATCCCAATAATATTAGTAATAATAATCTTTATTGCTAACCATTTCCGTTTTAGACAATCTACATAAATTTATAAATAACCAATTTTTAATTTTTTTGTTATTTTAACATTTGGTAATATTGTTTTTTCTAAATTTTCCAAAATTATTACACACGAAAATATGAAGATTTTTGTTGAAATGTTTACTCTTCTGGGCAAAGCTATTTCAATTTTAAATAATTTTAAAAATCCGATCTTGTCAATATTGACTAAACTAAAACTAAACGAAATGAAGAAAAAAAAATACTATTTACAACAAAATTTAGTTAACATAAGCCGGCAATGTTTAGCATTAAAATTTTTACGAACATGAATGTCTAGCTGAAAATAATGATTTTGCATTTTTTAGGATGCTGCAATTGTTATTATAAACTTTTCGTATTGTACCTTTAGTAAACTTTGCAAAAAGAAAATTGATTTTTTTTTCTCTAACGCCGTTTTTTGTACTTTAAATATTCGATACAGTCACCCAGAAAATAAAAGATTTCTCATGTATCCCCCTGGTCACTTATGTTATAAAAAATTAAAGGTAAAATAGCCTACCCTTCATATACAAGAAAACCCCTATTTATGTTTTCTTTAAATTTTTTATTTCGTATTAAAAAAAAAAATTCTACATAGCTTTTACCTTTCGATGTCGGCTTTTAAATTACATTACATTTGACATTACATGTATGTATATTTATAGTATTATAATTGTTACTTTTCTTTTAATTATTGAGTTAGTTTTTCCATTTTTCTTTGCATTCTTTTTTATTTCTGCTTATTTTTTTTACCTTATCCCATCGAATCCCTCGTATTTCGGCTGCTTTTCTTACTTCTTCTCTCCAAGATTTTCTGGGTCTCCCTCTTTTTCTCTTTCCTCGTTCCCTCGCTTCATAAACTTTCTTTACTATTCTTGTCCCATCCTTGTTATAAGTCCTAACCATCTTAGTTGGCTCTATATAGTTATCTCTACCGGTTCTATGTTAAGTTCTCTATATGTGTCATTTCTTATCGTGTCTTGTCTTGTACTATTTTTTATTTTTCTCAAGAATCTCATTTCGATGGCTATTATTCTGCTAATTTGAGTCTTCGTTGTTGTCCATGATTCGCTTCCGTATGTCAATATGGGTTTCATTATCCTCTTAATTACTTCTACTTCAGCCCTCTCCGTTATTTCTTTTTTGCTTTATTGTATTAAATAGCATACCTGTTTTTTTATTCGTTCATTCATTTATTCATTATGGTTAGTAGGTATGTGGATTCCTCACTTGTATTCATAGAAAAGTAAATGTCAATGAAAATTTAAATATACAGTTTTGTGTACAGTTGTCGGTTGTTGGAGTCCAAATATCACTAATGGGTGTGTGTCATTGACCTATGCCGGAGAATATTTGTATATAAGTAAAGTGTTGTTCAAAAAGTTCTGTAGTGGGAATAGAAGGCACGGCGCTTAACATACAATCTCATTTTCTTAGATAATGTGATTACTCCCTTTATATCCAAAATCTAAGAAAGCTCGCATGTGAAAAGCATACTTCTTAATATTTTCTATGCTAAAGTACTGATCCGCAGTGTTTATTTGTTTGTTGAAAGGTCGAATTTCCCTCGTACGTCTAAACGATCGGGTTGTTCACCGCGACATCGCGTCCTTAACAAGTCGCTTGCAGCTGCCAAAATCTTGGCTAAGTTCAACGTGTCAACACTGCCACAAGCTCCATACAGGCCTGACCTTGATCCCTTTGTTTCTCCGGGTAAAGAAATGCCTGAAGGAATCCGACACGATTTAATTTGTATTAACAATTACAAAAAATGCTCCAAGGGTCATATTTCGAAGACTTTTAGATCGCTGAACAAAAATGTTTAATAAATTTTGTATTGTCGAACCAGTCTTCATACTTTGTGAAGAATGAGAATGAATGAGTCGGTGAGCTCTATAATATAAGTATTGATTTTTCTATCAAAGGTTTCATTCGACATCTCCAATATGTTATGGAAAATTCCTACTAATGAATGTATTGAATGAATAAAAAGAAGCATTGGCCAAAACAACGTAAACCCAATAGTAATTAAATTATTAAACCTATTAGAAATAACTAAAACTATTAGCGCGGCATATATACAAGTCCAGAGATTATCGGAAATACCAGGGAGTAATTAGGTTAATCCCTCATTAAGTTATCAATTTACTTGTTGTAAGTTTATTTTATATAACTGGTAATTCTTCGCCTGAAGAAGTCACAGTGTAGCGGAACCAATGTTGCGAAAAAAAAATTCTTTGGAAGTCTTGTGTCTTAGTTATAAAACCTAACAGTTATTTAGCTTTTTATTGACTTTAAACCGGAGGAATTCGAGGTAGGTCACTTTTTCAACCCTTGCCTGAGATGATTCCTAGAGTAGGAGGAGCCTTATCTCAGTTAAGAAGCTGAGTAACTCTTTTAGGTCCATCTTTGTTTTAGTGGAAATGAAGAAATCTTACATAAAACACCTGGAGGCTGGTCCTCCCGGTATTGTAAAGGGTTAACTCAAGAAGATCTTATAGTAGATATAGGCCAAACTTAAGAGAATTATAAAGAATCAGCTGAAGAACGATGTCTTGGATACTAAATATATTTATTCCCGGGTGTAGCTAAGAGGTAGAACATACCCCAATGTATTCGTATCGCACTGTATTGTATAGGCAGAGCAACCATTACATCCTATGATTGTCTTAAAGAAATGGTATTTATTAGTTAAGGATATTCGTCGAAATATATGACGCGTTTATTCCAATTGAGTCTTCGATCTATGTATAGGACAATATATTATACTCGGTTGATCCTTAAGAGGAATTAAGGGATACCCTGAGAAATACACGCCAGTGGTGGCGCATTCGGTTGCGGCCGAACTAGCATTAGCGAGAGTGCAGCAACGTTAGTTCGAGTCAGCAGTTGGATTGCTGGCCGGTACCATTGGGATACAATTAATGGTGTTTTAGAGTGACAGGGCGATCATTCACACACACAAATAACACGGCGGAAGGACCACGTGGTCGATATCCAAACAATACAACTACTACTACTACTGGGTGAAACAATTAGTTTGGTTTTTCTCTTTCTCTTCATTTGAATGGCCATTCCTCGTATACGTCGAGGGCGATTTTAATTTTTCGCATCATATGCGAAATATACTACAAACGTATGCGGAATCATCTATGTATCTGGCAGTTAGTGCTATAGGGACAGCATGAAGAGAGCAACAATCCATTTGGTACGTTGTCTCTCGGTTCGAAAATAGCACAATCGTATTGTGCCGAGAAAGTTATTTTGGCGATTTACTGTTAGATTAGTTTTATCAGGTATATTAGGTAACTTATGAATAGCAATTTAAAAATCAGTACATTATTCAGACAATCTGATAGTTGCATGGCTTTTTATAAATCAGAATTATGTATTAGACTCAACTACATATTTGACTATACTTGAGCAGATGTATTATTTATTCAAGCAGTTTTTTTCAAGACAGCAGTGTAAACTCTTGAGACAATTTTATTTTCGCATGTTTCCCTGATTTATGAGAGTGTCTCTTCTTCAGATCGCTGTAAATGTTTATTATCAATACAGTTTTCTTATGTAAAAAATACTTAATTATTTAATTTATTTTATCGTATCCTAGTTCTTTTTTGATTGGCTCCAATTTTATAATTTTGAAACTTCTCCAATAGAATTTGGTTTACAAATAGTTTCAAATTCGCGTACAGCGATAAAGCGGCACTTCAATTTCATCGATTATTTTTTGGAGAGAATTGCGATTCCAGGACCAAAGCGAAGACCTTGGCTTTATCTTCAGCAAGAGAGGCAGAACTCCCATAGCTGGGGTTTATGTTGAACAGCTTCGGCGATTCTCCTTTCTGAATGTTCGGAAAGTTCTTTGAACTTCATTTATAATCTTTTTGGTTCATATAAGTTAATTTAAAATTTTAAACTGTAGTTTGGATTTTATTCTTATAGATTTTGGAGTCAGTATTTGCATGAGCGGGTAGGATAAATTATAATGTTGTTAATATTGATAAAGAAAGGTGTGGTGTGATTATATTATAGGGAATGAGACGTTTGAATTTAGAAGGATTGATTTAGAGATATCATTTGAATAACCAGAATTGGATCACGTCAAAATTAGGAAGCCAAACTGGCATTCAAGATTGTGTTAGATGCGCAATTAGTTAGTTCTTTAATGAGGTATTCCACGAGTTTAATTAAATAAAATTGGGAGGGGTGAGCTGGATGCAAGTGCATTAAGAGTTTCAAGTTTGGGAATGCAGACAATAATACCTACTATTCATTCACATATTTTAAAAATAGCATAGGTGGGTTTTTTTAAAGACTAATTCTGTTATTCTACCGAGGCCAAAGTGCAGCTATGTACAATAATCTGCTTTCTCTATTGAATCGTCAGTTTGAGGGGAAAGGTGTGTTATTCCAAATGAGTTAACCAGTCAGTTACTAACTTAAAGTAAAAAGCGTTATATTTTTAAGTGTAAATTAAATATTAATTATTATTGTTATATTTTTGAAACGTCTTTTATAGTTGTTCTAAAAATAAAGTATTTTCCATCAATACTAAGCTGTCAACATTGCTAAAAGCTTGTAAGTTTTATTTTTATTTTGCTCCAATACATTTTTTCTCTGTTTGTAAATTTGTCTCTTATATATTAAAAGTCTAAAGATATGCTTGGGTAGAGAATATTAGTAATATTTTTTTAAATCACCTATAGACAAACATTTGCCGAAAATTTACACATATTTATGTAATATATACCACACTGTTTCGTTGTATTAATTTAATCATAAAACAATTTTCGCCAGGGTTAGTGGTAAATGACTGAAGAAGTTTTGATATTCATTTATTTGCATAAAATGTCCAAAGATTAATTTATGAAAGAAATTTAATTCTAAAGCTGAGGTATCCTACATACATAGTTGCTGCTAGAATTTAGGTATTTCCAATAAAAAATTTAAAATATCTGCAAAAAAGGTTTCTGCTTGTAAATGGTAAAGATGGGAATGTATATGAGAATATTTTGAATTGTTTGTTTAATAAAAAATTACGTATTTCTTGGAGTATAGTGTACAAAGTATGTGGTTATTCTCCCAACATTTGCTGATCTTTTTCCCAGTCCATAAAACGATTAATAGATCAACTAAAAATCATTTTCCATTGATTATCCTATCATTTTTTAATAGATTTATCTCATATATGACTTTTTTATCTTTCATAATATACAAAATTTATTATTAAATGTCTCAAACTACAGTTTAATATACCACAGGAAGTTCTGTTGTAAAACTTGCAACAAGCATAAGATTTGCATAGGTCTCACAGATCAAACTACCCAATATTTTTTAGAGAGGGGAAATTATTCCTATTGAAGATAAGATAAAATACTTTAGGGTAATATTAGACCAGTATCTACGCTTTTCAATTGATTACTCACTTCAACTAAAAGGTTTAAGCTTTGTTTTAATTCTCCATAAACTTGCTTGCAGATTTTAGTATCTGGAACAAAACAGAAAATAATGATAATTGCAAGTACATACACAAAAGTAACATTAAAAAATGTAAATCAGAAATAAGACGTATTTCCCAGTATATTGTAATATTAATTATATTTATCTACGATCGTACAGAAAGTAGACGCTTTTTGTATCATTTGCTCGTTCCTCGCTCGTGTTTTTAAACGCCAGTTCGTGCAATAAAGCATCACTTTTTACACTTGTACCTTAAATAACTATTTTCTGAACTGAATTAATATTACAATATACTGGGAAGTATGTATTAATTCTGATTTATATTAATGATCACCCAGTAATATGGATTATTCTACTAATCTAAAAAAATTGTTAATTTTTCTCATATTTTAACAAAGGTAATGTATAAAAATGATTAGTTTGCCCTTGTATTTTATTAACTTTAACAAATAAAAACATCAATACAGAATACACTCGAAATTTCCCAATTGTACTTATAAATATAAATAATAAAAATAAACTATGAAAACATGGAATTATGTAAATCTTCAATATCCTTTTCACGCTGCTTAGCCCTAATCTTCTCTTTTCTATATAACTCATAATCCTCATCATCAGTGGGTAATTCATATCGGCACAGTGGACATGAGTTTGTCTGAAATATGAAAACAACATTAAGTTTTAGCTTATAAAACCAAATCAAAATACTTACTTTACTCAGCCAAGGCAAAATACATTCTGAATGAAATTTATGTTTACACGGCATCGTCGTAACTTCTGTTTTTATTTCAAATTCTTTTAAACAGACTGGACATTTTTCTCCTAAAAGAAAAAAATATATAATAAATTTATAGAAGGTTAATTTCTAGGGCCTAACAATAAAATGCACTTACTAGATTTAGTTTGACAATTACCAAGATTTCTATTTGTTAATATTAATTTTATTGTTCTATTTTTGATGAAAATAAAATATAAAAATAAAATATTATTAAGGAGTAAAATATATTTATGTCCTTAACGTAATTGTAATTATATACAAAATCTTTATTTTGCATTTTCCTCTATAGTAGTAGTTGTATAAAATTAACAAAAATATTAAAAATACGTAGAGTTTCATAATCTACAACAAAGAGTTTTATAAGATTACAAACAAATCTTTTAGTAGAACAACTACTTCTCTGGGTAATATCATGCTGGATATTGAATTATACAGAAGCAATTTGTCATCTAGCATCTAAATCATATTTATTAAAAACATTAATTATTGTTTATTGTCACCAACAGCTACGGACCTATTTCGATCTATTTTGGATCGCATCAGCGCAGTGCAGTTGGGATCTAGTGCAACATTTAGACAATAGATGGCACCTTTATTTTCCACCCATCCTTGTTTGGATATGATTGCATTAATATTCATAGAGGTGTATCAACAGGTCACAAGCTAAATTATTCACAATATGAATATGCTATTTATGACAATGTCACTTTCTATTTCTGTATGACCCAGTGAATTATTAAAATTATTATTGATAATTATCTTGACTACTATCACACTGTATGAATACACTAGGCCAGTTTCTCAGTTTATATACAATAGTAATAACTTTGCCACAGATTCAAACTTTATAAATTTATAAAATGAATCTAAATATTAAAAGCCTTACAGTAGAGGGAATTATTATGTAGTTAGATTATTATATCGTTAATGTAAGAAGCTTCTACTTCGTTATACATGTTTGAATAATTAATAAAACACTTTAACTTTGTTTGTATAACACTGTTATCTTTGATAGCCTTGCTATTTTGTAACACGCAAATTACTTTTGTATTACAGTTTTTCCACGCTTTATTGCTTTATGTATTTTTAGAACCTTAGAGATTCAAGTCATACCTTTTACTACATGCATATAAAATTAGAAAATTTTCAACAATGAAAATCAACAATCTAATTAATTTAAAAAAATGTTTCACCACTGGTTAAGTAAGAAATTAAATGATCATATAGTAAGAATTATTATTTGTTGCTCAGTAAACGCTTGCTTTATTTTAAGTGTAATGTATTTACCTTCATCATTGATTACTTCTTTTGGTAATTCTTTCACTGCTGACTCAGACGCAGCAGGTGGTAATTTTGTATTCACTCCCATTTCCTCAAACATGTTGAAATCACGAAGTAACCTAGCTAAATGCAGGAAATGATCTGGGGTTTGTCCATCTTCCAAAGGAGTCCATCCCATCTCCTCAAAATAACTTGCCATGATGATGTATAAATGACTATCCAAGTTTGAAACTCATTAATTTTTCATTGTCACTCAATATTTTATGTGTTGTCAGTTCTGTCAGCAGGATTGTCCCCTCCTCCAAGCACGTTTATTTATTAATTATAATAGACAAGAGACACAGAATTTAAAAATTCACTATGTTTTAACCACAAATAATTATTGCAAAAGTAAATTATTTGTAGACACAGTTAAATAAATCTAAACAACACAGCACGACTCGAATTTCGACGTTTTATCGTCATTAAAATAGACAAGAAACTGTATAGATGGCGCTAGTAATTACATTACAGATTTCCTATTCATATTTTTAGTTTTTGTAACAAATTTGACTTGAATTTCCAACAACGATCATAAAAACTTTAAGATAATATAAAATATTCATTTCACTCTGTGGTTATTTTATATTTTCCATGCTTTTATCTAAATTAACTGTATTTCCAATGGATCATTAGTTCAATGTATTCCTATAAGATGGCGCTGCTTTAAAGTCTCCTGAAAAATATATCATTTTTATTTATTATTTCTTATTATAGCAGAGATATACAATATATCCACGATTAAACTGTAGTTGGGAGGTCTACAAATGAGACGAAGAAATTTTTTTGTTTCTCGAGGAATCCAAAACGGTAAAGATGATATAATTTATTATTAACGAAAAATCAATAACAATCAATTATAATTATTTGTATAAATAAACTCTTGGGGCAAATTTGTGATTAAATAATATATTCTTTATTCAAACATGTTGAAATGCATTTATTTATATTGCTACGAACTTTAGTTATAAGAAAACTATTCGTTCATAAAAAGCTATCTGTAAACAAAAAATATATATTTATTTAATTGAAACTACATTTTTAACTTTGTTTGCATAACACTTTTTATTGAAGTGAGGTAATGGCGGCAATTGTAAGAAGTGTGATGTATATGTTAGATCCAAAATTGGCTAATATTTTGTAGATGAACATTAGAAAGTCCAATTGTTTAACTAATACATACAAATAGCTCTACAAAACCGTCTTGCTTTTACATTCCAAATTAGTGATCAAAAACTTGTTCAAATAAAAAGGTACGAAATGGCTTTGGCTTGAGCCTTACGATTCCATTGATTAACGAGCCGAAGAATTTTCTGTTCCCAGAACTCCTGGGTCCGTGACGAGACCCAGTCCTTCACAGCGTCCTTAAGCTCGTCGTCAGAGTTGAAGCGCTGCTCTTTCAGATGTTTTTTTCTCAGGGGACCATACACATCGCAGAGCAACATGTCAAGCTGCTTCCACTTGAACTTAGCCAGTTCCACGTGTGTTACTCTGGGGACATGTGGATGCGCATTCTAATGGAGCGTGTGATTACAGGCGTTCAAATTGCAAAAATCGACGATTGAAAAGCAACAAAACGTATCCGATGTCTAAGAGCGCAAGGTGTTAATCCGGCTTCTATTCATTGTCGGACGACGACTGTATACGAAGAAGACTATCTGGCCGACAAATCAGTGAGAAAATGGTTTTCCCGTTTTCCGCAAGTCATGAGAGTTTTGTTGATGTTCCGAGCCAGACCGAGCAAACATAGTCATCACAGCTGATCCAATCGACAAGGTGGACGACCTAATGAGAAGTGACCGACGTGTCACGTTGGCGGTGAAGGCGTAAGTCAACATAAGAACAGTGTGGGCAATTGTTCTCGACAGGTTGCAATATCGGAATGTATGCGTGCAGAGGGTTCTAAATCAGCTTACCGTCTAACATAGGGAACTGCGTATGGGGTTCGCACTTCAACATCCGGTATCATGAAGATCTTTCTTTCCTGGAGCGGATCGTCACAGGTGATGTGAACTGGTGCCATCACTACTAGCCAGGGGCAAAGCGGGACAACATTTAGCAGTAACCATCATCACCTACCCTAAAGAGTTCAATGCCGTGCCGTTAGAAGAACTATTACCTCCAATGTAAACTTGAGACACCCTGAAGACTACGATTTTCACAGAGGGTATGGTTTTGTTCCATGATAATGCGCGTCCACAGGTCTCCAGAGTCACACTTGCCGAAGTGACCAAGATTTCACCAGTGGCCGCGGCTTAACCAGCCACTCTACAGCTTGACCATCCACCCTAAAGCCGGTCCTGTGAAAAGATATCTAAAAGGGCATAGCTCTAACTTGGAAGGCGAACTTAAGAACGTTGTGAAGGACTGGTTCTCGTCACAGCGAGTTCTGGGAATATGGAATCCTTCGGCTGGTTAATCAATGGAATCGTTGTGCTCAAGCCTATGGTGAATACTCTAAATAAAGACTTTATACCCACATTATCGTTTTTTATTTGATCATACCTAGTACTTTGCTAATTTTTTAACCTTTGACATGCCATCAATGATTAGACATTGCGACATTGTTTTAAATTTAAAGTATAAATTTAAAACAATGTCGCTAACATTTGGACTGCTGCAGAGAATGGTAGCACTGGGAGGCAGAATGCCATTCAATATATTTATTTACAAAATATATACAATTAATACAAATATTTAAATGTTAAATGGGTTATCAATCCGTAGGCTTTTAGCCGGCTAAATAAGTTAACATTGTTTTTGATATTTGTATCATCTGTTTGGGAGATATTGTATATGATTTGTTTTTGTGTTTGGATGATATTTCTGGGTTATGTCTAAAACAGCACAACTCAATTCAGTCTTGGATAAAGACCACGCAAATTAAATATACCTGTAGGTTAATTAGGCGAGCATCAATATGGGATACTTGTTTTATGCTGAATAGGCTAGTATTGCAGGGTTAAATAATGGGTTGGAAGAGTTACATTTTTTATTAATAGACGGAGTAGGATTATTATACTGGACAGCCTTCCTATACTTGATTGATTGCGTATCTGATTAAAAGGATAGTTTTATTAGTAGTAGTAGTAGCGTTTGGCTATCGACCACGTGGTCTTCCGCCTTTTGATTTGCGTATTTGTATGTGGTAAATGAGCTTGTTACTTTAAAGGATCGCCCCGTCACTCTAAAGCATTGTATCCCAATGGTGAATGGTGCCGGTCACCCATCCAACTACTGATCAGAACCAACGTTGCTGCAAACCAGTTCGGGGCCGTAACTGAATGCGTCACCAAAGGATTGTAGTTTTATTATTTAATAGAATTCATAGATAAGTGCAGGTTGAGAATGGGAAAATGGGAACTATGTTCAATATGTGCAATCAGATAAACGCCACGTCTTCTTCCTACTGGTTTAGCACCAACCTGGTGTAGGTTGATACCATCTTCTACTTCCTATCGCCCACCATCACTTCTTCTCCTCTCGACGAAGGCCCTGGTCTTTTGTCATTCGACTAAGACTCATCTTCTTGCTGCCATTTTAGCTTCATAATTTTGAAGCTCTTCTTTTCCGGGCCCAGACACTTGTGTCCATGATCAGATGCGCCGGAAGTAATGACGTCAAAACGTCTGTCGCGGCAGTTGAGATGGTCCTATAGCCGCGTATGACTCTTACGACTTCCGACTGCAACGCCCCACGCAGTTTCTCCAAGTTTCTTCAGGATCTGCTTACCTCTGCCCATGCTATGGCGCCGTAGAGCAATTTCGCAGCTCTTACCGCCACCAGCAGTCTCCTCATATCTTCCCATGTTGCCAGCAGCCCACTCACGACCTGTGTGGCCATGTTCGCCCTCAATATTGCCTCCAGGGCAGCGCGGCTCCAGGAGCTCTATTGTCTTTCCCTTACGTCAACCAGCCTTCTTCCATTAGAGTCAGGCGGCCGCGGTTTTCTGGCCCGACAACTCATCCCCGTCCGGAAGCGGCAGACCAAATACCTAGCCACGCTCTCAGCACCGATATAGCACCCAAATATCTTCTTAAGATGCTGGGAAGTTACCTAAGTAATAGAACCCTGATCTACGAAGACGAGGACACGCGGGATATGCGGCATGTTGCATTGAGCGCCACCGCCAGGCAGTGTCTTCTTCCCCTAAGAGATCCCTCATTTGATTCGTCGACCAGCCTTCTCACTTCCAGCAAATCATCCTCAATGGATCTACCTCGACCGAAACCAAATTGCTGTGGTGACAGGTCTCCATCCTTCTTGTCTAATCCGGTCCGGTCCGTCATCAGTCTTCTCTCTAGGACCATCCCCTTGCCGTCGATGAGGCAGACAGGTCGATACCCTCCTGGAACCCTCACAGATTTCCCCTTATTTTTGGGGAATTAAATCAGTCTGGCTCTTTTGTATGTAGTCGGTACGGTGCCCTATAGGAGACATTAGATTATCAACTATAGCGCCCTCGTCGGGATGCCCGCGACCGTCTTTATGGTTTTGATCTTGTATTGATCAATGACTATAGTTTGATCTACAAGTCTTTGGCCTCTTGGATATAGTATTTTTGATCAGCTAAGACTCTAATCAAAAATAACTTTTTTTAAACAATATATAAAAATATCGTTTTAAAATGCACACTCGTCAACATGAACCAACTACAGTTAAAACTATATTATTGAACACCAATTTAAACAAAAGAAAATGATTTTCTTTCCTTGTCTCAGCACCATGCATCTTTCAATACATCGTAAAAAGAAGCAACGCGCCACAGTGTTTAACGACAAAACCTTAAGTTTAAAGTTTCAGAT
The DNA here is from genome assembly GCA_963969525.1 of Ontholestes murinus. Lineage (NCBI taxonomy): Eukaryota > Metazoa > Arthropoda > Insecta > Coleoptera > Staphylinidae > Ontholestes > Ontholestes murinus. The sequence goes on along the minus strand of OZ018393.1, from coordinate 45,323,737 downwards.
GAAACAGATAATTCGTTTTTGAGATACAGCGCACACAGACAGATACACATCCAGAAAATTAATTTTTTTTTCAGAAATCGGTGGAATTGTCTCAGGATATTTCTATTAAAAAAATTTCAAAACTTTGTCACGAAAACAATACTTCCCCTATATATACCATACTATATAGGTAAAGTTAAAATTAAAAAGCCCTTTATAACTGTTTCACTTCCTTAGTCTACTCGTAAAGGTAATTATTGAAGAAGTACTGGAAATATCAGATTAAGAGGTAGAGGAATTGAATGTCAACAATTATTTTGTCTAGATAATACCCGTAACATGTCTGTATCTTACGTTTTATTAAGCCTAGAGATCGCTTTATTGTATACTACATCGCAAAAATTAATTGCCTCAATATTCTACAACAGCAGCTGTGAAATAAATTTCTCCCGATATGTGCTAAGGGGTTCCATGGGGTGTCATATTAAGTAGATGATCTTTGAATGAGAATCACACGTCACTTTCGTAAACTAATAAAAGTTCTGTCTATGATTGATTAATTTATTACTTACTTAATCCGAAACTTTTATCAATTACCTTGAATAATTTACCTATTTTATTAGTTCTTGTGATGGTTAATAGGGTTAGGAAATAAAACACGGACAAAACACACTAAAACGACATTTATTAAACGAGCCGACGTGAACACGAAATCAGCGTGACGTATATCACTAACTATAGAAAATACCTAACTAACTATTAAAAGAGTTATCGAGAGGCTTCTTGGACGATTCATCCGGTTGTTTGTTTTAAGCAGGTGTTTTAACAGGATTGCAATTTTCCATGCCATAACGTTGCAAAACTTTCTTCACGTAAGGTCGCTGTGAAATGCGTACATGAGACTTGTCTTGCTCTATCTGCATTCCTAAAAATGAATCAAGAGAACCTACCGTAATCTTGAATTCTGATGTCAGCAATTTCAGGAACGAAATTCTCATGTCTCATTCTGTCGGATGTAAATGCATGGGTTTGCTGTTGATTTTGTGAATCCGTTGTTTTCCATGAACGAGTGAAACGTGTTGTTCCAGCAACGAGGCGACTGTTTAAGATCGTAAACAGATTTCTTCAAATAACACACATGACCTGACTCATCGTCGAAACCTTATGGTTGAGTCATGTAAATTTCAGAGTCTATCTCACCACATAAGAATGCAGTTCTTATGTCGAATTGACCAAAGACAAGTTTTTCTTTAGCTGCAGTCGCGATAAGGGCACGAATCATCAGGTTTATATTTTAAACGGAGTACCCAACTGTTATCTATTACGCCTGTGCCAGGTAATTGTAATTGTACCAGATCCCACGTATCGTTTTGCTTATTTCTTCATTCATTGCACTCACCCATTTATCTGAATGTGACTTTTCATGGCGTCGTTGAAGTTGGTTGGCTGTAGTTCTTCCAGAACGGCTTCTGTCAAACACGCCACAGCACTGTTTGCTTGGGATAGACGAGGTGTGTATTTTACTTCGTAGTCATCAAATCTCACTGGCTGTCTCGTCGTCCGTTCCAAGTGTCGAGTTTGGATGGGAGTTGGTTCCCCTTCTGAGGTGTCGCTGTCATCAGTGTCATATTGATCCGAATTGCTGTTATCTTTAGTGCTGCTGGTTGATCCACACTTATGTTTTATGTCTTCAGAAATGTTGTTGATTTCCTCATCTTGATTAGTTTCTTCTGGGATTTGAAGTTCAAGTTCAATGGTTTGTTGTGCACGGCTTCTCTGGACGAAAGTCAACGTCTCGTGACTTTACTAATCGATGTGTCGATGGTATCCAAACCTGTCTCATTCACGTATCCATCGAGATGTCCAAGTACTGCTTTTTCGTCAAATTTTGCGAGAAACTTCTTTGGAATATTGATGTAGCATTCATAATTCACAAATGAACCCACTCAATCTAAATATGACAGAGGGTAGAAAATTGAACGATATAATGGCTGCCACTATTAAGAAGAGTGCGTCAGCCTTTTTGAGCGAGTTTTCTAATCATCGAGATAGAAATATCGTTGTGACGATAGAGTTTATGAAGCTGATTTAACCTATTTAATCGATTGTTAAAACGTATGTTACAATGAAAAGGTACTTGTCGATTGACACTGTCTTATTGATAATTCAATTACCTTGATATTGAGAGGATATTATAATCGCGAATTCTCATGAGAAATTAATTCACTAATATTGCTGTTTCTTCATTCTCCAACTGTTTGTTGTAATAAATATGTGTAGCGACTGAATTATCTTGCTAAAAGTAAAGAGCTTTAAGAGTGTCTCATTTTTCCTGAAGTCTACATTTAAAGATAGTAACTGAAGCAGAACTGGAAAGAATAATTTATGTTTATCATCACTTCACCACAACTTATATTGAACGACTGCACCTCTAGCTTTGATGATTTTACCAAGCCCATAGATGGCGTTGTAGCAGATTCATCACTAGAATCCATTGCCCCAATATTCCCCAATTGCAATAACTGTGGAGTAAACTTTTTCAGATATATGTTGGGGGGTTTCGTACATTCAGCTAATGAACCAAAATAAAACGATATTGGTCTGAGAGTATGATTGTTTTGTGCTCTTCCTGGTATCACCTCAAAAAAAAAATAGGTAAGTAGCACACGAAATCGTTTATCTAAGTGCATTTCTTAATTTGCGTATATTATTATTAGTATAAGAATATTAAAAACGCCATTTATAACAGCCTCTACGTGTTCTTTACTGACTAAAAACAAAATCTTCCTTTAATTTATCGTATTCTCTTGCCCAGTCTTGATGATATTCTGTTCCTCGAGGTAATCATCTTTAATGCCTTGATATAACGTGTTTTTACTCTCCGGAGTATTACTAACACAGTGTTAGTGTCAGTAACACTATATAAAGTAGCAATTGGTGCTTGGATCAATTGTGATAGTTACATTGGCGCTTAAGCATCCGAAAGAATTTCTAAGACGAGTTTATGGTATTTGTTTATCAACAAAATTCGGTATATTGCACAAATTTCATGTAAAAGTTTTAAAACTTTTTAAAACGTTTTAAAATAAAAATATTGAGAAAATTGTTGTCATTAACTTTTTCCTTTCTTTAGATACTTTTATTTAATATCTCGGCTGGTATTGAAACATTTTTTTTTTCGCAATAGAATGCTTTATTAAAAACTAAATTAACATACTGGGGTATAATCAATAATTTTAATATTAACATTATTTCCGGTTAAAAATTCAATATTGTATAAAAAAAAGACTCGTTTGTTCATAAAATAGTTTATGAAAATGTTGTTTTTATCAGTGTTGTTATTATTTTATCATTTTAATATCTTTAACTTTTGTTTAGAAGTAATCATATTTATGAGAGAAATTTTTCACGATTATAAGATTTCCTCGTACTTCGTACAGGGAAAGTAAAACAAGTAAGAGGTTTAGTCCATGTAAATAATTAAACGAAACATATAACAATAAAACATTGATACATTTAAAATGATCGCATGTCTGTATTTGAATAATAACCATACACGGTGCACTCTCTATAACAATTCCCCTGGTGTTTTAGCTACTGAATGCCCATCGCGAACAATCTCACTTAATTTTTCTATTGTTTATATTTATCTGAATCTTATTAAATTTTTAAGTAGGTAGCTTTCTGTTTTCTTAATTTACGTGTATAATTAACATGACAATTACTATTCAAATAGGATTTTGTACTTTTGTTGAAGCGGTAATTGTTTGATAGTGACCTTCGATGTAGAAGAGAAGAAACAAATGTTGACAGAGTTATTAATTAATATGTTTCCTTTAACCTCCCATTATGCACTTGCAATCGCCTTGCTGATAACTTTATTTCCTTTAATTAGTCGTTTGTTTTTGGAATGTATTACGTGTGAGGAATTAATCGCCTAATGTTTGAAAGCTGTAATAAATATTTTCAAGTAAAAAGTATTTAAGTGTGTGTTTAAAATAGTAACAAACATATTGAGATATTAATTTATTTTTTTATGTTATTTAAACTATATTTTTAATGAAATATTATTATTATTATTTCTTTTTATATACTACAATACAAATATAAAAATGTAATGAGTATGAGATGAAAGAATCTAGACTTCAAATTAATATACACTGGAGTTCAAAAGTAATGCAACTCCTAAAAAAATGTTTTAAATGTTTTTGTATTAAATTTATGTTCAATTTTTGTGTCAGACCAAACAATAATAATTTGGTGCACGTTGAACCAAAAATACTTTCTAACTCGGCAAAGAATAGATCGAATCATGTGACGTCTTCTTGTAATAAGCGGTCCCCGGCCTGTTGAACATAGATGCGAAATTGGTTCAAAGTCCTTGGTTGCTGTAGCAATTGCTGAATTGATGTTAAATGCTATTCTATACATGTTCTATTGGCGATAAATCAGGAGATCTAAAAGCTCTACGTCAGAATTTTGTATAAAGTCCATGGTTTGACATGCGGCCCACGTATGGCCAGGCGTCATCTTGCTGAAAAATGGCGTTTCAGATAGTCTCAACTTCAGCGATGTACCGTTTGCCTGTTAGACTACCCCTAATGAACACCAGGGGGACTTACTTCCAAGACATAAAGCGCCCCATACCATGATGCCAGGGTTATTGGCTGTGTGGCGTTCTAAGGCAAACTCTATCTTTCACCGCAAAATCGACGGACACGTCTACGTTCATCATTGGACCCTAAGCAGAATATGGACTCATCATTGAAGCAAATGAAGTTCCACTCTACATACCAGTTGAATCTGGCTTAACACCATTACAAGCGACGAGTTTTGTGCAGCGGAGTCATCGATAGCACCCAAAACGGACGGAACTCATAAAGGCCCAAGGCAAGAACTCTTCATTTAACTGTTTGCCTAGAAACTACATATTCTGTTACTGTAATAAAGGCATTTCGAACTTGCTGCAAAGTGTAGTGACGAATACGTATCGCAAGCAGTCTTAGGTACCGCTCTTGATCACCCTGTATAATCCTAGGCCTACCAGACCGTCTCTGTCGCTGATAGCCATTTTCTTTAAATCATCTTCTCCATACTCGCATTACAGTTGAGGATGTAATTTTTGGGCTAATTCCCTCAAACTGAAGCCCGCCTCTTTCATACCAACTATGCAACCTTTTTGAAAATCATTCAGTTGATGAAATCAATAGGGTGCATGAATGAAGTGTACAAAATCGTACACAAAAAATTGAGATAAGACAGTAAAAACGCTATCGCTTTTTTTCTTTCTAAGGTCAATAAAGAACCCGAACAATTTTAGGTTGAATAGAACACAGTGGTGGCTATATTGAAAGTCTTCGTTATTTGATAGTGATTTTAGATGCGTTACGAGGGTTGTACTTTATATTTCGAAAATAGAGAACAATGGGTTTATTCTTTTTCAAAATACTCTACAGTAAACATTTGCATATGCGTGAGCCAATTTTCGAAGCATTTCTTCCACTCCATTTGAGGTATCTTTAAAACATGTATTTTGAACGCACCAACCACTTTTTCAGGCGTTAAAAAACTTTGTTTTCGTAATATATTTTTGTTTTGAGAGAATAAAAAAGGCATAAATCTAGACTGTTCAGCAAACGACCCATCAATTAAACTTTTCAGGTTCTCAAAAATTTTCCTGTTTGAGCAGATGTGTAAGATGTCGACTGTTATTACTTTTGGGCTCATGCGTATTATTTATCCATTATTTGTCACCTTTTACGTTTTCAGAGCCATGTTTTGAAGCAGCCCAATTGTATTTTTTGAGCATTTCTTTCGACCAATCGACGGGAGCCTAACGCAAATATTTTTTTGGCAACCAAACGTTCTTTCATTATTGAATATATGTTGGTCAAAAGCCAAATGAAGATCTTGCAATATCAATAAGTGAACCACAACCATAATTGAATTCCGTATATTATGGATACATAGTAGTTTTTGATGGTGAATTTCAAGACCTAATTCCATTTTTTGTCCGAAATCAATTTTTCATATCTCCGATAACAGCACAAATGACAATGTGCGTGATCCAATTTTCGAAGCACTTTTTCCATTCGAATTGAGCATATTTACCCAAAAGGCATTTCTTTTTTGGCAACATAATGTCTTATATCAAGAATATAATAAGATAAATATGTGAAGAATTTTAACATAAATAAAATTTAAACAAAGATCTAAAAAACTAAAATAATTATCTTAGTTTGTGAAGAATTTGAACAGTCTATATTTGGACGCAGAATATGAAAACGTAGACTACCTTGCTTGCAAATGACGTCTAGGCATTACTGATTGAAGTTGGTTTTATGAGGTCCACAACATAATACGCAACTGATTAAATTGGAGAAGAGTTGTTTAGTTGCCAATAACAAACACTCTTTACATATCTCTCAACAATAAACCCAAGTTCAGTTTGCATTTGACAATGGTCTACCTAGATAAAATCGGAATTTTGTAATGAATACGAAATTATGTCCATTAATGCTGATACTCTTTGCAATAGTTTATACGTTAGCGACAACGTTCTGTAATTCAGAAAGAAAATGAAGAATGTGGTGATATAGCGTTTGTATTCTAACAGGTCTAAACGAAGCGCTAACCTTAATGCCTCTGCTAATAACTTGGTGTGTTTATCGATTACTTAACTTCTTCTGCTATGTCTTTTATTAACACTGTAACAATTTAACGAATAAATAAACCAATATTTATATAACAACAGTTCGGCCTTCTGTAGAACCGGTAGCTGACTTATATTTTTGACATCTTCGAATTCGAGTAATTTTGTTTAGGCTTGATACAGTTTTTTTACAATGTAGAAAACAGGTATAAAAAGTCAAAAGGCTAAAAATGTTATCACAGAATGATCAAATGAATAATATTGATAGTGAGAGCCATTACTTAGTGATACATCTTAGAATCAGTATTTTAAAAGAACCTGGGCTTTAATGATGATTACAAATTTTCTTCAAAATAATGAATTTAGACTCGCAATTAAGTACCTACCACTCTGTTAACAGAAATTTAAACAAAACCTAACATCACTAGTAAATTTAATGATTGAAGTGTCGGTGTTTTTGCCCTTTGAGATATTTAAATTTGTGTTCAACTATATTATAAACTACTAAAAGGTTACTTCTAAAGGGGGCAAGTTTCTAATTAGTGGTTGTCTAAAATATTCAAATAGGTTGTCATATTTACTGCAATCTCTAATTTGGCATTTGGGTTCTGAACGCCAAACATAGACAGAACAGTTGCTGCTGCAAATTCTAAGTGTGAGTTAAGACCAGTTTAGTGGTTTGCTACGAAAAGTTTTTGGTTTAAATTGGTTGAATAGGATGTAATGCAATGTTAATAGAAGTTGACCGTGTCTAGAAAGGGAAAATGATGTTTGAATATGATGCAATGCGACGTAAATAGAATTTGACCATGTCTAGAAAATGGTGTAACGGAAATTGTAAACATCATAGGATGGGTAATAACAAATCGATGAAAGGATTAACAGAAAAATTTTGAATCCGTTATACTACCGATTCAACAAGTACTTCAATGTACACCTAGAGTTGTTTATTTTATGAGTCTAAACGAGAAAAGATGACGATGCTGCAGAGTATGAGAATAAATAGGAGGCTTTTAAATATAAGGATCCGTATTTCTATTAATAGAATGGTCGAGAAGAACATGGGACTTATGCATTATGTAGCAGAATATTTCAAAATATCACGAGAAATTGCTGACGTATTTAGAAAGTATTTTAGAAGGTTGGAAATATTCATAAAAGGTTCTATTATAGAAAGTGTAATTTAACTGACCACTAACGGTTGCCAAAGAGAATAATTTTCTATCTACTGAAAAAGGCTCTCATTAAAGCTACTATATTTGTTATGGATATTATTAAATGCGCGGAAAATTTACTCCTAAAGCAAGAAATTTTAAAGTTTCAAAGGTAACTTGTGGATTGGATCAACTGGGTTAGAAAATAATTTTTAACGTGGTGGAAGCCATTTTCCCAAGACTAACGTAGAGATTCTTGTATTCAGTGGGATTTAGAATATGGGCGTAAATCATCGAGTAATTGGGACGTTTACTTAATATTTTTTGAATAATTTTCTCACTTCTTGGTAACTTTATAATAATAGGTAGAAAATTCATAAACACTTGGTTTATTTCTTTGACTTTTTATATTTTCTCAACTAGTTTCACTTGTTACAGCATTATCAAGAGTGATTATAAAAGAAACGGGTAGGTTTGTATATTAAGGTAATAATAATTACCTGAATATTTGTTCAGTTTAGTTTTCATGGCTTCTTAGTAGTTTAACCCGTTAAAAATATTTAAACTAGGAATGTGATTGGTATTTTATTTTCTATCTCCTATCTTTTGCTTCTGCCTTCTGTTTTCTGTGTTCTGTCTTCTGTCTTGTGTCTTATGTCTTTTCTCTTCTGTCTTCTGTCTTCTGTCTTCTGTCTTCTGTCTTCTGTCTTTTTTCTTCTGACTTCTGATGTCTGCCCTCTATCTTCTATATTATAAAATAATTAACGATTCGGCTAACCCAAAATAGATGCCGATGCAGCGGAACTCGAAGATTAATATAAGGCATTTAAATACATTACTCAGTATTTCGATAAATACAAGGGTTGATGTGATATATCTAGAGAAGAACAATGAGACCTGTATCAAAGTAACTACTAAACCATTTAAAAATATCAAAAGGAATTGCTCTCATCTTGACAAAGTAGTTGGGTTAGAAAGGTTATTCATGAAATGTTATATTATAGAAAGTATAATTTAACTGATCATCTACTCTCTACTAAGACATAATCTCATCAAATGAAAATTCAACTTAGAGAGAGTTGTGGATATCATTACATGCGTCAAAGAATTTGCTTCTACATCAAGAAATTAAAAAGTTTTGAACCATTTCAAAACTATCCTGTAGGTTGGCTCATCTGGGCTAGAGAATAATCAGAAACATGATGGACCAATTCCAGTAAAGGAATGTAGCTCATTTAAAAATGTTATTCTATTCGATTATCGTAAATGCGGCGCTAAGGGCATAAATCATCGCGTAGTTCGGACGTTTTTGTTTTAATTATACTAAGTGACGTAGAAATTCACCCAGAATAAATAATTTTATTTTCATAATATTTTGTACAATTGTAAAAGAAAATATACTAAACAAATCAACAAATTTCGCTTCGATTCAACGAATTTTATATAAAAAAAACATTAATACTGTATCGATGCACCACGGTAGGCTCTCTAAGGCGCCTAGGTTCGCTTCTAATTACTACTAGTTTGAGGGGGATGCTGCAAATTAAGGAGTCTTCGGCCCATGATATCCCACACATGCTCAATTGGAGATAAATCCCGGGACCTCAGTGGTCAGGGTAACAAATTGATTTCAGCGTGCTCAAAGAAGTTCATTGTGGCTCTTGCAATATGTGGGCGAGCATTATCCTGCTGAAAAATTGGATTTGGCAATGTTTGAAGATAGGGTAGGAGATGAGGTTCCAGAATTTCTTCGATGTAACGCTGTGTGATCAACTGGCTTCCCCACCGTTTCCGCTGGCTCACCGCGATTCGACCATGACCGTTTTCGCTGGATGTCATAAGTCGATTTTGTTGCGATTCAACAGTGATTCATAAAGATTGTCCGGAAAGTTCGTGCCGGTTTTTAAGAAAAATTGAAACGTAGCTCATTTAAATTTTGGTATACATTTACTAAATTATATAGGTACTATTCTGTTCCACAACCTTTCTCCATCTCGCATACAACTTGAGAATTCCGTCCTTCCAGAACTTCCCCGATTTTTCGGGAAAAAAATTGTCTATATAAGTTTTAATCTTAACCAAAGAGTTGAAATTTTTCCCATTAAGGGAATTTTGTAATGATCGGAAAAGGTGGAAATCCGAGGGCGCAAGGACTGGTCAATACGGTGGATGGGGTAAAACCACACACCAACAATTTTTGTCGGCGTTCTTCCGATTCGCTATTTCTGGACGTTTTTGTTCGATTACTGTCTTCAATTTCCTAATTGAGAGCAATACTTTTCTGAATTTATTGTTTCATTATTTGGTGAAAGCTCATTATAAAGGATTCCTCTCAAATCCCATCAGACACAGAGTATTACCTTCTTTGAATGAAGACCGGTTTTTGGGGCGACTGAAGGTGGTTCAACACGCTTTCCTCAAGACGTTCTGCGTTGAACGTTTTTATAAATTATTGAATTGGTGTCTCCTTATTGCGTTTGTAAAGCATGTCGCAAATGGAGATGCGATTTAACAGATTTTTCTCCATTAAATCATGCGGAACCCACACATCAAGACGGTTTACGTAGCCAAGCTTCACAATATGGTCGTGGATGGTTGATTTTGATTTATTTGGCATTCCTGCTAATTGACGTAATGTTGAGGGTAGGTTATTCTCGATTTCTATTTTAATTAGATCGTCGTCTGTGGTGGATGGCCTACCTGGGCCAAGGTCGAAATTTCCAGCTTTAAACCGAGCAAACCACTTCCGCACAGTTCTTTCGGCTACAGCACTTTCACCAAAAACAGCACATATCACTTGTGTGGCTCTTTTGCCCTTTCGCAAAAAGAAAAGCATTAAATGTCTATAATGCACTTTATTTGCTGTCATATTCTAAGGCGTATAAAACTGATAAAAATTAACGAATCGTTACCAAACGTTTTTCTAAATATGGCTAAAGTTATCTCTTTTAGAATATGTACAACCTGGAAATTCAGCCCATGAGGTTTTTTGCGTTTTTCACTCATGTAGCACCCATACATTAAGCTTCTTTTTGTATCCAAGCTTATTCAAATGGTTTCAAACGGTTTTTTGTTTTTCTTTAGCTCTTGGTAATCGAAACAGTGCTTACATGGCGGTCGGACTCGAATATGTTCATGTTGATTATATCGATATTTTTGCCTACAGTACGTGATACATCTTTGACATCGAAATTACCGAAATGGAATCGATGAAACCAAAATTTTTGCGATTGACTGTTACAGTATCAGGACCCTAAACATTATTCACATCTTCAGCCGCATGGCTTGCGGTTTTGCCATTATCGTAGAAAAACTGTAAAATATTCTTTTGCTAGTGTCCATCTTTGACGCGCGCTCAAACTAAACTGAATCAAGTAACCACAAAACTGCTATTTAGTACGAAATTTCATTTTTCTAACGCCACCTAGTGGAATTCGACCAGACTTACATAACGTGAGATACAGATAAATAAATCTGTATATAAAAATTATGTAGATATTTCTATTTTGTATACCTTTTATTTAATCCAAAATTTTAGAACATCTTTAACGGTTATACTAATTTAATAGATAATTATGACAAATACATTTTTTTTATGATTTGGAATATAAAAACTCAGTATAATAAATAAATGTATGCAATAGAGGAGGTACTATTTCTATTCTAGAATATTGCATAATATTCGCATTTGATCACAGGTTATGGCTTAAATGGTATAAAAAATACAGTACCAATTTTTGTATAAGAAAAACGTATCACCTAATAAATCCATTTCCTTTTTCATCTATTATATATATCTAGTGCTTACAAGAAGTTCTCCCAAAACGCACGCATCCTTTCTAAATATCACGAGTGTGACGTCATTACTTATCAATTCGTATTAACAAGAAAACTTTCTTCACAAATTAATTTTATGCGCTAGAGTACATTTCGAGTACCACGTATATCTAGCGAATATAATTAATTTGTGAAGAAAGTGTTAGTGTTTTATTACGTTTTATTATTATTAGGCAAAAAATATTACGTAACAACAAAAATATATTATTACGAGAATAAAAGAACATAAACATTCAATTTATACAAAAACGCAGTTAATTGTTTAAACGTATGATTAAGAAAAAATAATTTCTTCGTGCAAACGTTTACAACATTGTATTGTATAATAGTATACATGTATACAGATGTTTCAATCAGATTTATTTAAACCATTATAAAAAATGTTATATTTATTTTTTTACTATTCGTTCTAAAGAACTGCCAGGAATTGTTCGTGGTTTCGAAAAAAATTGGTTAAATTTGTGAAAAGGAATAAAAAGTTTGGATTTTGTAAAAACATTTACAAAAATTCTGATGAAAGCCAGAAGAAAATAATAAAAAAAGATTGGTAATAAATGCAAAAATAAGAAAGGTGGCGATCTGAGTAAGTAAATACAAAAATCAGAAGAAGTATAGAAATCTGAACAAAATACTTGAGAATAAAAACAGGAAACCATAGAAAAGGCTAAAAATGAGTCTTGGAACAAGTTTGAATTAAGCGAACCATTCATCTGAGCTTGGTGTTCTAAATGGGACATAAAAATTAATCCCAGTAAATCTTATCATTTATTAGTTTATTCAACAGAAATAATTTCATTCAAATTAGTGTTGATTTAATAGTTGTACTATTTGTAACACGCAAATTAATTTGTATTATTCAATGTCTGTCGAAGTATTAGCTAGAGAAGTAGTTGTTTCAAATTAATTTGTTTTGTAGTCTTAGTAAGACTCATTGTTGTAGATTCACGAAATGTTTTCGTATTTTTAAATTTATTATTTAATTTTCTACAACGAACTAAAGGATTTTAATACATTTGTAATAAAATTGTATTAACCAGACGTTATACCTAAGTTCATTAGTTTCCTAGATATCGATGTTTTAAATAATAATAAATAACAATGCGATATTCAAATCGTAGTTATCTGACCAACACAAATTAGGTATGGCCTTGGAAAATAATCTAAAAGTTAAGTCAAAATTAAACAAACAAGTAAATTTCATAGCCTTACTTACTTTAACAGAGAGAATTGATATTTTAATTTTGAGGTGGTATAGTGATATGTACAACAATTTGCACCCAGACAGTTGAAATAAAAAAAAGTTTTTCGAATTGTATAGCGTTACAGAATGACTGAGAGTGTAGAAACAAACCAAGATCTGGAAGTCCTAGGGGGGGTTATCGTTGATGATAAAAAATTGATATTCTGCTTTCAATACAAAAAAATCCAGACAATCCACCAACCAACTTGCTTCGGATCATGAAATTGAACAAGAATCTGTAAGAATTCTTTATACTGAGAAAATGAATCCATACAAAATTAATGTACAAGAACTACAATTTTGTGAAATAATTACGAGAAAGATTGAAGAGAACCCGCATTTTCCAAACCATATTGTTTTTTTCGAATGAAGGGAACTTCACATTACAAAATGGTCAATAAACAAAATACTGTTACTGAGGGTGAAATATCCCAAACTGGAATGTAGAACTGCATACATAGTTCCTAGAAAAAATATCTGGGCTGGATTGTCTGCGGGACACTTTTTTATCGAGAGAAATTTGAACGCTGAACGATATTCCAACTCCTTCTGCAAGAAATAGTTCAAACTATAAACAATTTTATTCCCTAAATTAATTTAACCTGTCATCAGTAAGATGGAGCTCTCCCGCATTTTCTCAGGAAATTAGAGAATTTTTGGATGTCATGCCCTTAAATAGATGGATAGGCCTATCGAATCGCCTTCACAGCGTTCCGATCTTTCGCCCTTAGATTTCTTTTATTGGGGTTACTTGAAAATTAATGTTTATCGGAACAAATTCTATAATTTGGAAGAACTAAAAACAAACATTTTAAATGAAAGTGAAAAATTACCAAGGGAAATGGATTTACATAACTGACAACATTTTTATGATAATTTATAACATTGGCCATTTTCAACATTTATTAAAAAAATAAAGCCGCTATTCCATACTTGTTATACCTACTGTTTTATGTTAACTGATTAAATTGTTTATTGGAATTTATTTTGAGTTTTGTAACTGATCAAAATGTCATGATATGCAGGCCACCAAGCAGATTTTTTAAAGCCTTACAACTTTTATATTAGACATTTTTTGTTATCTTCTGCAACGTTTGAAATAACCGACCGTTCTGGTAATTTCTCCTAACCCTGTATATTGCAAAAATAATAACTAAACTTTCGAGAACTGCCAGGTGCAGAAATATATCCCAATAGACCTTTAAGCTGAAGACGTACCTGAACAAGATTAATACCAAAATTGAAACAAAATCTCCACGCAAAGATGTAATAACTTGAAAGGTAACTCAACAAGAATTATAAAATAACATTAATAATAAAAATAATAGTATCTTTATTCACATATAATAAAAAAACAAGAACAAAAAAAATAAACGTTGAACAAAAATTAAATTTCAACTTAGATTAAGTGTAATATTATACATAATGTATTTATTGATATGTGATTTGTATCTAAATGTATTATCAATAATCACACCAAGATTCTTTGCTTGATTTACAAGAGGCACAAGTTTACCTTTAATGCTAATGTTAATTTTGTCTTTAAGATCAGTGCATGTCATATTTTTACCAAATAAAAGAAATTGTGATTTCGATGGATTTAGATTTAAATCAAGAATTTCAGAAAATTGACAGATTTTTTTAATATCTGAGTTTAAACATACTTCGGCTTCTTGAAAACGATCTGGTACAAACGACAAATAAATCTGAGTATCATCCGCATACATATGCCCCTTGCAATGTTCAAGCTGATCTAGGATTGTTGAAGTATAAAGCAAAAATAATAGAGGGCCAATGATTGAACCTTGAGGAACCCCTTGTTTAACATCAGAGAAATCAGAAGAAATGAATTTATTATGGCACTTTGTTTTCTATTACTAAGATAGTTATTTATAAGGTTTAAAGCAGATGGATCAAGACCCAGAAATTCAAGTATCACATTTAAAGTACAGTGATTTACTGTATCGAATGCCTTAGAGTAATCAAGAAGTATAACTGCTGTGACCTTACCTGAATCAGTAGCCCTTAAAATATCGTCTGTTATACTTAGTAGAGTTGTCTCGCAACTGTAACCCGTCCTAAATCCTGATAGGTGATATTCATTCACAAATTTCAGAAGTTGGTCACTTAGCATTTTTTCGAATAGTTTAGACAAGGTGGGTAAAATACTTATTGGCCGTAGATGTTTAGGTTCAGTGGGATTGTTGATTTTAGGTACGGGTTTTATTAGTGCCCTTTTCCAAGAGTCAGAGGAAAGAATGATTCACTAATGCAGGAATTTATAATGTGTACAATGAACGGAATTATTGTAGGACAGCACAACAAAAGCATATCAATATTAATACCATCAAAACCAACGCTGGCCGATTTTATTTTATTTAAGTAAACAGTACACATATGTTCATCAATAAGGTGAAACTTGAATTTTATTTGGTGGGAATTTTGCAAAGTAGAGAAGTAGTTTATAGCACTAGTAGTGTTCCGTGCATTAGAAATTGGGATAGTATTAATAAAATACTTATTTATACTTTCTGGATCTGACAAATTATGCGGTAATTTAATTTTAGGTTTTTTTAAGTTAAGATTTTGCAAATTTTTCCATAAGTAGGATGCATTATGTGTTTTGGATATATGTTTATAGTAGGCTCGCTTTTCATTTTTTATAGCTGAATTGGTGAAATTTCTAATACTTTTATAATAATCCCAGTGGCTAGCAATTCTGGTATTTCTGAATTTGGATTATCGCGTAGTTTATTTAGGTATTTGATGTTATCAGTTATCCAGGGAGCCTTAGGCTTTGAGAACTTGCGATGTGTTAAAGGAGCATATTTATCAAATAAAGAAATTATATAGGAATTAAAGAGTTCAAGCTTAGAATTAATATCTGCAATATATAAAATATTATGAAACGGAACTGAAATTATTTTTGTTTACATTGGTAAGGTTACGATAGGAGTGCACCTCTTCGTTTCTCTTATTGAATTCTGCATCCAGAGTGCAAAAAACTGCACCATGGTCTGTGAAATGGAAATTAATGATACCAGTACATTTCACTCTTAATTCATGAGAGATTAAAATAATATCAATAAGAGTATTAAGGGTTGTATATTTAAAAAAAAAATGTTTCACCACGTGATAAACGAGAACCAAATTCAACAAATATCAATAAGAGTGCTAGAATTGCTAGTAATTCTAGATGGCTGATTGATAACTTGTATTAAATTAAAAGTCTCGATAAAGTCCATAAGTGCGGTGGTCATCGAAAGCTCAGGCTGAAGGAGATCAATATTAAAGTCTTCACAACAAACAAAAGTGACTGTATAAATCAAGCAGTTGGTGAACGTATTTTCCAGTTCATTAATAAAATAAACGTGATCAATGTTAAATATTACTAAATAAAATAATAAATGAGGGAAACACACAAAATGATTGGAATTTTAATTGTAAAGAATAACATAATTACCTCGTAAGTTGGTGACGTGTGATGAGTTTTGAGTATTGATTATATTTTAGCGAAATATATTTAAAAATGTTAGTACATACTATAACGCCAATTGCGCATCTATTCCTCGATATAAGTGGTATTAGTATATGTGTTAGCATAACAATTATATTTATTCGTTCAAAAACATCCCTCTTTTTATTCACTTGGCCAATGTAGAGGTCGATAATCAATTTTATCTTATGTTCTTCCATGTCTCTCTATATCTTGCCAATTCTTTTGTTTCGTTCCAATTCATTTCCTTTTCTGTTAGGTGTTCCTGTATGATGTCTTCCCACTTATTTCTAGGTCTTCCTTTTCTTTTCTTCTTGTCTTAAACCATTTTCCATACTTTTTTTGCTAATCTCGAGTTCTTCTTGTCATATGCTCAAACCATCTCAGTGCATTTACTTTGATTATTATTGTCGCTGCCTTTACACCAAGTTGTTCTCTTAATACCTTGTTTATTATCTTATCTATTAGTCTTACTCCTGCTATTTTTCTTATTGTCTTCATTTCACTGGTTTGTATTCTGTTCATTTGGGTTTTGTTTGTGCCCACGTCTCTGATCCATAGGTTAGTGTAGGCATAAATATGGCTTTGTGTATTCTCACTTTTGTGTCTTTTTTTAGTTCATTTTTACTTATTGTTGTTTTATTTAGTGCAAAATAAAGCTTCGTATTTGCTTTTATTCTATTCTATTCTAATTGGAATAATAGAAGAGGAAATTTCTATTCTTCCAATTTCAGATATCACTGTTCCTAAATGTTTATATTTTTTTACTCGTTCAATTCTCTCATTTTCTATCTTAATTTCCATTGTTGTTGTTTTTTTGCTATTATCATTGCTTTTGTTTTTTTCTTTCTTTATTATAAATTTAATTTTTTTCATTTTTTCATTCCAGACATTTAAATTGTGTTATAGATCTTCCTCGTTTTTGGCTAATAATATAAGGTCACCAGCAAACGCTAAATGCCCAATTATTACCCTTTTCAGTTTATGGAATCCCTGTTACCGGCGTTCAGTTTACCTGAACGTGGTAACAAATGCGTAATTATATTTTAATCCATTTTACGAGCTACCCATTGCTCCTAATAATAATTTGCATAAATTCCGCATTATTGAAATAATCCAAACGAGATAATTTTCCAAAATGTGCAGCTGCCAGTGTGGAACAATAAGACCGGCCCTTTTTTCGGCGAAGAGGATCATTACCTGTTCCCGGAATTGCGGGGCCTACGTGACCCAAACAAAGCCGCATCACCGAAGACCACCATATAAAACCAGGCTCCGGCCATCGCTCTTTACCAGTCGTCTGCCATCAGCAGCGGTGGTCAGCCTGGTCGGCTTTGCCGACTCAAGCCTCTTGCTCTTTGTATATTGTATATTTCCTATGTCTCTATATTTTTCTCTGTCTATCTTTCTGTTGTAATATATTTTCTTCTACCCCGGCCCCATGTTTTAATTTACACATGTCTCTCTTGTTCTTTACTCTTTTCACAACTAGCCGGTGCCCATACGTTGACGTGGCGTGAGAGCTCAAGCAAGTATCACCGAAGGGAAACTGTTTAATCGAAGCCTGCGGCTGCTAATCGATGGTGAGCCTCGCCAGGGACCCCTGTGCCGCCTCCAGTGCGTGTTGGTTCCAGAAAGTACCGTCGGTGCTACTTCCTTGCCAGTCCATCACGAAGACGTCCTCCGCTTTCACCGTTAACATCCCCAAGTTGTTTTCTTCATCTTTGTATTACAATTTTTTATTATTTCGTCCATTAATATGATAAATAAATAGTCACTCATTATACCCCTTTGCCTTAATCCTTGTTTGTGACAAACTCTGGTGATATTTTGTTCTTTGTTCTTACACTCATTGTTGTTTTGTATAGAATTTTGATATTATGTATTGTGCTTTTTTGTATATTTTTCTTATTCAGCATTTTCCATATGTCCTCTCGTGTTATAGAATCAACTACTTTCTTGACGTCTATAAAGAACATATAAATATTTCATCCGACTCTATTGACCTTTCTGTAAGTTGTTTTATTAAGAAAACTGCATCTGTTGGGTTTCTTCCGGCTCTAAATCCATTATGTGTATCATCTACTGTTTTTTCTGCTTCATCTTTTAACCTCTTCGTCATTATAGATTAGTATATTTTTCTTGGCGGGCTTAGTAGAGATATTCGTCTATAATTTTCACACACTTTACTGCCTCCTATTTTATGTATGGTATGGTATTGGCCTTTTGCAAATCTTCTGGTATTTTGTTTTCTTCAATTACCTTATTCATTAATTCTAATAACATCTTCTTTTCTGTTTCTCCCATATATTTAATCATCTCTGTTGTAATTTCATCATGTCCTGGTGCTTTTCATAGTTTCATTTTCTTTATTGGATTCTCTAGTTCCTCTTCAGATATTTTCTCCTTTTCCTCCTGTTCACTTACACTTTTCCATTTAATAATTCTTCGAAGTATTCTTTCCACATTATTTTTTCACCATCTTTTAGTATTTGTTTCTTCTTATCTCTTATTCAGTTTATTTCTTCCTTATTTTTATGTTTCCCCTTCTTTATTACCCTATAGAATATCTAGAAAATCTTATTCAAATTCGTGGATTCACTTGCATAAGTAATTATTCAAGGAAAAAACATCAACATGGAGGAGCTATGATACTTGTTGATAAAAACCTGTGCTGTAAAGAATACAAAAAAATTCATAACTACAGCATCGAAATGGAAATTGAATGCGCAGCTTGTACAGTAGTTCTTGAAAATTATAAAATCGGCATTCTGACGATATATCGTCCACCCAACGGAAATATCAGGAAGTTTTTAGATTAACTTGTACTGATCTTAAATGATTTGCAGTCATTCTGCAGATATATAATTGTGTGTGGCGACATTAATATCAATATGCTCAATGATTCATTAGAGACAAAATTAATAAGTGATGTATTCAATTCGTTTCGCCTAGTAAACAAATTAAATGAACCAACTAGAATACAAATAATTAATGAAAGATTATCTGCAAGCCAACTAGACTGTTTGGTAACGAACTACCCAGAAAACCATTTCATATGTACTAATGTAAATTTGAATATTTCTGATCACTTAGCACAACTTCTGATTATAACTGATATAATGAATTTAGTAAAGCAGGACAACGAAACATAGTTTAAAATCACTAGACAAGTAACAGACCAAAATATATTAGAACTGAAATATCATTTACAAAAGATCAACTGGAAAATTATAAAAACAAATGACATAAATAGTGCATTCAATATATTTTTAAATGAATTTCTATATTGTTTTAATCTAGCTTGTCCAAAACGAAGAATAAAAGTCGATAGGAAACAAGCAAGGAAAAAATGGATCACTGACGAAGTAATTAAATCTTCAGAAAAATTGAAACAAATATATAGAGACATGATTGAAATTAGATCAGAGGAATTCAGTGCAATTTTCAAAAACGCAAAAAAAGCTTTAATCCAAAATACAAGGAAACAATTTCATGAAAATGAAATACTAAAGGTGAAAAACAAAGTTAAAAAGATATGGTCACTCGTAAATGAAGAACTTGGAAGAAAAAAAATACGAAAATCTATTACTATCAATCAAAATGGAGAGAATAAAATAGAAGACCCGAATCAAGTTGCCGAAATATTTGGCCATTATTTTGCTACAATAACCGGGATAAAAGTTAATAACCATTTCGGAAAAAAGGTATCAACTTTATGTACTAAATTTAAAAATACGAAAACATTTCGTGAATCTACAACAATGAGTCTTACTAAGACTACAAAACAAATTAATTTGAAACAACTACTTCTCTAGCTAATACTTCGACAGACATTGAATAATACAAATTAATTTGCGTGTTACAAATAGTACAACTATCAAAGCAACACTAATTTGAATGAAATTATTTCTGTTGAACAAACTAATAAATGATAAAATGTACTTTAGATTGTTTAAATGTAACTATTACATGAAAAATTATGAAAAATGAATTTTAAACTGATTTCATTAAATTAAATTAGCAAAAGCAATTAAAAAATCTAGCATTCAAGTTTATAATCATCTGCAGACACGTGTTTCGAACTTTCGCTCTCTTCAGTACAGCTTTATTATAAAATTGATCTTAAATACAAATAAAAACACTTACTAAAATAAATATAATGAAATATGATAATAAATATAATGAAATATAAATAACTTACTCAGATATGTACGGCAACTGACACAAGAATGAAATATAATCGACTGAAGGTCTGATTTTATACCTGAGGTGGATTAGTGAGTTCTACAGAAATCATTACGTTCGGGATTAAGGAAAAATACCCACTTGGAGCATAATTGAATAATAAAATGTATTAAAATCCTTTAGTTCGTTGTAGAAAATTAAATAATAAATTTAAAAATACGAAAACATTTCGTGAATCTACAACAATGAGTCTTACTAAGACTACAAAACAAATTAATTTGAAACAACTACTTCTCTAGCTAATACTTTATGTACAGTTACAAAGAACAGTCCAAGTAACAGCATGTTTCTTCGCCCAATAACATGTGAAGAACTACAATTAATTATTAAAAAATTAAATAACAAAACAAGTGCAGGAAGTGATGAAATATCAACGCCATTAATAAAAGCGGTAAGCCATCTCATCCTAGAGCCGCTAACATATCTTATAAATCTGGCATTTGAGAGTGGTGAATTTCCGAGTGCGTTAAAAATCGCGCGTGTAGTGCCCATGTACAAAAAAGGACCTGAAACCGAAATTGCGAACTACCGCCCAGTGTCAGTGATAAACTTATTTTCAACTGTCCTACTCGGGCCGATGAAGTAAAACAGCAACACAATTTCACTAATTATTAACAATTTATTAAGCTGAGATACACTGTACATTCGTACGCTAACAAGCACAATTTTGGCGCGCTTTAACTGAAATTTAAATTCAAACATTACATTCCTCACCCCTTATTTTAAACCTACATATTTACAATCATTATGTCGCATATTCCAATCTAACTGGTGGTCGCCTGGTACGTTGGGGGCGAATCGGAATACGCGGCTCGTTTACAATAGCAGTCGATTCCTCGGTGGAAAGATTAGGCTGCGATATTTTTTTTTCATCATCGGCTTTAAGCTCACCCGCTAACCCTAATTCTTCCACCTCGGTTACATTTTCATTCGTCTTAGTACTAGGTTCCTTAATAGCACTATCACTTTTCACTTCATTTTCTTCACTTACGACACCATACATACGCACTATTTGATTCGCATGGCGTTTCCAATTTAAGTTACCAATGTTTACTAAATACGTATTTAAGCCAAGTATTTTATAAATTTTTCCTGGAACCCAGCGTGGTTTTGTTAATCTATAATCTTTTGTCAGAACCTCTTCCCCTACTTTAAATTTTACAATTCTGCGCCCTTTATAGTTACGTCTATTATTCTCCTGTATTTTTGATAAATTGTGTTTAATAACACTCAAATCTTTTGTTTTTCTAGTTAAATTATTTGGTTTAATTGCATCTAACCTTGTACGTAAAGGTCTGCCATACATTAAACGTGCAGGTGATTCACCTGTAGAGCAATGTTCCGTGTTTCTATAATTTATCAAAAATCGAGCTAAAATTGTATTTGCATCTCCCCCATGAAATTCTTTTAATAAAAATGATTTTACCGTCTTAACACTGTTTTCTGCTGCACCATTTGATGCAGGGTGATACGGGGGTGAATTTACATACTCAATGTTATTATTAAATAAGAATTCTTTAAACTCTGATGAAGCAAATTGTCTTCCATTATCAGAAACTACCGTTTTCGGTAAACCAAACCTTGCAAAAATTTCCCTTAACTTATTGATTGTCCCCATAGATGTAATTTTTGACATCGAAAATACTTCCAGCCATTTTGAAAGAGCATCTGTTACAACCAAAAAACTAGTGCCCTTAAAAGGACCCAAAAAGTCAATATGAATACGCTCCCATACTCCTTCGGGAATTTTCCAATTTTGGAGGGGTGTTTTGTTCGGTTCGTTTCGAAATTGTTGACATAGTGTACACTTTTTACATTCATTTTCTATGTCCTTATCTAAAGAAGGCCACCAAACATACGATCTAGCCAGCGATTTGGTTTTAACAATTCCCATATGACCTTTATGCAATTCTTTTAATATTACATTTCGCAAATTTTCGGGAATTATTACCTTATAACCCCATAACAAAACCCCATTATCTATATTAATTTGGTCCTTTCTCCTAAAATATGCTTTTAATTCAACCGGGGCCTGTACAGGCCACCCAATTTTAACAAAATTAATAATTTTACTTATTGTTAGGTCCTTCTTATATTCATCTTTTAATAATTTCACGTTCAGAGGAATTTCCGACTCTGCAATATAATTTAAGTAATTACATTTTACAATTTCTTCGTCACTACGACTATCTTTTATCGGCAACCGTGATAGAAAATCAGCATTATTACTTGACGAATTTATATATTTGATACTGAAATCGAACCCGCTTAAAAAGAAAGCATAACGTTGCAGCCGATTCGCTGTCATTGACGGAATGCCTTTCTTTTCCCCAAAAATCGAAACTAACGGTTGATGATCAGTTATCAGATTAAATTTCCTGCCGTATAAATACTGATAAAACTTCTTCACGCCGAAAACAATCGCGAGTGCTTCTTTATCTATTTGCGAGTATTTACTTTCCGCGGATGAAAGCGTGCGCGATGCGTACGCGATAGGTCTTTCTATTCCCGACTCATATACGTGAGATAAAACCGCTCCGAGTCCATATTTAGATGCGTCCACTGTCAAATTTACTTCCAATGCAGGATTATAGTGCACTAAGAAGTCCTTTGACATGATTAATTGCCTAATTTTATTAAATGAGTCATTGCAATCACTCGTCCAACTCCATTTCGTATCTTTTTTTATTAATTTATACAGCGGGTGCACTATGTCCGGCATATTCGGTATAAACCGATGATAATAATTAACCATCCCTAAAAATGAACGTAACTGAGTGACATTTTTAGGCACCGGCATTTCTTGTATTGCCTTTAATCTTATGGGTGATTTATGCAGTCCGTCCTTATCAATTATATGCCCTAAGTATGAAATTGAATTTTGAAAGAATGCACACTTTTCTTTTCTTACTGTTAGCCCTGAATTTTGTAATATTTTTAAAACATTTTGCAATCGCGTCATATGTTCCGTAAATGTTTTTCCCGTAATCAGAATGTCATCGAGAAAAATACAAATTCCCTCAAATTTACCTAATAAATTTTCTATTATACGCTGGAATTGCGCAGGTGCTGAACTGACCCCAAATGGTAATCTATTATAAACGAATGTACCCCGGTGTGTTGATATTGCCGTCAATTCCCGTGATTCCTCGTCTAACAAAACCTGCTGATAAGCGTGAGTAAGGTCAATTTTTGAAAATTGCACGCCGCCTTCCAATTTTGCAAAAAGTTTCTCTATCCGTGGTAATGGATACCTATCAACTTCAAGCGAGGGATTTAATGTTACCTTATAATCCCCGCATATCCGCACAGTATTATCGTCTTTTAATATCGGTACTATTGGAGTACCCCAAGCGCTAATCTCCAATGGTGATATTATGTTTAAATGAATTAACCGATCTATTTCCTTATCAACCTTATCTTTAAGTGAAAAAGGTAGAGCTCTTGGTTTATAAAATTTTGCTTTTGTGTTTTCTTTAACCTTTAAATGAAGCTTGCAATTTCTAAATGTACCTAATTTTTCCGAGAATACTTTGGGAAATTGTTTAACCAATTGGCTGCCTATTTCGGTCTCGTCCATTCGTTTCTGACGAATACAATTTAATTCCTTAAATCCAATATTATACTTTTCTAAGAAGTCACGACCAAGCAGGGGTGGTCCCCCACCATTGACAATAAAAATTTCTAAGGGCCTTATTACCCCGTTATACGTTAAATTTATTGAAATTTTTCCACGAATCGAAACCCGTCCACCTGTGTACCCAATTAAATTTAAATTAGCGTTAGATAA
The DNA here is from genome assembly GCA_963969525.1 of Ontholestes murinus. Lineage (NCBI taxonomy): Eukaryota > Metazoa > Arthropoda > Insecta > Coleoptera > Staphylinidae > Ontholestes > Ontholestes murinus. Next base: position 45,299,341 of record OZ018393.1, on the reverse strand, counting down.
TGGACAAATTTTCTTCAGTTTTTGTGCGTATAATTTATATGACATAACCGACGCCGCTGCCCCAGAATCTAATTCCATTCGAATAGCAACATTATTTACTAATACATTAATAAATATTGGTAACCCATTTTTGGTTTTTAAATTAAAAATTTCCGTATTCGGCTTACCTAAATATTTAATATTCTTTTTACATACCGCACTCAAATGTCCTCGAACTCCGCAACTATTGCAGATATATTCCTTGAATCTGCAGGAGTCAGCTGTGTGATTGCTCCGGCCACATCTGAAGCATGCGCGTCCCGTTCCTCGTGCTGTTGTCGCTGCGCTCCGTGCTGCGCGTGATCCCTGCTGCTCCTCGTGCTGGTGGATCATGCTTCCCCTCTTCACCGCTGATGTCCTGGAATAATCGCCTCTGTCCCGCGCTGAGGATGCTTTTCTGCGCTCCAGTCGGTGGATATCCCATGGCTCCTTCTTAATGTTTTCCCTCTCTAGGTCCACTAATCCGTAGCCCCGCTGTGCTACCTCCGTAATTTGAGTCATTTCTAAGGCTTGCTTGAATGTAAGTGAATCGTCCTGTGTAAACAATCTTTCTCGCACCTTTCCGTCTTCGAGCCCACAGATAAACTTGTCGCGCAGTGCAGTTTCGAGAAACTGCCCAAATTTACAATCGCTAGCCAAGCTTTTTACTCTCGCTGCCCATTCTTGAAGATTTTCTGTCGCCATCTTCCGCGCTGCATAAAATTTCACCCGTTCCGGGAATATCGCCTTCTTACGTTCGTAGAATCCATCTAAACACTCCGTGATTTCATTTAGCTCACAATCCTGTGGTTTTTTTTGGAACTACGAGATCCACTAGTAGTTTGTAGGCATCCTGCGTCAAACTATTCAAAACGATAGGGCGTTTAATCGTTTCGTCGGTTATCGAATTCGCGATGAAGAATTGTTCAATTCTGCACTTATGAATTGACCATTCATGATGCTTTGGGTCGAATTCGATTTGCATTCCAATAGTCTGTTGGTTTTTTGCCTCCGCCATTTTGGAGATTTACACGTGCGTTTCGGTAAATAATTTTGCAAACTCCCAACTACACTTTCGATTCTCAAATCCTCGTCGCCACTGTACTGTCCTACTCGGGCCGATGAAGTAAAACAGCAACACAATTTCACTAATTATTAACAATTTATTAAGCTGAGATACACTGTACATTCGTACGCTAACAAGCATGGAAATAAACTAAACTATACATTGCATTCGAATAATGCTGCGCACAATTTTGGCGCGCTTTAACTGAAATTTAAATTCAAACATTACAGGCTATCAGTGAACAGTTATGGAATTATATCAACAAATTTAAATTATTGTCTCCAAATCAGCACGGCTTCCGAGAAGGGAAATCTACAGAAAGTGCAATGGTAGCGTTCATCGACGAAGTATATTGTCAAGTAGATGCCGGTAAAAACGTGGCAGCACTCCTCTATGACTTCTCCCGCGCGTTCGACACCATAGATGCGAAATTCGTAAGGGAAAAGCTATCCGCCCTTGGAATAAGAGGGAACATATTAAATTTAATTACTTCGTTTTTAACTAATAGACAAATGTATGTAGAAATTGAGCGGAAAATGTCAAAAATGTACAGTGTTGTCGAAGGCGTCGCCCAGGGTTCAACCTTAAGGCCTTTGATTTTTTTGCTGTTCATTAATGATCTACACCAATTTATCAGTGAAGGTCACATGATCAATTTTGCTGATGACACGTCACTAGTAGTTTCAGCACAAACACCAGAAGATCTTAGGGATAAAATAAATATCATTCATTCAGAGGTTGCAAATTGGTGTACAAGAAACAAATTAATACTTAATACAGAAAAAACAGTTTGTATCCAATTTTATAATAGAAAACCGCCAGAACAACAAATAATGAATGATACGTTAAATGCTAAATTCCTAGGCAGTTTCATCGATGCAAGACTATCGTGGAGTAAGCAGATTGATCATGTTTCCTCAAAATTAAGTAGCGCTTATTACTCTATATTAAAATTAAAATTTAACCTTTCAAAAGAGTCTTTGCTTAATGTTTATTATGCGCTAGCGTATCCACATTTATCATATAATGTAATGTCTTGGGGCAAGGCGACCAATGTTCAAAGAATTCTCATTTCACAAAAACGAATCATTCGTCTTATTTTTAATTTGAAAAAAAGAGATTCATGTCGGGAAATCTTTAAAACAAATAATATATTAACTTTAATTGGAATATTTATTTATAAATGCGCAGTATATGCTGTACAAAATTTAAATTCGTTCACCACAAATCGTGATATCCATAATCACGATACTCGGCATAAATATGACCTCAGAATGCCACTACATAGTAGCGAGCTCTACAAAAAGTCTCCCAAATTTTCTAGTATGTTGGTATATAATTTGATCCCGCAACACTTAAAAATAACTGAAAGCATGGCAATATTTAAAAGAAACCTGAAATTGTTTTAAATAAATAAATGTTATTATACGTTTAAGGAGTTTGAAGAGGATCACAAGTCCCATTAGGTTTAAAGTACTTTTAAAAGTAAATATTTTGTAATGTTATTATATGTTCGTGATTTTTTACGTTTTTATATATTTTAACATATTAAATTATTTGACGTTTCACATCCGCTAGAATGTTTCTATACTTGTAAATATTTCTGTATACAGTGGCTATTGTGAATAAAGATAAAAAAAAAAAAATAGCTTTTGGTTTTCTCTTTAGATATTTTCTATTTTTTGTCCAAATTTTTCCCAAAATTTCTGATTTGCGTCTATTATCTTTTTCTTTATGTTTTTTCTGTTGTTTTTGTAATTTGAATAGCTTTTCTCTGTTTGCTCTTGTAGGTATTCTTTCCAAGCTTTTTTTCTTCTTTCTTACTTCCTGCTTTATCTCTTCTGTCCACCAATCAGTTCTTCTCTGTCCCTGTCTTACCCTTGTAGTTCCACATACGATTCTTGCTCCTTCTATTATGTTTATTTTCAATATATTCCATATGTCTTCAGTATTATTAGTTTCCCTATATAGTATATATAGGGGGACTATTGTTTTCGTGATTTTTTTTTCAAAATTTCTTTTGCGGAAATATCCGTTTTGGGGTCCCCTGAACCCAAAACACTAATTTCTGGAAAAAAAATTGTGTCTGTGTGTGTGTGTCTGTCGGTGGGCGCTGTATCTCAAAAAACGAATGATTTGTTTGAGATGGAACTTCAAACTTAAGGTTTTTTCGTTAAAAACTGGAACTAAAAAGCTTTTGGTGTATATTCAAAAACCGGAAGTGGATGTTTACTCGAGGCCGTTTTTTGTTTTTTTTTCGATATATTTTTTAATATGCAAATTATTACAAAAAATTTCAAATAAAAGTTAAAGAGAATAAGAAACTGAACAAGTTTTATTAAAACATATTTTTTATCTACGATCGTACAGAAAGTAGACGCTTTTTGCATCATTTTTCATTGTAAAAGTGGCTTTTTAAAGCACTAGTGCTTTTTTACGTTTTTATTGCACGGTAATGTCAAACTGATTTTATTGCACAGAAATGTCAAATTTGACAGATGAATAAATTATAGCACAAATTTTCGACGAAAACCTTAATTTTTTATTAATTGATACAAATAACTAATAAACTATAAATAAAATATATAATACAAACCAAATGGCAGATTTAAGAACTCTGAATATTTCATTTAATGCAAGTTGTAGCGATTACAATAAAGCGAACATTTTTTCCATTAATAATAATGGCGGCCGACATTTGTGCTACTTGTTTACTGGTTGCTAAGTAACGCTTTCATTGGTGCACTGCGGGTAAAATATGTTTTCATTAATTGGATTATTGAAATGACATTAAAATAATACTCATAAGAATATATTCTTTGAAATGCTTTACGATCGAAGATAAAATTTTGTAAGGCACACGTGTAAAAAGTTTCTTTTTCTACTCCCATAGTAGTAAGTAGGCAATAACGCAATCGTTTGTTGATTAGTAACCATGGCATTATGATACATGCACGTAATGAAGAAAAAACTAGCACGTAATATATTACGTAACCATTATTATTACGAAACTCAAATCAAGTAGCTGAGACAAATGAATTTGACATTTATCGTTGTTGAATACATATTACATTGACGTTATTTTGGTTTAATTATCATTAATAATTAATTTATTCAATATTAAAATGAGTGAAAGTGACTCCACAGAAGAAATTGTTGGAACTCCACCAGGCAACTAGCAGAACATACCGCAGCGGATCTTCTCCCGGAAAAATCCAAAGAGTGTTATGAAGTGGTTTACGGTAAATTCATGGATTGTCGTATGAATAGTGTTCAGTCTTTTTCGGAAAATGTGTTATTAGCCTATTTTGGGAAAATAAGTAAGAAATACAAACTTCATCTCTTTAGGCCATGTATTCGATGCTGCGAAGTGTTTTTATAGTAAACATAACCTCAATATTGCAAAGTATTCCAAATTATAATGAATGGGAGTAGAAAAAGTATAGTACACAACTCGAGTTGTAAGTCACTTACGTACTCGTGGAATTACTGCACTCGCCTAACGGCTCGTGCGCAACTTTTCCACTCGTACGTAATATATGACTTACAACTCTCGTTATGTAATATACTATTATTGCACTCCTGGCTTTAAAAAAACTCGCTCGTTCCTCGCTCGTGTTTTTAAACGCCAGTTCGTGCAATAAAGCATCACTTTTTACACTTGTACCTTAAATAACTATTATAAAATTCTTAACTTTCAAGAAAAAAAATTTAAATTGAAAATTTTGACATTTCTTGAAAATTACTAATAAACTATTGCAGTTACGTAAAACTTATATAACAAATAATTGTAGAGAATTTAAAACTGGATAAATTATTAAGAATAGCCTTTACGTAAACCTCATAGTTTTCGAGAAAAATATAGGGAAAGTACTATGATGGCCACATCACCATTTTAGCCCTTTATGTTTTCATCGTACTGTCGTAACCTTTCTTCCATCCAGTTCTCATATTTTTTGTGTTTCCTTTTCTCTTAATCTGTGTGCTTTGATTTTATATTTGATTTTCTCTGCTTTCTCCTTACTTCTTCTTACTGGTTTCTTCTTCTTTTATTTTATTCTTTAAGATTACCATATGATGATCACTTCCTATCTCATAACCTCTTCTTACCCTTTTGTCTGTAATTCTGTTGCTCAGATTCTTTGAGACTATTATAAAGTCTATTATTGACTTTTCATTTCTATTATTCTGTATTTCCTTATGTTTAAATATTGTATTTGTGATTATGAGATTATTTTCCATGCAGAATTCAATAAGTTTCTTCCCGTTTCTGTTTCTTCTCCATTTTTTCCCGATTACTGGTGCGAGTCTTTCTGCTTGTTTTCCCACTCTTGCATTCATTTCTTCCAATATTATTACGTCTTTATTTGTGTTCTCAAGTGCATCTGTGAGTTTTTCATAAAATTGTTCTACCTCTTCTGTTTTATCTCCTTCGTTCGGTCCATATATTATAATGAAATCTATTTCTTCTTTCTTGTCCATTTTTATTCTTACTTTTAGTATTCTTGGTCCAATTTGTTCTCAGTCCACTATCTTGTCGTCCCATCATTTATGTATAATTATTGCTACTCTTTCTTTTACTCTTTTCTCTTCCTCTACTCCGTTTTTTATTAGTATATGTTCATTTAACATCTCCAGTCCCTTCCCTTTTACGTTTGTTTCCGTCACTGCTAGTATTTTTATATTTGCATTTTCAAACTCTTTTGTTACTTCTTCCTCTTTCTCTTTTATTCCTCTTACGTTCCATGTCACTATTTTTATAATTTGTGTTGTTTTCTACTTATTATATTTCGTTAAGTTCCGTTTTCTTTTTGCTCTTGTCCTTTTCCATTCAATGGTCATATTCGTTTTGGCTTCCTTGATAGTAAAAATCTAGAAAATATTTATGATTATTTATACAAATAGATACGTTATTCCAGTAAACAAATGAGAAAAAAGTTATATTTTGCATATCAATAAATATCTAAAACACAAATGAACACGTTTTCTTGTAAAGGGCACAGCCGATGTATGCACGGACCGAAACAGAATCATGGCGTTTCATCATAAATCTAATTGGCGGCATGCTTTACATTGCAGGTGGTTACACATTGTGATAAGCATACTAGAGAACCACCTTTGAGAAATTTGGAACTTTTATGTAACCTTGCAAAAAAATTCTTGAGTTTTGGAAACAGATGGCAATCTGAAGAAGCTAAGTGCAGACTATAAGGTAGATGGTTAAAAGTTCGTCCGTAATGACGGTTCCGAACGTTCCTCATCATGAGTGTTCTCTCTTCCTAAGTTGAAATTACGATACCAGTGCCGAGCAGACTAATCAGCTATAATCTAATTTCTATCGCTGGATTCAGATCGCTGGTCCAACTTCCTAGATATTTAAATTTTGTGACTTGCTCTATTGGCAAGCCGTATATATATTTATGTTGAAGTAGTTGTTCGGATTGCGACTTATTTGCATGATCTTTGTTTTTGAGATATTAATCCTCAGTCCCATTTCGTCACCGGTAGTCGATATGCTATCGATTAGGCGCTGCAGCCCTTCAGGACTGTCTGCAATTATCACTGTGTCATCGGCATATCTTAAGTTATTTATGAGTTTCCCATTGACTTTCAGACCGTCTCCTGCTCGTTCAAAGCATTTTGGAAGATAACTTCTGAATACATATTAAAAAGCATGGGAGTAAGTACACATCCTTGTCTGACTACACATGTTATAGATACGGTGTTTGTTTCGGTGTTTTCCAGTTTGACAGATGCCACTTGCTGTTCATAAAGATTCTGTACGATTTTTAGATCATGTGCATCGATACCTTTTCTTTCCAGCAGTTCTAATAGTGTGGTGTGATTGATACAGTCGAAAGCTTTTGTATAATCTATGAAACACAGATATACTTCCTTACGCTAATCTCTGCATTTTTGCAGCAGGACAGACAGTGCGAATAAGGCCTACCTGGTACCCATTCCTTCCCGGAAACCCAATTGTACTTCGCTTACATCTTGTTCGCATTTTCTACGTCTGCGCCTATGAATGATTTTCAAGAACACCTTTAACACCTGACTCATTAGGCTGATCAATCGGAAATCTGCGCACTTCCGTGCTCCGGGCCTTTAAGGTATGGGTATGGCGGTTGATTTCAGCCAATCGCGGGGGATGTACCCTGAATTATAGATATCATTAAATAATTGTACCAAAATGTGTATGTTTTCCTCCTCTATAAGCCTTAGAATATCTGGGCAGATGTCATCCGGATCAGCTGCTTTCTCGTTTTTATCTCTCTTAGTTCTTTTTGAACATCAGAGTGGAGTAATCCCGGTGTCGACTTCATCGGATCTTGTCTGCGGCAAGGTGGGCTGTTGCTTTCAAATGTATTAGCTATATAATTTACTGCCTAAGTTCGCCATCGTCTGCGATTTGTTTGTTGGCTTGGTTAAGTACATAGGTAGAGACTGGGTATTTTCGGCTACCTGTAATTTCCTTGACTTTCTTATGTAGGTTGAAGAGATCGTGATTTTTTATATAGATCTTCTACTTCATGGCACCTTTCTTTCATCCATGATTCCTTGGCTTCTATAACTTTTCTTCTGATAAATTTTTGGGTTTTCCTATATTCATCTGCGTTTGTGTATTTGAAGCTACGTCTCTGTTCCATCAACATGAGTATTTCTTGAGTCATCCAGTATTTGTGTTGTTTCGTTTTGTTTGTTGTTACTAGCGACTTTTGTGCACCTAAAACAGTATGTTTAAATAAATTCCAGGTGCCTTCGATATTGTCAGGGCTCACGGTGTAAGAACTGCCTTCGTTCTTTTTTAGGACATTTTCGAGCTCATTGTTAAGTTTGTCAGTGATTATTTGACTTTCGGGCTCGCTCTGTAATAGTGCTACGTTTGGCTTGTTGGAAAATATTTGCTTAAGTTTCTTTAGTCGAATACGAAAGCGTGCAACTACAGGAGTATGATCTGACTCGAGATCTGCTCCTGGGTACGTCCTAATACTAAGAACTCAAATTCTATACCTTTTTGGAACCAATATATAATCAATTTGATTCCTGACTGGATGATCCGGAGTGTCCTGAGGGGATTTCCATGTGTAAAGGCGTCGCACTGGTAGCTTAAACCATGTGTTGGAAACCATCAGCTTTTGCTCCTGGCAAAACTGGACCAAGACATCGCCAACAGTATCCCCGCTTGAAATCCCCGAGGAGAGTGATGTCGTCCTTATTGGTAATGGCTATTAGTTGTTTTGCTTCTGAGTACCATGCCTCCATATCTGTTTGTGATTTATCGGCTGTTGGAGCATATGTTTGAATAATATTTATGTTTTTTGGTGTTGCCCTTAGTTGTACCATCATTGCTCTGTCAGTGAGTGGAATAAAGTTTATGACAGAATCGCTGGTCGCTAAATCCATAATAATGCCCACTTCTAGTGGTAGGCGTCTTCGTTTCTGGAGTAAAATAAAACGGCGTCCTTAAGTTTGATTTTTCCACGCTAAGGCCATTTTGTCTCGCTTATTCCTAGGATGTTTAATCCCAGTCTTTTCATTTTCTGCTCTACACTATGGGTCTTTCCTGACATGTACATGCAGTTAACATTCCAAGTACCAATCAGAAGTATTTCCTTAAGTTCCGTCTTTACGACATTAATATTTTTCAACGTGGGGATTCTTCGCACACCTTAACCCTAAGGTCTCCCACGAACTAGGGGCCATTTGATTATACGGTATCGCCATAATTTTTTGTCTTGGGAAATCCATAGGGAATCCATGCAGTGGATTCCCGTTGCCTTCTGTATCTCCTTGCCGTTGACCATTTTTGGTTCGTCCGCCTTTAGGCACGATTTCTCACGCCTAGGACAGGAAGTTGCCCTTGCTCTTACAGGATCATCCACCCGAAGCTGTTGGCCAATGAGAGGGGGCTGCCTATACTGGTAGCCTCACGCAGCCGCTCAATCTGAGACAGACGCTACGTTGAACTTTCATTAGCTACACCCCTATCCATCGAGACCTTACCGGCATGGGGGACCCTACCAGTAGCTACGTTACCACTGCCATCGCTTTCTTGATATTAGGGGTTACTGAGCCCTCTCACCAAGACAAGGTTGAAAGTTCCCCCCGAGAGGGGAACATTAATTATGAGGAATTGTAAAAAATCATGCCAGGGAACGTTTTGACAAAAATATTAGAGATAATCAACGTGTGACCAAATTGAATTTATAATTGCAAAACTTTGTTCACTGCACTCTTGATGAAACGAAATTATAACATTAGGTAATTTATTGATGCAGTATTGCAAATTCAAATTCAAAGTTCAAATTGGCAATTTTATATCAGTTTATTATGTGGTGTTCCTCAAGGTAGTTACGGTGGTTCTTTATTATTTTGACATGAAAATTTTAATGGAAGTTAAATGTAGCAAACAGGAAACATATATTGTTGAATATGCAGTTAATAACAAGAGACGTTTGGTTGCATTGAATGTGAGTTCCGTTTCTTTCATCAATGCTTTGATTATATATAATAATGGTATACTGAGGACCCTATCTTATGGTATATCTATATACATTTGAACAAAATATTTTCGGTTTGTTAAATTTGATTTGATAAAAATAAGGCTAATAATATATTTTAAATTAGTCTCAATAGTGCATGAGAAGGAGGTTTTTTAATGTGTTAAAATACTTATTTATATCTAATATATCGATCATAATAATTTAGAATTTTCCGCATTTTCATTACTTTTACCTAAAAGTTTGTTTGGGTTTCCTTAACAACATTAATTATAGACTTTCTTATAAGTAATTTTATTTTATTTTTATAGACAATAATTTGTGTTTATTATAACCTTTAAATTTATTTACTAGGCCCGAAATGGAATAATCTAAATGATATAACTGAACTATATAATATAAACTTTAACGTAAAGGTAATAATAATCGAATGCTAAAATCCAGCTATGTTCCATTTGCAATGCTATCATAATAAAACATAAATAAAATGCTACTTTAAATAATTTTTCTCAAGATTTTTATATGAATTAGACCAATAACACGATGATCTCATTCGAAATTAAATGGAAATGTTAATAATTACGAATTACTAGAATTGAATAATGTCGAAGGAAATTATAACGTATTTTAAATGATAGAAATTAACTAGTTTATCAGACGATTTATAAACGGTACCACGTTCTAATAATATGCTTTAAATAATGGACTAGTCGCAATTAGTTTTCTCCGTTATAAACCAGATCTCGCGCGTTTTCATTTTCCATTACTCGGTGCAGAAAATGCTCGAGGATGTCGTTTTCGACATTTGCATATGGATGCATCCTGTGTTTAACAGCAAGAAAAGAATCACGATTTGGGTTACAATGTGCACTCGATGCATAACTGCAGTTGCAAAAATGCCTAGATAAGAACCGGGGAAAGAAAGTGCAGATTGTAGGTAAATTATGCCTGTGTCATAAACGTATCGAATCGCTTCGGCACACGTAAAGGATTTCCGATTCTTAATTGTCAATGTTTCCAATGTCTACTTTTGTCGCTCTATTACTTTCGTATCTTGTGGATGTTGGGTGAAAGTGAGGAAAAATATACGAAATATATAATTTCTGTTACTTAAACTTATGTCAGTTATAATTTAATTATATTTAATTGTTAATGTGCGGAAGGAGGTGGTCAAAATCAAGTTTAAATTATATAGGGTCGTTCACTTCACTTTTCATTTCTTTATTTTCGGATATATAATGTATTAATACAGGATGCGTTTTTTATGGCTTATGATGTTATTGATATTTTACATTCTGGCAGTGGCAATAATTTGAAAGTGATAAAAATCTATTAATTGAGATTGTATAATTTGTATATAGCAGGTTTATTCGAAGTAAAAATTATTAATAAATAAAGGAATACAAAACTAAAATAAAATAAGGCGTATCAAATGATTAAGAGATTTGATAAAGTGATAAAAAAGAAATAATTTTAAATTAATATTTAAATAATTTCAGACGTATAGTTTCAGATATGAAACATTAAGGACTAATTTTAGCTTAAATGTAAACTTTTGGATATGGATATAAAATATATTATTTATTTAGCACATAGTAACAGTCGCAACAATGCTCTTCTTAAGAATTTTACTTGCTTCAGATAGCTTTGTTAAATTGTTTGTTAGTTTTGTTAAAGAGCAAGCCCCGAGGATTAATGAAGAAAAATCTGTAATAGATTATTTACTTTCTGAATGTATGAGCAAATTTATTGGTATGTAGTTATCATACAAATTTTAACTTCAGTAATCAATGTCATTTGCAATGTTAAGCAAAAATAGTTTTGGAAATTTCCAGATGTCTGATCCTTTAATAATGTAACACTGTAGAAAGGATTATAACATAAAATTCTCAAATTCGCTCACGGTTCCACTTTTTGTTCCTTCTCTATTATAAATATTACAGATTAAATCCTACTTTAGTATACAAACGAAATTTACAATTAGTTGGAAATTGACATAGATTCACGCATTTTGTTTGTTTAATAAAGCACTAAAAATCTTAACAAAAAGATTGCGAAGAAAGGTTTTTAATGCTTTATTAATTAATCAAGTTTATCTTGACGTAACTCAGAAAACTCAAACTGTTTATTAATACTTTAGTATTCTTATATACATGATATTCAGAAAAGTTAATTACAAAATTTAAAAAAACGTACCAATAATTTAGGTTATAAGAATACTGGCCGGGGTTCACTCTTTTTCAAAATGATCTTCTACTTAAACCCTGCTTTCTTCTAGTAATAGGATATCCCATTACACTTTCTGTGAAGCTAAATTTTATAGTTAGTTTTATTTTAGAACCAAACTTTATTTATATTATGTCAACATGACAACTGATATAGTTAAATTCAAATTATTAATATATTAAATATTCTAAAAAAGTAGAGCAATTTCACACCGGTGTTAAACTAACATCTTAATTGTTAGCACCTTATGAAAAAGTCTTCAAATTTACTTGCATTTAGTATAGTTCTAGGAGATGTAATAAGTTTTAACAATAGTTAATAATAAAATGACATAAAATCACTACGTATGTATGAAATGGAAGTTCCAATAAAAAATGAAGTTAAATATTTAGGGGTCATACTTGATACCAGATTGAACTTCAACTTCCACATAGAGAGCATCAGCAAAAAGGCTATGAAAGGACTTTTTGCGACCCGAAAAATGGTAGGATGCACATGGGGACTGAGACCCAGTATGACCAAATCGCTATATACTGTGATCATAAGACCTATAGTGACATACGCGGCGCTCGTTTGGGGAAAAAAACCCAAACCAAAAGTGCAGCAGTAAAACTCGAAAGAGTGCAAAGACAGGCGTGTCTGCTGATCACTGGGGCAATGAGGACAACGCCCACGGCAGGCATGGAACACATATTATCGCTACCACCACTACATCTATTTGTAATGATGGAAGCTAGACAGGCAGCCTATAGGATGCACATAAATGGACACACTTTAAATAGGGGGCCATCAAGACCGGCAACATTTAATGTACTACAAGAAGAAGAAACACTAAAAATGAGGTCCGATTTCACTCATCCCGCAGATTTAAAACGATCATACCACAGCGGAGTGAATGGACAAATGGAACATACCCGGGAACGAGTAAAGGAATCACCTGGTACACAGACGGGGCCAAAAATACTAAAGGAACCGGGGCTGGTATCTATGGAGGCTGCAACTGGAGCAAACAATTCGCGATTGCTCTGGGGCAATATGCCTCTATTTTCCAGGCCGAAATAGCCGCCATTGACTGGTGTGCTCATTACGTAATGGAGTCGGGACTTAACAAAGGACCAATTACCATTATGACAGATAGCCAGGCAGCCATAAAAGAGCTAGCCTCACCGATAGTGCAGTCTAGACTGGTCATGACTTGCATAAATAGACTGGACGCACTGTCGACAATAAGAGAAACACAGCTAGTATGGATACCCAAGGACCAAAAAATTATTGGACACTTGGGGGCCGACTTGCTGGCTAAACAAGGAGCAGCAGGTGCATTCATTGGACCTAAACCCGCTTTCGGTATACCCCATGAAACCGGAAAGGAAATAATCCGACGCAAGTTAGCAGAGGAGCGCAAAAAGGCATGGCAAAACCAACATGGAATGAGGCATACGAGACTCTTCCTAGATGATCCGGTACCTGACAGCATGCTAAAGCGGTCTAGACTGAGCAGATTGAAACTAAGAAAAATCACAGGACTAGTCACTGGGCACTGTGACCTGAACAAGCACAAACATAGGATAGGCATTGAGAAAAGCCCCCTATGCCGTGGGTATCTGGAAGAAGAAGAAACTCCCCAACACCTACTATGCACTTGCGAAGCATACAAACAAGAACGCAAGGCGAAACTCGGGAAGCGCATGCTTCCTGTAGAACAGCTAAGAAATATCCCCTGGCAGAAACTCCTGGACTTCTTAGAAGATACAGGAGTTCAAAAGGAATAAAACAGCCAGAGTCGCACAAGGAGGCAGGGACGCCAAGCGACACCACCTCGTGAGAAATAAAAAAAAATAAAAAAAAACAATTTTTGTAGACAACAGCATATCCATGGGGTGTTATGATTCCATTAAGGAATAATTTATGTTATACAGTGTAACCCTTTTGTGATTTCTCAATTGAAATTCACTGTGAATTGTCCGCTGTCCATGTATTAGATTTGTATTGTTTTATTATTAGTATATATAGAAGCCCCTTGGGTGATCTTAATGTATTTTTAGATATAATGTATAAGACATTAGAGTAAATTAAAAACTGCAACGAATCCATTTTATTATGTAGCGATTTCAATGTTAATTTTATTGGTGATAATGACAGGACAATTTGGGTGTAAATGAACAGTGGAATATGTTTTTAAATATAATAACACAAAATTTTGAGGAGTAGTAGTAATGTAAGTGACAATGGTTTACAAGTGAAATTCAACAAATGCGAGATAACTTACAATTTATATACGAACTTAGTTAATTACATAATGTTGAGAAGTTAAATGCACTTAAAAAAGACATGAGAAAAAACTATAAGAAAGCCATATCTCAAGCTAAAAAAAATTACGAATGATAATTATATTACACAAGCTGATAATTCTACTAAAGCTATGTGGAATGTTATTAAGAATAAAACTTGGTCGGCTCCAAAGATCCGAAGTAATATAACTGCTGACCAATTTTCTCATTACTTCTCGACCGTGGCAACTAAAATTTTGGATAATATTCCAAATAGTGGGGTTGATCTAATATTACCAGCTTGTGTCAATATTGGAGACAGTATTCCATTGTTTCAATTTAGACCTATATCTTTGGTTGAAGTCAGGGATGTTATAAAGGGTATAAAAAACAGAAAGTGTTCTGATATTTATGGTTTGTCGCTCGAGGTAATACTAACAATATAAGATTTAATTATTGAGTCCATAACCAAATTAATTAATAATATTATATTATCCAATACTTATACAGATGCATTAAAGCTTGCTAACGTAATCCCAATAGATAAAAAAGGCGATCAAAATGAACTAGGCAACTTTAGGCGAATTTCACTCTTACCTCTCTTTTCAAAAATAATTGAAAAAATGCTATTTAATCAAATAATTTATCATTTTGAAACAAATAATTTATTTTCATTAGCACAACATGGTAAGACAAGGCAAATCGATAATAACAGCAACTGTTAAATTAATTACAGAGATTGTGGACTCTTTAGATGATGGAAACTTTACATTTGCAACATTCGTCGACTGTATTTCGCATACAATTTTACTTCGTAAATTATATATGTATTATTTTAATCCAAGTAGTTATGGTCTTCTCCTGTCATTTCTATCCAATAGAAAATAAATTGTTGAATACAATAATAAAAAATCTGATAGCTTGGTCATAGAACATGATGTACCTCAGGGATCTGTTTTAGGGCCGTTATTATTTTTGATTTTTATTAATAACCTTCCTAATTCTGTGAGCTTTGATTCTATTTTATTATTTGCTGATGACGCCAGATTAATAGCAAAACATGAAAACATAAACGAGATATTGTTATTGAAAGATATAGGTACCAATAAGATAAGTGCATGGTTACAAAACAACAAACTTTGCTTAAATGAGGAAAATACAGTATCTGTGCTATTTGCATTAAGAGAGCATGATTTAGTTATAATAATTGTGTCAAATATTTAGGTCTTCATATTGATCACAAATTAGTCTGGAAATCTAATTGAAATAAATCAGTTTATTTATTAAGACACTTATACAATACAACCTCTCTCAAAATAGTACGATCTGCTTATTTTTCCTTATTCAATAGCCGTATCTCCTATGGGATATTAATATGGGGCCATTCAGCTCATCGATTATTTCGAATACAGCGCAGGGCAATTCGCGCAATTACTGTCTTACAATATAGAGAGGACTGTAAACATACGTTTGTAGATTTAAACATATTGACACTTCCTTGTTTGTATATGGTAGAGTGTATGTTATACGTCAAAAATAATATAACAGATTATGAAAATCATGAATCTAGACATAGTCATAAATACTGGAAGTAAAGACGATTTATGTCCTAGAGCGTTACGGCTTACAAAATCAAGAAACGGTGTAATTTTTATGGAATACGTTTCTAAAATAATTTGCCTGAAAACATGAGACTGATGTCTGGGAAAGAATTTAAAGTTACTTTAAAAAATTTGGAAAACTTGGGAAGTATATTTTCATTTTAAGTTTTAGGTTGTATTATATATTATGTGACGTATGTCACATAATATATAATATTGGCATTAAGCATTATTATTATTATTATTATTATTATCATTGAGAAGCAAGCCTCGATTTGAGTGAAGAAAAATCAGTAATAGATTATTTACATTCTGAATGTAAGAACAAATTTATTGGTATGTGATTACCGTACAGATTTGAACTTCAGTAATCATTGTCATGATCCTTTAATAATGTAACATTGTAGAAAGGATTATAACATAAAAATATTAGAAGAATAATTGTATATAATAAATGATTTCTTGATTGAAAATGACATGCTTTTACATTTAGTTAGATTAAGATACAAATACTTTTTAAAACACCAGAAACAGATTTAAGAGGTCTATAAATTTTAATATCATCTGCGTAAAACTAACCATGGACTGCAGATTTTGAACAATATTATCTATAAATATATTAAAAATGAATGGTCCCAGGTTAGACCCTTGAGGTACTCCACTCTTTAGAGAATATTTGTATGAATAATAACCTATATAACTGACATACTGGGTTCTATTGGTAAGATAAGACCGCAAGAATGATAACATCCATAATCGCTCAGTTTATTTAAAATGTCTCTTGGTTAAAATTAGTATTGTTTTCTATTAATTCAAAAAGGTATTCATAATTAGCTAATATACATGCGGGAGGTATATACAGGCATATTTCGTAAAGAAAACTAACGCTTAACATTACTTTAACAATTAACAGCTCAAACAGAAAGTTGATTGATTGAAATAGAAGTTCTAATTGATACACATTACTAATTCAAATAAGAACGACTCCATCCCTATTATAACTATTTGGAAATAGTTCACTATTATAAATGCCTTCATGTAACCAAGTTTCTGTAAGAAAATACATATCATAGTCACAACAAGCAACGTTATTATAAAATACTTTTGTCTTAGAACATAATCCCATAACATTTTAATAATATAAAGGAATGTTCAGCGACTGCTGGGAAATAATTAGTTTTCCGTTATAATTTTTGGAACATCATTTACAAATTTTAACTTAAGATTACGTTCACCGTTGTCCATTCTACACTTCAGTTCTTCACGTATCGAATTTTCATATTCAATCTGTCACTTCTAGTATGCTTCAATACTGTAATATCACGAAGTTTGCTTGACTTCCTCAATATTTATTTAACATGATATGCATTGTTGAAACAAACATTAATTATCCTAGGACGATTTACAAATTTAGCACCTAATCTAAATACATTATGTGAAGTGATGCTCTTATCCACTAAATTTTGAAATATACTATTGACCGCTGCAAGTTAATTTCCTGACGCAGGTGACTCATTCATATTGAAAATTATAATTGAATTCCCTCATTTTTGTCGTTTACTGTTTTCTTCATATATAAAGCCGCTTGGAATATTAGATGATGCACTTAATTTGATAATAGCGTTTTCATTTAAACTGGCCGAATTCATAAACTACAATTGTGGCGTAAACTGCATCCTGGATGGCAAAAATTACCAGAGTCCTTGCAGGTGGTTAATTTAGTAACAGGATTACCGCAAGCTCCTGTGCATATCGGCAAGGAATCTGCACTTTGTTTTTCTGGCATAATGTTGAAAAGTAAATAATGTAATGTGTAATGCGTGTGGCAACTTCGGAAGATTCTACATCGGCGTACACATCATACCACGAGAACAGCTGATTAATTAATGCACCGATAAAATTATCTTAAATGTGTACTTATCTGTGTCAGCCAAGCCAATAAAATATTATTAATAGCAGAACGATGACAATATGATTTAAATTCACTAGAACAATTTGATTAAAATCACACACGTTCTCAATAATTAGTGAATTAAGCTACTGACGATGCACTCCGCACAACATTTACTACTAAACTAGAAGTTGTAATAAGTTTTTACAATAGTTCGAATAATTTAGACAAAATATCAAATTTTAAAATAATGTTAAGTTCTTGTATGGCTTGTCAGCAACTCACCGAATTTCGAACTTTTGAACTTGCGGAAGTAATATTCCAAAGAGTTCAACATCCTGGCCATCAGATGTTCAAAAGTTCAGGCAAAAAATAAAACAACTAAAATGTATAGATTGTCATGATTTTTTACCTGAAGAAGCCACAGTGTTTTGCGAGCCTGAGCAATAATAGTTTTTTGAAAATTACAAAAGGGTTTTTACTGTAACATTTAAGAAGTCCATAACTAAAAATTGTTTAATATCGCAAAGTGAAATAAGTACGTTACGCTAGCATTTGAAGTATCAGCATCTCATAAAATAACTTTACAATTACTTGCATCCAGCATAATTATACAGTTCTATAGTTAAAACATATTAATAAAAATAGTTTTGTCAATTTTAACAAACAAGATGCTAATTTCCTAATATACGTTTTAGTAGATCACCGTTTTTCAAATATAACAACTGAATTTATACTACATACCAGACAAACTATCAAGCAAGAAGATTACAGACCCTTCTCATTTACAATAGTCAAATATTTTACAAGAATTAGAAGAATTCCTCTTGCTTCGGTTCAGTAACGCCAGTTGAAGCCGAGAAGGCAATAAAATAAAGGCATCAATCGAAGTAAATTGCCGTTACACGACTCGAGAGGTCACAGAAATATGAAATATTTTTTAAAAGACCGTGGAAAGACATTTGTACAAGCACATGAACTCAAAGAAATTATATTAACAAAGCACTAGAAAAACAATAAAAAAGAGACTGCATTTCCTACACGAATGGCAGAAAGTTATGAAAAAAAATGGTCAATACATAACTGAATAAAATTATTTCGTTCTATCAAAAATCGCCTTTTATTATTATAGTAAAAATGGAAATGACTTAAGACTGCCTAATAGTAAATATAATTTTATTTCAATTTCTTCCGTATTAGTTGATCAAATCTTAAGTAAATTAAATTGATCTCAGTACTTAAGAGTAGAAAACTAAATTCTAAATTTGTACTGATACGTTTAGAGAAAAGCTGAAGAGAAAAGGCACTTTTAGCTGCATTAAACTTCCTATAGATTGAAAGTTAATCGCAAATTTAATTTGTGTTGCCTCTGATAAAATTATTTATTATTATTGCCTAGGTCGTGAATTGTGTATTTGTGAAGCTCGAGAGTCTTACTATTTTGTTTTAATTATTCTTTATTCATATTCTATAAATATGTACAGTCATTTACAGTGTATGTGCATTGTTTCTTCTTCCCCCTGTCGTCGCATCAGGAATCTAAACTATAGTCAAATTCTATAAATGTCTATTGTGGCAAAACAAAGTGAAAAGTGTATTCATTATTATAACTAGAGAGCGGATTTCTAGCATTATGCTTATCCATAATATTAATAGCATCGAAAAAATTTCTTAATATCTATACGAATCTTGAAGAATGTGATTAATTAGCGCTAAGTTTTTTTGGGCTTTTTTGCTTATTTTGACTTTTTGTGCTTATTTTGATTTTTTATGCTTATTTTCATGCTTTTTTTAGATTTTGATGCTTATTTGGAGCATTTTCTTAAACATTTAAAAAACATTTAATAATAATTTCACGCTGATATTAAATTAATGTGCTAATATAGA
Organism: Ontholestes murinus; assembly: GCA_963969525.1. Classification (NCBI taxonomy): domain Eukaryota; kingdom Metazoa; phylum Arthropoda; class Insecta; order Coleoptera; family Staphylinidae; genus Ontholestes; species Ontholestes murinus. The sequence continues at coordinate 45,279,878 of OZ018393.1, read as the reverse complement.
GAATTTTCGTAAACATGTATCCCATCATTTATAGATTATATTTGTATTAGATATTTTCTTCGTGTCTTTTGACAACATAATTGTTAAAAATCTTCATAATATGATACAATAATTATAATGAATTTTATTATTAATAAATATTAGTATAAATTACCAATTTACAATGGATTCGTTTATAAATAAGTAGATATAATAGACCGTCTCATTATTCAGATAATACAGACGAACGCTTCATAGGAATCACACATATGATATTCCGGATGTAAACGTCGTTAAAAAATAAATAGGGGCCCCAGTAAGTATTAAATGTAAACAAATTTAAGTGATAGCTAATAATCAGGTGTTCTGCAACCGTATCAATTTCCTTCTCTCGGCAAAAGTACCGATGGGACGACTGGCGCATATTTACCGTTTTCGTTAATTTTCATATTCAAACTCGCATTCATAAACTATTGAATTGACATTCCAAAAACTTTGCTTATTTATCAAAAATTACTATATGCGTGAATCGTATTAACCTGGGGAATCACAGATAAATTATATTATATAATTCACATGTATATTTAACCCATAATGCAAAAGGTGAAAACCACAATACAAGAATTAATTAGAGGCTATCCAGAATTAATAAGTGAAAATTATACATTATTTTGTAAGGCATGTTTAAAAATAGTAAGTTTTATTTTAGTTCCCAACTGCATCCTAACTAGTCAAGACTTGTATGTAAAACATGTTATAACAACACTACGTCAAGAACGTTTGAAAAAGTTCAAAGCTGAACTAACAAAACAGCACAATTTCACAATCTTTAGCATCATCTTCAACAAACGATGGACAATTTAAATTAAATTCACATTTGTGCAAAATACTTTTACATTCTAATATCCCTTTAAGAAAATTACAAAATAATGCATTTAAATCTTTCTTGGGAAAATATTGTAAAATACGCATTCCCGAGAAAAAATTATGTAGCTCTTAGATACTATGAAACCATACAAAAAAAGATATTATTAACAATAATTATATGTGGTTTGGTATGGATGAAACCACAGACTTGTTTAATTTAATAATATGAGTTTAACATGAAGACATCCGACCAACAGTATTTTGATATATACAAAAGAATTGAAGAAAACTGATAATAACATTATAGCAAAATTCATAAATGATGGACTGACAAGCTTATTTTTGCCGTAGACAATACCAAGTTTCAAAATTTTACTAATTATGCATTTTGTGCATTGTACAAGTTTAGCACATGAATAGAAACAAATTTCTGAAACTATAAGAATGAAATTTCCATTTGTAGATTTAATTAAATATGGAAAAATAGTTCTTATAAGGCAGAAAGACCTCTGGTCGATAGCCTTTTGACGAACTAACTCACTAACACATCATCCATTATTCATTATTTAAATGTAAATATGTATAGTTTGTCAATAAAAATGTGTATATATAGTTCTTATATTTTTCTGTGAATACAATTATTCAAAAAGTCATTATCTGATATCTCACTGCCCCATAAACCAGTGCTAACAAAATGGGGAACTTGGCTATATGCTACGATGTACTATGCGAACAATTTTGAAGAATTTAATAAGGTTATACACAACTTTCCCGAAACGACAAGCAAATCAGTTAAAGACTGTTAAACAGTTCTTAAGTAACAAGAGCTTCCTTCAAAACAATTGAGTTACATAAAATCGCGTTTAAATTTTGTGAGCAACACAAACAAATCTTTATAAAAGCAGATTAATTTTAGAAAATACCTGCATGCATTGGCCAAGAAATCAAAATAATATCGAAAGAAGTATTCGTTGAAAATGAAGGATTTTTAATATTAAATAAATTAAACTTGATTTTGAATGGCAATTTTCAAATGGATCCAGCTATAATTTAAAATAAAGAGAAGCTTTTCTACTTTTAAAAATTTATTGAGCGTCAGAAGTAATAATTTTTACAATTAAACCCTCAGAACAACATTTAATGATCTACTGTTTTTATGAATAGATTTTAGTTATTTTGAAACGTATACAAAATTACAATTTAATTTTTAAATACTTACATGATATTATATATTGCGTAAAGAAAGTATGTTTATTTTAGTTTTAAGCCAAATTTCTTTGTAAAATATGTTGATAAACGTGTAACATATCAAGAAAATATAGTTTTCTTTAGTGCTTTTTTCGTGTTTTTATGCTTTTTTTCTCTAAATTTTGTGCCTTTTAATGCTTTTTAGTGCTTTTTTCGTGTTTTTATGCTTTTTTTCCTGTTTTTATGCTTTTTTAATGCTTTTTTTCTCTAAATTTTGTGCCTTTTTAAGTGCTTTTTTTCACATTTTTTAAGCTTTTTTATCCGCTCTCTAATTATAACAATTGAAAACATACTACAAATTATATTTAATTAATTACACATTTTTTAAATATCTTAATTAAAAATTAAAAACACTTGGTTTGTTTCACAGAAAATTTTATTTTTTCTTCTCCGACTAGTTTCGACAATATGTCATTATCAAGGAAATTATTCATTACTCCTTGATAATGACATACTGTCGGAACTAGTCGGAGAAGAAATAATAAAATATTCTGTGAAACAAATCAAGTGTTTTTATTTTCTAATCAAGGTATTACAAATTATTTTCTAATTATCTTCAAACAGTTGACCTTTTAGTAGTTCAAACACTTTCTTAAAAGATAAGATTGCGCTTAATCTTTTGATAATTTTTATTTATAAACTATCAAGATTATATCCTATTATTTTTTTAATGTTTACTATTGGAAAACATGATTTGTCTTAAGTTTAGAGAAACAAATTATATTCTTTTTGATTTCGCTGAATATGAATTGAAGTTAGTTGCTAAATTTAATGTTAAATATGGAAGAGGAGAATTTGCTTTAATTATTTTGCTAAACATTCAATAATTTTATTTATAAGAGTAATATGAATAATTTATTTTTTTAGGGGAATGTCATTTATTGATATTTTTTTAAATCAAGACTAACATCTTTTTTTGATTTTCGAATCTAAATATGTACTTCGGCTTGCTTATAATCAACTAATGCTTTTGTGCCCTTCGCTCAATTGTTAAGTAGTTTGTAAATTTATATTTATTGTTATAATTTTATAAGTGTATATGTAAAGTAAAAACAGTAAATCAATAATGTTTCGTGCATATTTGGAACTATATTGTTTTCATTTATTAATTTAATACATTTTTAAGCAAATAAGAATTATTATTAAATTTCATCTGGAGTTACTAAATTTTTAGCTGAAATAAAATTATCTGGGTAACTATTATTTTTTACTTATCAACCACTAGAATAAATATTACTACGCCCCGTGTTCATGAATTATTAAATCACATTGTAAATGCATTTAGAGGGTCTACCCACAATGTCATTATTGATTAGGTAATGACTCATATGGAAATAATGAAGGGTGGTTATTTGCTTGTAAAAAACGGTGCTTCAGTCTATTTAATCTATACTCACAAAATTTGATAACTCATGAAAATAATAAATATTATTTTTAATGTTAATGAATCTTGATAATTATCGTAGAGTTTCTAAACAAGATGATAATAATTATTGTAATAAATAATTGTTGTACTAATTATAAGAATCATTCAATATTTGCTCAGACAGAAAAGTAACTTAATTTAGAAGATAGTGCAAATCATGTTAAAGAAAGAACAGTTTAATCAAATAATGCAACTTCTCTTAGTAATAATACCCTTGACAGATAAATTATAAAAGTGAATTTAAATAATATAAAATGAGAATTTATATACAATTTCCTGCATAAAATTTTAAAAGATTTTGTAAATATAATTTAAAAGATATTAAATTATTAAAACTTATTTAAAACGTTTCAAGTTAAATTTTGTAAAAATCTGTATTAATAATATTTGATATTTTCACCAGTAGACAGTAACAGCTAAATAATTAGTGGAGATTAGATACTCCAGCTTTTACAATATACATTGTTTATTATCAAAAGGGTACATTTAATGAATTACATGTTCAATCACAAAAGAAATGCCTGTTTGTCATCTTCTGTGCATAAAATTAAGTTAAGCGTAGCTGATATAATCTCATCATTTATTACTACTAATTACATTAATTATTAATTATTACCTATGAGAAATTACCTAGAAACTTCTTTCAATACACATTGTAGTATTTGGGAAATTATGTCAGAGGTCACGCATGATTGTTAATATAATGGCCAGTGAAAATATTCAATTCAGCTCCATCTCGGATAACTGTTTAATTGTATGAACACTTAGTAAATGAGGTTTATTCATGTGAATAGTTTACTTTTTTATCATATGTTCTTATTTAAATATGATTTATTAGTTACAGTGAAAGTTGTTTTACTATCAGAGTATTATATTTTTTACCAGTAAAATAATTCATTCATGGCCATATATTTATGTTATCTATTCTAATGTAAGTACATTTTATTTAATATAACATTGTGAATTTATTATCAATAGTTGACTGAGAATTAGAACTTAAATAAAATCCCATTTATAAATCTAGTATATAATGATAGAAGAATGTCAAGTGAGGTTCAGGAGTTCAGGAAAAAGCCTTACAAAGATATTATTATGCATCTTTGTAAGGGTTTTTTAACCTCATTTGACTTCCCTTTATCATTATACAGGGTGACTGACGAAAAACCTTTGGTGCTGTATCTCGCTTATTTTTGATCCGATTTGAATAAATAAAACATCAAATTAAATGATTTTTAAAAGACTTTAATATTAACTGCAATTAAAAAAAAATGTTGATCGTATTTTGTCAAAAACTGGGTGCGAGAAAAAATAACAGTTCAGATCCTATTAAAGTCTTTTAAAGATGGTTTAATTTAATGTTTTGTTTATTAAAATCGGATAAAAAATAAGTGAGATACAGCACCAAAGGTTTTTCGTCAGTCACCCTGTATACTATTAGATAGATAATATTTTTATAATATATAGTTTTAATATTTTAGGTTTAAATATATTTTACATTTTTGACGCAATAACAAATAGTATATTGATAGTGTAAGAATGTTTTAAACAATTTCAATTTTAATTGTTAATGTATTGTAATGTATTGTTACTATGAGGTACTACTTTCTGGATATAATTTAGTAAAAACAGATAAAAATCTCTATTATCCTGCATTTTTATTTGAAAACAGAGATATAAATTTACATTAACCTATTATTAATCAGCATTGAGGTATAAATTGGATTTAAAGCAACGTTTGCGAAAAGTAAAATAAATAATAATTGTATATTTCTTTTTTTTTAAATAAAAATATAAGTTACTTGCAAATTTTTTAATATGTGTAACCCTATTCTAATTCAGAGTTTCTCTTACACCGTTAATCTCGTTATGCTAAATGATGAAAATTAGAACAGCTTAGTCACAGCTCGTTATTTAAAGAAGCGTTCATTTTCTATACTTAATCACACTAGCACTGCATTATATCTGGTTTAGAAAAGGTAAATCATGATTTATAAATCATAATACCGAAACATAATGACCAAGCGCCCCTAGACATGGTAATTGATCAATCTCCATGGAAGCCTATTGAAACAGACGGAATGATATTTGCTTAGTGATGTGTTTTCTGGTAATCGTTATATGATTCGTAGGGATATAATAGTAGAAATTAATTAGTGACTGTTGGGTTTCCCCGATGCTTTTTACATTTATGTTTTGCATAACATAGAACAGAATAATAATTTAATTTATCACATTCAATTACATCGATATTAAGGTAGACAAAACTTATTTTACAAAAAAAATTCAAAGAAGAATTACATATATAATACAACCTTATTTAACGTAGATTACTGGAAAATTGGGGATTGATACATCATTAAAATAACATCTATTGTCTAATGTTGATTTCTTCAACCGAGCGAATAAACCGACGATAATTTTGAATTGTCAACTAAGATAATTAACATATACAAACACAGTACATAAATACGGACCGGTTTTAACCTATTCAGGTCTCATCAGCGCAGTGCATTTGAAGGCATTTATCCATGAATTTATGTTTGCGACAATATGATCTACTTCTTCTCCGCTTCTGAATTTATAAACCAGACTACCTATAGTATTCAGTCCAGTCGATTGTCTTATGTTCCTGAGCCATGACATCATTTTTCTTTCTATTCCTAGTTTTCCTTCGATCTTGCCTTCTGTGATTACTTGAAGGATATAATAGTTCCGATTCAGCATGATATGTCCCAGATATGTTACTTTACTACTTTTTATTTTAGTCAAAAGTTTGTGATCCCTACCTACTCGTCGTAGAACTTCTTCGTTTGTAACTTGTCACATTTCAAATGCTTCTTTTTTTATTCATTGATGTTGCTTTAAGCGTTCAGCCTTCCATTCCATAGAGAAGCTTCGACCTATGCTATGTATCATTTAATGAGCCGTATTTTAAGATTGAAATCGAATTCAGTGCTGGTACAAACTTTTTTTTTTTATTTCATGATTAAATTCAATTCTGCATTTAATTTCAGTGCCTGTTATCCAGTTCTCTGTGTACCACGTTCGAAGATATTTAAAATAAGCACTTTATCAATTGGTAAGTCGTTAAAAGCTAACACAGCGTCCCTCCCAATATAAATTTTGGTATCGGGAAATAATCATAAATTTTGTTTTTGTAATATTATATTTTTTTCTGTAGATATATACAGTAATCTAATATTTATAGTGCTACAATATCTACAAATAAATATTTGCACTCGTCATAACAAATATAATTACTACACATGTCTTAAAAAATATAATTTAAGAATTCCCCAACATTTGTAATTCTTAAAATTTAAGTTTTTAACATGAGATGTTAGGTGAAAGATTTTCACTTTAGTGTTTGCTGTATATAGGTGCCAGGAAGTGTTAATACAAGTAAGTGTTTAAAAATTGATTTCGTGTTTTCTCTATAGTTTTGATCTTTATAACCTTTATCAAGTTTTCGCGTCCCAAGGATAATAGTTTTGGATTTTGAATCATTCGCCTTAAACCAATGTTTTAGTTCATTTTTGATGATGTTTGTTTCCGATAACAGTATGTCTACATTTCCTGACGGATTTAGTGCTTCATATTCAGGCCCATGCTTTTGATGTGATCCCGTACTCTGTTGACCAATTCTTGGAGATCTTCTTTGTCAATGGCATATGTTCTTTATCCATATGCCATTGACTTACATGCCTTGTTCAAGCTCCATGAGAGCTTCCAGAATATGTTCTCAAAGTATAGGTTAAATAGGAGGAGCGATAAGATACAACCTTCCCTCACCCCTGGTCTGTTTGGTTCTGGAAATTTACATTCATGTAAACGTAAATACGTAGATTAGAATACATAATTAAATTAAAATTATAGTAAATATACAAGTTTTCTAAATAAAATTATCGTAATCATAGTTTTAGATCATATTATTGATGTTTCGAAGAAATTTATTGTTTGTATTTGTTTGCAAATATGTTAGAATGTAGAAATATTCTGTCATTAGCATATTGTAGAGTTTGTGTGAAGTTAAACAGAATAAAAATTTTGGTTATCTCTGAGAACATTTAATTTTAAGTAATAAAATTCATAGAAGTATTAATTTTAGCACAATATTTGAACATTAAATAATGATAGTTATGACTAAAATAAATTATATTAGATTTAAAGCACATGAATTTATAAATCTTTTGGATACCTTTAGTACACAAAGTTATTTAACTTGGCGACCATATTACAAAAATAATCTAGGATTGACCTAAGCGTGACATAATTTGAAAAATCAGTGCATTTCAGTCAAATTGTATGTTTTACCACTCCTGAGATTTTAAATGATTTATTAATGTTCGAGATTATATGCAAATTTAACAAACTTCTGTAAAAATACCCTGAAATGAATAAATTGCTATACTTTCTCAAAGTTATTACTAGAGAGCGGATAAAAAAGCTTAAAAAATGTGAAAAAAAGCACTTAAAAAGGCACAAAATTTAGAGAAAAAAAGCATTAAAAAAGCATAAAAACAGGAAAAAAGCATAAAAACACGAAAAAAGCACTAAAAAAGCATTAAAAGGCACAAAATGTAGAGAAAAAAAGCATTAAAAAAGCATAAAAACAGGAAAAAAAGCATAAAAACACGAAAAAAGCACTAAAGAAAACTATATTTTCTTGATATGTTACACGTTTATCAACATATTTTACAAAGAAATTTGGCTTAAAACTAAAATAAACATACTTTCTTTACGCAATATATAATATCATGTAAGTATTTAAAAAATAAATTGTAATTTTGTATACGTTTCAAAATAACTAAAATCTATTCATAAAAACAGTAGATCATTAAATGTTGTTCTAAGGGTTTAATTTATGAATTTTGCTATAATGTTATTATCAGTTTTCTTCAATTCTTTTGTATATATCAAAATACTGTTGGTCGGATGTCTTCATGTTAAACTCATATTATTAAATTAAACAAGTCTGTGGTTTCATCCACACCAAACCACATATAATTATTGTTAATAATATCTTTAATTTTTTGTATGGTTTCATAGTATCTAAGAGCTACATAATTTTTTCTCGGGAATGCATTATTTTGTAATTTTCTTAAAGGGATATTAGAATGTAAAAGTATTTTGCACAAATGTGAATTTAATTGAAGATGATGCTAAATATTGTGAAATTGTGCTGTTTTGTTAGTTCAGCTTTGAACTTTTTCAAACGTTCTTGACGTAGTGTTGTTATAACATGTTTTACATACAAGTCTTGACTAGTTAGGATGCAGTTGGGAACTAAAATAAAACTTACTATGTTTAAACATGCCTTACAAAATAATGTACAATTTTCACTTATTAATTCTGGATAGCCTCTAATTAATTCTTGTATTGTGGTTTTCACCTTTTGCATTATGGGTTAAATATACATGTGAATTATATAATATAATTTATCTGTGATTCCCCAGGTTAATACGATTCACGCATATAGTAATTTTTGAAAAATAAGCAAAGTTTTTGGAATGTCAATTCAATAGTTTATGAATGCGAGTTTGAATATGAAAATTAACGAAAACGGTAAATATGCGCCAGTCGTCCCATCGGTACTTTTGCCGAGAGAAGGAAATTGATACGGTTGCAGAACACCTGATTATTAGCTATCACTTAAATTTGTTTACATTTAATACTTACTGGGGCCCCTATTTATTTTTTAACGACGTTTACATCCGGAATATCATAGGTGTGATTCCTATGAAGCGTTCGTCTGTATTATCTGAATAATGAGACGGTCTATTATATCTACTTATTTATAAACGAATCCATTGTAAATTGGTAATTTATACTAATATTTATTAATAATAAAATTCATTATAATTATTGTATCATATTATGAAGATTTTTAACAATTATGTTGTCAAAAGACACGAAGAAAATATGTAATACAAATATAATCTATAAATGATGGGAAACAGATTTTTACGAAAATTCTCTATATTAGCACATTAATTTAATATCAGCGTGAAATTATTATTAAATGTTTTTTAAATGTTTAAGAAAATGCTCCAAATAAGCATCAAAATCTAAAAAAAGCATGAAAATAAGCATAAAAAGTCAAAATAAGCACAAAAAGTCAAAATAAGCAAAAAAGCCCAAAAAAACTTAGCGCTAAGTAATCACATTCTTCAAGATTCGTATAGATATTAAGAAATTTTTTCGTTGCTATTAATATTATGGATAAGCATAATGCTAGAAATCCGCTCTCTAGTTATTACCAATTAGATTATATCGATAATTTAAGTTAACTTTGATATTTTAGTATCACTTTATTATCAGAATATCCGCCATTCGATGACGATATATTACCAACAAAAAGTACAAGTGGTGACTTGAGATTAAAACAAATAATGTTCATAAACAAAAGTAAAAGTTCTGGTCCAAGGTAGCGTTCCTGAGGTACATATGACTTCGTACCTATATTGGATTCCGTCTAATAGAGTTCCACATTTGTATTTTTAATTAACTATCTTCAATTAATCTAACCTAAATACAATTTGACAGGAGATACATCAATTGTTATTTTAAAAAAGTAAGTAAATCGATCCAGTAGTTGTCGTAAAACTGCCAGAAGATAGAAAAGCACATCAAGGAATATGTCTACGTTTTAATGTTTTACTTCAGAAAATCGAAAAAGGCAATACAAACAAGTTATGTGATATGTATGGCAAAGATTAATTAACAGTATGCCTGTGCCAAAATTGGTTTGCTAAATTCCGTTCCGTTTATTTTACATCAAAGATGCGCCACGTTTAGAAAGGCCAGTTGAAGCCGATAACGATAAAATATAAGCATTATTCGAAGCAAACCATCGTTACATGACTCGAAAGGGTGCAGAAATATTAAACATTTCTCAAACGACCGTGGAAAGACATTTGCACATACTGGGATGTGTTAGTAAACTCAATATTTGGGTTCTTCATGTGTTGAATGAATGTGTATATGTTCGAAAGACCAATTAAACAAAAATATTCGACGAATAGAACTTACTATAAAATAGTTTACAAGATTTAAAATAAGTGTTTGCTGCGAAGTGAAGCGTTCGACGTCTGGTCGTGATCTCTTTTACTTTCTTGGGATGATTGTTGTCACCTTTCCGGCTTGACCTACCCTCAGGGATAACGCTGTGGTGGTTTGCTTGCCAGATATGGGGTGGGCCGATAAAATTTCTGGAACCTTTGGTCACGTTTCCAAAAACGCCGAAAATAGACCGTTGAAAGCTGCAACGTGTATTGTTAAAACGCACACAGCACCATAGAACTAAAATTATTTTTTCCACTTTAGTAATATTTTTGAGGGCCGCAATTTTTGACGATTCGGACCAGCAATAAAACAATTTGGTGTTGAGACTTGTCAGGTAGTGTCAACATCATGAACTCAAAAAATTCAAATTTATCTTAAGTAACTGACACGGGTTTCGGTCCTCACATATCATTATCTAAGTTAGAACTACTTGTTAAGTTCTAACTTTGATAATGATCCGTAAAGACCGAACTAACTGAAAATAAATAAATGGAACATAACAAATGTTTTACTTCCCCTAATTTGAAAATTTTATCAAACGAGTAGCGAACAAGTACCGATTATATCAAAAAAATCATTTAACAAAGCCCATATAGGCCTAGCTCTTGGCAACAATGAACATTATCCATTTCTCAAACGTATTATCATTGTCGAACAAGTTGCTACCACTTCGAAAGCATATACCCATCAAAAGAAGGTTATGCTCTCTTATGCTATTTGGTCGGATTACATAGATATGTGTTTTGAGCTGCTACCATAGAACCAAGCTATTAATAGGTCATGCACTATCGACAATTTGAATTTTGCGTTCCACCATGACAGCGCTACAACGATCTATAGGACTTTAATACTTTTTATTAATATAAATTAGTTTGACGAGGAGTAATTGAATGCTAAATGGGCTCTAAGAGGTGAGGACTTGGCTAAAGGAACGAGATGAATCCAAGTTATGAAGAAAACAGATTTCATATTTAAAGAGGAGTGAAAAGAGAAGCGTGTGGCTATAGTCGAGCCGCCGAGAGCTGACTATGACATCTCGCTCTATATTGAAGGAATCAGGCACATGTTTCGTTTTTCATTTAATTCTGTAATCATCCTAGGATTATGATAGAATGAGATACATATTGTTATACGGTTCTTAGTACGAAAATGTATGTGTCACAATCAGCTATCGAGGTCTCGACTATAGTGTTCGTATGGGGGTGAAGTGAAGTTGACTAGGTCAGTGAAGAAAAATGAAAGATATAAGGAGGGGATTAAGAATAGGTTTGAGTAAGATAGAATAGAACTGCAAGAATGTCGACAGAAGAACAACGAGTGATGAATTATATAGGTGAGGCGCACTGATAGTTTGTTCGAAAGAGTATATGTTTAGTAAATTTGAAGGAAAGGGCAAGAATTTTGAGTATAAATACATATTAAAATATATGTGTGATACAAGCTTTTCTGCTGTCTAGAGCGAAAGCATTGGGGGTAAGAGGTGTGAGAGAATGATAAGGATACAGCTAGAAGAAACAACAACTGCTATGTAATACTGAAAGATATCTGTTGCTGCAAAGCGAAAGCGTTATCTTCGTGATACATCTTGGAAACTTAAAGAAAAATGCTTTCTTTGTTGATATCACACTTTGTATCACACACATAAGTCTTATAAAAAGAGGAAATAGGATAATAGAGTGAAAATGTATGATAGTGCAGCCTTGTTTAGTCAAGTATTTGTGAAAATAGCAGGAATAGTTTTAGGAATACTATGACAGAAGACCACCTCAGTTGTAACACCTTTATACCTAAATTGGTTAGGTGCAAAACGTGCACTGGTCTTAGCTAGATAAGTTAACTATGAATAAAATAAAATAATTTCCTTTTAATCTCTTTTAAATAAAAAAAAATTAATTTGTTGTATCGTGACATGTTTGTATTTATAACGTATAATAGAAGAAATCAAAAATTGCGTGCATTAATACTCAGTAATTTTCTAATAATAAAAAACACGAAAGCATTTCGTAAATCTACAACAAATGAGACTACAAAACAAATTACTTATTGAAACTACTTCTCTGGTTAATATCTCGACAGATATTGAATGATACAAAAGTAGTTTGCTTATTACAAATAGCAAGGCTATCAAAGCAATACTAGTTTTAACGAATTTATTTCTGTAAAATAAACAAAAATGGTTGAATTTTTTGTTTATTTTAAATAGTTTGTGAGTGAATATGGTATGATAAATTTGGAACAAGAAATGAATTTAGGTTGAATTAATAAGAATCGTTTGTTGTAGATTTACGAAATGTTTTCGTGTGTTTTCTAATTGTTAGTTATTTTCTACAACGTAAAGGACTTTAATACATCTCAATAAGTTTCAGTTAATTCGCCTAATTTTATAGTTTCTTTTATTTAAAAATGTTTAACCAGTTTTACCATTTTTTTATATTTCAAAACGATTTTGTTGTGTGTTTTTTAATAACGGTATGCTGTTTGTTTCTTATATTTTTAATATTTTTTTAATGAAAAAAATGTTTAAAATTGCCTTTTCTAAAAATTATGGTTGTTGGCGATGGTTACTTCAAGATATTACGATTTTTATAATTTTCTATTTTCAATTGCTTACAATCCGTTTCAAGTATTTTCAATCTAAATTCCTTCCTTCTGATTTGCAATTGTTTTTAATTATTATTTTCTTTTCTTTAACTAAATATAAACTAGCAAATTAAATTAAATTACTAAAAAACCAAATACTTCTGCGTTTCCATAAAGTGTTCTTTCTGAAATTATTTTAAGATTGTCAACTGTTTTAAGCATATTGAACTACAAAAATATAGAAATAGTAATAATGTTTCTTACTATGCTCGATATTTACAAAATATTTACACTCGTCCAGACTTATACTAACAAGATTAAAAATCTATAATTGAAACATTAATGCAAAATGGGCATCTATCTAATAATAGCTTTTTTATGTGAGTTCATTGGACCTAGAAACCCGAGAATATACCGGGTGTCTCAGACCACCCGTACCAGCCTTTTATTTCCACAACGCTTAGTCGAATGTGACTGGGACAAAAAATTTTATTACCAAAGTGAACCTAAGGAATCCAATGATGAATTTATTTTTTACCGGAATAATCCGGAAGTACCCGGAACCGGAAGTAACTTTAAAATTTCAAATGGCAACATAGGTCGAGTATAGTATTAATTGATAGGTCTTTTTAAAAGAAACAACTTTTATTAAAATGTTTATTTAATATTTTGCATATTTATAAAAATAAACGAAAAAAACTAAATTGAAAATTGGTTACCCATTCAACATTCAATTTCCTCAAGTAGGCTTTGCTTTTTTGTTATGTCAAAATAATTGACGTTCGTGAATATTTGAAGTAAAATAAATTATTATTATCAAAGTATTGAATGTGTCAATATGGTTTTTATAAACCTCAAAGGTTTGGTGAATGCGGCCAAAACTATCATGCTGCTGAGTGAATTTATGCTGAGCGATACCCTCAACGAGCAAATCAGTCAAAAAATGTTTTTCGGCGCCTTGCAGAACGAAAATAAAGTAAATGATAATTAAAACAACTTTTCAATTATTTATAGTATGTTCAAATTGCCTTCCTTCTTGATCAATGCATCTTTGTAGCCGATTTCGAACGTCGTACGGCCCCTAGAATCTCATCTTCAATAAGTAAACGGCAGACGCTCCGTATCCTCTCCTTCATATTATCTCTCGTGGTTGGAACCTCTTTATAGACTAGGTCTTTGATACGTCCCCTCAAGGAGAAGTCAAGAGGCTTTATGTCAGGAGAACGAGGTGGCCATGGAAATGGTCCTAGCCTTTCAATCCATCGATCAGGGAAAAGGCGATCAACGGTTTGACGAGAAACGCTTGCGTAATAAAAGTCAATAAGATTATTGTCTAAAAAATCAGCGTATTTAGTTCCGTTTAATGAACCATCGAAAAAATGCGGACCAATAATTTGGTTTTCTAAAATACCACACCAAACATTAAGGGTCCATACGTGTTGATTATCAACTTCTCTTAACCAATGAGGGTTTTCATTACTCCAATAGTGAGCATTATGTAAATTAACAACTTCGTTGCTTTTGAATGTCGCCTCATCTGTCCATAAATTTTGTGATGGAAATTATAATTTTTTGAGACAACCATTCACAAAAATTCAATCTATCTATCTTGAAAATTCCGCTCTTCAAATTTCTGGTGTAGAGAGATATGATATGGATGGAATTTGTTTGTTTTTAAAACTCTCAAGCAGTGGAGCGCGTTATTCCAGCATCGATTTCAATTCTTCTAGTCGAGATGTTCAAGTCCAGAGCAATTGCTGCAAGAATATCTGGTGTTCTTTAATCTTGTACACGCTCAGCATAAATTCACTCAGCAGCATGATAGTTTTGGCCGCATTCACCAAACCTTTGAGGTTTGTAAAAACCATGTTGACACATTCACTACTTTGATAATAATAATTTATTTTACTTCAAATATTTACGAACGTCAATTATTTTGACATAACAAAAAGCAAAGCCTACTTGAGGAAATTGAGTTTTGAATGGGTAACTAATTTTCAATTTAGTTTTTTTCGTTTATTTTTGTAAATATGCAAAATATTAAAAAAAACATTTTAATAAAAGTTGTTTCTTTTAAAAAGACCTATCAATTAATACTATACTCGACCTATGTTGCCATTTGAAATTTTAAAGTTACTTCCGGTTCCGGGTACTTCCGGATTATTCCGGTAAAAAATAAATTCATCATTGGATTCCTTGGGTTCACTTTGGTAATAATTTTTTTTGTCCCAGTCACATTCGACCAAGCGTTGTCGAAATAAAAGGCTGGTACGGGTGGTCTGAGACACCCGGTATAAATACTATGAAGATATATTTGGTTTGTTTGGGTTAATTGAAAATATTATTTACCAATAATTTAACACTGAGAGTGGGATTTAGGTGTGATATGGGCAATTTCATATAAAAGGTCGTCCATGAAGTAATATTTAGAGTTTGAATTTAGTAATGGTTCTTTCGGCAGATCTTTAGGAAATTTGGTAAATGGTAAACATATTTATTCAAATCCGATCATCTATAATTTGGGTGAAAATGTTGAACTATTTTTTTGATAATTTGCAAATGTGTTTCAATCACATTTTGAATTATTTGTTAAAGAAGAACACATAACTGGACAAATAACACTATGAAAAAATATATGATTGATTTGAACAATTAATATATTTCAAGGACTTATCGTTTGTTTTCTTTCTTTTTTCTTTATAAAACTAACGTTTTCTGTAAGTTTTAATTGTTTTTTTAGACCTTTAACGATTATTAACTGTTCTTAATAGTTTTAGTTTTTTTAAATTTTTATGTTCAAAAATATTTTGAGCTATCAACTTTAAAACTTAACAGTGATTTTGAGCAAAATATTTATTGTATTGTGATCATCAGAGACTATTCCAGCCAGTTTAAAAGATATTTGTGTGTGTCTTTTTTACATATTATTTAGAAATAAAGAGCGTTAAATAAAATCTATATAAAGACAACCATGATGCTTTAGGGCTACCTTCAGGATTAAAACAGGTACGTGGCCATTGTTGAAATTAATTAATAATAATTTCATTGTCCAATGTAGTATTCAATACAGGGAAACAATAAATTAAAAATAATGTTAATATAATAATATTACTTCTTGGCGTAGGAGTACAAAATGTATTACTATGAAGGGAAGATAGTCCAGAACAACAAAACTTAATTTTATAGAAAAAATCAGGAAGAGACGTGATAGCTACTAAAGGTGAGATGACAATCAAAAACAACCTCAAAATCGTATATTTTATTTTATTTATGAACGGGATGCAATTAATTAATATTATATTTACAGGTAAAGGGAAATCTATCGTGCTTGTAACTTACTATATATCATTTATTAACATTCAGAAATAAATTATTCGCATCACACCAAATAAAAGTAAATTTAAATTGTTTTGAATGACAACAGCGTCATTATAACTATTAATGAAATGGTATATTTTCACATCAACTGCATAGATTAATATTCAATATGAAATTGCACAGATAAAATTATCATTAAAAATGAGAAACAGGAATGGTTCTAAATTAGAGCCTTGAGGCATTGTCAAGCTAGAGACGAACAAGTCCGACTCAAAGCCATTGTAGAAAGCGTAATTAGTTCTTAGATATCGTTATGAAGAAATCAGATTTAAAAATGTTCCAGTAATACCAAAGGATCTGAGTTTGTTCACCAATATATTATGATCAAGTGTTTCAAACGCTCTCGAGAAGTTAGTATATACCACATCAATCTGGCCACGTCCATTAATGCACTCATTTAGGTTTTTAAGTTTGGCTAAATTAATTGCAGTAGAGCGATCCGATAGAAAAGCGATATGTGATTGTAAATAATGGAATATAACACCTGCTCAAATACTTAAACGAAATCGAACAAAGATTGCTATGGGCCGATAATTGATCAAAAAATGTTTAAAAATAGAACATATGATTGCACAATTCCAACGCTGTGGAAATATACCCGTACGAATTGATAAATTAAATAAGAAAGCTAAAGGCATATCCCATACAAATTTACAGTCCTAAATAAAAAAAAAAACTGGAAACGTTTGACCCACAATAATTGAGTTTTTCAGTCGATTAATATCTGATTCAGTGATAATATATAAATGAATAAATGGGGTTTTGCGAAAAAGTATCAGCGAATGCATTAACAATTTGAATAGGCTCGAAATATTTGCTATCACCACTTTGAATTTCACCAAAATTTTTTAATTTTACATACCTCCAGAGATCATTAGGATTATTCTTGAGGTCACGCTCAATATTATTCATATATGCTGTATAATAAATGTGGGTTTTTGTTAATGCGCATAATTTTTGAAATTATGTGCTATAGAACTGAGTTGAAGTCGATTCCCATTTACGGTGATAATATAATTTTACCTAAATGTTTCTTTTCAATTCACTGTCAAACCAGAGAAGAAATCAATTTTGACAAGTTTTTAAGGTTGAGTTTAGGAACTAACTAATCTAGGCAATTATAAATCCTAATAACATTCATCGACTGCTTTCTTAGCATCTACTTTGATTTGAGGAATGACCAATCAGTATTGAGTAAATCATTCTAGAAGTTGGGATAGTAGGCATTCCTAAAATCATATCTTTTGCTACACGTATTTAAGAGAAAATTAGACGGTTTGATGTTATGAATAATTGGAATCAAAGCCGAAAAATCAGGATGATACATATCTTCTGCAACCAGAGAAAATATATCATGTACATAACTTCCACAACTAGGATTGCATAATATATGTTAATTATATTTTAAAGATAATAACAGAATAGGCTTTACAGTTCTCATTAACTGAATAATCAGAGAGGAAAGTGATAAAATATATTAAAATCCTTTCTAAATTTTTAAATTAATAGAGAGGAAATTATATAATAATAATTATTATTATTTCAAGCGCTTCCAAGAATATTTCAAGAATATCACCGGGTACATCACAGTAAAAAAAATTTACAGTGGAAGTACAAGGAGTCTGGCTTTTGGGAATTTAGTCTCTATGGAGCGTCTTTCGGGCGCGGAACGCGTGTTTTGCATGTGAGAGTTTTACAAAAATTGTGATTGGCGACTATGGCAAAGGTTTTTGCCACTTAAATTGGGCCTTAAATATACGTCTCATTTGAAAATGGACGAAAAAGTTATAAGAGACCGGTATATATTGGAAAAACCAAGAACAGGTCGACCAATATCAGCAAGAACTGCAGAGAACATGGATAATAGTGTCAACCACTTCGTGACGATCGGATAATTTCAAACCGGAAACGCGCATGCGTTTTAATCGTCATTACATCAATTTCTACAAAAATATAGAGCTTTACCCCTACAAAATCCAATTGGCACAATTAAAGCCCAAGGATGCCGGCGTTGACATCGTAAACCAGCCAATTGAACGCATTTCAACGTTTACTATCATATAGTTTTCGGATGACGATTATTTTCATCTCAATGGGCATGTGAATACGCAGAGTGCAACGAATCAAAAACGCAAGCATCAGATATCTCTACATTCGTCTAAAGTGATCGTATGGGATGCGAGCGAATTATCGGCTCATACTTTTTTGAAGATGAAAGAGAACGTACAGTTACAGTCAATACTGACCATTGTGTGGAGATGCTAAGCAACTTCTTGATGCCTGAATTGCAAAACTGTTATGGCTATAGTTAAAGAACATGATGCTAGCAGGAAGAAACAACGTCACACACGTCACACATTAGTACGTGAAATTTTCCCTGGCATTGATCTACAGGAGAGGTGACGTAAAATATAGTTCATTCAAACCTGATGTAACCTCTTTGTCGCATTTGAAATAATTTATCTATGATGAAATGGCAGCCATAATAGAAAAATCGTAAATTATATAGTTTAATAAATGACACATACATTAGATAGATGGTTTATTTTTTGGGACACATTGTATATATTTATATTTGGAGATGGATTCAATTATGATTACTTAAGCAAGTTGGTCTTAAAAGAAACCAATAGGTTGTTTAAAATACTTAGTACTTAAGCAATGCGTTATTGTTCGAGTGGAATAATAACAATAATAATAATAGCTTTATTTCTCCACTAATACATAGTATAACTCAGGAATTACTTCCAAACAAATTACATTAAACCTAAATGAAATTCTGATAATTATTAGGCGGAGAAATCACATGGTGCCAATTCAAATTAGTACAAAGTACCATTGTTCTTCCATTTGAGCCATTAATTAATTATAAAGTAAATGCATATTTTAAATTGGCCTACAACTAATTAAATAAAGGGTGGGCAATCGCAAGGAATCTTTTTAAAATCTTAATAAAACACAAACGGCTAGATGGAATTTCATGATCTTGCATTTATTTTGTATCCGGTTATACATGGAATATGACATCAGTCAAATGGCTGCCACGGCTGGCCTAACAATAGTCCATTCTCTCGAACCAATTTTTCAAAACATTTTCCAACGTCTGCGGCTCTTTCTCACCAATAGCATTTTGGATATTGACTTTAAGATCGTCAATCGTTGCTGGATCGTTGGCATAACAACGTTCTTTAACGGCACCTCAGAGATAAAAGTCCATGGGCGTCAAATCGCAGCTCCTTGCTGGCCAATTCACATCTCGTCTTGTTGGAACCAGATGTTGCTCACATCTAAACCAGCTATTTGCTCCCAAAAAAAGTTTGCTATCATGGTCTTATAGCGGTTTCCGTTGACCGTTTCGCCAGATTCAAAGAAAAATGGGCCGATAATGCCGCCGGCCCATAATCCGCATCATACTCACTCGTTTGGGATGCATTGGCTGCTCAACGATCACGTGTAGGTTTTCCCAAATCCTGCAGTTTTGCTTGTTTACATAGCCCCCGAGGTGAAAATGCGCTTCATCGGAAAAGATAATTTTTCGCCAAAATTCACTATCGGCTTACAGCTGCTCTAAAGCCCAATTAGTTGTATCGAAGTGGATGGTCAACTTTCTTCAACTGCTGTGTTATTAGGACCTTATAGGCGAATAAACCGGTGTCTTTATGCAAAATACGCCTCATGGTAGTGCGACTAATGTTCAATTGCTGAGAGCAATGACGAGTCGATGTTCTCCTGTTGGCTTGCACACTACGGGCTACAGTAGCAATATTCTCGGGTGTACGAACCGGACGAATGTGTGGAGCTTTAGTACGGTCCACCAGCACACCAGTTTCATGAACTTTGTGCACAAATTTCTTCAGAACACTTGCATTACGCGAATTACATTCAACATAAATTTTTAACATTTCCCTACGTTCATCAAGCATATAGCGTGCCATTTCGGTAATCGGGTGTTGTATACTAAAGAACTGTCATACATCAGATGTCAAATATCAAGACAGTAAAAATAAAGTGGTAGATCAAAAAGATTCCAAGAGATGGCCCACCCTTTATAATATTATTTATACACAAAAGTTAACAAGAAATATAATTTTAAGTTGGAACATAATAATTAATTAAATATAAGATTATTTATACAAAAATATAAAAGGAAATATAAGTTTAAGTTGGAACATAATAACTAATTAAATATAATATTAAGTTGGAACTAACATATTTATAAAAAAGAAATACGCTCACACTTCCTTATCCCAAATATTAACCGCAAGCAACTATTCTGAACTCATTGAATTCGTCGTGGCATATATATTTCACAACAGTATGAAAAATTAGATAAAAACAAGTGCATTGCATAACATAGATTTAGTTAGAACAGATAAGAAGCTTCTGTGAGGAAAAATTAATTTAAGATTTGCAAAACTTTTCCTTATATAACTATTAATTTGAGTAGCACGTGTTATCAAGTACTAATCCCAGGTTTTTTGCTTCTTTTACTATTGGAATCTTTTTTTTAGAATTTACTGAAATATTCACATTAATAAATAAATTATTTATCTTATTATTATTACCAAATAAAACAACAGCAGATTTACTGAGATTTATAATTAGGCAATATTTAGTTGATATTTCGTAAATAACATCTAAATCTTTATTGATGTTTTCAATTGCAGACGCTTGATCTTTTAAGGAAAATTAATGCAATAACTGGGAATGATCTGCGAACATTTTTAATGTACAATTTTTTATGTGTTTATTAAAATTAGAAGTATATATCAAAAAAAGTAACGGGCCCAGTATGGAACCTTGTGGCACCCCTCTAGTTACACATTTAGGATATGATTGTTTGGTAGATACTTTTACACTTCTACATTCTGTTGAACAAGTAAAATGGTTGATGGTATCGAAAGATTTACTGTAATCAAGTAATGATAATACCCCAATTTTGCTTGCATTCGTAGCTGTCAAAATCCCATCTGTAACAAATAATAAAGCAGTAGTACAACTTCGGTTAGGCCTGAAACCAAATTGGTTATCAGGTATAATGTCGTTTTCATAAATGTACTTAATTGTTTATCGATTATTTTTTCTAAAACTTTAGACAATACAGACCAAATAAAACAACAGCAGGTTGTAATATGCTGATGTCGCAAATATTTATATTCTGTCGGATTTTGGAAGAGGGATGACTATTCCATTCTTCGAACTATCGGGAAATGTATTAGTGTACAAACAGGAATTTACAATGTGTGAAATGTATGGGAGTAGCAGAGGACAACATAATTTAATATCGATGTTTATGTTGTCAGAGCCAGCAGCCCTACTTTTTATACTAAAGATCATTTTATAGATAACGTCACTATCTACTTAACTGAATTTAAAATTATCTTTATTAGAGAATAACTTATTGTTTTTGTAATGCTGTATTATTTCTTCAAGGTTACTTTTATTACAAGCTGGTATCGAATTCAAAAAATAATCGTTATTTTTATTTATTTTTATCAGCATCTTGAAAATGATGGGGTACCTCACTGTGATTTTTAGTATTTATATCTAATGATTTTAATTTACTCCAAATTTCTTTTGAACTTATATTTGTAAGTGAGTATTGAAAATAGGCCTGTTTTTCTTGTTTGGTCATATAAGTAACTTGATTTCGTAAAGATTTATAATAATTCTAGTGACTAATTAATTTGGATTTTTTAAATTTAGAAAATGCTTTATCTCTTGGTTCCATAGTAAATTTACCATTATCAGTTATCCATGGTGCCCTTTTTTAATAATTAATAATTTTTATAGTCTTGGTAGGTGCGTGCAAATTAAATATTTTCATAACATTGTAATTAATGAAATAAATTTTTTCATTAATACATTGCAAATAGAATATTGTCTGCCATGGTATAAGTTTTAAATCGACTTGAAAACTATTTTCATTAAAATGTTTGAAGTGTTCAACTCTGTATAAGGGTTATTTTATTTGGAATAAACAGTTCTGTCTAGTAAATAACAATAACAATTTAATATTTAGCAGTTATTTATATTTTTGTTCATGTTGAAGGCTTCTATTTCGTTATGCATGTTGAATAATATATGTACAACTAATGATCAAAAGTAATTTTTGGATTATGTATTGTATTAAAATAAACTACTTGTACTGTAAAGTACTATTTGAAAATAATTTAAAATTAACATTTGTGTTTTCTAATTTTTCTATTTTTAAGGTATTTATTAAATTTAATAAAATAGATAAGCTAAGTATTGGATGGGCGATTTCCCCTATGTCCGGTCGCACTTTGGCAGTAGTGTGGGTATAGTTAGTAATTGTATGGAGCTGGTGATTGAAATGGAAGGATGGAATAATGGAAGGAAAGCTTCTCTTTCTGTTTCTGTGTACATTATACACGGTGAATGCACACGAAACAGGTGCACGCAGTCAAACGCGAATTGCTTCATTTCTACGGTAACCACCAAACAATACCCCGCTAGTCGCTTGTTAACAGACAGGTGTAATTCCTCAGTAGAACGTCAAATGTACAAAAGCATTTTATGCGGTGACGAAATTTTGTTTTTTTTATATATATCATCAGAAAGTATTGTTATTGAATTTTAAATTCATGTTTTGATTGATCATATTTGAACTCGGGATTTAAATAGTGAATTAGTGTTTAGGTGTTTTGTTTATAGTGAAGATGGCAGTGGGCGAATGTTATACATCATGATTATTAATTAAAGGTAAGATTATTATTAGAATTCTAATATTAGATAATAGCAGTAATCTTTGATTTACATTTTAATTATGTCAGCTTTGGCATGAAATCCTTATCTAAGATGTTTTTCGATAAAAATAAACATCAATATTTTGTTTTCAGAATTCAATTTAAAGTATGTAGGTATTCAAAACATAAAATAAAGGAAGGAGACTAGTTTAAATAAATAATATAAGTGTAAAATTATTTAAGTCATTTAATGTGGCAATATTATGTTTTTTAACGTAATAAAAAGAGCATGGATAATATTTTTGAATAATCTTTTTCAGCTTTATTTAGATTGTTATGTCCTAAAATTTTTAACAATTTATAATTATAATATGAATAATAGAGTGAATTTAAAAAATGGCGTGTAGAGATTAAAAGACGTGTCAGGGAACTGAAAATAGAATCATTGAGCATAACAAGTATTTTTCTTAAGCAAGTTTGTATCTCTGATTCCATCAAGAATGTAGCGCAACAAGCTCATATTACTATTACCACTATTATTCATGTTTTATACGTACAGCATGAAGTATATATTTTTATAATTGTTAATTAATAGTTACATCACTTTATATACCTGAATTAATGGAATACCATGATATTTCTACTAAATTATTATTTTTATATAAATTAACTAAAATTAACTAAAATATAAAAATAGATATTTCACTAAATATTTATGAGCGGACATCCTCAACAATAAAATATTCAACAATAAAGTAAAGTAATAATGAAGAAGGAACTAAAAATCAAATTTAAAGTCAAGTATATATTAAAGTTGTACTGATGAGATCTAGAGATCGAAACACGTGTCTGCAGATATGTATGAACTTGTTATTACATTATAAAATAATAATATTTTAAAACGGGAATCTAAATCAACTGTTATCTTAACAACACCATTGCTATTAGTATAAAAAACAATTATAAGCTTTTGTTTTTAAAGAAATAAAGGAACTTTGTCAATAAACTTTTAACCACAGTTTTAAATATTGAATAAACATGCATTTCGTTAGGCTTTTAACTATTATGAGTTTTTATAAGTTCGGTTACTGGTCTAGTGGTGGTGTTTAATGGAAGTAATTTAATATTTCCATATATTCTTGGTGTTCCTCTTTTATGAAAGAAACAAAACGTAGAATTTAGAATCATCCAAAGAAGTTTTATAGAACATCTTATAAGGTTATTTTTTCAAGAATCTCATCTATTAAATTTGCAGCCATGAGATAGATTCGCCCGCGGTATGTTTACTTTTCTTGTTGTTGACTCTTCTAGTCGTTTCGTTGAAATTAAATCCAACTGCAACATTCGTTTTACCCAAAATATATTTCTTTTCCTGCACTTTTCTATCAAGTCATAATAATGCTCAAGGTTGTATATGGAATTTGCTTCTTTTATTTTCATTTCTGTTCACTCAAAATCCTTCGGTAGAAAGTAATGACCAGATACCAAAAATGTGTAGTCTGTCGTTTTAATAATTTATTTTTGATGACTGAGCAATTTTCATCCATATCAATTACGATTTTATTTCTTAAATGATTTTATCATTTATCACTTGAATCATTTAAAACTATTATTGATGAAGTGTAATTACGATTTTAGCCTGAACAAGAATTACTGTAAGCTATTACATATTTTTGAGTAGTTATATCCTCCATGTTCATTATGCACGACGCTACTTCATGTGCACTTCTTGAAGTTATAGTTTCATCCCATACATACATCTTGACATTGTCATCATGGAAATTATGGAAATCTAAGTTCTATACCAACATATTTCGCTTATAATAGTAACGAAACATAAAGTTGTAGATAGGGGAGTGCTTTTTGCAATAATCCATAATATTCTCTATGATTTTCTTTTTGGTCTCCAAAAGAGTTCATAGCTCGTTAGGTGTTTTACAAATGTAAATCATTACTTTGCCTAAGGTGTAACTTCTCTTCCTCACTACTGCATATTTCGAGTTTTCCTTTTAGTAAATCGCATTTTTGTCGTGTTACTTTTCGAGGAGCGTGGAAATTTGAATTAAATACTTTCCTCTAGATCAACTCGTTAACAAAAGATTGGTTATTTTCCTTACATTTTTCTATATATAGGCTATACATTGTACGGATATCTAAATTCAGACTAAAATATGACGAACTCTGATATACTGAAAAATTCTCATATGCTAGGAAATTTAAAAAATGCTCTCTATAGCCTTGTTGGGGGTTACGAAGGAAAAGCGTTATCTTGTTTTTCCTAATAGGAACGTTGACCATAAATAAGATGTCGTGAAATCGTTTTAACTTTCATATATTGATGTGCCATGTACAAAATCTTTTTTTTTTAATTTTAAAACTATTTACAAAAAAGGAAATAAAGGGTCTGTTTGCTAGTGGGGGAAAATGTACACAGGCGCAAACTTTACTGCATTCGGTGAGGGTACCCGTTTCGGAAGCGCGGTCCAAGAAACTTTTATAACACATCCTGTTGGATTTATACATTTCCAAGAAGTTTATTTCGATGCCGATTGCTGAATACCCGTAATAAACGGCGTATCCTTGCTGCAGTGGTTTAGGCTGCATACCTCCAAAGTCCACTGCTACTTTGTTATCATCACGAATGGACCCAA
The DNA here is from genome assembly GCA_963969525.1 of Ontholestes murinus. Taxonomy (NCBI): domain Eukaryota; kingdom Metazoa; phylum Arthropoda; class Insecta; order Coleoptera; family Staphylinidae; genus Ontholestes; species Ontholestes murinus. The sequence goes on along the minus strand of OZ018393.1, from coordinate 45,253,974 downwards.
TGGTTATAAAATAAAAATCGGTCATGTAGACGATAACTTAATGCAAACCTAACAAGCCTCTATCTTAATTTAATTTTTTTTCGCCAGGCATCTTTCAGGTGTTTCTCCATGTATATCTCATTTTAAATTCGTGTCTAAATATATTCAGAGAAATTTTACATTACCATCTAAAGCAATAGTGGTATTGTTTAAAGTGAATAATATCATTATTGTTTTAGATTCTTTTAATCGAAGTTGATTGTTATGACACCAGTTAAATACTTGTTTTAATGTTAAAGTATTCTTTTCAATTATAGAATCTACGGTATAACCTACATCGAAAGCCGTCGTGTCATCAGCAAATAATACTAAATTCGAATTTATTTTATGTGGTATATCGTTTATAAATATAAGAAACAATATGGGACCCAAAACGGAGCCTTTGGGAAATACAATAGTAACAGGAAGAGCATTCGATTTTTTTTTTTAATGTTACTGCTTTTATTCTTTCAGATTGGTAAGATGATATTAGATTTACGTTGTGTTTATGATTAAGGAGTTCGTGTGAGATGCAATCAAAAGCTTTGCTCATTTTGATAAATGTTCCGATGCTGTATGACTTATTTTCAAAAGACTCGGAAATCGTATCTATTAGAGCAACAATTGAATTGGATCTAAACCAAATTTACTTCAATTAAATAATTTGTTTTCTTGATCATTGCTTTTCATTTTCAAAATTTTTGGCATTCACACACTTTGAATGTTTTGTCGTGTATTCTTCGCCTCTATTTCTCTTTTTTTTTTTTATTGTGTTATCTTGCACAATTTCTAGCGTTTCTAAATTTGGAGTCATGTCTTGGTGTAATTCATCTGAAGATGATAATTGTCTTATTCTTTTTCATTTCTTTGAAGTATTACGTGGTCGTATAATATCTGCAAATCACATAATATCCAAATAACACGTCACATAATAAGTACGTTTCATTCACTTACCTAAACCGCTATCTATACACATAGTGGTAAAACATATAAATTATTTGTCCGTCGTTTATTACTTCGGAGGAGTTCAACTGAATTAATGCACTTTCAAAATAGAACTAAATGAATTGCATATGTGTATTGTTAAGTAGACCGTACACTGTTGTTTTTTTCTGTTATTGCTTCATTGTCATTTGTTGGCTTATCGTGTAGTTCAAAAATGAGTCAAAGAGGGCCACATGACAATTTAAGGTTATGTTCATATAATTTCTTTAAATTTATTGATTACTTTCATAATTAACACTAATGAATTCCATATAGAGTTGAAATTACAACCACTATCTAATATACATTGAATTTATTTAAGTTAAAAAAATGTAATGTGAAATAACTGATAAATTTATTTTTGAAATTTTCATTTTGAATTATAGGCACAATTATAAGATATAGTTAATACAAACGACTTCTATTTACTTAATTACACATACTAAAGTTCACATTAAATATATGATTACTTTATTTACTTATTACAAACCGTTTAAAAGTTTTAAAACAACATAATCCATCTATATTATTAATATTTAAAGCGGAAGATAGTTTTAACTTTTATAATGATCCGCAAGATAATAAACAAGATGATAAGAAACTGTTCAAATTCTCTATCTTAGATTGTATCAAAAGTTTCTGTAGCAAATATATATAATTTGTAATTTTAATAAAGTCAAAATAGATCGTTTGGCCTTAAATGTAATTTAAAAACCATCAAAATTTATTGCTAATGAAAATAACCAAATCTGTGGTTCCAATATTATGAAAATGATTTACTTTAGATATACAACATCCTCGGACAGTCAGACGTAAACATAGACACATTTCAAAAAGGTCGATTTGTTTTTAGATAGCATAAGAAATCATAAAATGAAAGTTTCAGATTCTAAGAAAATACAATTCTTTTCCGAATTCGTAAAGGGAAAGTAAAATACACAATCGAATTGAAACGGAACAATTGTAAGGTATGAAGCTTTTGCTTAATTTAATTTATTATTAAAGACTTATAAATTACCACCATTTAAATAAATAGTAAATGACTAATGATTTCATCTCAAATAAATATATTAAAAAACATAATTTACGTCAAGGGATATTTAGACACGTATTTCGCTGTATCACAGTTCGTCATTGAAGCCATGCCAAAAATTACGAGCGTCTATCCAGTCCGGAGATTGCCAGGACTTAGTAAATCTGTGAGAAGAGAAGATGCAAAACTCATAACATATTTTGACTATTAAAGTTCAATATTCTTAAGCTAGGTATTGCGTGTTGTGATTTGAGAGACTCTTTCAACTTTTGAACCTAATATGAAGGAAATCTCTCTGATTTAAGAGGGCATTGCAATAACTGTACGCATTAATTATGGTTCAGAATATACCATTGTGCATGATGTGCGTGATAACTGGCTATAAAAACAAAAAGTGTTGATATGTGTGAACTTGATATTGATGCCTTATTTGCACGGATCCTTACAGAGGACTTCACCTGAATCCACTACTATCAGCCGTAAGCGAAAAGAGGGAGCTGCATAATACATCATCAAAACCAAAGCAAATACCAACATAGCTATGTCACAGAAATATTATGCTAAGATTTATTTAAGTCAACAATGCATTATTTTAGAAAACTTCAATTAGGAATGACTGCCTTATAAGAGTCATTGGGACTTCTTTAAAAATCATCTTCGATTTAACCACTACAGATATGAGATTGAATGCATTGTACATTTATATTTGTTGCCAAAATACCCAACGCTATTTTCCATATATCTATAGGCAGAAAAATATAAAAGATTAGTGTCCCACTAAAATTTTGCACTAGATCTGAACAGAATTCTATTTTTGTTTTTGATATGTAATATTATCTACCATTTTTGTTAAGTGACAATTTCTTTTTCTATGGGAGATAGATAATGACAATCATTTAGTTGGGTATTTTAGTAGATCTAGAGAATTTCAGGAGACAAAAGAGAGTTTTCAATACATATTGAATTCTAATTTGTTATTTTGTTTAATTATTGTTAGGTAGAGGAAATTGATTGTTGATATTGTATTTGGTTTGGTTAAATATTGTCCTTTAAGGATGTATTATTTTTAAGAAGGCAAAAGGTTGTCTAGTAAAAATATCTGTTAGTTCATATTATAACCCCTCTGTTCTCTGTGGGCATTGCTCCACAAAAATGTAAATTTAAGAATAGGTGTTCACTTTAATGCGATAGTGTACATGCAATAACATTACCTGCATATAAAATATTAAGCAATGTTTGTAATTTCCGGAAGTATATTCACCACGGAGTGTTGCACAGACAGACGTTTCCATCGCAAGTAGAGCATTTTAATATTTACCTTAAACATAGAGTGTTTGCCGTGATACGGTGGGTAAGTCCGTATATCGAGTGGATATGACCAATATTATTATATGTTGAGCAGTTTATAAGGCAGGCGAACTCCTCACGCAATGCAGTTTGCTAAACAATTTTCTTGTTAATTTCTACTTCAAGTATATTTAACCTTTTCCAGCAATATAATGATGACAGTAGATACGGAGGATTATTTTTTATAAATCTCATAGTTAATTATATATATTGAATATTTACAAAGTTTATTAAATTAACGTACTTGTTTTTTTTTAAATTTTCCTATAAATGTATGTATTAAATAAATAAATTTGCAAAATTGGCTAAAATTCCAAAAATTTCATTAATCACAATAAAAGCTAATTAAAACTTTAAAAAATAGCCAATTTATGTGATCAGAAAATTTGAAAATTCTTTTATATATATCATAGAAATATCAAAACCAAATTAAATAACTTTTAGTAATTTAAAACGTATTATTTCCTTATGTGCTCATTATAATTAATATTATATTCTACATCCATTAATATAGACTTTCCAAGAACTCCGTAATATATTATATAAATAGTTCTAATAAAATTTTTACCGAAAAATTAATTTTACTCTTAGATCACACACTAATTTTACTTCTAAATTCCGTAAGGGCCACATTTTTAATTATTTTATTCACCCCACATAAAAACATTATAAATACCTAATGTACGCTGATGATTTAATTCTAAAAGATATTAACCATCTCAATAAATGGTGTTCTAAATATTCGAAACTGTTAATTGATGTGTAAAATAATATGACAATCAAAAATAGTACTACAGAAGTGTTCGTGTTAATACAACCAAAGAACTTGGTATCACCTTTGATACAACTGTAGTTAATACAGCATTATGAATTTAGGGATTTGTATCGTATATTGGCAAAGATTTTAACATTGAATGCTTAAAAACACAATATTGTTCATTAGTACGTTAAATTGTTACTTTTAAAGTGGTTCGTGTCAACTACTGTTAGTAATACTTCACTTGAATCACAGAAAAAACTTCTTCTATGTATAGAATTTAAAGTAGATGTCTTTAAAGAATCGTTGCAAAATCGTCGTAAGATTTTGAATGGATGATTAAATTCATCGGTATTATATGAAAATGTTACTTCTATTCTGAAAAGAAAAACTCATCTTAATAAGCTATGTTACCTTGAGGCACATAATACATCCCTTAATTTCCTTAACTAATTATCAGATCTAATGTCCATAGAAAACGATTATTGGTTAATAATAAATGACTCGAGGTTTTTAATTTAAACTAAAAGTCAGTTAACATACCATTTAACAGGTAGTTTAGTTATTAGTATTTCAGTAGAATTATTTATTACTACTTTTAAAATGTAAGGTGCCATTAATTAATTTAGTTAATTAATTATTTTTTGCAAAGGAAAAGAAATGTCTTAAATTTTAAGCTTAGATTGAAAGTTTTAATTGGTTTTGAGTTAGCACCGTTTTTTTTTTTTAAATTGATATTACTTATATACATTTATTATAAATGGAGGTACAATTGACATATTGTCTATTTCTTATTCAATCAAATTGTAGAGGCGTTTACCTGCTGCAGGAAACGGAACTAGGTGTAACTAGCCCTATTATTATATCATTTCATCAGAGTAATTTGCTTTGTTGGTATACCAATAACGTGTAGACACAGTAATATAACTCTAAAATTTAATAATTCTTTGAATTTATACTCATTATTTTGGCCGCTTGTTGTTTGCGAATTAAAAAGAGAAGATTAGTTCGGTTTTTTCGTTAAGGAGATTTACTGATGGATTGCAGCTCTGTTTAAAAATTTACAATGACTCCAAGAGTTTAAGTTTCGTGCCCTTATTGAATTATGAAAGATTTTCAGATTATTGATATCCGGAAATAGATGTTTGCATTCTAAACAATGAGTTGAAAAAGTGCTAGAGTCTTTATTCAGACAAAATGCACGAAAATGTTAGAAAAATCGAGTTGATATACTTCGCCCTGTTTGACCTATATACACGCTATTGCATTCTAAACAACGGATCTTATACAAAAAAGATATTTTTAAATCGTTTTTATCTTCTGTCTTCGAAAAATATTTGCCATCAATTCGCTGGTTTTTCCAAAACATGTGAGTGAAATGAAAGATTTATTTAAATTGAATATTAAAACTCTTATGGTTTGAAGATATTTTTTATTTACATATTAAATTTTGGATGAGATTAATGGGAAAACCATTGTCTATGGCAAATGAAATTATTTTTTTTTAATTCAGTGGTTCCTCTACAAGTAGTTAGAGCAATGGATAAAACTCAACGTATCATAGAGAGATATGCTGCTAGTTTATGTGACATCGTGTGATTTGTAGAAATGGGTGTTGTTGATTTAACGTTAATAAAAATTTTAACTTTTTAATCAACCGGATACAATTTACAATATCTTAATATATGTTGTAAACTTTTAAGATCAACAACACGTTTTCAATGTACGCTTGGAGCTAATTATATGATTATATATACTCCTATTATTTAGTATAAATAAAGCAATATCTTTGGCGTCTTATGGCAGTAACACGATTATACTTTATGAATATTTGTTGGCAAAAAATCAGATTCAGGTGAATCTGATTTTTTGCCTCCTCATTTGAAATAAAAAATTCTGCAGAGAACAGAAAAAATAATATTTTGAAGATGCCAGATCTTTAAATTACTCCAATTTAAGCTGTAAAAACTTTTGCCGAATTACTAAACTTGTATGAGGGCCTACATTATCTTGGTGAAACATTACACTTTTCTAAGTATTACTTTTGGCCTTTTCTGTTTAATTGATTCATTCAATTTGTTCAGATAATGATAGGACACTTCAGAATTAATCACTGTGTTATCCAGTAGAAACTCAAGAAAACGATTTCTTGAAAATTCCACCAAACAAATAGCATCACCTTTTAATAACGAATATCCGCTTTCGAAGTACTTTAAGCCGGTTAACCCATTGCGTTTAACATTGTTGTAATCAATCCATTTTTCGTCACCAACCACTTGAGAAGTAAACCACAAACATTAACGCAATAACACATATTCTATTCCGTAAAAAAATCTGCAACGCGTTTGAAATACAGAATACGTGATAAACGGAAAAATAATAAATATATACCCTCAATTATCTAACGAGTTGGAATTTGCCGGTTTGCACTAATAAATACCTTTTTGTGTCATTATCAGCTTCAACTAGTTTTCTAGGAACTGGCAATCGCCGGATCGAAATTTTGCAAACCAATTTTTACTTGAGTTAATAATGATTGTCAATATAATGATTGGGAACTTTATCAGACGATAAATAAAACTGTACTTTGTTATTATCACACACATAATTCGGTGTGTACAGTTTTATTTATCGTGTGATGAAGTTCCTGATTCAAGATGTTATGGCTTCAAGCATCCAACATATAATGATTAGCTCTAAAGAATTTCATCCAAATCAACCTAAAACTTGTGCGTGGCACCAACAAGATAAAGCACCATTACATTTTGAGATACATCAATGAAATATTCGCTTGACTGTTGGCCAGATTTTTAATATTTACATTTTGATAAGACCATAAAAAACCTAAGATCAAATGGCGTGGATAACTTTAACTTAACTTTAAATGCTGATTTCAAGTAAATAAAATATTGCTTCAGCACTAATAAATCTTTTTATAGCATTTTTATGTTCCTTTACTCTTGTGATTATTTTTTTTCCCAAAAAGCTGTTGCAATACTGCGTTTATTAAAGATTCTCTCCTGAAAACTTGCTCAATTAACTCTTTGATCATAAAGACTTTCCTTAAACTCAACATTACTTAACATCAAGCAACGATAGCCAAAAGGTTTTTCAATCAATTGGGTTGTGTTGTAGTTGGGTAGTCTAGAAAATTTTATGAGCCAAGATGGTACGAAAATAGAGATTTGTATAATATATTGAGCAGCAATGCCTAGCAAGAGCCGATCTTGTCACGGAGTTACAAAATGATTTAATTCGTTGATGATTTCAATTATAACAAGATTTCCAAGGTCATAATCAATAGATCTTAAACCATAAACTATAACGTTGTTTTTGGAAATTTCTCTTTAAAAATTCAAATTAATCATAAACTACGATTTGCAATTTGATATTAATTAAGTCTAACGTATATTTGTGGTGAGAATTTATGTATGTTTTTTTGTATGATGTCAAGAATCAAGCTCATACTTACAAAGTTTCACTAATCAATCACCAAAAAACCTGCATTCATCTTTAGACTCAGCTGCTCTCTTTTTCTTCTCTCCATTTTTTTGACAAGACTTAAACAAATAAAGAGAAACCAGTGCTTCTATATATAATGTGGCTTAAGTGTAAAGTTAGATACAAAGTAAGTCTTGGGAAAAAGCAAAACTACTTCTAGAAATACTTAATAATTACGTTATGTTTTACTGCTATATAGTATTAAAATCATCATATTATGAAAATATTTTCAAAATATTAAATAATAACTTAAATATTAAAAAAAAATAATTTTAAGAGATGAAATAAAAATAATAACATAAAGAAAAATAAGAAAATTTAAATTATTATTAGAGACTTCTTTTGTTAATGCTTACAATGGAAGTTTAATTGTAATAAAGCTATGTTTGGCGTAACAGCACACTAAATATTCGAAGAACATTGCATTCAAAGATCACACGACAGAAAATACGAAGAAAACGCGAAAGAACAATTTTTAATTATGCCAAGAAAAAGTGTAAACTGTCACAGAGCCACTGTTAATTTCAGAGAATTAGTTGTTTTCCAACAATTTAATTTAATTAAAGTGAATCACGCACGCTTTATGACATTCTTTCATATATACCTCTTTGTGTTTAGCAGTTTATACCACGTGGTTATAATTATCTAAATTTCTCCTGGAAAAAATGCTAATTGTTCGAAATAGTACATAATAAAATACGTTAATAAAAGATAATTGTTAATTCAAGTGTTACCTGAATAACAATAGTAAAATTGGAATTACCACTAATAATAGAGAAAGTTTTACTTTGTAATCGTAAAAGTTCTGATGATAAAAAAATTAAAAATATTATCATGTATCTATTTCTAATAATTATATATTATAAAAAAAAACATGATAATATTTTTAATTTATTTATCAACATCATTATTCTTCGGTATTATATAGAAAAAAATTGTACAACATTTAAATAGTGCAACAAAACCAACTGTTTTAATCAATCAAAATAAGGATTTATTTGATAATATTAATTATTTTTTGTGGAATTTCGTATTAGGTTATCGTCTCAGTAATTTATAGAACAAATACCCCGTATTACACGTGTTTCACACATCTTATCCTACCTATTTGAAATACCGAGTGAGAATAATTCCATATTAAGAGATAACTGCCGTTACATAGCTGGATTTACAATTAGAAAAACGTAACATTTTTGTAATTAAAACGTTATTTTCCTTACCTCATTGAATTTAATAATTGTATATTAGTAATTCCCGTTGTTAGATTTTAGAGGAATGTAAGGCAATGCTGGAGTAATTAAGTAATTGTTGAGGAAGGAGTTTGATTCACCTATATTGAACTTATTACTGTAAAACATATTTAAAAAAACAGTAAAATTAACTAGATCTCCTATTTAAATAGATACTATTAAATAACATATATTTATAAACTTTAAATAATATAGATATTATCTTATTTAAAGTACGAGGGCCATTTAGAAAGTAGTACCCGTTTGGGAATATTAAGTAAATTAGTATACATTTATAAATATCAATATTTTATTTTATTAGGGGAACCGGAAAGTAATGTTGCTTTTTTACATTAAATTCAAACGAATAAATAAGTTTTTATTCTTAATTAATAATATAATCAACCTCGTTATCAATAACCTTTTGCCATCTAGTGTTTAAATTTTCAATCCCGGACCGATAAAAAACAATTGGTTTTTGGGTAAAATATCTTGAGATGGCATTTTGGTGATTATCCAAATTTTCAAATTTTTTGCCACTATGAAAATGTTTTAAGGATCGGAATAAATAGAAATCCGAGGGTGCGATAACAGTCGAATATGGTGAGTAAGGCAGTACCTCTCATCACAATTCATTAATTTTTTCCAGTGTTCGTCTTGCACAATGCGGTCTTACATTGTCATGTTGCAGAATGACACCTTTCCTGTTGACAATCGCCGTATATTTTTCAATTAAAGAATGGTTCACTCGATCCAATTATTCACAATAAATATCTGCATTAACAGTATGTCCAGTTTTCAGCAATTCAAAATGAACAATTCTACAAATACTCCACCAAACACACAAAAGCGCCTTTTGTAATTTTGGCTTCGTAGTACGTGGTTATTCATTTGGAGAGAGACACTGCCATTTGCGTGTTTGATTATCATATAGGACCCATTTTTCGTTTCCAGTAATCAAACGATCAAAACACGGTTCTGAATGGTGCCGGACAGATTATGGGGGACCCAAGCACCTGTTCTACTTATTTTTCCAATCTTAAATGTTCTTGGATGGTCGACCAAGGATCGTTAAGAATGTTTGAAAGTTCCTCGATTGTTTGACATGGATTTTCTTCCACTTCTGTTCTTAGCATGTCGTTGTCTTATGTTGTTGGTCTTCCTGTTCCTGATTTGAACTTGTAAAACCATCTTTGGCATTTACGAACGTTCAATGCACGTGAATAAAATTCGTTTTGGTCGCAACTGTCGCGTTACTACTCTTGCGAATCTCAAAGAGCATACAATGCTAAATTGCAAATAAAAACGTTTAATATTAAGTTATTTAGAAGTAAAAAATACACAATAACCTTGACATGACTTTGTCACGCCTTCGAGACACACAATGAGCTGACAAAGGACAATCAAATATCTACATGGGCAGTAATGACATTACTTTCCGATCAACCACTTCCCTACAAAGTCACTTCGCAAATTTAAGCATTTGTCGTAACGTGTGATGATATTTGGATCCTAGCTTCATATTCCTCTGCCGTCAGTGTATTGATATACGTAATCTCCCTTTCCTGCATGAAATTCCTTGAGTTTTGTAAACTTATGCTAATTTGAGGTAAGTCTGGACTATAGGGTGGATGGTTAGGAGTTTGTCTGTAATGACTGATGGTTGTCCCGAACATTCATCATCGACACCTATGATCTCTTCCTTATTATAAATTACGAAACCAACGCCGAACAGACGACCTATTCATAACATTTTCTCCAAAAGAATTCTTCAATTAACGATTAATACTACAAGGTCGCACATTTCTCAGCACATAAACAGCATAGTCAATACCAGCGTAACTTTGCACACAGCTGACATACAACTGAACATGTTAGCACACATCCGGCGGCTACACTCTTTGAAAGATTTTTTTAATAGTTAAGAAAACTTTAATAAAATTGCATGCATTTTGAAAAATGTAAACTATTTCAATTATAATAAAAATATATAAGTCCTTTACGTTGTAAAACATTAACTATGAACTAGTTCATTTTACAGAAAGAAATACGTTCAAAGTAGTGTTGCTTTGATAGCCTTGCTATTTTGTAACACACAAAAAACGTTTGTGTTTTTTCTAATTATAATTTCAATTATATTAAACAATTAAAATTTGAAAAAGAATGGAAAACTCTGAAAAACACATACGTGAAATGTTACAAATCCAAAAAAATTTTCGTGAAAAACTAATTAAAAACAGTTATAGAATAAAAGTTTAAATAAATTTGCTTTAAAATAAAATAGCTTAATACTTCTCAAATAAAAATGAATAAACTGTCTAAAGAATAAACAATTCAAAAAATAACGGACAAAAAATTTAAAAATTTAACAGTTTAAAGTTATTATTTTCAAAGTTAGAGTTTTTTAAACTTAAGAAAACAATCAATTGAAATTTACTAAGAAAAACATGCTGAATACATTTTAAAAGATAAATTTGATTAAAAGTACATAAAAATGTACCAAGAAACAATTGAAAATTATAAAAGTGAAAAACATTTTAGGCACTTTTATGGCTTTTTAGTCACGGTTGTTGTCATTGCACATGTTTTGGTTTGATTTACAAACTACATACTTTTACTTAATTTCTTGATTATTTCATGACCAATTTAGATAGTTTTGTCAGTTCCGAAGATTTTTACAATAAAAATTTAATATTATAATTTGAAAACAGTTAATATAATTTCGCTTCAAAATAATAAACAATTAAGTAGCAATAAATGGTTAAATCTTAAGAAACACGTTTTTGCAATTTTGCCAAAAAAAAAAATTATCTGCTTAGAAAAAAAAGTTGAAAAATCAGTATTATTAAAAAAAGTGTTAACTTGCTAAGAAAAAATTGACTAATAAAAATAAAATACCAAGAAAAATTGATGATCAAATGAAAATAGCTTAAAAACTTTTTTAATTTGGCATTTTTTTGCAAATTTGACCTCGCGGTCCTTCCGCCCTGTTATTTGTGTGTGTGTAAATGAGCTTGTTACTTTAAATAATCGCCCCGTCACTCTAAAGCACCATTAATTGTATCCCAATGGTGACCGGTCACCCATCCAACTGCTAACCCTAACTAACGTTACTGCACTCTCGCTAACGCTAACCGCAACCGAATTCGCCAAATGTTTAAACTACATATTTATGCAAATTTGTTATTTCATGAGCTAGAACTCTACAGTAGTTCTTTCAACCACGAAGATTTATAATCATTTTATGCTTTTAATACGTCACTCAGTAAGTCCCCGGTCTTACACATATTTAGAAATATTGTTGACAAACCCACATGATTTTTAAGTAGTACTAATCTTCAAACAGTACCTCATAAAATTTTTTTTTAGTTACTACAGTTTTGCAATTTTCAAGACAATGGATAGAAAGGAACTTCCTGTGTTGATTAAACACTGTTTTTTGATGAGGAAAAATACTGTTGGAGCCAAACAGTAATTTAATAAGCATTATAGGGACTCTGGACCAGGAAAATCAACTATTATTACTGCTATGCTGAATTTAAACGTGGTCGTACAAGCACCGATGATAATGAACGCTCTGGTCGCCCAAAATCGGTAATTGTTCCAAAAAAACATAAAATATATCCACAAAAGAGTTTTAAAAGACCGTAAAAAGTTGTGTGAGATAGCATTTTGAAGATATCAGAAGGTAGAGTCTTTACAATTTTACATGAAAATTTGGGCATGCACAAGTTGTTTCCGAAGTGAGCGCCATATTAGCTCACACCGGACCAACAATGCGTCGACGATTCAGAGTGCTGTTTGGAGCTGTTCAAGGAAAATAAAAAGGATTTCTTGCGTTGATATGACAATGGATGAAACATAGAACCACCACTACAGGCTTGAACAAAAAAAAAAATTCTTAAAAATAAATAAGTAATTGTTAAGGCGGCTTTTACTTTATGATACACTTGTTATAAGTTACAAACCCAAGTACCTTTCAAATATAGGATAAAATAAAACACTATTTTCTATGTTATTTTTTCCCACTGTATATTAATGATTTTTACAACATTAATAAATTATCTACCACTATAGTTTCGACTCTTTCAAGTCATTATCAAGAGTCGAAAATATAGTTGTAGATAATAATAAAAACGTAGAAAATAGTGTTTTATTTCATCCTATATTTGAAAAGAAATACCCCATAGTAACGGTCACCATAATCCTGTTTCCAAGTACCTTTTTTTAATATGAAACACTTTAAATTTTATTTGTGATTATAGTTTCGACACACCTGAGCGATCAAAACGCTGTCCAAAATCTATAAATTGTACGTCAGTTTTGAAGTATAGTTTGAGAGTGACAAGCTCAAGTGTATCGAAACTATAGTCACAAATAAAATATAATGTGTGTGACATTATAAAAGGTACACGTATTTAAAACTCTTAAAAATAGTTAAAATTTATTCCAATTAAAAAAAACCATTAAAAATACTAATATAAGAATTGAAATCATTCAAACAAAAATTTACTTTAATATTAATAATATATTATGCAAAATAATTAAATTTTACTAAAAGAATAAATTGAAAATCTGTTAAAAATAGTTTAAAATTTCCTAGCATCATTGTATCCTTTTGTAGAAGGTTTGTCATAAAAGATTGTTTAATTCGCTTTCCAAGTACATATTTTTCCAAATTTCTTAAATATTTCATGAGCCATATTTCTTTAAATTAGAAGATTGTTGCAATTATAAAATATTAAGCATTAAAATATAATTAGATTCAATGCAAATAAAAAAATTAAAACCAATTTAAAATTTGCTTAATGTTATTTTTATATTTTACCAAATTTAAAAAGTATTTGTTACGAAAATAAAAACAATTGAGTTCGCACAGTATTTAAAAATAGTTTAAAATTGCTAATAAATACTTTTAATATTAGTAAAAACGAACACCATATAAAAATAATTGAAAACTATTAACAGTATTTTTAACAACTTAAAAACAAAAAAATAAAGTTAGAATTTGTTTAAAATTGCGAATAAATACTTTTCATATTAGTGAAAACCGTACACAACAAAAAAAAATTGAAAACTACAAAAAAATATTTGTTACAACTAAAAAACTGTTAAAATATAAAACTAAATGTTGTTGAAATTTTATTAAATACAATTGAAATATGTTGAGAAATAAAACATTATAATTTATATTTTATAATAAAAAAATTCTTTAAAAAGAACATTGTTTAATATTTAAAATGATAAAACTATTGATTTAAAAAGTACGATTAAAAATTTCCAATAAAATAAATTGAACATTTGGTAAAACAACAATAAAAGAAAATTTAAAAACAATTGATTCTTTTCTGGAAGATGTTGAAATTTTAAAAAACAGTTAAAAATTTGCAATAAAAGAATTCAAATTTGACAAAAAAGAACAGTTGAAAAAATAAAATTTTGGAGAAAAAAAAATTAAAATTGTGTTAAAAATTGATTTATATATTAAACTACAATTTGGTTGTGTTAAGATTTTCCAAATAAACTATTAAAGCTAAGAAAGAACAGTTAAACAGTTGCGTGATAATAATTGCTTGGAACGACCCCATACTTATTTTTAGCTTCCGTCCCATCACACTCCTTCCTGTAATTAAAAAAACTCTTTGAATCCCTCATCAAACAAAACTCCTACACACCTTAATCAACTCCATTCCTGATTATCAGTTTGGTTTTCTTCCCAAAAAATCTACCATACTTCCTCCTTCCATCCTAAAGTCCAATATGCAAACTAAACACCTGGAAGGTCAATAGTCAGCTATATTTTTTTAGATATACAAAAAGCATTTGATTCAGCTTGGCATATTGGACTTATACATAAATTTGTCCTACTAAAGATATCTCATCATTTAATAATCCTTATATACAACTTCCTTTACAATAGATCCTGACAAGTAAGAATTAAACAAACGCTTTCCCATTCCTTTTCAAACTTACAAGGCGTCCCTCAAAAGTCTCCTATATAATATATTTTGCCCCACATTAGTAATCCTGATTCCACATATTTTAACCCTTCACAATATTCCTTGCTATTTGCCGCTCTTCTCTTCAAATCGCCCAACAATCCATTCATGTTGACATAAACAGCTAAAAAGTCTCCCCTATAAAGGGGACAAATAAGTAAATAAAAGCTTTTATAGAAGAATTCAGATGTCCTAGAGGATATTTGCTTTGTCAGCATCATGGTCAAACAAGGGTTAGAGTGGAAGATCATCGCAGCTGCGTGAACTCCGCTCAGATTCATTCGTCCAAAATTTTTGTACGTTTTGTATAAAGTTTGGGTATATTCATATATATTTCAACTCATTACACCCTAATATTAAATTCATGTTGGAAGTCGAAGTTAACAAAACGTTAAATTTCCTGGAACTCACATTATCACATCATACAAACAAATTAGAATTTGACATATACAACAAACCCACCCACACAGATACCACAATCCACTTCAAATCCTTTCACCCCTTTTCTCATAAATTAGCAACATATAATTAGTTTATCCACAGATTAATCACAACCCCATTATCAGACAAAAAATTTCAAATTGAACTAAACAGAATTCTAACAATTGCTTCAAATAATGGTTTCCCTGCAAAATTAATAATGAACATCTTAAATAAAAAACAAAAACAATAAATCATTCAACAAATATTTCCGTTAACTAACAGTAAATTCAATTCTAACTATTGCTCCTTTACTTATATTGGTCTCCCCTCTGATTCAATCAAAAAAGAATTAATGTCTTACAAAATTTCTATCGCATACAAAACAAACAATTCATTAATAAGTATATTAACAACGCTAAAGTTAAGATGAAAAAAAAAACAAAATATCTAGTGTCTACTTGTTAGAGTGTGGTGATTGCCCAATGGTGTATGTAGGACAAACAGGTCGCAGCTTTGAAGACAAAATATCGGAGCACAAAAGGAGCTTCATCAACAAAAATACATCATTAACATATGCCAACCATGTTAGAGACACGGGACAACGAGAATTTTAAAATATTGCATACATGCAACAAAGGCAAGAAGTTGAACCTACTCGAAATAAATAAATTTAAAAAACGCAGCACTCTACTCAACGACCAATTAGAAGCTAACAATTCCCCACTAATCAACATATAATACACATGCTCATAACTCCTTTCCCTACTTCAATACAATAGTATATAAGATGTAGTCTCTAACGTCCATTAATCATTTGCCTGATGAAGCCACTGTGTGGCGAAACATATGTCGCAGTTTCGACAT
The DNA here is from genome assembly GCA_963969525.1 of Ontholestes murinus. NCBI lineage: Eukaryota > Metazoa > Arthropoda > Insecta > Coleoptera > Staphylinidae > Ontholestes > Ontholestes murinus. The sequence continues at coordinate 45,237,819 of OZ018393.1, read as the reverse complement.
TATTATTCGTGAATTTACGAACCTTGTGTTTTATTTACTTTACATATTCATATGTATTTTTTTGGAAAGGAAGCTTAAGACTAATAAATATAAACATAAACATTTCATCCAAGTATGGCGCTCCAAATGGCGAATCATAATTAATCCTTCCAAATCCCAACTATTCATCTCCTACCATAAAATTATATCACAATCCTCTACCATCCTAACCAATAACATCATTATTTATCCCACATACACCTATAGATACCTTGGCATCCTATTTGATTCAAAACTCTTCTTTAATCTCCATTCACAAACAATACAAAAAAAAAACAAAATCAAAACCAGGGCTCAGCATTTTAGATCATTAACATGCAAATATTGATAAAAACTGCAAGACACATATATAAATCGATCGATATGCCAGCCCTTGTTAGATAATGGGGAATCATTTTTACCCGAATCCGTTCATCGATCTTTCGGCAACATCTATCCTTCACCACTTCCAAGTTGCCGAAAGATCAGCCCTAAGAACCTTAACTTAACTCCGACATCTTGCCCACCCACTCCACAATCCTTAAAATGATCTTCTGTACGAAACCACACAAATACCACCCATTTTTCTACGTATATTAAGCCTTAGTGTTAAATTTGCCAATAATCTCCACAACCAACCATTGTTAACCAAATTCTGTTTCTCTCGAAACCCAAATATCCCTTTTAAATATCAACATCTATCCCTCACAATTTATGAATTCATTCATGCGAATCTTTTTTTCTCACTATTAAATTCAAGACAGAACAGTCAGACCTCAGGTCTGTAGTCCAGATGGACTAACACCATCTATTCGTATCTATATTTATTGTTAATTAATATTCACGATGTATAACGAAGTAGATGCCTTCAAAATAAATAACAAATAAAGATTGTTGTATACACTGTGTCCCAATTTCGATGCTCACCATTATCTCTGTTATTAGAAGAGATAGAGCAACGGTTAAATGGGGAATGTTTTGCAGAAAACAGTGCTCATAACAAATCCTATTTCGAACTTACCTTAACTCTTTTTAATTTTAAGATTTTTTGAAAAAAAGAAAAAGAAAGAGAATTTAATTCACCGTACATCTTAAAATATTTTTAGTAGGTCGTAATGGCTTCAATATTATTATAATTAAAAAAGCTTTTCTTAAAAACTCCAAATGCCAGGCAAATTTTGAAACACATCTATAAACTACACAATACTCTCAAAGTTTCTTATAACTTTATAACGGTAATTTTTAATTAAAACGCTTGAATTATGTTTTAATTCAAAATTACCTATTATAACTTCGTTTCATTAAGAGTGGAACGAACAAAGTATTTTCCGTATTATAACACATATTTATCATCATATTACTGGCTTACTGATATAAACCAACTAACCCATTAGAAATTTGCAATGTTTGTAACAAGTATTAAAGATATAGACAGAGAAGTCTTGACAATTAACTTTCATATCTTAATTAAATACATTTCAAATATGTATCAGATGATACTATAAAATATTTTAAAATTTTTATTGCTACATTCTAATTATGAAATTTAAATTTCACGACTTGCAAGTAACGGCTTTCTGTAATAATTAATTGAGAGTTATGTAATTTTACGGTTTGAGTGCTCAGAGGTGTTCAATGTAGCATCATAAAACCCATGTCTGCTGTTATTCAACTGATTTATGCAATAAATTATACCATATTATAATTTTTTTAATATCGTTCTTGAATTTATAGCGGCATTAAAAATATTCAGAACTTTAAATACTAAAAAAATTGTGAAACATTGCATCAAAACCAAATACGGAAATATAGTGATCCATCACCATTCCGTAGAAAATTATATTTCATTTGAATGTTTCCTTATACATTTATATGTATGTACATATATATTTTGTTTTAATTATTTTTATCTGCTATCCAGTCTTCGGTAGATTTCAATATTTCGATTGTACCGGGATCCTTCACTTGAGTTAGAAATAAGATCGGTGTACGTTGTTATAAAAGTTAAGTGATGTTGCCCATTGAAATTATTATAACAAGAATGTTTTGATGCAAAGTGGCGTTTTAAATTAAATTCTTTTATCACTGATATACTTTCGAGGCAAATTAAACAAACAGGCTCGTTTTTTGCATAATAAAAAAGTAATCGTTAGTCCACTTATTTTGAAAAACACGATTTTCAATATCAACTTTTCTTCTCTTATTTGATGTCATTTTAAAGATTATGTTAAATTGTAAATTAGATATGAATTTAGAAACTGCTGTGCCTCGCTACAAATAACTACGTGATTTTGCTCTGCTGATTCTTATTTCACTAATCAACATCAATCAAGAGCCAGTGCATAAGACGGGGGTTTCCCTGTTTATTCCATACACTGAATTCTAAGTTGACTAAATACAGAACAAAACTTTATGATACCTATAAAACTTTATGATCCTTAGATTATATGAAAATTATTGAGAATGCATATATAGGGTCCGCCAATAAGGGCGCGTGAACTTTACAATTGAATAAAACAAGTTGTGTGTGAGGTAGGAACGAAATTTATTTTTCATTCGAAAGGGTATTCGACCCCATTAAGTATGGAAGATAACATCGTTCAAATGACCACCGCGGCTCCGTTTGGTAGCCCGGATCCGGGAGGTCCAATTTTCGATGACTCTGGAGCACATATCGGCCTCAATTTGAGCGATAGCGTTGCGTATGTTGACTTTGAGGTCATCGGTGTTTAGAGGCTTGTTGGCGTAGACCAGTGACTTGAGATAGCCCCAGAGAAAAAAGTCTAAAGGCGTTAAATCGCACGATCTCGGTGGCCAGTTGATATCGCCTCCGCGCGAGATGACCATGTCCGGAAATCGCTCGTGCAGAATGTCCATTGTGGCATGGGCTGTGTGGCACGTGGCGCCGTCCTGCTGGAACCACATGTCGTCCGTGTCCATATCATCCAGTTTAGGCCAAAAGAAGTTGGTTATCATCGACCTGTAGCGCTCCCCATTGACGGTTATGGCCGCCCCAGCTTCGTTCTCGAAAAAGTACGGACCGATGATGCCGCCGGCCCAAAATCCAATTTCGTCGACGTGTCAGTGTTGGCTGTTTGTTTACTGAACCAGTCGACTCGAATTTGCCCACCAATCGACGGATAGTCGACTCTACAGGCCGATCATCGCGACCGTAAAATGGGCGAAGTGCGCGGAACGTTGCTCGAACTGATGACCCATTTTCGTAAAACAATTTAATAATTTGCACGTGCTGCTCGACACTCAAACTTGCCATGGTGATTTGGGGTTATATACTGAACAAATGACAGCAACTTTGACAGCTCTACCTCGAACAACATGGCCGCACCCTTCCGGCAAACTTCGCGCGTCCCTATTGGCGGACCCTTTATATTTTTTTACTTTCAAGGGCCAGGTTTAGTAAGATCTGAAAATTGTGCTGCGGGCCGGATAAAATGAAGTCAGGGGCCAGATTCGGCTCGCGGGCCGTACGTTGCACATGCCTGGTATAGAGATTCATAATAAAGGACGTCACTAACAAAAATTTAACTATCAAAGACATAAAATGAAAGTCAAGCAGCTAAGCGTCGCTCAGTCAGATAATGGTTACATCTAATATTATTAATATATTTATAACCAATATAAACAATCAGAAATATTTTTTTATAATTATATACAGAAATAATAAATGATCACAATTTTTTAATATAAATAACCTTGAGATATTTTAAAAATTGAAAACAAAATATTATGTACGTATGTTATATATTATTTTTAAAATTATCTCTCATTAAATTTGTGAAATTGTAGTTTATCTTCTACAATTTTAAATGAATTAATTAATGCATAATAATTATGAAAATTAACAATTTAAAATAAAAATTATAATCGACTATACATAGAATCATTCTTTCACACACGTGAACACCGTAACAGTACCTCGATGCGTATTGCTCTGCATTTACGGTACAATACCGAGAAGTCGTGAAACATTTAATTAACCCAAATAAAGTACTAAATTTTAAAACAGTTAAAAGTGTACGTAATTTGTAAATCGATATTTTAAAAATTTTAACAATGATTGATTACCGGAACGGAATTATTGTAACGTGAAGGAGGCACGAAAGTTTTAATTGTTCCTCTACGGTTACTTTTAATTATCTTTTAATTGAAGTAAATAATGAAACTATGTTTTAAGACATCCAGGAAATTCAATTTTAATTTCAGTTAATTATATATTAGACTCAGTTTTTCTTATCTCCAATAAATATCAATTTATTAATTATAAAGTCGCTTTGATTTTTTCTATTTGTAAAATATTTCACAATTTATATATCTACATACAATATTAGTATTTCAATTTGTTTAAAATTGTATTTTTAACTATTATAATCATATCATATTAAACTCATTTTATAAATAGAAAAATGGTAATTTTACTTAAGGTTGTTGGTTGTAAATATCAACTTATTTAGTAAAATGTCAAAAAAATTGCAATTTCCGAATATAGTAAATATATTAAGTAAAATATTTTACTAAAAATTTTTAATGTCGTAGATAAAGTATAGTATTCAACACGTGGCAATGGCAATAACTCACTTGGATGATTACAGCACTCGCCTAGCGTGTTCGTGCTGCAAATTTCAAGCGCGTGAGTTATGGCCTACATTACCACTCGTTGAATAATGTACTATTATCTCATGAGTATATAAATAAAATTATATTTTTGAGTACTGTAAATGATAACTTACTTAATTAATTCCTACATTGTTTGACTGTATTAATCACGAACTCTTATTGGTAAAATTGTATGATATTGGTTTCTGAGGGGTTTCCTATAATTAAGTCAAATTACACCCAAATAATAGAATACAATTAGTTGAGTACATATAAGAAAATGAAATAGTGCAGTCAAAGGTCTTGAGTGAATACCTATTCAAATAATTTATAAATGATATGTTTCAATGTAACAATAATAGTTTTTCATAAGAATTAACTAGATAACACAAATGGAAATAATTGGGATGACTTATGCAATAACGGGGCAATTGTAATGAGGTTGATATTTGACTGGTGCGATAATAACAAATCAATTATAAAGAAATCTAAAACAAAATCGCTTATAAAAAAAACTGAATCAATGACTCCAGATTGTTTAAAATTCGGCGATACTCTACTAGATATTGCTCAATCTGCAAAATTTCTGGGAGTTATCATTGACCATAAATTGAAGTTGGATGGACATAATAAATTATATTTCAAAAACAATAAATAAAGCTTGTTTCATTCTTTAAAAGATAACGTATAATTTTCCATTTTAAAAGTGGTATATCATGCAAATTTCGATTAATATAAAGGATACGGTCTAATTTTTTGGGGTAGTTCTCAAACATAATCTTCATTCTTCACAAACATATTCACATATATACTGGGACCAAAACCCTTCTTTTTTGTAAATAAACATCTTGCAGTAACTGGAATATTTATTATATTCACGAAATGTTTTCGTATTTTTAAATTATTATTTAATTTTCTACAACAAACTAAAGGATTTTAATACATTTATTATGGAATTCCTACTATTTGCGTGGAAACATAATCAGCTTTTTGCTTAGTTCAAGCATACTCATATTAACCTAACGAGAAATAAAATAGATTTCTCCATCGAAAAGTACTGCTTTATAAAAATTGGAGTTGAATACCATTGTATCAAATTGTATGTATAAATGTGTGCTTTTATTTTGCTTTTTAGAGTACATTGTCAAACCTATATTAAAAAGAGTTGAACTCAATGTAATAATTTCATTATAAAGTATATGATATGAGCTATGGCACCTGCCAAGTGCTTTTCTAAGTTAAAAACCTGAAAAATTAACATTCATGAAATGGAAGATTGTATATCGTTTTATTTGTGATGCAATACTTTATGTATCATGTAAGCCAGCAACTCCCGAAAACAGAAATTTCAAGTGTAAATGTAAAAAGTGAATTCCCAAAATGCAACTGTAACCAAATTTAATCATTTTAAACAGCCTTATAATACCAGTCAAAAAGTAGATCGATGTTTTTTTTATAATAAGAAGATATCAACTTCATCAAATAAATGTCAATCTGTCTGACATATAATTAGTGGCATAATAGCAGTTATAGATAGTTCAAGACCCTTCGAATTTGATATTCTTTTGACCTGTATAAAACTTTGTTATGGGCACCAATGAACATATAGATGTAAATGTAGTCAATGAACATTTTGTAAATTGAGTAGCAAAAATATTGAATACAATACCAGTAGCTAGCAATATTAAGAATAGCGCTAATAAAAAATATATCGTATTGTATAAATTTACAACCAGTAACCGTATACTATACTATATAACATGCCCACAAAAAAATAATGCTGATATCGATGAAATACTTTCATATACAATTTGTTGAATTTGGTTCTCGTTTATTACGTGGTGAAAACAATTTTAATATTAGGGATTGTTTACAATGAGGCACTTGTTTTTTTTTTGGCGTCGACTACTAGGTCATCTGCCACCACCGTTTTTGATCATAATCATTATATTTTTTACATTATATTATCTAAATATCTAAATCTTTAAATTGTTCTGTTTTAAAAAGTTTACTATTTCAAGGTTAATTCTGTGCTAGCAGATATGTTATATTTAGTGGCATTTGCATAGCAAGTTTCTCTAAATTTGTAATAAAAAAGTCCCTGTCAATATTAGTCATATTACACTGAAATAATATATGATTCATATCCCCGTGCATGCCACATTCAAATCAAGGATCGTCTTTAATTTTAATCTTGTATAAATGGGCCGGAAATGAACCGTGATTTATTTTTAGGCGTGTGATTGTTGTTGAATAGTATCTACTGACCTGGTGAACAAAAATATGATTGAGGTGCTTTGGTAATTGTGTATGTATTTTAAAGTAATGACTGCTATGCCTTTTATTTAATTGCCTCCAGTCTGTTTCCCATTGTTGTTGAATATTTCCTCGGAAAATTGTATTCCAGTCTTCTCCTGTAATGTATTTAACATCTATGGTTTCCTTAGTTGTAGCTTCTTTGGCATATTGGTCCGCTACTATGTTACCTTTGATATTCGCATGCCCCTTAACCCATACAAAAACACACTCCAGATTTAAAGTATTTAGTTCATATAATATAATATGTTCATATTATTGCAGCGACCGTTTGATGTTTTAATGTTTTAAAAGAAATTTGTTTGAGGCACTGCAAAATAGATAGTGAATCTGTTAAAATAATAATATTTTCCATATTTTTCACTACCCATTCGATGGCTTTGATAATTGCGTATCCTTCCGCATTGAAAATTGATGTGTTGTTGTTCAATTTGTATATTTTATGTTCATTACATATTGAATTATATATACTGCAACCGACTCCATTCTTAGTTTTAGATCCATTGGTATAGATGGTTTGATAATTTGGCATTTGTGTTATATATTTTTGTATTATTATAGTGTTTAAATTTGGGTGGTATTTTGGTACTATTACCTTTGTAGGTGTAAAAATGTGTTCGTAATCTAATGTAAATATGGAGTGAGGCAACGGTCGAAGATTACTTAAGACTGCCGCTGCATTTACAAGTGGAGGGTCAATTTTTTCGCCCAATATTTGTTAGTAAAATTTGCTGTTACTAATTTATTGATGTCTTCTATAAGGTATTGTATTTTCAGTATATGAATTTTAGTTAGATATTTTAACGAAAGGTATTCTCTTCGATATCGAAGTGGTTTCTCTTTTGTCTCAGCCAGAACAGGTGACGATTGCATTGCACCGATAGCCATTCTTAGTGCTCTATTTTGGAGACATTCTATTTTATTTAAATATGTTTTACACGCAGAGCCGTACAGAGTGCATCCATAGTCGATAATAGAGCGGATATACGCTTTATAAAACATAATCATCATTTTAGGATCGGCTCCCCACCAAGTTCTTCTTATAGTTTTTAATATATTAAAACCTTTTTCTATTCTATTCATTATATATTCTATGTGTAATCTCCAATTTAGTTTGCTGTCTAAAATCAGTCCCAAATATTTGTAATTCTTTGTAATGTTAATGCTGATATTGTCAATTTTAAGTGTTTTTCGTTTATGAGGTCTATGCCGCGAAAAAATTATCATTGCCGTTTTTTCTGGTACTATTTCGAAACCAAATGTTGTTGCCCAGTCTATAAATTTTCTCACGCAATTGTTTGCTTCTCTATATATTATATTTAGTGATTTTGCACGGATGCACGGAAGTTAATGCAAATGTCATCGGCATATTATATTATATTATACGGAATACTTCTATGAGCAGAAAAGGTGTATAAATTAAAAAGTAATGGAGCAAGTACAGACCCTTGCGGAAGGCCTTTTGAGGTGTACCTAGCTCCTACTATGGTTTTATTATTGTCAATAACATATATTTGTCTATCGCGGTAGAGGTCTATAATATTCCTTGCCTTTATACATGGGATTCCTATGTTAATCAGTGTATTTTCTAGTATCTATTATAACCGCATCATAAACACCTTCTAAGTCTAGAAAGATACTCCCATGATACTCATTTTCAGTAAACGTGTTTTGAATAGATGTTGTTAGAGTTGTTAATGCATCGATGGTGCCTTTGTTCCTTCTAAATCCGAACTGGTTACTAGGTAGAATGTCATTTTGTTCTATCCACCATTCCAATCGGGTCTTAATAATTCTTTCATAGGTTTTAAATACGCAAGATAAAAGTAATATTAGTCTGTACGATGCTGTTAATTTGCTATCTTTCCCAGGTTTTAATATTGGGTGTAGAACAATTTTCTTAAAATTAGTATTCGTACAACCGTTGGCTAGGTATTTATTGAATTCGTTTACCATATATGTATATCGCTCTGTTTTATAAGATCATAGGTAATCCCGTCTATACCTGGTACTGTATTTTCAGTTCTATTTAATGCCTATTCGAGTTCTTTGAAAGTAATTATGTTATTTATTGGATGTATTGTTTTGTCCGAACAATTAATAGCGTCTTGAATATTACTTACCGATGGCGGAGCCATCTTTTGAAATTCTCATATAATTCCTCCGGTACCGGTCGTGTTATTGTTGGTTTTGAGTTTGATATTTTTTTCGTCATTTTCCACACTTGTTAAATCAGCGTTGCTTTATTTATACTTTCACAGAAATTTTTCCAGGAATTTCTTGCTTTATTTTTGTGTATTCTTTTTATCCTAGCCTGTAATTTCTTACATTGTATATAATCATCCATTAATTTATTACGTTTATATTTGTTTAGTTGTATTCTTTTTTCCTTTTCTAACGTTTCACATTCCAGATCCCACCAGGGTGGTCGTGGAATTTTTTTTATCCCTAGAATACTCAATCACCGGGATATTTTCATTGGCGCTTCTTACTAATATTTGTTCCAGATCCATAGTTGAGCTCTTTACACTATTCAATCTTGTTGCTTCTTCATATCCCAACCAATTTGCTCTCTTTGTATTCCATATTCTTGTGGTGGATTTCTTATCGACATACTGGGGCTCCAACTGAACTATTATATTTATAGGTAAATGATCAGATCCTAGCCCATCGTCATGGACTTCCCAATTAGTTTTTGTTGCTAGATTTGGTGACATAAGTGTGATATCAATAGTAGACGGTGCTTGTTGTGGCGATGAAAATCTAGTTGACTCACCGTTATTTACTACTATTAGCTCATGTTCAGTTAATGCGTCTACAAAATTTTTCCCGGTTGAAATTGTATATGTGGAACCCCATAAGGGATGGTGTTCGTTCATATTACCTCCAAAAATTACTGGTGTTGGTAGATGATTAAATATATTCGACCATTGAGTTTTTGATAAATTCATATTTGGTGCTTTATATGCAGATATTACATTTATGGGCATATCGTTGATTTTAATCTCTATTCCACAAATTTCTATATTTTTAAAAGTTTGGGTATTTCATTTTAATTCCGAAAATTGTATGTTATTTTTTATGAGTATTAATACCCCTCCCCCTTACCGTTTCGTCTATCCTTGCGAACGCAGTTATAGTTTTTAATATTGAGTTTTTGTGTGGGTTTCAACCATGTTTCAGAAACAATGGCTATGTCATAGTCACAATCATGTAGTTTTATCAGGAACTTTATCAAATGATTATTAAAACTTACTTTGTTAATATCACACACGAAATAAATTCCGTTTGTGATATTAACAACGTAAGTTTTATTTATCATTTGATAAAGTACGTGATTCAATATGTATCACAAAGTTATGGCTTCAAGCATCCATCATATGTAGTTTTATGATAAAATTGTTTCTATTAGCATTAATTGACCTGGAATTCCATTGTAGAATTTTGAAATTATTTTGAGTCATTTTGATGAATTATAGTATGTAAGAATTTATCTGAATATACTGTTATAACATTTTGTACTTCTTTAATTGTATCTCTAGTTTCCGGTTTTGTTAAAGATTTTATGAAAGTATTTAATTCCACAAAAAAGTTTTTAGTGAATTGTATAAATTTGTCTTTGGTATTTATAGGGTTCAAAGATTCTGAGGTTACGGTATCCTGAGATTTTGTAAACGAAAATGTTGACGAAGGATGGTCTGCATAGCACAGATTTGTAGGAGTTTCTGTTGTGGAAGAAGCTTTTCTTTTCTTTGATAATATTGACTTACTAGCACTATTGTTATTATTACCAAATACGGTTTGCGGATATTTATTTTGTTATGTGTAGGGGGGATGTATCTATTAGTATTATTTCCAAAAGTATGCGAAGTTTGCGGTAGACTAGGAAATTCATTTACATCGCATAATGATGCAAAGCGGTTACTAGTGGTGGCTTTAGAAAATGTTTTAATATTGGAGTATGATTCAGCTTCCTAAAGAAGATTAGGTGTACTGCCATATTTTTTTAAATTTCTCTTTGTTTTATATATTTTGAGCAATCTCTTGTCCAGGAATTATGTTCTGTTGATGAGCAGTGAATACATTTGGGTGGGATAAGACATGATTTATTTGGAGGGTGTTCGCCGCTGCATTTTTTACAAATGGTTTTATTTGAATTACAGGTGCAATATATTGTTCCACCTCGAACTCTACATAATTTATATGTATATAATTAGGGACCTTTTTGCCCTTAAAATTTACAACATCATTTGTCTGGGTATTTTATTAGATGTACCATTTTCTTCGATTCGCCTGTACATACGTCTAATGCCCTTGAGCAACATAATTATTTAAAACAACTTTAATTTTATTGATTCTAATATCTTTAACTATTAATATTGGATTTTTAATATTATTTAGCGATTTTAAATAAAAGCCAACTTTCATGGGGTGAATTTTTCTCAATTGTTTAATTTTATGTTGAATGTGCACTACAAATGGGCCTGCGCTCGAAGGATCGTATGTCAATTTTAAATCAATGTATGTTTTTTGGTTCGCTTCGGGCTTGCTTATCTGCGGAACAGGTAAATGACGAGTCGGCTGATCGGCCGTCTTGTCCACATTATTAGAATCGATATTATTCGAATCGTCAATGATCATAATGCTGTCGTAATTTATTTTAGGATCTGTGGATTCATTGGGGGCGGTCGACCACCCCCTGTACCCTCTTCCATTCTTCTCCTTCGCAAGATAACTTCCTACTATATCAGTATGATCTTTATTAACAATTGCCCTCTAATCAATCGCTCTCCAGATAAACGCGTCCTCACTCCACGAGAGTCAGAACAATACTGGAGGCACTTGGTTGGTTTCACATCTTTTTTTACAATTTATTCCGAGTAGTTTAGTGATGTAACAATAGAAACTAGTCGAAATAAATTGAAAAAAATTGTGAAACCAACCAAGTGCCTCAATGTAAACAACCCCTAATATTCATATACAATTTAGAAATCAATAGATTATATTGTAGACCACTTATGCTTTTTAATTCGGTACATTTGTTCAAAATTATTAGAATTAAGTAAAATTGTTTACAGCAAGATTTGCAGAAAATATTAGTAACTACAGACCCATAAGTTTTATTTCAAAAATATTAGTTGAAAAAATAAATTAATTTTATTGAAACACAGTATTATGTCACAATATAAATATTGGTTTACCAAAAATAAACATTACAGTACAGCTTTATATAATTTCAGGAAGTATATTTATTTAAGAACAATTGTATGGTATACTAATTCACCTGTCCAAAGCGCTTGACTGTATTGACCATAATAACTAAATTATATCATATTGGATTTAGGGGAATTGCTTACAAATAACTAAAATCGTATTTAACGGACAAGTAACAAATTGTTCAAATAAAATACCCTACCGTTGTCATTTATTCAAGGGTTGTAGATGTATTAAATGGTGTTCAACGAGGGTGCATATGAAGCCCCTTATTATTTTATATATTTATACATGATTTAATTATACTTAAAGATAATACTTACTTTAAAATAATAAATTACGCAGATGCCAATATCAGTGAACCAGTAATGCCAAAAAGTTTAATTTATGAGGCTATTACTTGGCGAAACTCTATTAAGCACTTTAAACACGAATGTTTTAAGAGTTGAGTAATTACTCGTCTTCTTGTAACAGTGTCTCTACATAATAAAGCAAAATACTTTAAACATACGTGTTTTATAATTTAAATGCTAAAATGCTTCATTCGCATTGGATCAAATATTTAATTGGTTTAAAATTATAGGTTGATAGTGAACCAAATCAAAGTTAAGTTTCAAAAAACATTTTTTGTTTTTTGAAACTTAATTTTACACTGTTTTTCTTGGTATGCTATCAAAACTCTTTTCCAACTCTATAAAATTTAGTGTTTTATTATTAATATATTGGACTTATACTCCTCGCCTATTCCTAGATCTACGTTTGGTTTCACCTAGTTGTTTAATAACATTAAATAAATCTATTCAATTTCTTCTTTGGTTAGATTTATATTATTTATACAGCTTTACTTACACCTTTCACTTTCTCCATAATTGAATAGGTTCTATTAATTTTTCCCCTTTAATTCGGATATTGTTCATCTCACTACGTTATGCTTCTTGTATAATACAGTTATTCTATTATTCTATTATTCTATATATACTAATATAACTATAACTGAAAACAATAATTCAAAGATTAGATTACTAAAACATAGAAATTTACTAATACACATGCATAGTTTACATAGAATTAATATGGAAAACTGACACTATTTCAATATGTATGTAATGCTTTATGACACCTTGAAATAAAGAAAATATTCTTAATTGATTTTATGTCAAAACATCAAAGAAAATAAAATGTAAGTTTAATGAGAGTAGATAAAAGAAGCACTATTGCAAAATTGTTAATTATAAATACGTTTACGAAATACAGAAATTATGAAATAACAATACCTTTGCCAAAATAATGTTTATTTAACTTGGCCAGCAAATATCAAAAAAAAAAGAAATGCTAGAACGGTTGCTTTTCCAAACTTATATAAACCCAATGTTTTTATTCGCCTAGTCGCTGTTTATAATATTTACTCTTACATCAAATGATGTGATTGTTGATAATATGAAGGCCTAAAAACCTTTCCTTCACATTCATCATAAAAACAAATGCATAAAATAGTGATGTGGCCATCATAATACTTTCCCTATATATTTCTCGAAAACTATGAGGTTTGCACAAGAAGGTTATTCTTGATAATTTGCTCAAACTTGGATTCTTTACAATTACTTGTTATATAAAATTCATCTAACTACTATACTTTATTAGCAATAGGCAAACATTGTCAAAATTATTAATTATTAACTTTTTTCTCGCGTTAGTTTTTCAAATTTATTAAAATATCGAGAAAAATCAAAAAACGCCTCAAGTTAACATCCACTTCCGGTTTATGCCCATCAAAAGCTTTTCAGCTTGTAGAGAGTGACGGATTCATATTAAAGAAATATATGTAGGGTGGGTGGGTGCCCTCTATTCTACCCTCCAATTTTTATATTATACCCGACTAGTTACTGAATCATTAGTGTTTATTAAGAAAGTGAGCCCTAAATTAATTCTTCAGATATTTTCCTCCACAATTTTTTTTATGAGAAAACTCCGTTTTTGTTGCGATATGTGGAGATAGTGGCCATCCACCCACCATACTTTAGGTAAAACCCTGCTTTAAAATTCTTTAAAACTATTAAGACAGATTCTAAAGTTTTTCTTAGAAACAAATAAAGTATGAGCGATTGAAACTTATTTTTTTTTTACATTGTCCACTATCCTACCTTACAATATATATAACAGCCCTAATACTATATTGAATATCCAGTGATTTATAAAAGAAAGTATTTATTTAATTCATTACTAATTATTCTCTCCTTAACAAATATAGGATGAAATAAAACACTATTTTCTATGTTTTTTTACCACTGTATATTAATGATTTTTACAACATTAATAAATTATCTACGACCATAGTTTCGACTCTTTCAAGTCAAGTTCTTATTATCATTCTCTCCTTAACAATTTTTTATTAAGAAAATAATTATTTGTAATATTGTAATTGGAGAGTAGGATAGGGGCCACCCACCCAATATACATTTAAACTTTAGGTACACCGCTGCTTTAAAATTCTTTAAAACCATCAACACAAAGTGTAAGTTTTTCTCAGAAATAAATAGAGAGTCATGTTAAAAAAATATATGTAGGGTGTGTGGGTGGCTTGTATCCCATCATCTAATTTATATACCACACCCACTTTATAGAAATAACTAGTAATTGATAAGAGAGTGTTTGTTTACAAATTATCTAATTATTCTTTATTTACAATATACAAATAAACATATATTTTGTGATATTGTGTAATTGGAGGGTGAAATAGTGGCCACCTATGCACCCTACATATACATTAAAACTACGAATAAAACACTGTTTTAAAATTCGTTAAAACCATCAATACTCACTGCAAATTTTCTGAAAATTTAGAGGGAGTTTAACCACCCCACATATACATTAAAACTACAGGTATAACACAGTTTTAAAATTCTTGAAAATCATCAACACAAACTCTGCAGTTTTTCTCGAAAACAAATAGGCAGTGAGCGATTAAAATTAAGGTAATATACACAGGGTTGGCAGGTAGCGCCTACCTCATACACAAATTTATATAACACATCCAATCTAGTGATTTATAAGAAAGAGTTTAATTAATTAATTACCTAAGTTACCCACCCACCATACATAAACACTTAACCACGACCACAACACTACTAAAATTTTTAAAAACCACAATAACAAATCTCTGTGGAATTTCTTGGAAACAAAAAGAGAGTCAGCAATAGAAATTAACGAAATATATGTAGGGTGGGTGGGTGTCATTTATCTCACCCTCCAATTTATGCAAGACACCAAATAATTCATGTAACGATTTATTGATAACAGAGTGTTTGTTTATTTAACTACCTAATTATTCTTTCCTTATCAATTTCCTGTTGGGATAACAATTGTTTGTAATATAGTAATTGGAGGGTGGGATAGTGGAAACCCACCCACCCTACAAATACGTTAATACTATAAGTAGAACACTGTTTTAAAATTCTTGAAAATCATAATCACAAACTGGGCAGGTAAATTAAGAGGGAGTGACTAATGTTAAAAAATTATATGTGGGTGGTCTCTATCTTACCCTCCAATTTATATAATACGCTCAATATTTTATTAAATAATAATTGATTGATAAGAAAGTATTTGTTTAATTAATTAATTATTATTTTCTTAATAACATTCTATTGGGAAAACAGTTGTCTGTAAAATAGTAATTGGAGGGTGGGACAATAGACACCCGCCCATCCTATATATTCATTTAAACTTTAAGTTTATTTTTTTTTAAATAATCAAACACTATAGTTTTCCTTGGAAACAAATAGAGGGATTGACTAATGTTAAAAAAATATATGTAGGGTGGGTGGGTGGCCTCTATTTCACAATAAATTTTTTATAACACACCCCATACATTAGTAAATAATTATTGATTAATAAGAAAGTGAACTAATTCCTCGGATATTTTCTTTTACAAAAGTTTTTATAAGAAATCTCCGTTTGTGTTGCTTCAAAATTCTTTAAAACATCAATACATAAATTTGGAAATCCATATAGAGTGTCATAGTAAAGTAAAAAATACATGTAGAGTGGGTGGGTGGCATTTATCCTACCCTCCAACATATATAACATACTTAATACTTAATTGAATATCCAGTGAATTAGAAAAGAACATGTTTGTTTAATTAATTACCTAATTATTCTCTCCTTAACAATTTTTTATTGATAAAATAATTGTTTGTAATATAATAATTGAAGGTTGGGATAGTGGCCACCAACCCACCCTACATAAACACAGGTACAGCACTGCTTTAAAATTCTTTAAAACCACCAACACAAACTCTGCAGTATATCTTGGAAACAAATAGAGATACAGCGATTAAAATTAACTAAATATATGTAGGGTGGATGGATGGCCTCTATCCCACCCTCAGTAAATCATAAGCGATGGTTTTAATTAAATGTTGTAAAATGTAAAGAAATATTATATGATGACATGGCCATCATAGTATTTTCTTTACATTTTTCTTGAAAACTATGAGGTTTACGCAAAAAGGCTTTTCTTAATTTGCACATTTTTTATGCTTTACAATTTCTTGTTATATAAATTTCATGTAACTCTTAGAGTTTATTAGCAGTGAGCAAAAAATATCAAAATTTTTAATTTTTAAACTTTTTCTTGCAAGTTAAAATTTTATGAAAAAAATGATTTAATAAAACTTGTTCGATTTCTCATTCTCTTTAACTTTTGTTTGAATGGTTTTGTAATATTTTTTATATTTAGAAAAATATCGGGAAAAAACAAAAAACGCCTAGAATAAACACCCACTTTCGGTTTTTTATTGTTCACCAAAAGCTTTTCAGTTCTAGTTTTTAACGATAAAACCTCAAGTTTAAAGTTTCATCTCAATCTGATCATTCGTTTTTGAGATACAACGCCCACAGACATTTTCATGCACGAAAAAGAGTTTAGTGCTTCATTTTGCTAACAATATGTCTTCCTAAATAATCGCTTACCTATTTCCCTTACCTATTTCCATGCATATCCAAATATTCAGTCAAAAACTCAACGATTTTGAAAAAAAACAATTTATAGTTACTACAATGAAGTATATTTGGTATGTTTCGGCGTTTATGAATCTTTTTATTTTACCAGTAGATTTAAAAGTAAATTGAATCGTGAGGAAAAATGATCTCCATAATACACTTGCCTCAACAAAAATACTTTACTTTTAATATTACCTACAGAAGGAATAAGAACAACACTAACAGCGGGTATGGAAGCCCTGATGCACCTGACACCCTTGGACATGGATATAAGAGAACAGGCAGCAGCGGCGGCTCTATGGCTACCAGCAACAAAAAGATGGATTGTAAGCAACGGTGGAGGTGAACCCTACAAAATATTAGAGGATTTCAGGAAAAGAAGTCCCGAGATTATGATTCCGGTGAACAACTTCCCTCGAAAATATATATTCGCCAGAAAGCTTCAAATAGACCTGAGATACGTAGACTCAGAAGTAGGAAGCAAAAACAAAGACATCCAGCAGGCGTAGGAATTTATTGCAAAATCCTGTCCCTGAAAAAAAGTACTGCACTAGATAAGACAATGAGCACACAAACAAAGGTGGAACTCGTGGCAAAGGTAATCTCTGACAAGATCAAGGGAAAAAACATACACATCATAAGGGACAGCAGAACAGCACTTTCTTCCATTGCTAGCTGTAAAATTACCTCAGCATTAACGCTGGAATGTGTCGAAGCGTTGGAAGAAGCGGCTCGTGACAATAAGGTAACCCTATGCTGGGTGAAAAGACACAAAACTAGCAGATGGTTTGGCGAGGAAGGCATCTGGAAGAACGTTTTGCGTGCCAAACCCCTTTCTGTCGTACTCCCTGCAAGACTTGATTACTGTATTGAAAATTGGATCAACCAGATGCCACAAGGAGCGATGGGACGAAACACCTGTCTGTAGGGCGGCCAGATACTGTACACAATTGTCCAGAGAAAACCTAGGGCTTCTAACAGAACATTGCAATCTAAGATCGCACCTCAACAGACTGAGACTACACTCTAGTTCAACCTGTAGAGGGTGCGAAAAGAAAGAGGAAACCGCCAAGCATAGGCCCGTGGACTGCCTGGTTCTTTCCAGCATACGTTAATCCACAATAGGATATTGATGTCTACAGTCATCAGACATTCTAAGAGTCCCTCTTGCTGCGATCCTGGGTTGGGTTGGCTCGACCGCAGCAAGAAATGAGGACTCAGATAGGAGGATGTACGAAGGGCCCACTGAGGTCTACGTGCAGCGGAACTCTCTGCCCATCCAGATCCAGATCCAAAAAGTCACCAAGAATAATTTTTATCCAAGGAACATTGTAATGTATATGAAAATACAAGAAGACCATTAGATCAACGTCTAAACACGTTTATTAAAGTCAACACCAATATTAAATTACCTATGGAAGTAGAGGAAGAAGAGGAATCAGAAGCGCTAAAATAGTTATCTATAAAAACGAACTACATATAATCAAAATATTAGCAACAAATAACGGGTATTCAAAATATAGCTTACAAAAAACACGCTTATTAATTTATTAATTTCTAAATACGTATATCAAGGAAAATAATATTCTATAGAACAGAACCATTACTGCAACATTAATTACATAGAGCGAACAAGTAAATAAAAAAGCATATATATATATATATATATATATATATATATATATATATATATATATATATATATATATATATATAACAATAGCAACTAAAATTAATCCAAATCATTATCTTATATATTAAATAATAGCTCCAATAATATCTTAAATTATTTCTATTTATTATCGATTTTAGAGTTCACTCCATTAGTTCTGAATTCATTATTATCATCAATTGTAAAATGTGTGTAAAACATTGACGTTGATACACTAATAAATAATTTGAATATTAGTTTGTTTGTGTAAAAAAAACTGCGGTTAACTATATCATAAACATTTCATTATATTTACATTTGCGTTTTAAATATATAAACTGAAACTATATTGAATAATTTAAAAATATGAATTAAAAAAATAAATAATTATAAACTAGTCGAAACCTTTACAGTAATTAAAAATTTGTGAATCTAAAATTAATATGTTAGAAACATTTTGGGAACACCAACTATTATGTTACTGTCTTATAATCATCAGGTGGTATTTAGTTTGCCATGCATTTATTCATTAGCTCATACAGAGAAGAACCAAAACAATCTTTAAATCTATAATTGAATTCCATATTAATTACGATCCACAACACAAGTAGAAGATAACGAAATAAATTGCAAACTTTCTCCTCACGGTTAGATGCACATTGTCATAAATTAGAAATTTAGTGCAGTGAATGAAAATAAAATGAAAATGTATACACTTAAACGAGATAACTACAGATTTATGAAATTAATCATCCAGTTATAATTATTCAATGACCTGGATCAACACCCATCTTACATTGTGCATATTTAATGTTATCTATATACAGATTTAACATCAATAGTGTTTTTTTTTTCTTTTTTCAATTAAATGTTAGTTAGCTGCATTAATTTGTAACAAAGAATAAAATATAATGTATGAAGGAATTTATTTTCATTGTTCAATTTAAAATATTTGTTTATACTTGTTTCGGTAATGATTGAACCATTTAAGTCGAAACTATAAGTCACTTTTGTCTGTATGGGAACATGAGAACTTACCTAAAATATACTTTCTAAATTCTTTTCGTATTTTATTATTATAAGTATTTGTTAATTTTTTTAGTACTTGCTTCTATATTTTCCATGAGAAAAGCAGAAATTCTTTTTTTATACGAGTATAAACGCCACTTAAAACTCTATATTACCTTCTTTACAAAATTTATATATTATGCAAATTTATACTTACATTCAATATAAAGGTCCAGACAAAATAAAAATAATTTCCCATTAGCAAGAGGAAAAATGAAATCAATTTAATTAAACTATAAACGATTGAAATTGATTGATGAAACTCAATAAATATTATTATTATTATTTCATGAAATTGATTTATCAATTATCAATGACAAATATTAATTTGGTTGATAGATAAGACGTTGAGATATTGATTTGTATATTAAAGTTGTAAATTAAATTTACATCGTAAACTTTTATTCACCTGAAGAAGCAATCAATTTGCGAAACAATTGTAGTAAAATTTTTGAAAATCTAATTTATTTACAACTTTAAAATCCAAATCAAATATTAATGATATAATAACAAGTACACTGCATGAATTAATGAACCAAAGGCTAGAGTAATAGATCTAATTTAGTATTTATTTATTCACTGTATTTACACAAATCAAAAATTATTATAAACATTTTATTGCACCTTTATCGATTATTGATTGATATTATTTTGGATAAAGTAGGCTAACCATAAAAGAGTGTAGAATCGAGGACAAAAACAATATACAACGTTAATCTCTTAAAATATGTGTGTGTGTGTAAAGTTTTCTATGGTTAGCTGCAAAATATCGCAAAAGAAAGTCACTACTACTCAATGAAGATTTAAATATTATGATGATTTAAATGCTAGTTCTTCGTTACACATAAATTGCAATTAGAGCACAGGTTTCTTATTTCAAATGGAAAATATGAAAATCATCTCCACTTTCTACATATGAAATAAAATGATAATTAGTAAAGTAGCTCAATTAAATGACTTCCATTATGATTAATAATGTAATTGATTAGTTTATAATTAATTCGTTTAATGTTAATGTCATTCGTTTTGTTATAGATAAATTAATTTAAATAATAATAATAATTGCTTCTGCATAAGATGATGATTTACATAGTTTACAAGTTTCTATTTATATAATTTTATATATTATAAATTTTATTTAAGAAAATTGTATCAATATTCAGGGCGTCCCGTTAATGTGAAGACATGGCTTAATCATGGTTTGCTAAAATAAAAATATTATAACATAGCTTACCTATATTCAAAAGTTTACGATAAGCTGGAATAAATTACGATGAATCTGTGAATTTATATATCCTGAAAACTAAACTCCTAGATCACATTTTCTACGCTATCCAGCAACGTTCGGCTTCCTACAAAACAGATCTACTCATCTTACCTCAACCACAATCAACCCTAACAGTCAAACAGCAAACCTCGAAGGACACAAAACTATATAAATAGCTATAGCCTTATTCAACATCTAAAAGGCATTCGATTTAGTATGACACAAAGGTTTTGCTATTTAAATATAACTCCTTATCTATTGCACTATATCCTTATTGATATTTTTTATTTAAATATTAGATCTCATATTGTCAGACTAGGTAATTTCCTGTCCAGTACATTCATACCACAGCAAGGTGTTCCACAAGGTTTTCCGCTATCTCCACTCTTCTATAATATCTTCTCAAATTTTCTAATATTTTAATCCCACCACATATTTTTTACCATTTGCAGACACAACACTTAAAACCCATGGTTACACGAATAACAGAAAACTAAGTTTGATAATGATTACTGTGTAATTCGAAACTAGTCACAAAGTGTTGTATAAAAATAAAAAGTAGTATAAAAAAGTTAAACGTTTTTCTGTTATTCATTAAAAATGTACTACGAAGTGAACGCCTCCAAAATTCAAAATACCATGGTTACACACTTCCAAACGCGTTTACTAAACTGCAGCGGCCGATCGAAACACTCCAATACTGGTCTAATAAGTTTAGAATATCCATTCATCCTTATAAATCCTATCTTTTAATCCCTTTTTGTCATGTATCCTCACCTCCAGATATTCCTCTTCCTAATTTCTAAAAACTCTTAAAAAATTTCTCCTTTAGATTTTTTGAATTGTTTAAATTTCTCAATTTTTAATTTTATTTCTTGCTACATTCATAGAAACATTTTTCGAGATTTCTAAATATTTCCAACATCTCTTACAAGAGTTTCCTAAAAACATCTCTTCTTCTCTCTTGCCGCAATTCTTGTTTTATCTTATTGGAATTTTTCATCAAAATATTTACACATTTTCTAAGAAAAAACGATTTAGCTTAGATTCTAAATGGAACAAACCAGGAGTAGCCTACGTCTCTAGCACTTTTTGACCCATCAATATATATAATTAGATGCTCCGAAAATGTTTATTCTATAACATAATTAAAAATATTTGTTATTAAAACATGGATTAATGATAAATACGAAGGTTGTACAGAATCCTCTTGTCATAAAAAACAACCTTTGGAGATATTATAATTTCATATCTTATACATCTCCCCAATCGCTTTTTCCAATGCTACCTTGCGATGCTTATCACTCTCCTCTTGATTTAACCTTATAGTTTAATATTCTACCTATAAATGCATGGTTCCATAACGACCACCAGTTAAGTTATTATTTTAAGCAAGTGGATTATACGTCCTTGAATGATGGTTTCATCAATAAAAGATGGGATGCTTTATTCGAGGATTATAGTATTAGGGAAGCTTGTGATCATATCTATTCTACAATATTTTATACCCTTGATTGTTTTATATAAAAAATGTAATTTCTGAAGAAAAAACTGCATAAAGCTCACAATTTATCTCAGATTATTGATTTCTCAAATGCCTTCGATACAGTAGATCTTTTAATTCATAAGTTGTTTTGATGTTAATGGACCTCTTTTAGATTGGTTTAGAACGTATTTGTCAGATAGACGCCAATGCGTTCGAATTGGTTAAGGTTTGTCTCCCCCTATTAATGTAACTTCTGATGTTCCGCAGGGGTCCACCTTGGTCACTTATTATTTAATATTTTTATTAATGATACTGTGAACTGATTTTCAAATGCGAAACGCCTATTTTTCGCAGGCGACATGAAAAATTAAGAAAGTTTGTTCGGTGGCCAATTACTTCAGAAGGAGCTACATACATTTGGTGATTGATGACAAGGTGCTAAGTCACTATAGCTTCAAGTTCCATGTAACTCTGATAGTTTCAATTTCAATTTTCATTCTTTTTTCTCGAAAGTTCAGAATTTTATGGAAAACATTTTAACAAAACTTGTTCAGTTTCTTATTCCCTTCAACTTTTGTTTAAATAGTTTTGTAATATTTTTCATATTAAAAGAAATATCGGTAAAAACAAAAAACGGCTTCGAGTAAACATCCACTTCCGGTTTTTGAATGTTTACCAAAAGCTTTTGAGTTCTAGTTTTTAACGATAAAACCTTAAGTTTAAAGTTTCATCTCAAACAGATTATTCATTTATACAGCGCCCACCGACAGACACACACACACAGATACAATTTGTTTTCCAGAAATCAATGGAATGGACTCAGGAGACCTTAAAACTGATATTTCCGCAAAAAAAATTAAAAAAAAAGTACGAAAACAACTCTTTTCCTATATATACTATATAGGGAAAGTCAAAATGTTTAAATTTGCGAAGTGACTATGTAGAAATAGTAGTTTAAAATATGTTCTTTACAAATAAAACTATAAAAACGAATACTACTTTCAAGAGACCCTCTTCTTTTGAGTGGTCTGTTTCGTTACTAATTTTTGTTTCAACTCCACAGTTTTCAGGTAGTCATGAAGATATAGTTTTCCTATTTTTACAAGAATGGACTTTTTATTATAGACTTGTAGGATTATAATAATATTTATTGTTAATTCAGTGTAGTTTTACATTACATTTCATTATAGAACATTAAATTTCAAGACAAGAGCTACGATCAAAATATTTAAAGAAAAGACAAAAATTGATTTTAAAGCTAATGGATTAATTTGTATTGTATATTAAATTTGTAAATATCACAAATTTTCAAAAATGTTTATTGATTTTCACTACAAGATCTTCTATATTTTTGAATGGTATTTTCTACAGTAAACAATTTTACATAACTGATATGGCTTATATTACGAGGAATTAAATTCTCACTTAAACCGAGTGAAACATTTTTATTTTAATTAGAAGATGATTTAAAAAATTGGTTTTGTTCCACTATTTTTATATTTCTCCTTGAGAATGACGAACTGTCGAAACTAGTCGGAGAAATATAAAAATAGTGAAACAAACCCAAGTGTTTAATTAACCTTCTAATTGGCTTATATTTCTTGCCTTGGCAATGTTTTTCTAGAAAGTATACTTAACTTCACAATATTTTTCATAATAGTGTAAGGATTAAGCAACTTTACCAAAAAAAGGTAAAAGGTTTCACTTGTTATTCTAGTTCATAGAACAGATATCTCTGCCTACTATTATTGGTTTATCGATTTTTTTGTTTCTGGTTCTTATTTATTTTTCCTTCAGTTGTTATTTCCAAAATTTTATAATGGCTATATAAAGAAAGTATTGTTTACTTTTTATTTTCTCGTTAATTTATGAATATTTTAATTATGCTCAAAATTTCCTGTTAATAAATATTGCTTTTAATCCCTCATAACTAGAATGGTATGCACAATTCTATCGATGTGTAAAGATAATAGTTTATGTTGTAATAGAAATAATTCTTAAATAATTCTTATATAGACTAGCATAGCTTCGCTATTTTTTATATACATTAAAAATACAAAAATATTTGCCGGTGGAATGAGTGGCGGAGTTCACTGCTTCCTAATGATCTTATTTATCTTCTTCGGAGTTTGCTTGCTTCTAGTTTCATTTTCGATTATAAATTCAGAAAATATGCTATATTTTGTCCCTTTTTACAGGAAATTAATCATCCTTTCATCGATCAGCAAGAACAAAAATAATTCCACATCATCTACATCTATATTAGTCTAGATTAAGCTATTAAACAAACAAAACAATTAAAATTCAAATATTACTTTACTTTTGACATATCTGATGCAAGAATATAAATTATATATGGTACATTATCGGTAATTATCAGTAACACAACAAAAGTAACATTCTTAATGTTTATAGGAAGTTAGCAATAGGCAATTGTTTAATTTGCGTTTTGTTCATGCTTGCAGCGACAGCCTTTTAAATTAATTGCATAGTTTACATTAAAAAAAGATTACTTCCGGCACGCAACTCTTTCTTTCAATTGGGTACAATTATTAGATTATTATTAGATTTATTATTTTTATATTGGTGAAAATTGTAGTGATACTACTCTGCTGATGACATGGCCCCTGACACCAATACCACCGCATTCCAAATTGACTAATTATTCTTATAATACCTTACTTACGTTGATGAAATAAGGACCGTTATAAAACCAATTTGGCTCTAAATTAAATTTAAGTAGGCATTATTAAGTACCAGTATTGTTTGTCTATGTTTCACATATTATTTCAATTTCAGATGCATTTTTACAATGGACCCTTGGTGCACCGCACTCGCTGTAGCCCTTTGGGCTTTTGGCTTCCAACAAGTTAATAGTCAAGGTAAGGTTTTATTTATTTTAAGCAAATTAACATGTGTAAATAATTTTACTTGGAATACTGCAGTGGTAATAGATGTTTAGTGATTACTCAATTCATTGAAATAAGTAAATGTGCATAGGGTTTGAAACCATTTGGTTTGATAGCAAATTCCATCTACAACCGCTTTTTTTCATGTACCTTATGATAAATTTCTAAAAAAAAAAAACAGTTAACCTCCAGATTACAATTTAAGTAAAACCCTTTATAAGGATTACATCAAATATACCAAGGAAAATATTGTTTATAACCCAAGAATGTCAGTTCGCTGATTTTCAAATATTGTTTTATACTGGAGTTAACCGTGTAAACTTATTTGCAAGCTATTTTTCTACAGTGTACAGTAGTTGCAACATCCCTACTGCAAGGACGAATAACTATAACGACCCAAATTCGTTAACATTTAGTATCTCTGATATTTTTGATTATTTAAGTAGTCTACCTGATTCAATCTTGGCTGGGCCCTACGGATTACCGCCATCTGTGTTAAAAAGATGTGTATACACCCTATTTCTGCCTGTTCATAACTTTTTTATTGGTAATTGAGTTGTGGCATTTTTCCTAATTAGAAAAAGAATGTTTCATTAATCACTTACATAAAAATGATACAAGAGAGAATATAAAAAATTACAAAGGTATTACGATATATATTGGATTAATTAATAACTAAATAAATGCTGTGGGAATTAGAACACCGACCAATCTTCTATCATACAAACATTCTACTAAATGCTTTAGAAAAGGGACAACAAATTCATGCTATATATACAGACCTTTTAAAAGCCTTTGTTCGAGTCTGTCATGATATCCTTTTGAATAAACTTAGAGAAATTGGATTTGCTACTTTGGTGATTTGAAATTTTTCATTAAGTTTTTTTACATACTCTGTTGTATATGTACACATTTTTTCTAGAGAAGTGAAGTTTCTTGATGCCAATATCGAAAAATGTAGTCGGTCGTGTCGTCAGTCAATTGCTCACAAGCGATTCAACCTCTTAGTCACTGTGAAATCGGCGTCCTCCCAATTCGTTTTTGAGTAGACCAAACATATGAAAATCACTTGGAAATAAGTCTGAACTATAGGGTGGGTATTCCAATATTTCCCAATTTTCTCTAATTTTACTCGGAACAAGCAACTGTGTGTGGCTGAGCGCTGAAGAAGAATCACACTTCGGATGGGCATGCCTCGTCTTTTCTGTCGATAAGCCAATTTTGCTTCAACATGCTTGCTTGTTTATATTTTGGTGTTGAGACGTGGGTGTCTCAACAAACATCAAGATGATTTGCTTTGTGATCAAGGAACTCACCTTGCCGACAATTTTCGGTAATTACTGATTAAGCAGTCCCATACGATATTCCTACCTCTACCAGCAAAATGGTATACTGCAAGTCGCAGGATAGTTTCATTAAGCTCACGAATAACAATAATTTTTGCTCAGTAATGCTTGTTCGCAGAAAGAATGCATGACTCACGTTTTCTTTCGTTGGCGCGCCTACTTAAAAATGTTTTATACCATTCGTAGAGTTTGAGTTTTTGAAAGCGTATTACCAACGAACTGTGCAGTCAGTTAGCGAAAAATTTCGGAAAGTTTTATGTCTTCCCGCGCCAATGTGAATTTAATGATGATGCATTACTCTACGGACCTTTGTACCTCGTGCTCAAAGATGGTGCTACTGGTGGCCTTCCCTTCCCTTAACCATCTCCAACATATCCAGTGGTACATTTCACTTAGCGACCAATAAATAAAAAAATCCTCCGATTTATATTTAATCCACCCTCGTACAAACTGAGAAATATTTACACAACAAAAATACATAGAACTAAAGGGGGATGGAATGTTTTCTATATTCTCATTGGTGGAAAGATATCGCTCAAATACCCGGCGCCTGCAAACTTACCCTTGCCGCAAAATATCGACATCGTCCTGGTCGTGCTCATGTATATTTTTTTCTAATAAAGCTGTCATTGTCGATTGATGAAGTCTAGCATGAACATGCGCCCGTCCCTGAAGAAATGAAGATTCTTCTGCTTAATTTGTCGGGAGAACTGCCAATCTGATTATCGCCATCTTCAATTCACCTTGTTAACGGTGGTCGCGGAAGACTTCCTGGTCAAGGACTGGCAAGGACTGGCAAGGGAGTAGCACTGTGGTATTCTCTGGAATACCGTATTGGGCTGGACTCAGCCCAGGGGTCCCTGGCGAAGCTCATCATCGATTAACAGCCGCAAATAAAATAAAATAATTGGTTAATTGCGGAACAAAATATATATTATGAAAAATTGTTAAACTGTACAAATACATTTTTTGGTCTTGGAATATCATATATGAAATATGACATTGTTAGTATCAAAAATAAGTCTAAAAGTATATTACTCAACACAGCTGATCCAATAAAACAAGCAAATGATTTCAATAATTGTTTCAAAAATTGTGCACCAAACTTACTATCAAAAAAGCAAAAATTTTCAATAGACACAATACATTCACTTCTAACATCCCTTATAATAGAACAGTATTTACCCTAGTTCCTATAACTGAATTAGAAATTCGTAATGTTATTCATAAAATGGAAAACAAATCTACCTTCGGTTATGACAGAATTTCCATTAAATTAATAAAACAGTATATTCATCAAATAATTACACCTCTAAAAATAGATTGATTGATGAGGCACATAGGTGTTGAAAATCCATACTTAATATTGAGATAACGCAATTGTTTGATATTTACTTCACCTAAAAAAGCCACAGTGTGGCGAAACATATGTAGTGTTTAATAAACCAATATTTGAAAATCAAAGAATTGCGTTATCTCAATATATCTTTAATACTTCCTTAAAAACAGAAATATTCCCAAATGATTTAAAATACTCAATTATCTCGCCTATTTTTAAAAGTGGGGTTGTAGAAATTTTTGATATTGTTTACAATTTCAAAAATAATAATTTAAAAATACAAAAAACACTTCGTAAATCTACAACAATGAGACTAAAAAACAAATTAATTTTGAAACATCTACTTCTCTGGCTAAAACCACGATAGATATTGAATGATACAAAAGTAATTTACGTATTACAAATAGCAAGGCTATCAAAGCAACACTAATTTTAATTAAATAATAAACTAATAAATGATAAAATGTACTTTAAATTGTTTAAATGTGACTATAACATGAAAAATTATGAACAAAAATTGAATTTAAACTGATTTCATTAAATTAAATTAGAAAAGGCAATTAAAAAATATATGTTAAGCCTAAGAATTTTACTTCAGTCATGAAGTCTTCTAGGATTGTTTTTAAGGGGAATTGAATATTTACTGTTTTATTTTTATTTAAAATCAATTTATTTGCAGTGAACCAATTTAATGCATTTTCCCGAGTATTTGAGTTTTCGCTCTGTAGTTCCTGTTGCGACCTTCCTCGAGTTACTAGCGTTGTATCGTCATACCACATTATCTTCACCAATATATTTACAAATATCATTTATATAAAGTAGGAATACCACAGGCCCTAACTTTGAGCCCTGTGGCACACCTATGTTACTAATGTATTTATTTGATAGGTCTTGTTTCGATTTTACCTGCTGTATACAAATAGTTAGATAACTTAGTTTACAGCTAGAGTGGTGAAAATTGTACATAAACAGTTTCTTTAATATAATTTCATGTTTCATACTGTCAAACGCTTTCTGCAAATCGAGGAAGGTTGCTTATACGAACTCGTGGCTGTTAAATGCATTTAGGCATCTTTACACTAGGTGCAAAGTGGCAGATGTAGTAGAATAGCCATTTCTGAAACCGTATTGACTATTGGATAATAAATTGGACTTGTTAATAAAGTTAATAATTTGTTTTTTAATAGATCATCAAATACTTTTTGAGGTAATATCGATATTGGCCTATAGTTATTAACATTTTTTTAAGATCCTTTTTTATAAATTGGTATGACAATGGCTCTCTTGAGGCGTGATAGAAATATTCCTTTTTGGATTGATATATTGATTAAACGAGTTAATTGTGTAATTATTGTTTCTTTTACAGATTTTAGAATATCGGCTGTGCAATCATAGATGTCCCTACTCTGACTATTTTTTAATGACATTATGGAAGACCTTACATTCACGCTAGATTCAGATTCAAATTTGCAAAAATTATTTTCATTTGTGGATAGACTAGATAATATAAGGTCTGTAACTTTAAGTGTACATCCTTCGATATTATTTGTATCAGGTGTAGTACTTTCAAAGTCATTTGCAATAGCTGTGCAGCTGTTTGGTGTTTTACTAGGTCTATATGAATTTATAATCATCCACATGACTTTTTGATTATTTCGTGATGCGTTAAGTTTAGCATTATTTATTTTGCGCGTTTCATTTATAATTTAGTTTTTGTATTGGGTTCTTGTTTTGTTAAGTAATTCTAGATTTTGGATACTTTTATTTTTCTGATATGCTTCATCAACTAGTTGTAGGGTTGCTTTCATTTGTTTAATATTTATATTTATTTTATTCAAATGGCGTGAATTTACATTATGATATATTTGGGGGAATACTGTGGTGATAGCGCAATGCAAAATATCCATTATTGTATCGAATTTGGCATCAAGTGAACCATAGTCTTCATCTATAAATGGACCAATTGGCGTCATTCAGTAGATGAAACAACCGAAACTTACCCAACTCAGTAACAGGTCTCGTTATTATTGTAACCTGAACATCCTGTTTTGAATGTCTTCAGTTGGACATCGAGGCCAACATCATCTGATAAACCTGTGTATAAGGGGTTAACTATTAATGTGTACAAGTTACTAAAAATGTTGTCTGTTCTGTTATCAAAATGTGCGTTGAAGTAATATAATGGACGTAGTCCAAAAGTTATAAAGAAATTACATATCTCAAGGGCGTCTATCTAATGATGTCAATAACCCATTTATTCCGTTAAGAAAAGTATCGATATTACCACTTGGAGGTCGATACATATTGATTACAATTACATTGATGTCGGGCAATAATGTAGCGGAAAGTTCAATATGATTTTCTACTGAATAATTATTTATTACAGGCTCCGATATAATATTATGGGACACTAGTATAAGTGACCCTCCATATGCCTGTTTTCTAGTGAAAATATATGTTAGATTATAATTTTTAAAATTTAGTATGTTTGTTTCATTATCAGCGAGATAGTGCTCGGTTACAGAGAATATTATTACAGGGTTCTCGTCATTTGCTAGTAATCTAATTGATTTATTTTATTTCTAACTGATTGGATGTTTATGAAAATCATTCGGTAGAGTCGCTCAACTTCTGTTGAATTTTTTGAAGTCTGTATAAAAAAGGATTGACATACACGCCTTCGAGCCACATATCCGGGTCTTTGACGATATCGGAATAAGATTTATCTACAATTCGTTTGAAAGAAGAGTATTCCTCAGGACGTTTGGATTTTTGTGCAGTTCGCATTTTGGATATTCATTGATTCTACATGCTGCAACAGGGCTTCAGATGTTACTGTGGGATCAAGGCCGGTGGTGTAGAATTGTGATAGTAATTTTCTGGCTTTAATACCCATATCTCGTTTTGAGTTTTCAGCTCCTTTTTTACTAATATTACCATCTGCTAAGTTTTTAAATTCGTTTGGAAATGATGCTTTCAAACAATGCGAATTAACGACAGGGTGATTTTAATATCCTTTAATGTTAAATGATTTTGACATTTGTTTTTCTGTTCCTTAAAATTTGCAAAATATCTATGATAATACTCAGCAGTTCTAATTAAGAAAGAAAACAAAATAGTTAGTGCAATATTATGACACTTACTGAGCTGTGAGAAAACACACAAAATATTTTTTAAATTGCGTGATTCATTAATGATTTGGGTTTCCACGAATAAATTTTATAGTTATATTACAATTTCCACTTTATTTTTGTCTATGTAAACCAGCATTTTCAATGTTTTCAATTGGCTTTATCACTGATCATCATCCGATAATAATTTTACCCTAATTGGTTAAAGAATATTTAGAGAAGACCACACTTTATTGCGAAATAAGTCAGCACCATTTCACTTAGAACATTTACGGGTACATTACAATAAGATAAATTGGCAATTTATAAATTGCGAAACCAGTAAAAATGCATAATAATTTTGCATAAATATAGGATGAATGAAAAATTCAACAGAAAGTATACAATCAGATAAGAGAGGTAACCCATGAAATAAGAGTATGGAGGTTATGGGAATTTATTTTATCAATCAATTAAACAAGTGAAAGTTTTATTACAATTTTATGTAAGAAATTTAAAATGATTATTGATTTTATTAAATTCTACCTTTATATTACATTAAAATTTTAAATAAAATTAAAAATTCAGACACAGAATAAACTTTCAAATTGTTTTACTGTGTCAGAATTTCTATTAAATGAAAATATGGAATTTAAAAAATAGCGACCTCATCGAATCAATATTTTAAATTATATGAATAAATGAAATTAACCTAGTGAGACACTTCCCACATAACAACCGTCTAGGTAACAACTGGGTAACGTAAATATCGAACTAATTTAAGGTTGATGCTTCGCATCGTTTGCCGTGGCAGCCGTTCGTTGCCGGAAAGGTGCTCAAGACCATGCTTCCGGCGAATCTCCGTCCCTCCTGTCCGAAAGGCTCCGGTATCTTCACACTATCAAATCCCATTGTTTGAAAATGTAGTGTAGAAACCAAGAGTACAGTGGAGAAATATTTAATGGTAGACGTGACCTTGTGGGAAAATGTGAATCTTGTGTGTGAACCGAGCCATCGCGATCCCCATCTGGGGTAAGGGTCGAATACGTGGGAATTCCGTTTAATTATAATTATAATTTTCGTCTGCGGTGTCAGGTGTTTTTGTAAATGAACGTAATTTATTTAAGAAACAACTTATAGTACTTAATCAAAAATGAAACACTTTTTAACCTTGTTTGTATAATTTTAACTAGAAGTTTTAAAATGACATGTTAAAATTGTGGAAACTATAGTCACTTAATAATAATAATAATAATAATAATAACTTAACGTAAAATACATTTTAAATACAAATAAACATAATTTATGACTATACATTAATAATACACAACTATTGGGTACCTGTGCAATTTCCCTAAATTAAATTAAACTAAACTAAATAAAATTAAATTAAATTAAATCTTAACAAATAAAGTAAACTTAATTAAACCACACGAAATTAAATCAGATTAAATCTAATCAAAACAATGGCATGCAAAAACTATTATATACGTATAGTTATACAGGGTCCTGCAACAGTGCGTCAAGCTTTCCTAGCGCCTTTCTCGTAAGAGATAGAAAAAAATGTTTCATATAAAAATTTATTGAATTAAAAATCTCTATGCCGTAAAATTATTTTAAAATATACAGGGTGTCCCAATTTTGCGTTATAACAAAAGCAAACATTTTTTTAAATGGAACACCCTGTATATTTTCTCATTTTATAATTTGGATAGTATTTTATAACTTAAACCTTTTTTTGGTTTTTAATTTCGATATGGCATTTCCGAGTTATTGACGTTTTTCTGAAAAAAATGTAAAAAGCGGAGGTTCGCAAAAAAAATTATTCTGATGTTGTATTTAAAATTTAAGTAATTTTCTTTTTCCTATGGTTGGTCATAAGTACTGTTTATGTACCAGTGTTAAAAATTTTCACTTTTGAGGAACTCAGCCTTTGTATCGGACACGCCATTTTCTAAAATTTCAAATTGTCGTAACTCTTTTTTTTAAATGGAATCTTATATTTTTTTTAATTTCATATTATTCTGCATCTAATTTCCTACAAAAAATATTAAGCATACCCTATACCTAAAAGTGATATTTTTCAAGATATAAAAAAATTTATATTTCAAAAATTTCCTTGAATACGAATTTGTTTTTGAATAGATAGCCATGACTGAAAAAATGCATCTGTCAATTAAACAATTAATTTAACATGTAAATCTCTCTGATATTTTCTGCAAAGTGATTCTCTCCGTTTCGCGGTAAAAGAGACAGCAAATTATCATCATGGATTTCGAAAAGAACGAAGGGAGGCTGCTGGAAATTGTTTATTGGTGGCTAGAAATTACACCACACGTTATCCCGGCAGAAGACATCCGGAGGAGAAATGTTTTAGGAACTTACTCAATAGATTTATTGACATGGGAAGTGTGAATTACAAAAAAAAAAACAAGAAAGAAAAAAGCCTATCATCAACGAGAAAAACCAAATTTCAGTGCTATTAACAGCAACTGAGCATCCCAACGTGAACCAAAAAGACATTGGTGAAGGAACTGGCATAAGCGAGAGGTCAGTACAAAGCATTCTGAAGAAAAATCGATATCATGCATATCATTTTCAGCTACATAAAGAACTGAGTAATACTGATCTGGGGAAGACAAAAAATACAGGAGGATCTTGCGTTTTTCCAATATATTTTATTCACGGATGAGGCGACATCCCATAACAACTGATCTGTCAATAGGCACAATTTTTACTATTATACAACTGATAATCCGCATTTTATGAGACAAGTTGATCATCAGTATCGACGGTCTTTGAATGTCTGGGGCGGAATTTTTGGAAACCATGTAGTAGGTCCACATTTTTTCGAGAGCCATCTCAATAGGCCTATGTATTTGCACTTCTTGGAAATTGAATTACCCGGAACGTTAGCTAATATGCTCTAACTAACAAGAAATATGGTGTGGTTTTAACAAGACAGAGCACCTGCCCAGTGGATTGGTAGGAATGGACCCACCAAATGGCCTGCTAGATCTCCGGATCTAAGAAAACCTCTTTCTTGTGGGGATATTCAAAAGAGATTTTTTTTATAAGGAACCACCAACAGCACCAATGAATATGCACCAACGAATTGTGGAAAGGTCTTTGCAGCGGCAAATTAATTTGTGCCTAAATGAAAATGGAAGACATTTTGAACATTTACTGTAGTATCGTTTCTCTTTTGTATTAATAATTTTGTTCACAGCTTTGGAATAAAATAATGAATCGTATTATATGTTTCTATTTATCTCATATTGACACTTACTTACATTTTGTTAGTTATTTTGCCTCAGAATGAGCAACTCCGTGCATAGAAGTATGTATAATTAAATGGTTATTCTTGTGAAAACTATTAAATATCTCAACAACTATGGGGTTTAGACAAATTATTATTTGCAAAGTTTGGCATTTCTTTCTAATATAATCGAATAATAAGAAAAATAATTGTTTTCCCCTATTTGGGTAGCGCTGAGCATACATTCTTTAGGCTTGCAAACAATTAATTCCACTTTCTCCAGTAGCATATATCACATCAATTAATTATTTTTAAAAATTGCATCGTTATAATCGTAACATACAATGCAACTATACATACCAAACTAATTGTTTAATTGACAGATGCATATTTTCAGTCATGGCTATCTATTCAAAAACAAATTCGTATTCAAGGACCGTTTGAAATATACATTCTTTTATATCTTGAAAAATATCACTTTTAGGTATAGGGTATGCTTAATATTTTTTGTAGGAAATTTGATGCAGAATAATATGAAATTAAAAAATATATATGATTCCATTTAAAAAAAAAGAGTTATGGCAATTTGAAATTTTAGAAAATGGCGTGTCCGATACAAAGGCAGGGTTCCTCAAAAGTGAAAATTTTTAACACTGGTACATAAACAGTACTTATGACCAACCATAGGAAAAAGAAAATTTCTTAAATTTTAAATACAACATCAGAATATTTTTTTTGTGAACCTCCGCTTTTTACATTTTTTTCAGAAAAACGTCAATAACTCGGAAATGCCATATTGAAATTAAAAACCAAAAAAAGGTTTAAGTTATAAAATACTATCCAAATTATAAAATGAAAAAATATACAGGGTGTTCCATTTAAAAAAATGTTTGCTTTTGTTATAACGCAAAATTGGGACACCCTGTATATTTTAAAATAATTTTACGGCATAGAGATTTTTAATTCAATAAATTTTTATATGAAACATTTTTTTCTATCTCTTACGATACAGGCGCTAGGAAAGCTTGACGCACTGTTGCAGGACCCTGTATACATACATTAATTATTATAATTATTATAGCCGTGCAATAATGCTAAAACAAAGCTTCTTGAAAACAGACATGGATAGGTAAAATAAGTCAATCTTTTTATCCGAAAGTGAATTAAAAGTGCACATTGCACGACAAATTTGTCTATTTTTACCATAATTTGTGGAATGAAATTTAATTCTAAATGTATTTGTATGTCTTTGCAGATGAGGAGGACTGGCATTCAAGTTTAATTGAGAAAGTAATTCCGGACAGTTTATGAAATTATGGCATAAGTTATACAGAAGGCATAGATCAGCTTTCATCCTTCTATCCTTAAGAGGAGTAACATTTAAATAGCATCTCACATGTAAATAATAAGTAGAGTTTAGACCAGTTCTATAAGCATAAAGATTTAAGAATTTATTCTGTACTTGTTCTATTCTAATTTATATACCAACTCACTATCACCATCAATTAAAAATATCCCTTTGCAAAGCAACACAATCTTGTGGCGAACGGATTATCTTGAATAACTTAAGATCATCTGCAAATATGAGACACTGGCTATTATTTATAACGGACACAATAATGTTAATGAAAATTAGAAACAGTAGTGGGCCACAATGCGACCCTTGAGGAACTTCAGAAGTTACGTTGATGATCTTTGACAGTTTTCCATTTATATTAACACATTGGGTCCGCTCTCCTAAATAACTACTAAACCAACTAATAATATCTGTTTCAAAACCATAAGCAGACAGCTTAGCTAGTAGAGTTTCGTGGTGGACGCGATCAAAAGCCTTAGAGAAGTCAGTGTAAATGGCGTCGTCCGCCAAACCTTTCTCTAAGGCTTCTAGAATTATTGTTTTAAATACTAAAAGATTTGTAACCATTGAGCGATCAGTACTAAACCCATGTTGTTGGTCAACAATAATATTTTTACAAACCCACTTTAGTTGATTCGCAACAATTTTGTTCAATAGTTTGGGAACAGATGATGGAATATCTATCGCCAGATTTAAATAAAGGAGTAATATAGCTTCTCTTCCAGCATGAAGGAATTATACCCGTTTGTAATGATAAATTATACATAAAATGGATAGGGATAGTAATAGTAGTTACACATTGTTTTAAAAAGAATGGTGGTATACCGTCTGGCCCAGATTTACAACTATTACTTAAACTATTGATACCATTAAAAACATCAGATACCGAAATACTAAAATAATTACAGAAAATTTGAGAGGGAAAACTAAGCTTAGGCACATTGCGATCTTCATTCAGATAAACTGTAGAAAAAAAAATCAGCGAATATGTCGGCACACTCTTGTTTAGTATTACACTTGCTTTGATCAAAATACATTGCTTTTGGATAAACACTTGTTCGTCGAGTATCGTTGACATACGCCCAAAAAGATGCAGATTTTCTTCAACTTGATTTATATATGTCATTTAGTTGTTTGTTTAAATCGTTGCACTGTGTACGTAGCGATGCGAAATCATTGTAGTCACTTCTCTTAGAAGTTGTTTTGTAACGAATATGGGCACACTTTTTCTTCTTAATCAAATTAATTAAATCGTAGTTAAACCACTTGATTCTTGAATTTTGGAGGCGTTTACTTCGTGGTACATTTTCGATTATTAAATAAAGAAAACACTTAACTTTTTTATACCACTTATATTTTTATTTCTCGTGACTAGTTTCAATTACAAGGTAATCATTATCAAACTGTACTTAAATTAACAAAAATGCAGGTATATATACTAAAATGCTTCAAATAGAGGGGTGTACAACAGATCAACCTGGTCGTTAATGACGGAAATTCCCGGATTAATTTTGGTTTTGTGTAATTCCAGGGCTTCCAGTAAATCCATCTGTTTGCCTTTATCGGCGAGATGGATTACCGAAAGTACATCTCTGTCAAATTTATGGCCTGTTTCTATTAAATGATTTGCAAACGTTGAATTGTTTTGTTTTAATTTATATGATCGTTCATGTTCTTTTAAACGTATATGAAAATTACGACCAGATTGCCCGATGTACACTCCTTTACATTCTGGGCATGTTAAACTGTAAACTCCTGATTTGTACATTATGTCTAATTTGGATTTTGCGTTAAAAATTAGATTGCGTAACTTATTGCTTGATTTAAAAACTATGTTAATGTCTCGTTTTTTAAAAACATTCTTAATTTTTGAACTTATTGTTCCGAAATAGGTTATAGTTTTGTAGGAATTCTTGTCTTCTACTGGACTGATTGCATATAAGTATTTAAAATAGCGAAACTAATTAAGCAAACAGAAAAAATTTCAGACTCAGACTCAAAAATCATTAAATCTATAAACAAAAAAATTAAAAATAATAATCTAATAGTCACAAAAGCCGACAAAGGAAATTCTATAGTCATTTTAAACAACGAAGAGTATATTAATAAAGTTAAAGATTTTATAAACAATTCTAATATCACAGACATAGAAAAAGACCCGACTAACCATTTATTAAGAAAATTAAAATCAATAGTACAAGATAGCTCACTTTTTCCAGAGAACAAAAAACGGTATTTATTCCCGATGAATCCCAGGACTCCTATGTTATACGGTTTCATTAAAATCCACAAACCTGATAGTCCCATCCGCCCTGTTGTGTCATACGTAAATTCCCCTATTAGAAAATTAGCAGTAGAACTTATTTCCATTTTTAAATCCATTACCAATTTTAAAGATCCCTATGCTATTAAAAATTCAGTAGAATTAACTAATAATTTGAAAGATGTAACCATTCCTAACAGTTGTAAGTTAGTATCCTTCGATGTGTCGAATATGTTTGCTAAAATACCTCCAGAAGAGTGTCTTCAAATAATAATTGAAGAATTAGATTTGAATAACGTCAACCCGGTTATCAAAGCCGATTTTATTAACTTGATAGATTTAATACTAAAACATAATTATTTTTCTTTTGATAGTAAAATGTATGTACAAAAAGAAGGTCTGGCAATGGGTTCACCACTGAGCCCACTGCTAGCAGAAATTTTTATGAATAACCTCACCAATAAAATATTAAAGTCACCCCAAGGCAAAAAACACATAAAATGGTGGTATAGATACGTAGACGATATTTTAGCATGCATCGAAGGTACTGACCGACAAATTAATAAATTTTTAACATTCCTTAACTCTCTCCACCCATCCATTAAGTTCACAATAGAAACTGAATCCAATAACAAAATTAACTATTTAGATTTAACCCTAACTAATACCAACAACAAACTAACATTTGATATATATCGTAAACCCACCTTCACAGACACCATTATTCCCAACAATTCCCGTCACCCATTTAAACACAAAATAGCAAGTTTTTACTCAATGATAACACGAGCATACAATATCCCCCTCAGTCCGGAATCCTTAAAAATAGAAATAAATAAAATAAAAACAATTGCTAATAATAATGGTTATTCGGAGTCATTAGTAACTAAATTAATAAATAAATTTCAATTAAAAAGAATGAATAAATACTTATATGCAATCAGTCCAGTAGAAGACAAGAATTCCTACAAAACTATAACCTATTTCGGAACAATAAGTTCAAAAATTAAGAATGTTTTTAAAAAACGAGACATTAACATAGTTTTTAAATCAAGCAATAAGTTACGCAATCTAATTTTTAACGCAAAATCCAAATTAGACATAATGTACAAATCAGGAGTTTACAGTTTAACATGCCCAGAATGTAAAGGAGTGTACATCGGGCAATCTGGTCGTAATTTTCATATACGTTTAAAAGAACATGAACGATCATATAAATTAAAACAAAACAATTCAACGTTTGCAAATCATTTAATAGAAACAGGCCATAAATTTGACAGAGATGTACTTTCGGTAATCCATCTCGCCGATAAAGGCAAAAAGATGGATTTACTGGTAGCCCTGGAATTACACAAAACCAAAATTAATCCGGGAATTTCCGTCATTAACGACCAGGTTGATCTGTTGTACACCCCTCTATTTGAAGCATTTTAGTATATATACCTGCATTTTTGTTAATTTAAGTACAGTTTGATAATGATTACCTTGTAATTGAAACTAGTCACGAGAAATAAAAATATAAGTGGTATAAAAAAGTTAAGTGTTTTCTTTATTTAATAAACCACTTGAGGTAGTTTGGGTGGCTAAGTTTAGATATGTGCACAAATTTGTTTATAGCAGAATAGATAACTTCATTGAACATATGTGATGCATCCTCAGGATTAGATTGCTCCAGTATATTGAACCTAGATAGTTGTTAATAGCATTATAGTTTCCTTTTTTAAAGTTATAATAATAGTAAATTGAAGAAGCTTGTTCGATACAATTTAAAGGAATTGATAGTTCCATGGCCGTGTCATGAATCGAATTATTACTAATGGGATCAATAGCAGCAATCGCAGACAGGTTAACAATATTGGAAAAAATAAATCTAATAAGATGTCTCTCGAATTAGTCTTGGTATTCCTTTGATATAAATGATGATAAATGAAACTGTCGTTTAGTATTTCAGC
Source organism: Ontholestes murinus (assembly GCA_963969525.1). Taxonomy (NCBI): domain Eukaryota; kingdom Metazoa; phylum Arthropoda; class Insecta; order Coleoptera; family Staphylinidae; genus Ontholestes; species Ontholestes murinus. The sequence continues at coordinate 45,197,649 of OZ018393.1, read as the reverse complement.
GGGAATACAGATGTTGCTAGAATTTGTTACGCTTTCCAAATCATCGGCCCATTTAGCATTTGGTAGATTAAAGTCGCCAGATAGTAAACAGTTGTCATCAGGGTAGATTTGAAGAATTTCATTATCTGTTCGACAATGATCCTCATAAATGTCAAAAATTGAATTATCTAGCCAAGTTTCCATAAAGATAAGAACATCATAAGTACAACAATTAACTGCATGCATAATTTCGTTTAATTTAGAATTCATGCCACCTAAATTTTTATAATATATTGTTAGTTTTTTACCAATTACAGAAAATGGAAAATAGTCGGCAATAAATTGGGATTTCATTCAGTATGATTTCCTGGACCTAAATCAGAAATGGGAAATCTTTCAAGGCATTCTAATTACTAATATGCAGAAATGTTTTCCCGTTTAAGTATTTAAGAAAAAACCAAATTTCAATGTAATATCGAATACAAGATTACTATTCAAAATATCCAACCGATCAAAACAAAGAGCTTAGGAATAATTATTTAAAACGTTGTAAAGAGCAAATAACCTTAATGAAAAGACAGGCAAATAACAATTATATACAACAAGTAACAAATAAACAAAAGGCAGTATGGAATACAATATGCCCTAAAACGAAAAATAAAAATGAGTGCGAGATATCTTGTGATGAATTTAATTCATTTTTTATTAATATAGCGGATTCACTAGTCGCTAACTAAATTCTAATTACACCCAACAACCAACGAAAATAAATACCCACTTCATAAATTTTCCGAAATACAAGTGCGAACTACAATTGAAGTTCTAAAAAATAGCAGTTGCTTCGACATCCATGGCTTAACGACAAGTATGATTAAATGTATAATGAATTTTATTACTTCTCCACTCACTAAACTAATAAATGAATCAATAGCAACCGGGAATTTTCCTTCCATACTGAAATTATCTAAAATTATGCTTATAATTACAGGCCAATCGCAATTCTTCCAATATTATCGAAGATTGTGGATGAAATATTAAAAAATCAAATTGTCAACTGTTTTGAAGTAAATAAATTATTCTTGGATGTACAATTCGGGTTCAGAAATGGCAAATCCTCCGAGGATGCAATTTTAAAATTAACAGATATGATTATACATAGCTTTGAAAACAAATCCGTAGCAATGGGATCGTTTATCGATCTAAGCAAAGCGTTTGATTGTGTTTCTCACGACCTACTGCTATCTAAGCTGAAATACTTTAACTTCGATGCAAATAGCATTAAATTAATGCAAAGTTACCTAGACGACAGATATCAGTCTGTGCACATGGGAGGAACACAATCACAGATAAAACAAATTAAAAGAGGGGTGCCACAGGGATCAATTTTAGGGCCCATTCTTTTCATAATTTTCATAAACGATCTTCCATCACATCTAGAAAAGTCAACCACAGTTCTCTTTGCCGACGATTGTACGGTAGTAGATATAGGCCGTAATTTAGACGAAGTAAAAAGTAACAATAAACTTAGCTTAGAAGCAATCTCTAAATGGTGCCCAGAAAACAGTCTACTCCTAAATGAAAACAAAACTAAAAGCATAACCCTAAATGTTTTAAGTACAAACGAATCTTCGGCAGTTCCCTTTCTTGGAGTCAGTATTTATGCATCCTTGACATGGGACCTTCAAGGCAATGAATTAGCCAAGCGCTTATCAAAACTTACTTTTATGATGAGAAGATTATCACAAGAAACCTCTCTGGTCAGTCTCAAAACCGCATATTACGGATTATTTGAATCACGAATGAGGTATGCCTTATTTATTTGGGGGCACTCAACCTGTAGGCACCGCATCTTTGCATTACAACGCAAAGCTGTAAGAATAATGCAAATGCAAAATATGACGACAACTCGATCTATTTTTATCAAATTGGGCATACTCACGCTCCCATCATTGTACATCAAGGTTTGCTTGGTGTATATCAAAGAGCATCTAGAAAAGTACAACACATATGAACATCATGATCACTCAACTAGATTTAAGCAAAATATAAATCTTGATCAAATGAGGTTAAAGCGTTTCCAAACAGGATCAGTAGTAGTAGTCTTGCTACTAGGGACCTGCCACTTAAACTATTTAAGAAAAAATACGTACATACCTTCTGGAAAAAGCGTTCTACTCTTTTGAGGACTTTATTAACAGTGATATTAGTCTGTAGCTTTGTAAGTTTTTATTTGTTTCCCCTTTAAATTTTAAATGTGAGTTTTGTCTTATAAAGGTTAAAGCTGATATTCTTAACATGTTACTTTTAAGACATTTTAATAAATTACACTTTGTCATAGTTTTCATCGATCTCTTAAGGGTCGTTGCAATATGTTCTGGGTCTACGATAAAGCAACTGTTTTGCTATGTTGAAAATTTGCAGTCGTTTACATTTTCTGCACGTCATTTATACCCTAAATTGTTTTAAATTATTGTTCTCACAATTTATGTTTGGTCGTTAGTGCATTATATATATTTCAAGTACTAATTATCTGTAAAACTGTACTGTACTGTAATATTGACGTATGTAAGATATTTTTATCAGTCCATAAATAATCTATTCTATTATATTTTATTCTAAGAGGATGTGATACCTTAATCTTGCTACGATTTTTAATAATTGTCGAAGTAATATTACGATCATCCATAGTTACTTTAAGCGGTTTTGATCTGATTTACGACCTTATCTTATTAATTTAGAATCTTATTAATTTACGATCAGTAGTAACTATTTTATTAAATTCATTCAAGTCGTGTTTTTTCCGTTCCTCATTATCCTTTGACAACGATTCTGATATATTGTATAAGATAACATTACGACTATGATCATTTTCGTAAAAAGTATTTGAAAGCATTAAAATATCTATATTAATAGATAAATTATATTCTCTAAAACTTCTTATCATTTCTATATTTAACAAAAAATACCAATACTTGATATAATAAAAACTATTTTAACAAGCATCAAATGCTTTCTGTCTATTGTTATTTATTATGTAAGAGTTAACTTATCCAATAAAAAAAACGGGTCGTCTGCACTTTATAAAGGAATTCGTATTAAACTGAATTAACCGGAAGGAAATATCAATTAAAACTTGAAATTTGCTAGGAACAATCCATTGTATTTTAAACCGAGTAAATTGGACAACAATACAAAATTATAAAGTAATTATGAAGCAATTTGGCTTGAGTAATACGATTGTTGACGCACGTAGTTTTTGGAAGAGTTTTCTTTTTATTATAATATAATATAACTAGGGAGGTTATTATTGTATATTTGCAATAGACTGAATTAAAAAAAAAACTATTATTGTATGGAAATTATTAGCAAATCTTGTCTACTTACCAAGCGCACTTGCTATTAATTAATTAACCTTAGAATACCGTGCGTAGACAATAATAGGAGTTTATATGGATTTAAAATGTTAATTATTATGTAATTTAAAATTATATTCACGTAATTTCCTGCTGTAATCATTTTGTATTATATAAAAATTAAGATTTGAACTCTTTATATTGAGTTATATAATCTTAAGATTAAGTTATCATAATTAACTTAAAAATTTTTAGTAAACTATTATTAATTACCTTAATTTATAAATACATACATTAAAAAAATATTAATGAATGCTACTTATAGTATATGTGTTAATACATGTTGAATATTTTACAGGTCTTCCAGACAATCGTTGCTATTTGGAAAATGGTGCTTCATCAGAAAGCTTCTTCGTATCTGAAGACAAACCGATAGGATGGACAATCGGTCAAGTACGAGTGCACGGTGACCCACGCCCAGGAGGCACTATTGCCCTCCACCTTCAAGAACCAGACAGCCCAGTCGGAATATCTTCGGGTACAAAAAATCTCACACTCAGGCGGCGTTTAGACAAAGAAGGCATCGACGGACCCTCTTCAGTTTTCATAAACTTAATTTGTGAACGCTTACATACATTAGATCCAGGTTTTGTGATACCGGTGAACATTCGCGTGACGGATGCGAACGATAACGCCCCACAGTTTATAAACGCCCCTTACGTATTAAACATTTCCGAAGTGACAGTGGTGGGTACGCGTGTGTTGCAGGGTGTTCATGCGGTGGACGCCGATCAACAAGGTCCATTTTCAAGTGTTAGATATTCTGTTTTATCCGGTGCAAATTCGGACTATTTTGAATTCGAAAACGAATTAGAAGGAACATTGGTATTAAAAAAGCCGTTGGATTTCGAAACATTACGGAGTTTTGATGTTAACATTAGGGCTCAAGATCATGGAGAACCTCCAAAATCAACCGACACTGTGTTAACGGTACATGTTGTTGATGCAGATGATCAAAATCCAAGATTTCTAGATGACAGATATACAGCGTTCATAACAGAGCATCCCGTTCGTGGTACAAATCTGGTGATAAAACCTAGAGATATTAAGGCGTTCGACCAGGACCTTGGAATAAATGCCCCAGTATTTTATACATTTAATGGTATAGGTCCTGATTACTCTCTGTTTAAAATTAATAGAAGTACAGGAAGAGTAGCTATAGCGAAAGATTTCGCGGAAAACGAACTTCATAATCCCGCCACCTTGGTAATCAGAGCAACTCAACAGGATAATCCAGATAGGTATGCGTTGGCTACGCTGACTGTTGCAAGAAAATCTCATAGCGGGCTCAGATTTTTAAAGCATATCTTCTTCGTAAAAGCCTCTGAAGCTTTACCCCCAGGAGCCGTACTAACTATGTTATCCAATAATAGACCAGGTGAACATCTAAGATATTTTGTTTCTGAACAAGGATTATTAAAAGTTTTTAGTATAAATACTCGCGGTGAATTGGGACTGAGGAAAAAATTGGATTACGAGGAACGTTCAGAATACATATTTAAGGTTTTTGCTACGGATGGAATAACGGTAAGCATTTTAATTTAAAATATAATTAAAACTTAGATATCTTAGGCTTAAGTGGCATTTATACATCAATGTTTTCGAAGCCCAAAATATTATTTTTACATTAATACATCAGTTTTCAGCCTATAAATTAACTTAACCCCTTTTAATTTATTTATTATTTGTAAATTACTTCCTTACATACCCTCAACCTCAAGCCTACGATCGGCAGGGCTTGAGCAACTGTCATCACAAACCATGTAACATATTCTCTCAATTCTCATCATTTGTATCACGTATCATTACTGCCATAAAATGCACACCCCATTAATATCCCTTACTATCCCTCCTATAACTTAGACTCTTATATAAATACTGCCACCTCTTACACCTCTTACACCGTTATACAATTTGCTTATTCCATCTTCCATACTATCCCTTTTCAAGTTTTCTATAGTAATTCTTTCTACAAACTTCTCATACATAAAATCATATACCCCATTAACACCCTCCTTCTTCTCCTCCTCCGCTTCTCATTATACCATACGTGTATACCTCCCCACTTATAATTGGGTTCTTAATTCGAACTATCTCGTGCCTGCCCCCTAATATATCTACTCTCTAATATAATATAATACTAACACACAATAGATCAGTGCACGGGCTATTGCATTCTTGCGTGACTGACTAATATATTGTCAAGCATAAGGGAAACCGCCTAATCAAACGGAAACAATATCCCACAAAAAGAACAAGGATGTACCATTTCTGTAAATCCACCGCACCCTTATATTACCCACTTAGTCTTCCTTATAAATTTCGCCACGTGCAATCGCGTGAGGTTTTATTTTCTTTGATCTGAATCTTCATCTCTGCTAATACTTCCAGCCTAAAAAGACGTACCCTTATAATGGGTATTCAATTCCTCAGTAATATTCAGATTTAGTAATCTGAATTGTTTTATATTGTGGTGAATTTCTTGCTTCACCTATTATTTTTATTGGTATCAGATGTAGATTTCAGGTATCATATACTCATTTCCAAACTATTGATGACGCTTAGAGTGTAATTTTACAATTTCAACAAACATAATCTATTTTTTACATTTGTACCAATTTTAACATCTATTGTTAACTTTCGATAAAATTTAGAAAAACTATTTTATTCAGGCACTTATTTAATTTTGGTTGTTAGTTGAAAGAATGTATTATACTCAGATGTCCAGGTAGCCCTATTAATTACTAAATAATGTGTTTAATAATATTAAGGATTAAATAAAAATTCGTTGCTTTATTTATTAGTTATATAAATAAAATAATATAAAAGTGAGAAAAATTATTTTAATTCATCATAATTAAAGTCCTTAATGATTTTCAGTGTTCTTTTTTGAGATTTCAGAAACCTATAATATGTTAAATTTTCATATACCTTTCATATTTTGAAATTAACTTTGAATGTTACTTATAACGAATAATTAAGACATACAAATATATAAAACCCTCTCGAATAATAGAATGAAGCTTTTTAAGCCCTTAAGTACGGAATTATTTGTTGATTTATATGACCATATAATGGATTTAAATTGTTATCATATGAACAAGGGGAAAACAGAAGAGAATATCAGAGATTAGAAGAAAATTTTACAGAATAGCACAGAACATTATATAATCATGACCGATAAAGCTTAAATGAATAATAGCAGAAAACGTTATAAAACAGAATATAAGAGAGGAGAACATCAGAGAACAGCAGATAACAAAAGAGAATACTAGATAATAAAAGAGAATATCACAGAACGCAATAAAAGAAATAATTGGAATAGAAAAGCAGAAAACAAAATAAAACATCAGAAAATAACACATTATATCAGAGAACAGAAGAGAAGAGCACCGAACCACAGTGAATATCAGAGAACAGAATAAACAGCAGAAACTATTCGAGAACGGAAAAAACATCAGAGAACAGAAGAGAACAGATAAAAACATTAGAGAACAGAAAATAACAAAAAAAACATTAAAAAAGGACAGTAAAGAACATCAGAGAATAGCAAAAAGCAGCACAGAAACAAAGAAAATAAAAGAAAACAGAATAAACAGCAAAAACCAGCAGAGAACAGAAAAAAATATCAGACAATAGAAAATAACGGCAGATACAGAAGAGAAGGCCGCATAAAAGAACAGAGCAGAACATCAAAAAACAGAAGAGAACAGCAGATAACTCAAAAGAACAACAGAGAACATTGGAGAACAGCAAACAACAGAAGTGAATATTAGAGAGCAAAAGAAACATTAGAACAGATTTTTTTTAATAAAAACAGTTTGCACACTTACTAACCATGGAGACCATACAACAATATAACAACATAGACAAACACATACAGACGCTGACATATCCAGCATTTAAACTAAAAATTAAAAACCTACTTCTAAACAACAAAATATGAATTGACGTAATAAGAACCATTAAACCACCAAACAAATAAAACACATGTATCCTCCAATACCGATAGCCCAAGACGGACCAACTCACAAACCACCCTTCTTGAGGCGAAGATAGGAGGAAGGAACTGACTACAATACAATATATTTATTTACTATTGTAAATTTATAAATTTGTAAATTTAGAAATAAATAAATATACAACCTAAAAAATAAAATTTTACAGAACAGCACAGAATAGGAGAAAACATCAGAGAACAGCAGAGAATAGTAGAGAACATCAAAGAACAGAATAGAACAGAGGAGAATATTAGAGAATAGAAGAGAACAAAGGATAATATCAGAGAACAACAGATATCAAAAAAGAATATTAGGGAACAGAAGAGAACAAAAGAAAAAATCAAAATTGTCACCTTTCCTTTTTCGCTTCTCTGTATTTACTAAATCAATTTTTGAACATTTTTTGATAAGCATGTGTACATCTTTCTTATCTTTAGATTATCATTTTTTAGTTTGAGGGAAGTAAGCTCTTTTGGCACGTGTTTTCTGTTCTTTCGCGCAGTTCCAACTATATTTGTATCTTATCTTATTATGAAGACGAATACCAATTGTCCACACATTGTAGATCTTCTAGCACAACACTCTCTGACACCGATTTATCAATTCCCAATATTTTATCTGCGCATACCAAATTTTAAAAACAAATGCAATAACCTGATGAGACTCACAAAGTCTTTATTCCATTTCGCGCTCTTTCCAATGGATTGAACTGAATGTAATTCAAACGTCCTTTGACTTTCATGAGAGAATCTAGTGATAGTGCGCTTTCTGAAGTATGGATTTTCTATGTTTTATTCGGATAATCAACTAGATTTCTGATCTTTCTTATTTAATCATTTTTATCCAACTTTTCGTTGTCTGTAAAATGAAGTAATCTTGAGATATCCAAAAACCTATCCCGAGACGTAGTGGCTGCAAAAATTGGTTTATTATACTTCTTTTTCACAAATATGAACTCAATTTAGATTTTTTCACACGGAATTACTGAAAATCACAAACAACAGGGGGAATAATAAAGATAATTATAAGGTGTCATAAACAAACGTCAGGCAATTGTTTGCGATCAGCGCCTGCCTGTAAAATCATATGACGAGCCAGACTAGTCCACCGTAACTTCGCCCAAGTAAGAAGATGACGAGTCTCACTCGTCAAATGTACCCAAAGGGTTAATAAAAGAGGAATATAAGTGAGGTGGAATAACGCCACTAAAACAATTAGAAACCTTTCTTCACTATTTTATTTATAACCAAATGTACATTTCGTATACAAAGTGACCATTATCAATTGTAATACTGTAGCAAACCATTAATAATAGTTATTTTGTGCTCGAAATACAAATCTATAATAGTTACAAATAACATAGTGAAGAAAGGTTTATAATTGTTTTAATCAAGTAAATCACATAACTCAATTAATCCAAATAAGGTGGTTTGTTTTTTTTTGTGTGGTCATCGTTTGTTTGCATCATGCTAATTATATATCCTTTAAAACGCCAGTAGTTGCTGTATAGTACCAGCGATTATAAAAGGCAGTGTTACATAATTTTTTGTAATCATATCATTACACGGTTATGAAATTTAGTGACAGTCAATCACTAGTTTTAGCACGTATAGGCCATTCAAATTAGCCCACCACTTTCGTATTTTTGAAATTAGAGTACTCTTTACAACGTTGAACATGTAATTTGAAAAGTAATTTAACGCTTACTACAAATTATTATTACTATTTCTTTTTTGATATGTTAGATTATTTGTAACAATCATCCAGTGTTAATGAATTGTCAATATGTATATAAAATGCCACCGAAGTTATTATCTAAACCATGACTACCCTGACGAAATCCCGACACTGGCATTTATTGACAAGAAAGCAATTATTCATTGTATCATGTATCCGCCTCCTCAATTCAATAAGCAATTATTCAATGGTTCCATTCACGTCAGCTGCAAGTAAAAATCGACCCTAAAAAATCCAAGAATGCAATGTCTTATTTAAAATTTAAACGATGAACACGCATTCCCAATTTTGATCTGTTAGGATCTATCAGTTGAGTTGATACCTAACCAATCAAATGATCTACTATTTCATCTAATGATTAACTAGGTCTAAGGCTTAAAGGCTTCAAAAAATCAGGTTATTTGTTAGTAATAAGGTTTTTATAATTCCACATTAATTCTTATGAGAACAATAAAAGTTTTGATAGAGTGGATTGTAAAGGCACACCTCTATAAATTTTAATATCGTCCCTTTTGCCACTTAAAAAAAATTGGGTAATAAAACTATTTATCGCCAGATGGCAATTATTTTGATATCATTGGCAAAATTAAATAAATCAATTATTAAACTGATTGACGAGGCACTTAGTTGAAAATCCATATTATATCAAATTAATAATAACTAAAATTTTGAAATATAATGAATACTCACACTATAGACTCTTAGTCAAACTTAGAAATTTGATACCACATTCAACATATCAGTAAGAATAGCATTTATATTACTTTACCCAACTGACCTCTATGATTGAATTAAAGGCACTTTATTAAAATTTTTAATTTTGGTAAACAAATAAGCTGATTTATTAAACAATTGAAAATGTTTGGGAGAACCTTTGTAGTTACGATAATGATTTGTGTATTTGCAGAAATAATTTGCGTTGCAAATATATTGTTAATTAATTAAGTCTTTCGAATTTAGATCGAAGATTACTGTATTTGGCATAATCTAAAAGTAACCTAGTTAAATAACAAAGGAATACAGAGGATTGACACATATCATTAACTCTTGTTTGCTTCACAATTATTTCCCTGATCTTCGGAAACAAGCATTATTAAGCCTCTGGCAAAAATTTCTAATCCAAATATTTTAGCTGATTTTAGACTAATCAGTATACTTCCAATCGTTTCTAAGTTACTTGAAAAAAAAACATCAAATCAACTAAGAAAACATTTATCACTATATGATATTTTGCCAATACAGCAATCTGGGTTTAGACCTCATCATAGTTGCGCAACAGCCATGCTTGATGCACCAGATAACATTTTAATAGCTGGAGATTATGGCGAAGATAGTATGTTAATTCTTGTAGACTTCAGCAAGGCGTTTGATACTATAGACCACAATTTATTATTGTCAATACTTCATTATATTGGCTTATCTAATAATACTCATATCATTTCTTAAGTCATACCTATCGAATCGCATTCAGTTAGTTGTTATAGAAAACATCAAATCTGACTAGTATGATGTCACTAGAGTCATACCCCAAGGTTCTATTTTAGGGCCCCTTCTTTATGCAATATATACTTACTAGTGATTTTGGACGACATCTCCCTCATTCAAAATTTCATATGTATGCTGATGATACTCAGTTATTATATACGTTCAAACACTCTGATATGCCATGTTCTCTGAATGACATAAATTCTCATTTAGAATCATTTACTGATGCATGTAGTGAGCATTGTCTACAAATTAATCCTAATACGTCTATAGCGATACTATTCAGTAAAAAGTTACACAAAACTGATATTGAATTATTTTTAAATGGAATTCTAATACGTTTTGTTAAAGAGTCAAAAAATTATTGATAAAAAACTAAGGTTTATATCACATATTTCTATATGTATTCGAAAAGCAATTTATTTAAATAGAAGCTTCCTTGCACGTGAATTGAAAATAAAATTATGCGAAACCTTAGTTCTCTCGCATTTTAATTTTTGTAATGTTGTTTATGGGTTGTGTCTTAATACGGGTACACAAAAAAGAATACAGTTATTACAAAACGCATGTATTAGATTGATTGCATACGGAAGTATGATCAAATTTCTTATACATTGAAACTTACTAACTGGATTAATATAAAAAATAGGAGATATCTTCATATGGCCTGTTTATATCACAAAATTATTCACCTAAAATGCCTCAATTTCTCATTTGTATAAAAGACTACGATCGGTCAGAAATTTCTCAAATTAATTCTTAATTACGTCTAATAATTGTACATGCATATCATATAAAACTACATATTATTATTAAAATTATTAAAGTTGATGCGCTTAATTTTAGAATTTGTTTCTACTTTTTTTATTATTGAAATGTATATTTTTCTTTGTTAATTAATTTTTGAAATTACAAATTTATTTTACTATTTATTAAAATTAATCATTCTATTGACATTGGGTTGAGTTTTCTACGAGTTATATGTTTTTTTGTTATTTGTATGTTACATAATGTACTATCCTATTGTAGAAAATAAATACTATTATTATTATTATTATATGGAACACTGTTATCGCACGTATGCCATACTAATCACACGAGACACAAGAGTTAATTTTAGGTAAATTGGTCTTCTAGTTTTTCTTCAAACTTTTTTAAATTATAAGAAATGTTTCAAGAAATCGATTAAAACTAAGAAAGTTTTTCAATTTATTAATAACATTAATAACAATTACACTTTCAAATTTTGATTTTCGTGAAAAAAAAGTTGAAAAAAGTATGCAATTCCTGTAGGTTGTATCTGCAAAAGTTCTAAATTTACTAAAATATTTAAAAAGAATATCTGCAAATTTTACTATTTTTTTATTAAAAAACTATTAAAAAGTCATTTGACTTTTATATAAAAAATATTTATAAAAACCAACAAAGTAAGCAACTTAAAAGAATAATATTACGTGGAAACCGCTTGGTTTTCGAGAAAATTTAATATAATGGCCACATTTTTCTTTGTTTTCAGAAAATTATTAAAACTATAATATTAAAATTATTAAATCAGGTTTGGTTAACTAACTAATTGACCACGTTGACAATTTTATCTACAGAAAAAACGTGTGCCAAAATTAGCGTATAAGCTTTACGTGGCGTTGTTTCTCAAACAAGAATACTTCTCAACATTACAATTTATGAAATTTTAACTTGATAACCTATATTTTATAACCACAAATATCAAGCAACATCTTTTATTAAACTACTATACATGAAACAAATTACAGCAGACAATAACTAATACTAGAGTAATTATTAAAAGTTAACGCTATTTGGCTATTTCATTTCAATACACGCAGCAGCTCTTAGTCGACTGGAATTTTAAACATTGCGCAAGATTTAAGGCGTTACTTGCTGAAACACATTTCGATTTTTTTGTTCCCCAATATTATCTTCAGAGTGAAATTTGTGTGTGAAGGCCAGTTGTGGAATCAAAGGAAATGAGAAAGAATGTCAGTTAGCCAAACACTTAATAAGGAAGATAGAATATTATAGTCGATTACCTTTTTCCGATTATGATACGGCATTTAGGTGCACAATAATACAGGAGCAGGAAATTTTTGGGAAACCAATAAGCGCAATACAACAAAGTATAGTATAATTCATGGTTCTTTTCCAAAGAATATAGCATACATTGAAAAATGTAAGCCTAAGCTATTTACTATGTTTCGTTTGAAAACAACGCATTGCCTATCTCCCAATCATTTAAGTTATATTAAAATAAAGACCGATCCTTTATTTAAATGCGGGAATTGTGGAAACATTAATCATATTCTTTTCGAATGTCCATTAAATCTAGTTAACATAAATATTTTATTAAAAAAACTTTGTCAGAAAGGCTAGAGTATCCATTGAGTGCGCACTATTTATTAAGCCTTAATGATATATCTGTGTATTGCCTTATTTTTGCAGAAATCAAATATTAAAATATAACCTTTGTATTTAAACCTTTATATTGTGGTATAACTATTTGTCTCGCCTCCAAATCGCCATCGGTGTGAAGATTATCTTTGTATATTTACTTATTATTATTATTTAAAATGCGATATTTATCATCGTTAGTGGCTAAATGGTCAGCGCTTATGCTAAAAAAACAAAAGAAAAAAAAACTGATAAATTATGTTTTTGGGAAATTTCCATGCGAAAGAATCCAAATTCCATTTCATTTCATTATGAAAATGAAGATAACCTTCGGTATTTAAAATATTGCATAAGATATGTGATCGAACTATTCTTGTTTTAATTATTCCCAGTCATAGATTTAGTGAAAACCGAAATTTACGGCCAAATGGTCGTTTTTATGGAGATTCTCATGTCTTCATTCGTCTAAATTGTAGCTATTAAATAATGAAGTATTATTGTAGTCTTGTGAATATTGCTTCATCAATATACAGATTATTAGATTCTAGCCAATAACCGATTGCAAAAATTTATTCTCAGCACACAATTCAAAGGTAACAAAAGTTGTGATTTACAGCTATACAGAACCTGTAAGGGTATCGGTGACCAGCTTTTAAAACATAATGAACTGTCTTATTGCTGTTAATGTTAAGTAATCTTGCAATTCCTCTAATACTGCTGCGAGAATTTTTCGTGACATCCTATTGGTATTACACGTCCCTAAGCATCTATTTAACTTCGTGAATACGTATCTCAAAAGTTTACGACGAGTATTCTTTATTAGCTTCGATTTCCTGCTAACATTAAAATAAATATATACATAAAATAAAACCATACAAAAATTTTGGCCGTAGGTATCACAGGCGGAGTTCATTGCTTCTCAATGATCTTCCACTCGGCCCATATCCTTCCAAACACAAGTAATGGCACTTAGTTGCTTCTGGATTCATTCTTGGTTTTTTAATTCTGCAAATATGCTGTATTTTGTTCCTTTTATAAACAAAATTCTAGACATTAATATATATATATACCATCATGACAAGTAGGCATACTTCTGGAATACTGATCGGACAAGGGTTAGAGTTTCCCTCGCAAACTCCAAAAACTTTTTCCATATCGGCATAGTCCGCAAACGCAAACTGCATACTTATTAACAATACCATCGAAATATTATGATACAAGATAAGGAATCTCTATAATTTATTACTATTAATTTACAATGAGGCCCGATGCATTTTTAGACAAGTAAAAACGTTTGAAAAGTAACAACATTGTGAATATTATTACTTTCTTTTTTACTTTAAAGGATCAATTATAATAAAGTATTGTTTATCATTAGATGTGTAAATCAATAAATTTATTTAGAAAAAGCAGTCCTCTTTACTGGTACCAGTTTTGAATTTTTGTCATAGATTTTTTGTAATAAGATTTTTGTCTTATTTTTGCCTAAGGAGCAACATCACGCCAAGCTTGTACCCGATTTTTTACATTTTTTACACATTTTACACACGCTACATATATAATTGAATTTCGATTTCGATTTTATAACATTAATATTTTCGAAAATAATGGATGTGATCTTTACTATGTGATAGTTCATTTTAAAGAGTAAATAAAAGTACTTTCAACGTTTTCATACCACTATCAATTGTATAATATACACAAAATAAGCTTACAATATATTATCAATTTTTGACAGAACCATAGTTTCGATCTTTGAAGGTCATAAGTGTTGAACATATAGATGGTTTTATGTGATCCAGACTGTAGACAGGCTTTTGTCATTCTAATGTGCCATACGCCAAGATAAAAAACTGACATATATACTTTATGACACACATTCTTTTAATTCGCAATAATTATATTATTTATATGAAATATAGTTAATTTTTAAAGTATAACCAATCTTTCACTAATTGTTCTCTCTGCTTTTTAACTTGAACATTAATGAACTATTCCATGTTTTATATAACTTATTATTACGGTGCTTATGAAATTTACAGTTGAGAACACTGTTGATTGCATCTTAGGCAGACGAGTATAAATTTAATATCCGGTAAAATTCAAGCCAACAATTAATTCATGATCTCTTGAGTATGTAATTTATACATTTACTAACATTGTGAATAGTTCCTGCTATATTATTGTTTTATCTTCAAATTTTGTTTCAATAAACAATAAAAAATACTGAAAAATATACGATTCTTTTAACAAAAAATAAAACAAATATAAGAATAAAAAAATCATCAGTTTAAACTTTAAAGTGCTATAAAAAAAGTAAAAGTGTTTTCTTTATTCTTAACATCGAAATGTACCACAAAGTAAATGCCTTTAAGATCCAATAATTAATACAAACAAATATAAATCGATTTATTGAATTTTTAAACAATACAAACTGGCAGTTAGTTTATAATATACCAGTAAATTATGTAAATATGATGTGCGATGTTTTTATTTCAACCCGGTTTAGATTTCTAACTCAAAACATTAGCTTGATATATTTTACGTATTATCTAAATATAGTGATGAAGCAAATAAAATTTACAAAAATTTAAAGCAGGACTATACTCAAAAACTAACATCATGTAAACATGGCCATTTTATATCTCGAATTGACACTTCAAAAATATAATAAAAACTACATGGAATATCGTAAAAGAAATTCAAATTTACCTCTAAACAAAATTGCTGAAACTGATACAAACTTTAAAAATGTAGCTTCAAATTTCAATAAATTATTCGTAACAACTGCATCAATTTGATTAAAAATATACCCAAACCTACTACCGTTACTCACAATTTTACTATAAATAATTTATCAAATTCTATATTTTCACCTGATACAAACGAATGTGAAATAAATATAGTAAATAACCTAAAAAGCACTGACAGTGTAGGAAATGATGAAATTCCAGTGACACTACTTAAGAAGGTAATACATTTTATATCAACTCCCTCTGGGATATATTAATAAATCAATGCAATTTATTATATTTCTGGATCAATTAAAATTGACGTTAGTGAAGCCATTATACAAAAAAAGAGATAAATCAGTAAATGAAAGTTATTGACCAACAAGTTTGCTAAACACGTTCTTCAAAATATATGAAAGAATTAAATTTAATCGCATATATAATTTTCTGGCCAAATTTAATGTATTTAGTGACAATCAACACAGATTTATAAAAGGGTGTAGTGTCGACACTGCCCTATATAATTATACTCAATACATTACAGATACCTTAGAAGGAGGGAAAATCTCGTTTGGACTATTCCTAAACCTATCCAAGACATGGCTGTGTTAATCACGAAATATTGCTAACCAAATTGTAAAGCTGTGACATAAGAGGCACAGCCTACGTGTTATTATTTAACAAATGGGGAGCAGTTGGACTGACTAAAAAAAAATGGTAAAATTGTTAAATCGCAAACAGAAAACATAATAATAGGACCTCTCGTCTTCCTTGTTTATATAAACTAATACCTAATTGTCCAATCCAAATCACTTGTTAATTAATTACGCCGACTACAGGAATATTTTGATAAGAATGGCTAGTCTCCAACAAATTACTTTTAAATTTGAATAAAACTAATTTCATTATCTTCAAAACTACACATTCAATATTTAAAATACCTGCACAGGTAAATTTAAATGGTAATAAATTGTGAGTTATGTGAAGTTGAATAATCAATAATTAAACGCGGTTATATTCCTTTCCTCATTGTTTTATTTCAACACTAAATATACATTTCGAATATTATATGCTTATTATCAATAGTTAACTGCTGATAAGGAGTATACCTGCATTTAATTAATAAATAAAATGGGTAATGTGACGGGCAAATCAATTTTGATGAAGAGTGCGTATACTTGTTACTCAGTATTAACTGTTAATTACCAATAAAATCCAGAGGTATTATTTTCTGGTTTTCTTTTATTTGGGAACATTATTTCGATAATATCGTACACCATTTCTGTATTAACATTATGGCTTTCGTTGTACAATTTTAGTCGTTTATATTTCACTGGAATTGGTTATTTACTCGAGACACTATAAAAATTGTGTTTAATTTATATAATAATTATTTTGACTATACAATGAAATAATTAGTACAAGCAATATAATACGATAATTGTAAAAGGTAATTTAATTTTTTTAAATATCTCTCGTTATGTCAAGATGTTCTTGAATGTATTAATTGATTTTATTTGATATCAAAAGTGTCTTCATCAAAATATTACGATTCATCAATTCAATCGTTTATTTTAATATGCAAAAGTTCTATCTTTCTTCTATGTTATTTTTCATTACTTTAAAATAATTATTGTTATGAGGTCGTAAAACACTGACAGATTTTCTTCTTGTAGATATGCTTATTCGGTAGATCTGGATTGTGTATTATTTGGCTTATATTTCCAAACGTATTGTGGTTTTCCGAATACTTGCGAATTCGATGCAAAATGTCGCAATTGTTGATTATGAAACTGTTGCAGTTCAATTGGTTTGTTCTGAGATTTATTTGTGTTATACGTCGTTTTGGGAAAATCAATTGCATATTTTGTGTTATACTATAAAATTTGAAACTACTCTTTTTCGTTTATTTGAATATAATGAATGAAATAACACATACATTTTTACGAATATACCGCCATAATTGTGGTATTAATTTAACTTATAACTCTATTTTACTTGGAGCATCGAATGCAGATTTTTTTGTTTTAAATATCATCGATACTTGTTTTACTACTCTCTTGATGGGATTAAATTTTCAAATTGGGAGAAGTAAAACTCTTGTTAGGTTCCATTTCTTTATTTTCAGATAACTGACACGTGTTTCGGTCCTTACGGATCATTACACAGGCCTACATTTTTTTTTTTTTCATGAAAAAGTGTTTCAACTTTAACAGGTGTCCTATAATAAATGGGGTGTACTGATCACGAATCTGTGCTAAGTTTTTTTCCAGCACGTCAGGTTTTCAGGAAAAGTGTGTTTGAAATTTTTCATAGAAACTGCCAATAATATTGAGAAAATATTTATTAAAACTATATTTAATAGAAAATTACACTGCAAAATTGAGTTGTTCATTAAAAAACAATGCTGTATAATCTACGTTAGATAAACGTTGTTTCTTTTTTGAATAAAATCTTTCTCTTTTTCCCTCCAAACTGCGTTTTGTAGTTTTCTTTTTGTAGATTTTTGTGAGCGAGTCCCTCTTCAAGGTCCAGTAATAATCCCATCTTCCTTGGTAACGTCTTTCCATCTCCTTTATGTCTTGATGGAACCTCTCACCCTGTTCCTCGCTGACAGCTCCAAATTTTCGGGAAAAGAATCAACGTGGGAATTCAGAAGATGAAGTTTGACGCTCATATTGCATTCCAGTTTTTTATAATTTCCAAGGAAACCGTCTATGACTTCTACGAAAGAATTTTATGCTTCAGATTCATCCTGAGATTTTGTATTCTGGAACAATCTGTCGGATTTTAAGGTTCGAATTTCAGGGCCTACAAAAATTCCTTCTTTAAGTTTAACTTTAGAAAGTGCAGGAAATTTATCGCACAGGTATTTAAAGCAGTCACCTTGTTTATTTAAAGCTTTGACAAACTGCTTCATCAATCCTAACTTTATGTGAAGGGGAGGCAAAAGAACTAATTTTGGGTCAACTTATGCATCATGTAGAACATTTTTTTGTCCCTGTACAAGTCTTTCTCCGAGTGGTCATTCTTTCTTAACGTAATGTAAATTTCGTGCTCGACTGTCCCACTCGCACAAAAAACATGGATACTTTGTGAATCCAGACTGCTGACCCAAAAGCATGGATATTATTTTGAGGTCTCCACAGAGTTGCCAACAATATTCGATATACTTTATTGTATTTAGCAACAGTTCAAGATTTTCATACGTTTCTTTGAGATGCACGGAGTGAGCAACAGGCACCGAGGCATAAGTATTACCATTGTGCAACAACACACCCTTCAGACTTCTCTTAGAAGAATCAATAAATAACCTACATGATGTGGAATCGTAACTGTCAGCTCCCAGTTTCATGACTACTTCAGGAATATTATTACAATACCCTCTTGAGAAAAATATTGCGCGAACTCTTTTTCACGATGCCTACCATGAAAATGTGGTTCCTGGAGCCAACAGATTTTTGTCTTTCAGTCGTGATCCTAAGATTTGTGCAGCATCCTTCGATAGGCCCAAGTCTCTCACTAAGTCATTTAGTCCAGCTTAGATAAACTGTTGAGGTTGGTATATTATCCCATCAGGATTGAATTCGTCTTCATCGGTTTTTTCGTTTAAACTTTCATCTGAAGATTGCTGTAAAGAAAAGGTGGAGGAATGGGGACTCCTGGTCCATGAGGTACAGGTCGTTTAGCAGACTGTAGTAAATCAGGATACTGAATAGTATGTCCATTTTTCGAATTGAAACCCTCATCGCAGGAACAAAAGTGACTGTCGTCTTCATGGTTATTTTGTTCCTTCCATACCATAGGAATGCCAAAGGGTAAAGAGCTACGTGTACCTTTTGTCGATTTTCTCAGTAGCTCAACAGATTGAAAGCACACTTTATGTGGAGCCCAAGGTTGTCCTGATCTCCAAGCTTTACACCGAAGTAAGCGTGATAAGCTTTCTTGATAAATTCTGTTATGTCTCGTTGATGCTTTGCTATCGTTAAATCACCACACACGTAAGAAAATATATCAGGACTGTTTTTTCACTTTCTTGATGACATTATGACGCACTAAACACTCAGGAAACAAAACACAACTCGATGCTACAAACAACTGACCTTGACAGATGCGAAAATGAAACAGTGTTATCATTGAAACGAAATAAACATATTATACTAAAATATTTTCTATCGATATAGCAAGTATTATAAAGAAATAATTTTAATGCAATTTAGGAAATATCATAAAGGTACAAAATATCTCACAAGGTTTTTTTCAATTTTGTGAAAATCTTGACGTGATGGGCTCAAACCAAATTCACATTTAGAATCAACGTACCCGTATTAGCTAAGGACACTTATCAAATTCAAAACACCAAAAATCATGTCAGCCTGGGTTATTAACGTTTGACACAAATTACTAATCCCGAGGACATGCAAAACATCTGGTTCCAGCAAGATGGTTGAACGGCTCATAACACTCGTAACGTGCAACATTTGTTGAGAGTCAACTTTAATGAGAGAGTGATTTCAAATAAAGGACCAATCCAAAGGCCTACCAGATCACCCAACTGTACTCCCCTTGACTTTTTTTATGGGGTACCACTAAAAACGAAGAGTTTAGTTTTAAACCACCAGAAACTCGGGAAATTTTTGGACACACTACGTAGAGTTACAAGAGAGTTTCAAATCTGTTGGAACAAGTTGTCAAAAGTGTGTGGAACTGAATGGTCGTCATATTGAACAATTTCTTTAAGTGAATATGAAATTTAAGTACTTGCTGTTTCTTTACTTTTTATTATAATGATTTTGTTATCATTTCGTTAGATTACAGTATTACTTAGAAATATCTTTTCATTTTCAATTGTCATTTTAAAGATTAATTTACGTTTTTATTAATACTTTGCTTGTAACTAAAATTTTTCAGACATATTATACATCTTTGAAAAACACTTTTTAAGCACTATCTAATAAACACAAATTCCAATATGGCCACCTTAAGAAAAACAAAAGATAACGCTAATAGTCTGGAAACAAAAGCGAATCGAGGATTTCTGTTACACAAAAAAAAATTTTTAAACATCAAGTTATTGAGGAAAATTAAAATTGACAAATTGTGTTTTTTTTCAAAATATCTTAAAATTGAAAAAAGTTAAGGTGAATTAGAAATGGGATTTGCTATGAGCACTTATTTCCGCAAAACATTTTCCATTTAACCATTGCTCTATCCCTTCTAATGACAGAAATACCAATGGTGAGCACTGTATATATTAGTTGTTCCTTAAAAATAGCATAATTTAAGTTTTTCCGCCAATTAAACTAGTCGTATAATCTGCATAACTTTCTAGGAGATCTTCAGCTTGATTTACAATACATAATAGGTCATTCGTGTAAACAATAAAACAGTGGTCCAAGAATGGTTCCTTGTGGAATTTCTGTATTTATTAGTAATTGTTGTGATGTTGTGCTACCAATTTTAATCATTTGTATGCGATTTGTAAGATATGAATTTATAAGTTCCTGTTACTTCATATCTATATAGCTATTTAAGCAGTATAACTAAGATCGATACTGCCAGACGCCTTTGAAAGATCCAGGTACGTTGTCAGAGGTATCTCTTTATTTTCAAGTTAATGGATAACTTGAGTGACAAAGTGAAATATTGTAATATTTATACCTTTGTCCGATACAAATCCAAGCTCGTCATTCTATTTAATATAATCCTTCCAGAACTTTTAAGAATGCACTTAAAAGGTTTATTGGCCGATAAGTTTCGTGAAAAAGTTTTTTTGGGTCTTATCCACCTACTTCCTTCTATTTTATCAGTTAGAATCAGGAGTAAGAATTCATATCTAAGTCATATGCATAGATGTCCGAGGTATTCCAGTTTTCGGAGTTTGAGTATCTTTAATATTAGTCTGCCGTTGCCTATTCTGTGGAGAACTTCTTCGTTGCAGGTTCTGCTTTACCACGGTATTTTAAGCAGCTTTCGTTAATAAAGTAAACTTATATTCCTTAGTGCTTTTACTCGAATATTTAATAAATGTGAGGCATAAAAGACAAGCAAGGTTCGATCTTAGAAGTACAGGTTTGTTTTCCTTACATTAAATATAATTATTACAATTAAAGTTAAAATTAAATTAAAATGCTTATAACTTTTACGCAAGAGAACCGGGACGAGTAGACAATTCTCTAGCCTCATTCTGTATTTCTTAATGTTTGAAAGATATTGCTTGCAGACTTATAATTTGATTTTAATTTGCTTTAAAAAACATCAACTGAATTAATCTTTTTAAATTGAAGAATTTGTAGCCATTAGAAATAATATGCTGATTTCTTTTGCTAAAATAGGGTCGTCCTATCTAAGCACTACTTAAAACTATACATAAAAATAAGTATTTAGCTTTCTATAATAAATTCTTTATCCAATATTGAGCTTTATTTTGTGTTGACCAATTAGACCTTTGCCACTCGATATTTTTGGAGATAATTTATTACAACAAATATTAACATTTTATAAATCACCCACACTTTATTTTATATACATATTCTCATCCCACCAGACACACATAAACTCACCATCTTTAAATGACTGCAGTAGAAGTCAAAGCTTATTTTTAATTATTCTAACAACTATCGATTATAGTTTTCTATACTTTTTAATTTTTATCAAGATGCTAATGTACTAATTTAAATTATTACTATTATATCTTCTTTTTTAGAATGATTCTGCAGTTATCAATGTGACAGTGGAAGATGTAAACGAATGGGAACCACGGTTTAGGTATCCCCATTATGAATTCTTCGTTTCTGGCCACCACAATGAAATTATTGGACGAGTGGAAGCTGCAGATGGCGACAAAAGCGACAAAATATCCCTCTCCCTGACTGGACTAAACGCGTCTCTCTTCGCAATAAATAATGCCGGAGAACTAACCTTAAAAGACAGAGGAAAAAGTCGAGGAATTGCAACGTTTGCCGTTGTAGCAACTGATACCGGAGATCCTCCAAGGAGGTCAAGCGTACCAGTAACTGTGCACTTTCCTGGTATAGGGAAACAAGGGGCGATAATAAATTCAAAAGCTGGCGGTGGACCTTTGATCCTTGCCGGCTTAGGAGGAGTCCTACTGGTTCTTGCGTTTATTATAGCTTTGCTAATAGCCTATATTTGTAAAGCGTAAGTATTTTTTAAAAAGTAGTTTCTAAATACTGCGATTTCTAACGGGTTTCAATTTATTAACTATGTAAAATAAGGAAAACATTGTAAAAATACACGATATTAAATATTGTTAGAAATTTATGGCATAGGCAAATTTTTAAATCTCTTAATTTAAAGAAGATTGACTTATTTACTTCAATAAAACTTAGTTTTGTCCATTAAATATTGAGAATGTGGACATAGTTTAAGTTTTATTTAAAAAGTTGAATTGTACATTCGGCTATTGAAATTTGTAAGCTTCCTTCGGAAAAATGTAATATTTCTCTAATAATAAATTGTTGCTCTATCTTGCTAAAAAAAACCAGCCCCTATTTTATAATCAACCACTGTTATCAGCAACCTTAAGTATAATCCTGGATATTAGTTCCATAATTCTACGTCAAAGTATAGCTGATAAAATTCTTAAATCTAAATTTACAACAGATCATATCTTTTTATTTATTGACATAATAACTTCAACCGAACATAGCTTCATTGGCTAAAAATCAGATCAGGTATAATACTTTGATTTTTTGTTTTTAAATGGTTACATTGCCTTATTGCATTGTTGCAATCAATATCAAGTTATTTCTAATATTTCATAGACTTTTTTAGATTGTTTTAATAAACAAATTATAATATTTTAGAAAAAGAAGGAGAAATCGCGGAGAATTGCCTTCATTAGAACCGGAAAAATCCCAGTCAACGTCACCCCCAATGGTGGAAAAAATTAGCAACCCGATGTTTGCAGGAGTTCGAGGTCCATTAAACTTGAGATCACCAACAGCGACCGCAATGGGCGGAATACCTTCAGACGTTCTCAGTAGCAAATCGCGAATACCGAGCCCTAAAGTACATCCAGCGCCTCAACCACCCAGCTGGCCCTCTTCTGCTAATTCCCAAAGAGTGAAGAAATTAAGCTGGGGAGACGACAAGGTACAGCGCACAGAGATAATGCATTATTCAACATCTAATTACTGTTTCTTTCCAGACTGATTCAGACAGCACGGATAATTTGAACAACATAGATAACACGCCGAAAATTACGGAGAATACCAATTTAACGGTATACTTCTGAAAAATAGTGCAAATCCTCATTGGCCAAATCGCCCCACTTGTAACGGGCAATTTAAATTTAGAATCATCTAAATGTAAATTATTATTTTTTCTTTCTCTTTATTATTATTATTCTAAACTAGTTTTATAGAAATATTAAGTGATAAATATATACATATGTAAAATATTTTTGTTATGTGTACCAAATATCGGTTAATAAAAAATATAAATAACATTACTAATTTAATTAGAAACACTAAAATTTTCAGTTGTAATATCACAAGGACATTGATAATACGAAATAATTTAATAAGTTTCCGAAAACACGTTGCTTAGTAACAATAAACTCTCTCGGTAATTTTGCCCAGTAAGTTTTGTAGCTTTGATCTGACAGAGAAGGCTATAATTGACTCTGGTTCTACATTGATATTCAAGCAAAGGTTTACAAAAAATAATCTGAAATGAAGTGGATTATAATCATCTACATTTGCAAATAAGTTAAAAAAATCTCCCAAATAATATTAACATTTTTTATTAAAATTTAAAAAGTATAAACAAACATTCCAAAATCATTTTAAAATTTAGAGATTGAACTCCTAAAAAAATATAGAAATCTAGAAAAGAAATGAAAAATTAAAGAGCCTTCCAAGAAAATTCCAGATCTAGATAAAAATATTAAAAATACTATAAATCAGGAAAACAGTTGTTTAGAATTTTTTTAAATCCTCGAAAGAAAAAATAATTATTGGCAAGGCTTTTGAAAAAAAAAGTCAGATAAAATATATTGAAATGAGGCAGAAAGACCTTTGGTCGATAACCTTTTGACAAACTAACACACTAAAACATCATTCATTATTTATTATATAAATGTTAACATGTAAAAAGTTGGTCAATAAAAATGTGTATTATTATTATTATATTGAAATATTCTAGAAATTTCTGGAAAAGGCATAAGACAAATTTGTCTCGGAAATTTAAGAGCAAAATATCCGAATGCAACAAAAGTCTATTGACACTGGCTTTATGTGAGGAAACAACTTAATCAATTGCATTTGAAAATAATTATTGGAATTTTCCAAGAAAATTCTTCTCATTAAGAGAAATTGTTTGAAAATTTCGATGCGACACAAAGTGAAAGTAATAAAGAAAAACTCCAATACGATAAAGCAGAGAATAGTGGAACTTTTGAAAAATGTAGATAAATGAGCTAACAAATACTAGACAGTTCTAAAAAAATATAAGGTAAAATACAAAATAAATATATTGAAATTTGAAAGAGAAATTGCTATTAAATTCTGCAGCTCTCTAAAAAATAAGATTAGGAAATAATGTATTCTAAAAATCGGGAACATATATTGTTAGAAAATCCTAGAACTCCTCCAGAAATTTCTAAAGATCTAGACCAGATATTATAATAAGCAGTAAACCAGTCTCGCCAATTGGAGGTTTGGGTATACAGCAAAATGATTGTAAACAGGTCTACATCATTGACGCTGGTTCTAGGTGGCGAGACAAATGATTGGTAGAAAATATCGCAAAATGAAATGAACTATGAGCGTCTGTATTTGGAAATGATGTATGGAACCGTATAAGAAAATGTTTCCAATTAAGTAGAGAAATTGTTTAAAATATTCCAATAAGTTAAAGTTAGAAAATATTTGAAAAAAGTTAAAGAGAAAATCTTGAAAAGATCCAATAAGATAAATCAATCAACGGCAAAATAGTTTCGAAATATAAAATTATCAATAAAGATAATGCTAATAAGAAGAGTTAGTTATATAAATAATATTATATTATTAATATGGCGACGATAAATGATATCAGTGAACAAACTAGTGAAAGTTACACCAAATGTAGCAAATGCTATAAACCGGTAATTGCCGCAGAAGAAAGCAAATACTGCCGAAAATCATTCCATAAATCCTGTTTGGATATTCAAGAACTAAGATGCCAGACAACGAGGTCGGAATCCAGCAATACAAGTGAGGTTATATCACAAGTTGAGTCAGTTGAGGTAAATCAGCAAAAACAAGAAAACGCCGAAATTGTGAGTATTCTTAAATATGATAACGATATATTAAGAAAGTTAGTACGAGAAATGGAGGAAAACTCAATTCTCCTACAAGAAAATTTAATTTATAAAGAAAGAATTCTAGAACTAGAATATAAACTAAAAATCAAAACAGAATTCTGCAATTGCACTCAGAAAAATAACTCAGCTGTCAGCCGCAAGATGACACCAAGCATCAACAGCGCAACAAAGATTTCTGCAAATAATAGAAATGCTGAAGCAAACAATCCGAAAACAATAGAAACCACAAATTTAATGGATTCCACTACAAGCAACCAAACTAACAGAAAAACACATCATAGAACATCCAAACAAGAGAAACCAGTCGAGAACGCAATGCAAGAAGACATTGTCATCGCTAACCACTCCCAATCTAATATTAACCACCACAACCCTGTAACTGAAACTGATGCTACCAAAACAGGAAAATGGGAAACCGTCACCAAAAAAAAAAGAAGAAGAGAACGAGCCAAGGAATAATTGGTCTGTCCATAACTGATTCCAACAGCAGCGCGTAAAGCATTTTTGTATTTATCACGCTTACATCCGTCAACGAAATTACAAGATATTACTAATCATGTAATAACATATTTTCCAGAAGCAGTTTGCGACCCACTTCAGAGTAAATATCCGGAACATAATTCCTCCTTTAAAATCACTGTGGATAGACATAATTTTGATAAGGCAATGGATCCTCAGTTGTGGCCCAGTGGTACTTATATCTCACGTTTTTTTTTTCACAGAAACAAGAAACTTACGATAAACCTCTAACTAATAATGAATATAAGCAGAATACAGTAACAATCTTCTATCAAAATATACAGTCGGTAAAAAATAAAATTAATGAACTAAAAATTATACTCAATGAACTTAAAGTCGATTTATTCTTAGTTACGGAACATTGGGTAGTGGATTCTGAGACCTTTCCACACATAGAAAACTACCACCAAATTTCCATTTACAAATGCGCAAAACAAGGCCATGGTGGTGCATTTGTGGAATTTAAAAGTATATTTGAGAACATGCTCCATAAAATAATAATAGAGGAAATGGCCGACATTATCATAGGAGGTGATTTTAATGTTGATTTTTTGAATTTAGCCAATCACAACACTACCGATTTAATCAACTTAATTGAATGTTGTGGATTACAGATAGTCATAAATACTCATACACGGATTTCTTTGAACCACAGCTCATGTATTGATAATATTATCACTAACATTAAATATACAAGCTCAGAAGTAGTCGAAACACATATATCTGATCATATTCTGAATTAGAAAACATCAATTGGAACACTTTAAGTGACTACTGCATAGACTGTCAATCTTATTTTAATGAATTTTATAAAATCTTTATTAAGGCCTTCAACAAGTGTTGTCCAATGAAACAAATAACAATTTTAAGAAAAAACAGCCTTGGTATACTGAGGACATTAAGCAACTACGAAATCAAATCGATTTCAATTACCAGGTCTACCGTTGGTACAAAAGCGACTACACGTACAATTTGTACATGTCTGCAAAAAAACAATACGCCTCACTGCTACAAAGTGAAATAAGAAAATATAATTCAAACCGCATAAATAATTCAAATAACAAGGCAAAAGAACTTAGGGAAATTCTCAAAAATAAAAATGGTATAAATAACAAACATGTGCAACTGGAGTATATTTATGATGAAAATGGAATCCAAATAAATCAACCATAGGAGGTACTAAAGACCATGAATATATATTTTAGCAATATAGGTGACGATTTGGGCGGAACTCACTCTGCCAACTACGTTCTACCCACAAACGTTACAAATACTATTTTCTTATATCCTGCAACTGAATCTGAAATAGAGTTGATCATACACAATATGAAATCCAGTAATAGCAGCGATATTAATGGCTTGCCATCCTCAATAATAAAATATACATGGAAAAATATAATAAAACCATTAACAATTTCAGTAAATAAAGCACTATGTGAGGGAACATTTCCATCGGAGCTGAAAGTGGGCAAAGTCATTACCCTTTTAAAAAAAAAGTGATCCACATAATATTGATAATTATCGACCAATCAATATTTTACGATTTTACGATATTTTGCGATCGAATTTCATAAGGGACAGAAATATATTATGCCAAACCCAATTTGGGTTTAGAAAAGTTCTCACAACCACACACGCAATCTTTAATTTCTTAAATTTTGTGCTGGATAATAATCTCGACAAAGATATTAACGTTTTCTCAATGTTTGTAGATCTAACTAAAGCATTCGACTGTGTACCACGTGATTTATTACTAAACAAACTTTCAATGTATGGCATCCGGGGGAAATGTTACTATCTTCTGTTATCCTATCTTTCAGAAAGAAAACACGTAACTACCGCCTATATAAAAAACGAATTATACTTTTCCAATTTGGTGAAGTCAAACGTTGGTGTACCACAAGGTAGTATCCTTAAGCCACTTCTCTTTCTGTTATTCATTAATGATATGCCATTTGCAATCAATGCACATTTAACAATGTTCGCGGATGATACAACAATAAATCTTAAAGACCAATGCATAAATAATCTCAATCTTTCAGCAAATGATGTCTTAACTGAATTAAATTCGTATTTAACGATGAACAACCTAGTAATTAATGTAACTAAAACAACAATTATGAACTTTAGATCAACACTAGGTCAAACGGATATTCAGCTAAATAATGAAGTCATCAATGAATCAGAAACAGTAAGATTTTTGGGGATTGTCATACAAAATGATCTAAAATGGAACACACATGTAAACGAAGTATGTTCTAAATTAGGCAAATACACTTACCTTATATATGCAACAAGAGGGGATATTAGTCAAGAGGCAGCCCATGCCGTCTACATGGTGTACTGTCAACCGCAATTAACTTATGGCTTAATTTTTTGGACATGTACAACCGAACTAAATATCCATAGAATATTTACTGTACAAAAAAGGCTAATTCGGGCCATATGCAACAAAAAGCCAAACACAATCTGTAGGGATCTCTTTAAATTATTAGCAATTATGCCTGTAATTAGTTTATATTTGTATGAAACTTTGAAATTTGTTAAGACTAACCTAAATTTATCTAACTCTCATCATACTAAACATGACCACAATACTAGAAATAAGATGCTCAAACTTCCTAAACATAGCCATAGTTTTTATCATAATGCTTGTCTAGTCCAGTGCATAAAACTTTATAATATACTACCTGAAAATATCAAAGATTTGCCCATTAAACCATTCATAAGGAAAAAAAATATATTCCTAGATAACTGCTTCTACACGATTAATGAATATACAAATTAGTGTGATAATGCGGCAGGATAATTATGTGTTTGTATATGTGTGTGCATGTAGTGTATGGTATGTATATATACACATATATACAAATTAGATTTTATTTTATTTATACGCCAATTTTAACATGTTGTAAATAGTTACTCAGTTTTTAAATATTTATTTATGTCTTTTATTTTACACTAAATTTTAATATGTCGTACTAGTAATTGAGTTTTATATGTTCGCCATTTATTTAAATCATAAGATATTGTTTATAATGTATTTATATGTATTCTTATATTTATCTATATTGTTATTACTATTATTACTTATGTCTCACCCATCAATGTAATATTCTACAAGCAGGATCAGTCTAATGATCTAGCCCAATACGATTTGATAAGAGACACTTGTCATTAAAAACAAGTAAGTGGAAAGATGAAAGGTTTTACTCTTTCACTTCAGAAAAAGGAAAAACGCCACGCAAGCCCATAAAAAGTTATATGCTAAATAAATGCTATGATAAAGATTGCTTAACAACACTTCAGCATCAGAATTGGTTTGCCAAAATCCGTTCCGATAATTTCAATTTCAAAGGTGTGCCACGCACGGGAAGGCCAATTAAAACTGGAGACGATAAAATAAAGATATTAATCGAAACAAACCGCTTTTACACGTCTTAAAAGGTTGCAGTAATATTCTCAAACGACCGTGTAAAGACATTGAACAAGCTGGGATATGTTAGTAAACACAATATTTGGGTTCCACATAAACTCAAACAAATTCCTTTAACGAAACGCACCTGCAATTAACTCTTGAAAACAATGAAATTGATCCACTTCTTATACGTATTGTCACTAGCGATGAGAAATGTCGAACTGTCTCCAATTGGACAAATTGAATAAAGCTATCAATGAAAGGCGGCAGAATTGGCAAATCATATTGGTGTTGTGTTTCAAGTAAATTAGAACTCAACCCAATAAGTCTAGAGCCATATAGTCATTTACTAAGACACTTAACTCACAACCAGGCTGTGTATTGTGGTGTTGAAGCAGATTACTTAAATATTTTTTGTAATGCAGTTGATAACATGATTAATAATTTACCAAAAGATTCATTCGATCCGATTACTTTCTTGTATAACCTTAACTAACATTACTTTTTGTTTCATAAAGTTAATGAATCATTCGTACTATTGCAAACCAATTAAATAACTGTTGTAAAGATATTGAAATTGGACAAACTGGACGAAGCTTTCCAGACCGCATTCAAGAACATAAAAAATGCTTTCAATTCCAGAAAACTGCTTCAACTTACGCTAATCATTTAATCGAATACCAGCATACCTTTAATGATAATTTTGAAATTCTGCACGTTTGTAATAAAAGTCGAAAGTTAAATTTGTTGGAAGAACTAGAAATTAATAAATATAATAAAAAAAGGTATTCTATTAAATGATCAAATAGAAGTTAATAATTCTCCGTTAATAAATATGTACATTCTCAAATAATTTGCCCAACTGTGGGTAAAGTCTTCGGAAATCTATAAAAGAATGAATCAAAATGCAAGAGCGGATGTTTAGAACTTTTCATATTTTCAAAGATACAATTGATGGCTATATTATTTAAAGTGACTTTCAGGATAACCCCTTACAGAACACAATTCTTTTGAATCAATTATCTGATAATTGTGATCATACTTAAACGACGAATTTTAAACAAAATTACCTATATGTCCTATTATGAAGTTTCTGAAATATACCGAAATGCCATATGGTATTATAAGCCTTTTCAATATCAAAGAAAACTCTTTCCATGAGGTTTCTTGGTACTGAAGATATTTTAGATAGCAGATTACAAATAGTTGTAGAGCGCACTTTTCAAAGATCACACTTTGCATTTTTTTAAAGATTCTTGAGATTCCAGAGAAGTCTTTGATTCATCATCACATTAAGGATGTATGGTATATTGCTCTTGATTGACGCCCTCCATAGAGCGTTTCTGTTTAAAACAGACTAAATTCTCACATATCTTTTGTATTGTCTTTCTGTAATCGTAATTCCACCATGAAATATACGTACACAAGACTATGAGTCAGATGTTTTAGAGGCTGAAATGTTAACGGCATTTATTAAGTGATTGCTAAATGAAGTGACTGCATAATTTGCTCAATATTTTCCATTTGCAGCGTTTGATAGAATGACTACCAATTAGCGTTTGTAAGTTTCCATAGAATAGATCTTAAATATACATGTAGTTGTTAGAGAATATAACATAGAATTGGGCAATGAACACTAACTGACAGATCGAAAGTGACTTTCGAAATAATAATAATTAATCTGTCAAAAATAGCATGAAACAAAACATAAGTTAGCATAAATAAGCCAGTAATGGCTAAAACATTGCTTAAAGTGGCTAAATACACTACTGGTGAGGAATTCATCATCCAGTAATATGGGTTTGATTGGAAGAACACTACGTGAACTCTGTCTACATATTCCTTGCTCTAAATTGTTAAGTAGTTTATATTAATTGTTATTATTTTTTTAGTGAACATGTAAAGTAAAATCAATAAATCAATAATACTGTGACTACGAACAGGAGAGTGAAATATCTATGCAAACAGAAAATACGTTTATTAGCATGTATTCGGTGATGTAACAAGCTTTATGCCTTCAGTGTCGATATATAACCAACCCCAGAACATATTTTGGCCATTAACTAAATGGGCCATGGCAATTACTCTAAGAGATATTCAATATATTTTAATGAAATAACTTCTACTAGTGGAATATATTCTGAAAATGGGGTAATTAAATGGTTATTATAAGTTTGACTCAAAAGTCTTGAATTAAAATTGTAATGGTAATCATCTCACAGTATATATGGCTTTAAATCAAAATAGCACGTTCTAATTCAGTAAATCCATTTCTGAAAAATGAATACCCTCTTAAAGAAGCGTGTATATTTATTACAAAAATAGTTTTTGCAAACAGATTGGAATTAGTTTTATGAACCTACAGAACAATTTAACTTAGATTGCCGTAGAAAAGTTCTTTTCATATTCCTCTGCATAATCTCTATGGGTGTTTTCCGACTTGAATGAATCTTGATTTTATAGGCAACACAGATAGCTTTAGCCAATCAATGTCTATTAGATGATATTTTCAGTTAAAATGGTTGAAGATCGTTATGAAATTATTGTGATTTTATATTTGGATAAGGGTTTATGTGACATTTTCTTTTCCTACTTGGTGACAGTAATAGGCGAGGACTTTTACCGGCTTTCTTGATGCTCTGCCTGTTTCTACGGGCACGTTCTTATATAAATCACATTTGATAGATATGGAATTTATCTGTACTGCAGCACCCACTTTTGAATACCGTTTTTGTTCAGACTTATCGATTTATTTTACGTTTAGCTTCAGCGTATTACAATTGTTATACTAAACGAAGCTTCTGGATTGTGTATCGACTTGAAACATTAGGTACCAACAGGAACGTGGAGGGGAGAGTTATAGCACTACACGCAAACGAAATTTCTCTTGTACTAGTCGGATATCTGGCCAAGTTTATAACAATTCAAATAACGAATAAGATTAGGCAACAATAGTTGAACTTTTTTTACATACATAATTATTACATTATTACTATTGTTATGGATTAAATATTAGTATATTACATTTGCAAATTCCTTTTTATTCCTCTTACTCATACTGCTCAAATTAAGTTTGGAATGGAATTCGAATAAACCAAATCTAATCAAAAATCGTCAATCTATCTGTTTTAAGTACTTCTTGATGATTTAGTTTCTTTTCCCTTTTAAAACATTAAGTGCTTAACAAAATTTAACCGTTAATTAAAATATTTTATAGATACTTAACCCACATGTATTTAATTGAGTCATCTAGAAAATGGACCTTTCATTCCCCGCCTACACATCTACCATAAAGTGCTGCACCGCTATTTCGGTGATAATTTTTTGAAATGCTATAGTGATGTTGTAGAAGAACGCTTTGAGCA
The DNA here is from genome assembly GCA_963969525.1 of Ontholestes murinus. Classification (NCBI taxonomy): domain Eukaryota; kingdom Metazoa; phylum Arthropoda; class Insecta; order Coleoptera; family Staphylinidae; genus Ontholestes; species Ontholestes murinus. The sequence goes on along the minus strand of OZ018393.1, from coordinate 45,164,264 downwards.
TTACTCCCTACTCACCGAGTACATACTGGTTGGGTTAGATAGTGTCTATCCCGTAAACGACGTATATCTCTATTTCCTTTTATATTCACCAAATCAACTGATTAATACGCATAGGTAACATCGATGATTCATTATTTGTGCTATAAAAAGCACCCTTCGTAATGAAGACATGTTGGATGGCAGATTTCAAAGATATAAGGTGGTCAGTTGTAGAGTGCATTTTCCGAAAACTCTGCGATTCCAGAAGCCATGAAAGTTTGCGATTTACCATCAGTTCAGTACCATCAGTTCAGCTAACTCTACTTTAACTCTTTATCCGCTTTTCAAATTGGAATCAATACGACTTCGCGTCAAGATTCGGGAAAGTGTCGGTTAACCAAATAAATTTAAGAATATCCTAAAATAGATATAGATGAACGTCTGTCAAATACTTTAAAGACTGGTAAAGTAGACAGACTTGTCCAGAAGATATATCATGGAATTTTTATAGAGACTAATGTAATTCATAGAAAGAACAAGTTTTATTACAGTTTTCAGAATGAATAATTTAATTTTCCAGCACCAAGTTCTTTTTTTTCAGTTAGGAAGTGAGGAGATTGGCAAGTACTTTGGCATAAAGAATAATATCATCTAATTCTAACTAGCTCTTACTATCGATTATAAAATGAATTCCAATTAAGCGTTTCTGTTTCTGGGCTAAATTCTCAGCAGTCATACAATTTACAATTTTTTTTTAGCCATTTAAGGCATTTTTTCTGAGAGTTCGGAAGTGACTTTCGAAATAAGACTAAAAGTAAGAAGATGCGAGTAAAATATCTCTGCACGATAAATAGAAAATGCGTTTGTTAGCATGTATTCAGTGATGTGATTCATTTCTAAAAGGTAACTGATCAGGCATTGTGCCCCTAGTATCTATGTGTATTCAACCCCAGAGCAGAGTATACTAAATCGGCTTTGGTAACTACTCTAAGAGATAAAAATGTATTAGTGTCCTTTACGTTGTAGAAAATTAAATAGATATTAATATTCCGACTCAAATGTCTTAGATTAATAATGTAATCAGCCGCTGGAACGTTCTTCTTCAGTAAAATCACGTCTGTTAAATGAATACCCTTATAAGAAACGTGTATGTTTATAACGAAAAGAGTCTTGCATACAGATTGCAGTTAGTTTTACAAACCTACAAAACAATTTAACTCGGATTGGAGAACAAAAATTATAAAAATATCTTCACATTTTCATGTAACTGGGTGAAGATCGATATAATATGTTATGTGAAGTTTTCTTTTCATATTGTAATAGTAATAGGAACAGGCGAGAAGTTTTTCCGACTTTTTGATACTATGTCTGTTTGTACAGGTACGTTCTTATTTAAATCAAATTTGTCTGTAACACAGCAAACACTTTTGAATAAAATGACTTATATTACTATACGTTTCTAGATTGTATATAGACTTGAACCTTCAGATACAAACCGGAACGTGGTGGGTAAGTATCGTCAGAATTTGAGCATTCATATGTAGTAGGGCAACCATCGTCGAGAAGAGAATTGTTGTTACACTAGTCGGATATATGGCCAAGTTTATAACAATTAAAATACCGAATAGTATTAGGCAACAATGGTTGAACTTCTAAATTATCAGGAACTTCATCAGTCGATAAATAAAACTATAGTTTATTAATATCACACACAGAATCATACATATATTCTAAATTATACTTACAGCCTATTATTACAATATTGTTATTTGAAATAAATAAAATGTTAGTATAGAGTATACATTTGTAAATTGTTTGTGGTTCCTCATACTGGTTATATTAAATTTGGAATGGAAATCGAAATAAACAAATTTAATCAAAAACACGACAATCTTTATGTTTCAAATGGCTCTTGACGATTTAGTTCCTTTAAAACTTCTTCGTCACAGCAATGTGTAAAATCAAAGCAATGTATAACCCTATTTAAACATTTAGCTTTTAATAAGGTTTAACTTATACTTGTTAATTTTGAATGCGGTGAGGAATAAATTACATTGTCTTTTATTTTATTCTGATATCATCATCGTACAATTGCACGGTTCCTAAGTTCTATAGCCTACAGAGTTCCAAATCGATTTATATTTTTAATATAATAAACGGTCACACTTTTCTAAATTATCCATCAACAAAAAAAAACAATCAAACATTTTAAGAAGCTAAAAATGAAGTTTTCCATCATAAATTGTGGAATAGACGATCATTTTTGTCCTAAGTTGAGGAAATGTGTGATATTTGTCATAGGTTTATATATATATATATATATATATATATTGGTTTTATTCCCCACGCATCACAAAGTCTTAAGTGGGACCTTAATAATTTAGAAAGTCGGATATATAAGGAACTAAACATGCCCCTGTAGCCTAAACTTCTCACTCTGTGATTCTTTCAGACTGGGCTAAGTAAGGATCTCTCTCTTAGGAGAATTCAAAGCCAAAGTGGAGTACTAGTTGGTATAACCCTAAGCTATGCCATCCCTCAAAAACCCGAATTTCTCTTTCCTTTGACATGGAAACACACGTAGAAGGTCAAGTCAGTACAAAGTTAAACAGAACCAATAAAGGAGAAACACGTGGGGATCACATAAAGGAAAAACATTTAGGACAGGAACATCAATTGTATTCTACTTCCCAACCGAGTTTCAACTTAGCGCTTTACAGTTTTTAGATATATTCAGATTATTTTTTTAGAATTTTTTTAAAGAATTTAATTTGCCAGAAATAAAAATTAGAAGCGAACTATTTCCGTGTATTATTGTGTGATGTTCAACTGAAAACCGAAAATTCAGTTCTACACGCCATAATCTAACCTTTATTTGTCAATTATGAACTCAAAGATAAGGTACATAAGGGTAGCACTTAAAGAATTAATAAAACAGCCTGAAGGATAAAAATATATTGATGCCATCATTACATTCTGTAATGTAAAACTTAAAATCATAATTAATACATGAAATGATAGAGTTGGGCTGCTCTCAGCAGTTCTGTTTGTTAAAATGCGCATGCGCTAGAAGCGACAAGTGAACAGAAAATAAATATGTAAACACTAATAATGTGTGCATCAGGGTCTCAGATAATTCTCACGAGATGGTACAATTGCAACAAGACTCCATTAAATTGAATGTTTTTTATGCCATATCTCGGTGGAAAGTTTATGGGCTTTTTGGTTTGTAAAAGCAACTATAACTGGTACTTCCTATCTTGATGCTCTATAACCCCGGTATAATTCTCATCTATGTGTTAAGCCTGCATGTACACATCTATTTAATGCGTCTATAGTGTTATTATTAAGAAGATATGAAGAAATCGAATTTGTTATTTCATTTCCTTTCATTGAAAAATGTATTTGTAGATGGATTATGTTAAAGTATTCCAAAAAATTTGTGAATATTTCTTCACCAAGTAGTTAGATTACATAGCCATAAAGATAATATTCCATGAACAATTTAACACCAGTGAGAAAAGTGAGTACAATAGTGCTTCTACTATTTGATAGGGAAATTCTAAAATTATTTTGCTTATAAGATAATAATATGACTATTGTAAACATTACCCAAATATTCTCTATCGTTTAAAATTTCTATCCATCTGAACGTCCTATGATACTTTTATAATTAGTTCATTCAAACTTGTCCATGTCAAAGAGTATTAAAAACTTGTATTTGCTTTTTTAGTTTGGAAAATAACAACAAACCAAGACATTAAAAAAATGTGGTTTTATTAAAAAATGTTCTTTATTTTAATATTGGCAAAAATGTCAAACTCAAATAAAACATTAATAAAATCAAATATGACAATAACCTAAAAATAGTATTTATCAAATAACGTAAATTTTATGTAAATATTTATCACCATAATGAGTAAATTGGATAGATTTATGAGAAACTTCACATGGTGTTGGGCTGAATGTAGGAATAAAGGAGAGAACAAGGAAAAAATCGATCCGACTCAAGAAATTGTGATATTTTTTGTTATGGGACCGTCAGGTTCTGGCAAAGCTACAGTAGGAAAAAAACTCGCTAATTTCATCGGGTATACTTACATCAACACATCCACACTATTGGAAAACGAAATACAAAGAAGAAATTCGAACGCCAAATCTATTATTGAACACATGCAGGTTGGTTCTGATATACCATCAGAAATAATGACACGGCTATTAAAGGAATTTATCGACAATGCAAAAAATTCGAAAGGCTTTGTTATTAGTGATTTCCCCAAAAATATCGATCAAGCACAGAAGTTTGAATTCGATGTTAAAAAGCCAAAGGTAATTATTTATTGTAGCATACCTGAAGATGTTTATATAAACCGCAATATGAAGAAACATGGTGATGTATCTATAGAGGTTTTAAAACAAAAATATGAAAATGAACATAAAAATTATCAAGGTTTATATAGGTTATATGAACTTAAAACTTTAAAGGTAGTTACCACGTCTTCGGTTGATGAACACATTAAAAAAATACTTAAGGATTTACAATATTACTGGGGATTTTCGTTCAAAATGTGATTTAAATGATTGTGTTTTACATGGGGATGTTGTTATTTCAAAATTATGTTATTGAAATAAATATTTCAAGTAGTGTTTTATATAATTTAATGGTTTAATTTATATCAACTTAAGTTATAAAGTTAGTTATTGGTTAGATAAAAAATATTAACATTGTTTAATAAAAATATGTATAACGTATTATTAAAATAATGCAACATAGTATTATCACTAAATTTCAAAATGTTTCACCAAGACATAAGTGAGAAAGTTATTTAAGAAAAATGCAACATTATTTAAATTAGAGGCCGATTTGTTATTTAATTCTTTTAAATGTGATTAATTTTTTACAATTCTATTCAAACTATTGAAAATTGTTGAATAATCTCTGCCATCTTCATTGATAACAAGAGAAATCCTCCTTATCGTTACGTTTGATTAGAGATCGTTGTTCAGATATAATTTTAAATTATTACATTTGTTATTATCTTAGCTTAGGTGGATTTTTTATGGTATAACTAGTAATAATAATTCGCGTTGACTACCTGGTGTTCATTTGATACTTCTGTAGTTCGCATAGGCTTACATTCACGTTTAGTATATATTGTAAAGCATATACTTCTTAGCTTTGGATTAAATAATCTTTGCATATCCTTATGTGAAGTATGTCTCTTTGTTATACTAGTAACTTGTGTATTGAACAGAAAGTAACGAATTTTATAATTTTAGAATTATATAACGGGTGTCCAACAATTATTGCAGTCTCGGGTGGCGTTGGAATCAAAAACGTAGGTCGAATCGTACATGTGCCAAATAAATGAACTGACATTTTAAATGTCAAACATAATTTAAATGTGAATTTAAAGTGTTGTTAACTTTAATAAGTAATTAGAATATGTTTACTCAAGAACAGAAAAGGTTCTTTTTAGATACTTATTTTCGCAACGGCCGTCGTGCGTCAATCTCCTAACGGATGTCGAATGTTCTCGTGCTATAGTGATTCTTACGTTTTGTACAATATTTTCATTTCTTACACTAGGTCTGCCTGTACCCTTTCTGTGTTGCACCGATCCTGTATCGCGAAAACATTGCACAATAGCTCCCAAATCACGAAAAAACGTATTGTTGTTAATAATTACATGCGGAAATCTTATATGAAATTCTTACGACGCGTCGCGACGCGGCGACGTTAGTTCCATGGAATACTCCCATTCTCCATTTTTCAAACGACGGCCGTTGCGTTTAAGTTATGTTTGACAAGTAAAATGTCAGTTCATTTATTTGGCACATGAAAGAATTGACCTACGTTTTTGATTCCAACGCCACCCGGGACTGCAATAATTGTTGGACACCCGTTAGTTCCTGGACATAGGTTAGGAGTGATAGGATTCAAAATTTTATAATCTTTTAGTTAGTTATTGAGAGAATATCATTTTACCTTAAGTAAGTGACAGATCAGATTTAATATTTATGAAAGCAATGCTGGTTATGCTATATTCTTGATGGAACCGGATGTATAAGTTTGATGACGAAAAGCAAAACTGAAAATAAAAATATGGAACATAACAAGTGCTTTTCTTCATCAAACTTAATATTTATGTATGCAACCTAAGATACGTATTTAATATTCTCACTATATCTTTTACTTAAATTATGTTTTTATGTAATGTATTTAACGCTGATAACGATTACTTACTTTGTGTCCTTTAGGTTCCCTAACAATATTATATAATAGCTTATCTTAACCCATTACGATAATTTAGTTATTTATATTTTGAATTCTCACAAAGTTTGATGTAGCATTCAACTTTTTGCAAAAGTTAATTTCTGCATTAATGAAATTTACTTGTTAATTGTATTGTCGATATCAAGGGTACCGAAAAGTACTAATAAATACTTTTGATTGTATTTATTAGTCCTCTTCTTTGTCTGTATTTTAGGTAGCCTATCTTGGTTTAAAAATGTATAAAACATATTTATTATATTCTGATTTCTACCATTGAACTTATACATTGGTAGCTCCTTGTTTTTCTGGAAACTAGTTTTAAATTGAATTATATATTTTTGGAATAATCGTAGATTCTTTGGATTATCAATGGTGCATTTTTTAATCCAAAAGTCATTCGAATTAATTCATAATGTCCTTTAAAAGCTGCTCTTGTAATTAAATTATAAGTAATTTGGTTTTGATAGAAATCTGAAGATCTGTCGAGGATATAAAAATATTGACAGCTTTCGAATATGTTAATATGTCAAAAATAATCTTTTTTACCTCTTTATCTGTTTGGAAACTACTAGTATGAGTGAGCTAACGCTCTGAAAGCTTTAGAATAGCCTTATAATCTATCCTCGGATTCATGGTCACTACGACTTAGTGTATGTAGGAATTTTATCATGTGTTTTGATTCCATGTTTAAATTTATGCATGTCATTATCTTTTAGAAAATGTCTGAATATTACCAACTGTGCAAATTTAGTTCTGATGCTGTCGTTTGTTTTTTTTTATTAGTACGTGTTAGATTATAAACTTCTACACAAAATAGGTTTCTTAATATTAGGTTAATTCTTAAACTTATTATTATTCTAAATTGTAAGAAGATATTACCATGAAAGTGCTACCTATTGTCTTAGCCTTGCACTAAATCCCTGTTTGGCTGTATCAGGAACAGTAATAATGTAACATTAATTATCCCTGTCAAGAACAGCCACCGATCGATTTCGATCTATTGTGGATCTCATCAGCGCAGTTGGAGACAGGGAAACGGAGTTATTTACTCACTGGGCAAACCTTCAATCTCTAACTGCGCTACACTAATGAGTTCCAAAATATATCAAAACAGAGACAGTATTTTAGGGTTTTATTAGCATAATTAATAAAACGGCATCTTTGGACAAGCGCGCGAAAATAAGTGCTCCTATGATTCCTTGCCGTTATTGCAGACAAACACCGAAAACGGGTTGGAAATGTGATAACTGTAATTTAGTGATTCATCCGGATTGTGCAAAATACTTAAATAGTGAATGAAAATACTATACTACTATAATACTATCGGAACCACAGAACACTCAGTTCCTCGACCCATCAGATAGTGATAGTAGCTCAGATACTATTACAGGGGACGAAACAGACAGTTATAATAACGAAGGCGGATGTAAACAGTGCTCTGGAGAATTAAACAAATCCAGTGTGCTGATTGATAAAATATTTTCATTCTGTTATATATTCTCAAAATTAAAGGAATTCATGTCGATGAAGACGGATTGATTCACTGCTGTAGTAAACGTCTAAATCGACGATCTAAATTAATAAAGAAATAAGGTAAGAACTAAATGACAGAATAAGTAATAATAATAATAATAATAATAAACCAGATTTATTTTTCTATGTACAACTTACATAATAATTAATTACAGACATAAACAATACAACGTAATTGAGTGAATGAACTCTTACAAAACAAATTAACTTAAATTCTAGTATAGCTATAATATTCCGACATAGTATAGGGCTCTAACGAACAAATAAATTTAAATAGTGCATTTACTATTTTTACACAAGAATAGTAAGCACCTTTTTCAGATGCACTCAATCTGTGCTGCGATAGAGTAAATTGTTGTCCATGACGACTGGATATGTATTAAAGATGTAGTAAAGAATTTTCAAAAATATTAGAATGATTCCAAACAAATTTTGCACTTTCATAAATATATAAACCTATGGTTATTTGCTTTAAAAATACCTCCTCAGCTTGCGCTGTATTTTAATCTGTATAAAATTCTAATAGCTTTTTTTGTAATATAAAAACCTTATTTACGTCAATGCTACTACCCCAAAAAAATTATACCATATCTAAGATGAAAATTATACACAGTTTTATTCCTTACTTCACTTGTTTAGAGATGTTGATGGGGTTTTTGGTTTGTTTAGTATAAGGTCCATTTTCTAACATCTGTTTTACATTTTCGTAATACTCACTTTTGTTGACTACCACTACTGCGTTTCCCTTATCAGATTTTAAATAGAAAACATCTTTTTCTTTCAAAGACTTTACCGTTTTCAATGTTTTGTTTGTATGGAGCTTTGGAGTTTTCGTCGGTTTTTCTTTTATTTTCTTAATTGCTTCTTTGGCTGCTATCCTAAATGCAGTGGCATCTTCCGGATTTAGTTGTTGTGCAATCAAATCTGCATCGTTGCGAAAAAGAGCTTAATGTTTCATTTAAAGTAACGCCTAGAAAGTTTACTGATTGAGAAAAATGGTAAGAGTTATTGTTTAAATTAATATTTTCCGGTGTATTTAAACGTTGATTAGTTTTGAAAAAGACGCAGTTAGTTTTATCTGGATTTAATTTTAATTTGTTATGTTTAAACCAGTTTTCAAATAAGATCATAGCATTTGTACCTTTGATGGTTAGATCTCTATATGTCTGTGCTTTTATTAGTACGTTCGTGTCATCTGTATAGTTTAGTACACATATGTTGTTTGGTGAGGTAAATGATAGGTCATTTATAAATATTACAAATAGTAATGGCCCGAGAATATTACCTTGTGGTATGCCCCTGGAACTAGGCAGGGCCTCAGATATGACATCGACCCCCATGATTGTGTCAGATAATTTAGTTGAATGACTCCTACCGTAAAGATGCGATCTTATTAATGTTTGTGCTACACCGCGTATACCATACTGGTATAATTTTGATAATAGTAAAGGGAAGTCAATAGTATCAAAGGTTCTCAATAGATCCAGGAACACTCCACATGCAATATCTCCATCCTCCAATGACTTTAGTATATCATTAGTAAAGTGTAATATTGCAGTCTCTGTACTTCTTCCACTTAAAAATCCATGTTGGCTTTTAGCAAATAATAATTTGTATTTATTAAAAAAAATTACCATTCTTCTGGTAATAACTAATTCAAATATTTTGGAAATGTGTATAGAATACTTATTGGCCTATAGTTATTTTTATCATCCTTGTCTCCTTTTTTATAAACCGGTGTAATTATCGCGTATTTCAGTTTCTCTGGAAAATGCCATCTTCCATACATTTATTAATTATTTCACATAATGGTTTCGCAATAGTTTCTATACATTGCTTTATAATACATACAGGTATTTCATCGTATCCTGCACTCCGCTTATTCTGCATTTTTAATACTCTTCTTAACGCTTGTTCGGTTACTGGTTCAAAGAATATTGAGTTTGAGTTTAATGGTATATTAGAAGTATAGTTAGTACTAATATTATGTGATAATTCATTTAAGATGTTGTTGAATTTAAATTGAAATCATTTGCGAGTTCTTTGAAATTATTAGTTTCAGGCAAATTATTGTTATTTTTATTCTTGGAGCTGACGATATCTGATATGATATTCCAAGTGGTTCGTGACTTATTTTTTGAGTGATTTATTTTAAATTCTATTTGTTTGTTTTTTTTTCCGGAAGCTAACAATGTAAAGTACAATTTTTGTGCTTCTTTAAAAATGTATATATACTCTGGTTGACGTTTTGATATTGTCTGAAAAAGAACCATTCTTTCTTTATGATAATTAAGTACGGGGGTTTGATATATTTTACGGTTTCTTTTCACAACTTTTTTTAGCGGAAAATAGTTCGAAAGTATATTTATAAATTGTGTGTATTTAACACATACATCTACGGTGTTATAAACGTCTGAAAATAGTTCATCTTTTAAATCAATGGTAAAATTTTTCATATTAATTTCCGAAAATATTCTGATTTTCCATGCATTATTTTTGTCACAACATCTACAGAATATTACAGGAGTTGTGCAGAATGGTCGGAAATTGCTGCTTTTATTACCGATGATACAAACCCTGTTTAGCATATGTGATAATGTTATCAATGCAGGATTGAGAATTGTGTGAAATACGTGTACATTCATCTATTGTGTGGATTAAGTCAAATGAACCTAAAATTCCTTTAAATTAATTTGTGATTTTACATTTACTACTATTTTATGTTTATCACTTCTAGTTGGTCCAATGTTTGCCAATGTTCCGTAATTCCTAGGACATGTCATCCATTGATATCCTCGATTGATGTTGTTAATAGCGTTTCCAATGCTTTGAGTATTTTGGTGCAATAACTTCAAAACGTAAAGTTTTGAAGTTATTGCACCAATTTGAAGTTACGGCACTTGGGTTGTTCGTGGACTGGAGTGAAAATTCGGACTCCTTTGTCGTTTTTCACTATGTATAAAATAGAACCTATTTACAAATGATTTCTCAGGTCAGAAATCTTTCGTTATCACAACATCTGAAATTTCCACTGGAACGCCAATTTTAAAAGAGGAGTAATTTGCATTCTCTTGCCGCGGTTGTAATTTTTCAGCTACATATGATGCCGCTCCGGCCTTACAATTTAAGAATTCTGTAAGTGCATTCGTTGTGACGTCTTTATGCAGACGTGATACGAAGAACCATCTTCTTTGTTGCACACTTGCTACTAGCAGTCCTTCTGCATTCCATTTTCCTGTGAAGGAGTGTGATTTCCTATTTTTTCTTTTCACTTCGGTCCAGGCCTCGGTGTTTAACGTTTTCAATTCATTTGTATTATTATTATTCGCCGGTGCGCTGGCTGAGAATTAACCTTTTTTGAGAAATTCCAATTTTTGTTTTTCGTGGTGATTGGAGTTTGATATTTGCGTTCTCTACAGTCTCAACATCCACAGCATATCCATCTATTGCAGAGAGGCCTAATTTAGATTTGTTCATTTTCTGGGTTCTGATTTGCATATCACTGCAATTTGAGTTTTCAACTTCACTTATCTGTTTATTTTTAATGGTTTTAATTTTATAGGTTAAATTATTAATTTCTAGTTTTTGTCTTGAAATTGTTTTGATTACTCACTGTTTCTCGCAGTTCTGATATCTCTTCCTTCATAAATATTAATAATTGCAGTGAACACTTTTGTATCCCGTTCTTCTCACACCGGGAACACACATTGCAGTATGACTTACTGATCACTGTCTAAAAATGAACGACCTAGCTGGGCCGACATCTTGACTCAATATTAAAGAATAATGTAGTATTAGTGCAACAAATTAATGAACAATCCATCTACCGACATCGTTATTATTAAAACTAGCATTATAAACGACTATGTAGTGTCAAGCTCCTAAATTAACAAACCAAATATAATAATTAAAGATTTACAGACAACTAGGCACGTATCCATTGAAAGTCGACCTCGAATCGAATTACACCAAAAAAGCATACCCACTCCAAAACAGAATGGCAAGAAAATAGGGGTCCCAAAACAATATACGGTAGCAAAACTGATACAGACAACGCAGTATATACGAAAGTAAAAGAAAATGCTGTCACGTGGGAAGATTTAATAAGGATTTTCAAGAAGAACTTACAACAACTCAATAGAAATTTCCCTGGAGTTACATTCGAAATTGAAAAATTGCAAAATCAAAGACAATCACGTATTAATAACTTTGGTCCATTCTAAAATAGAAGCACAAAAATACACAAATGTAAGTAAATACGATTTTAAAATGAATATGGAATGTGCTGCATGTACACTTTAAGTAAACTAGCAATTATGTCAGTATTTAGATACCAAGCGGTAAGTTAGAAATATATTTTTTTTAATTTAACAAAAATGATAACATAAATATACGAACGACACAACCTGATTGTTCTATGTGCCGACTTTAATATATATATTTCAAATTATTCGCCGGAAGCACAAATTTTTAAAGATATGATTGATTCATTTAAACTCATAAACAAACTTCACCAATCAATGAGAATTGAATCAACAACCAGAGGTTATTCAGAATCACAACTCGATATAGCAGTAACCACATGGCCAGAAGGTAAATTTGCTGTTTCTAATAAAAATTATCACTTATCTGATCATCTCGGAAAACTAATAACATAGAAGTTAATAATTCAATACAATACCCGTAAATCACAAAGAACCGTCAGTTAAGAGACTAACAAATAATAATCGTATTATTTGGGTACAGTAAATTGGAGCTTCATTGAGACAACTGATGTGAATACAACTTCGATCTCTTAAATGAATTCTTGTTCATGTCCTTAAAAAACCCAACAGAATTATGCTACAAAAACAAAAAACAACAGAAATAATAGAATCCGGTAACAAACTAAAACAATTATTTGAATTTAAAATACTACTTCATTCATTAGATATCAATGATAGGTACACCATTCATAAAAAGAATGCAAAAATGAAATTTGTTGCAAATCAATTGGATTTAGCCGCAAACAGACAACAAAAGATTTTGTCTTGGCACAGGGAAAACTAAAGTAGGACCAAAAAAATTAACCTAAAAACCCTAGATGGAAATATATTAAATTCACCAACTCGGCGGAAATGTTTGCCAATTATTTCTCTTCTATTTCTACCAGCAAAATTAGTCATAATTTCGGAAATAATGTTTCCAAGGAGTGTACGTTACCATTAACACTTTCCAACTCTATATTCCTGGAACCTGCCGCTGTGTAAGTAATTGTGGTTGTGATGAAATAACAAATTTTAAAACAATTAGTTAATGGAATCGTATTACCTCTCACGTATCTAATAAATGTATCTTTATCTGCCGAAATTTTCCCTGAAAGATTAAACACCCCCAAAGTTCTCCCAATACAAGAAAGGAAGTTTAAGTAAACACGGTAAATTCCAAGAGGAATTAGATAATATAATTAAAACCACCATACAAGAAATAACACGATAGTGCAATGCTAATAATTTATTGTTAAATAGCGATAAATCTGCGAAGATGGAATTTTTAACAGTAAGTCCCTCGTCGTCAACTTACAAAAAAGCACTCAATTTTGGATCAATTTGACCTGTTTTTCTTTATTCCCTTCCTTTCTTGGTAAAAGCAAAAAGGGCTCTTTAATTGTATCAAGATCAATCTCCCACTACTTGCAAAAGAAACCTGATAAACAAATGTTATCATTAAATACATATTGATGGCTAATTAACGGGCAAAATCAATTCTCTTCTGTCAGTAAAATTTTGTGTTCTAAAAGGGGGGACGCCAAATGTAACAAATTAGGTACCTAATAATATAATCACAATCCCTGAAAGCTTCTAATCTCTTCCTTTCTAGCAGGTGTAAAATTCCCGAAACCATAGAAAATTTAGTATGTTGGTTTACTATTATATTGATCTACCCATCTCAATATTTTTCTGTTTACTTCCCTTAAAACCAATAGTGAGTTTTCTTTTTCACCCGAAACTAGCAAGACCTTTATTTCGATCGTACTGTAAACCAATTATGAAAGTCGAAAAATTGTAGTGAGTGCAACAAATGACGTTACATGATTTTACACAGAGCCTACATTTAACAACATCAAACTTTATAAGGCCGCAATTATTTTAACACTTGTAGATCACCTATTATCAATATTATAAACCCTAAGAAATTGGCCTGTAAGTCGGGTCTGACCTTTATTACTACGTGATAAACGAGTGCTCCCTACAATGGCTTCATTGGCACTGATAACCAATCACTTCGGTTGGCTTGTGGTTTGTCAGTTACAACAAGCAAACCGTTAATTGTACTACAATAGGATTTGTCGGCATCTGAGAAAATAAAGTAGACAGTTGTTTCAATAGACATAAATGATGTTACTCTAATCTACTAATCCTTTCACAAAACGATACAAATATTTGTGTTTTAAGGATACCCTTAGTGACCCCGAAGAAAGTATAGTAACTAAGGGTCAGTGGGTTGCAGGAAACGACCACTGCAATAATTTACCACCTCCAGATAAATCCATTCAATAGCACATTAACCAGAGACAAACTTTATAAAGAAATGCATCTTGTTATGGTATGAGGGCTCAGTATCCTACCACCGATGAACCACTAGGATGACCCCAATAAGATCTAAACCACTTGGGTATCATCCTGGGGTGAGGACATAGCATACTGCTAAGAGATTCCGGAACACATTACAATCAGTATTAGATATTCCTCTTCAACAGATTTACTATACTCTCTATCTATAATCTGTCGTCCTCCCTTGGACAAACTCTTCGGCCTAACTTGTCCTTATTCAGCACCCGAGTATATTAGGTTTAAAGGGATAGGGGGCCATGATCCTGTTCTTACAATTGCCTGACTATAATATCGTGGCTAAGGGCCTGCATTAAGGTCAACGATCTGTTTCGGTTTAATAACCATCTGATCTGACCTATCGAACTTGTCGCTAGAGAATCTTTGTATCAACGCACGGATCAGTGTGGAGAGAAAACCACAAAAAAACAAATACCTCAATCCAAGGTGAAACAGAATATTGGCGATGAATGTATGGCTAAAAGGAAGTATAATCTATGCGAACTCTGGGAACCAGGCCACCCCTAGTTTTAATAGCCTTATGATGGCATGCGGGGCTCTGTTATAATTGACCTTATAAAGGAAATTGAATTCCTGAGAACAGGAACCCTAGTAGTAGGGTTCTAATACAGAATACCTAAACAGGTCGCAGTGCTGTAAAGCTGTCAAAACCAAACGACCCCGTCTAATCTAATCTAAATATATAATCTAACCAGAGACAAAGCTATTTTAACTGCTTAAGTTTAATTGTAGATAATGACGAGCTTTTGCAAATGGACGCACAATGTTGTTAGTGCCCAATCATTTTGCCGGACAGACACAATGTCACAAAGTAAATACATGATGGTGTCCAGAAAATCCTCGCTACCATTAGAAGCAAATTTTATTCACTAAATAGAAAAAGTGTAACCCACAATGGAAATGAACCCCAGCGTCCGCGTAACCTTGATTTTATATACTGATAAAGGGAGCTTTACTTACATACACACATCAATTTCGCCAAGTTCTAAAATGCTTTCTTGATTGCTGTAAGCCTTTCACAATCGAGTCTCATCGTTACAAAAAGACATTGCATTTTCGTGTATTTTAAGACCAAAATAACGTTTCTCACTTAACAATAGAATCATAACTAACATCCTTTAACAGATTTATCTCAGAGGATATATTGCTGAGTCTTTTTTTCAATATACTATGAACTCTAGGTTATTTAAGAAGCATTATTTTTGAAGCATTTCTAAAAAGTGAAAAAAATATTACAAGTAGAAGCTGTTTTTTTAATTCACGACCTCTATCAGAAAATGTAAACGACTTCGCTACATAAACAACTGGACATTTCTTGATTGTCGATGCAATCACCACACCTATAAACCTGGATGCAAGCTTTCATAGTTACAATAAGTGAAAGAATTGCATCAGCGCATCTGGAATCGTTAGCAACGGGAGTGTGTATCACAACTCCATAAAAGACTTAAGTGGCTGAAGAAGGCAGACCACATCTAACGTAAACAGTTAGTTGTTATGAGGGAACATAATTCAATCATCAAGGCCTGGATGAAGTAACGCGAAGCGCAATTGTAAAAACCAGTTGGGGTATTAATGTTTGTCGGGATGTTGTCCCGTTTTGACATAAGAATGTTAATGCAAGTAATTAGGCAATGCTTACCATTCAATAAAGACATGGATATTAATTCGTATTCTGACACAGTTAGAATTGTTCAAATTTATATTTCCTTTGTAAAAACAAAAAGAAGTGCAATTCATTTCTTAGTGACCAGTCTTTATCCTACTAAACAAAAATGTTTGCACCTTTGAAAGAGCGGATCTAAAAGGGACTAATTGGGTCTCTAGTAAGATAAGCCTTGTCTCGTGCAAACGTCCAGTTTCGTAGTATCAAAAGATGTAAAATCCTTGAAAATGGTCTACTATTTTAATTTATATGTTGATCATTTAATTGAATCTATATCACTGATTTTTCCTGGTTTCATAAATTGTAAAACATGCCAGAGTAGTGTTATATAACGTTATATAGTAAATAATAAAATTATATTTCTATCAAATTCCCAAATATACTGGTTTTAATATTTAAATTTTATATTTTTGTTGTTTTTGGTACCCTAGGAATATTTTGGGTCTGAAGCTAACTTCGTACACTTCCGTCACACCTTTGAAGCTTCATTTTCGCAAGATTATTGGTAGATTTCTTTAGATTAAGACAGAAAAATAAGTCATCCACTTATATACTTTAATTGTTGTTTTAAGTTTTAATTAATATATTTTTAATTAAAACTTTTCTTCAAGTATTACTTGTATACCACAATAATTTATCCTAATTATATGTCCGTAAAACAATATAATATATTATTGTATAAAGTATATGACTAAGAGATCAAATAAAGTTATTTATTATAGCAAACTACAAAAGTTAAAACTTTGTATACCAGTTTAAAATATTAATTTCATAATCTCTAACACTTTCATTACGTTGTATCGAAGAATTTTTAAATAACAATAAATCATAATAAAACAAATTATTTTATTATTATTATTGTTATAATTATTATAATCCTATAGATAACTGTTGTATATCAATAAAAAAATGTTGATATTCAATAATTGGGATAATGCCCAACATACAAATAGCAATTTAATGTAATTTATAGCATTAAACACAATTACTTTAAATATACATGTATCTATTATATTACAAACAAATCTTTCCCAGGCAAGTCTAAACTAAAATAAATTACATATCTGCTACATATCATTATTTTTAAACAAACCATAATGGGTCATACCAGTCATTAGATTACTTACTATGCTTTCAATTTTCTCATAATTTATGAACCTTATTATTATTTGCATTACACAGCAAACCCTGCAATGTTAATAAAAGAATACTTGCATCATTGATTTAAGTAGTATTCCCAAAAAGAATATAGCTAAACATGTTTATGTTACTCCTAGCAGTTATACTAGGAACATGTGCGTATGTTTTCATGGGAAAACGTTTTCAATACTGGAAAACCCGAGGAGTCCAAACACTTAAAAACCAAAACTATATCTTTGGCGATATTACAAAAACGATTTTTGGAAAAGAGAACTTCGTCGCAACAGTAGATCAAGCGTACTACGAATTTAAATCGAGAGGATGCAAATTCGGAGGTATTTATTGCTTGAACAATCCCATGCTACTGGTCGTAGATCCTGAAATGGCTAGATTAGTTTTGGCGAAGGATTTTGATTATTTCATTGGTCGCGGAATTAAGTACGATGAAGAAAATACTCCGATTAGTGCGCATCTATTCAATTTGGACGGTGAGGAGTGGAGATTCATTAGAAGAAAGCTTACACCGACGTTTACTAGTGGAAAGTTAAAGAAAATGTTATGGATTATCGAAGAAAAGTTTGATAAACTTTGTGAGGTGATTGAAAAACAAAGTGGTAATGATGTTTATTTAATTGATTTAATAGAAAGGTAAGTAAAAAAAGTAATTATTATACACTTCTACATGAAAATTCTTCTATTATACATATATAGCTGTTATTAGGAATTTTGTTTACTTAAAACAATTGTTGCGAAAATAAAAGTATACAAAATTCTTTTAAAGCCTCATGCTTTAGTTATAAAACCTAACAGTTATAAATAAAATGAACTTTCAGCAATTAACAGCCACAAAATTTATTTGAATGTATGTTTCATAATCCATATTTAATTATCCTCCAATAAGTATATGTTAATTATTTCCTCCATTGGGCTGGAAAGACACCGCCTGCTACTCTCAAAGATGAAGAAATAATCATAAATATATTATTTCTAAATGTTTAATTTATTTTAGAACTGGAATGGATATTATTGGCCAATCAGCATTCGGACTAAACTGCAACGCTTTAGAAAACGAAATATCACCATTCTATGAAGCAACATCAAAAGCGTTCAAACCCGCACTCTCACGCTTACTGTACATCTCTTTAAAGTACGCATTGAAAAATCATGCAAACTTGGCTTTACTTGTATCCGATGATCCCAACTGTAACGATTTCTTTGTTAAATTAATCGAAGATACGGTAAAGTACAGGAAAGATAACAATATACGCGTAAACGATTTCCTTCAGTTACTTATCGAATTAATGGAACCACAAGATGGAGAAGAAGGGCTGACTTTAAATAAGGTTGCAGCTCAAGCGTTCGTTTTCTTCATTGCCGCTTATGAAACTGGGGCTAGGTCTTTGAATTTAATTTTGTACGAGCTGGCAAAGGATGTTAAATTACAAGCAAGGTTGAGGGATGAAATTTTACAAGTTTTAAAAGAAAATAATGGAAAGCTTTCCTATGAAGCTGTAGCAAGTTGTAAGCTATTAGATACAATAGTTAAAGGTAAAGGTTAAAATGTTTTAATTTAATTTGCTATTTGGAAAATCCAATTTTTATTCCAAATTTTGTTGAAAGATGTATATTTAAAACTTTTGAGAGGATAATAATTAAAATGTCTAATTTATTTTTAAATATATACGAGTGATAATAATGACCTTAAGACAACTTACTTTTTTAATATCACACACTTTATATAATTAAAATTTTGATTATTAGCTGAGAATATTACAGATATTGATATTAGGAAAGTAAGTGTTCTTATTTAAACTTTTTAACTAATATTATATAAATAGTTTAAGCAGCACAGTTCAACTATTTATCAATGACCTTTATAATTGAAAGTGTAATATATGTATATAATCTGCAATTTTTTTGTTTAGAAAACTTTAGAAAGAATACTCCTGTTGTATTTCTAAACCGTATTTGTACAAAAGAATACGAAATTCCTGGATCGTCGGTTGTAATTGAAGCAGGAACTCCAATCATCATACCAGTTTATAGTTTTCACCATGATCCCGATAATTTTCCAAATCCGAAAGAGTTTAATCCAACTAGATTTTCTAAACAAAATGAAGGAAATGTTAAGCCTTTTACATATATGCCATTCGGTGAAGGACCACGTTACTGTATTGGTAAGGTTTCTTACAAGTTGTATATTTTAATTCCCAAAAAGACAAGTGACAAGGGATATATATTGTTTAAATCGTTCAAGAAATAAAAGTAATAGTAGTATTTTTTTTCCACTTTTCAGGTAATCGTTTAGGACAATATCAAGTGAGAACAGCGGTTATAAAAATTATTAAGAACTTCGAAATTACATTGAGCCCAAAAACGGAAGAACCTTTGGTATTTAATCCGGTCACAGGAAATCTACTTCTTACATTCAAACAGAAGATATACTTCAATATTAAGAAAATTAAAAATTAATTTAAAGAAAAAATATCCCAAATTACTAATTTAAGTAAATTTTTGATTAAAATTAAATAAATTTTATTAATTTTACAAATTGTTTTATTATTATTTTGTAACATAAGCGGCTTATATTCAAAAAGCGAATGATCAACCTTCGAATGATTAATAACATTAATTAAGGCAATATAAAAACTAATACAGTTAATAATATATTTTCACTATGCAGACTGTTATTACTTACAACGTGACCGGAAAACAAAGAATAATAAGAAAGTAAAGCTATAGCAGAAAATTTTGCGAACTATTTTGTAGATAATTTTGCCATGACAATAAATGATACAGCATAAAGTTTTCTTTAATTAGTAATTCTTTAAGCATGGTCTATTATGAAAGTAATGCGCATGATTTTATTGTGACACGACTGTTCATCGCAATGTAAAACGGGTCGGGAAATGTGAAAAAGGGTCTGCTCTTCCAGCAGTCAATACATTTACGGTATATGGGATAGTGACCGAAGATTTGCAAATGCGAAAGGTCTGCGCGTAGTTTGTGCCGAAAGTGTTGAGGGAAGACCAAAAGGAACTTCGAGTTCGTACCGCAGGGAAAAACTGTCGTCTCAGCCTTTTACCTGAAGGTGCTCAAGAGATTGTAGCGACGCATGGCGCGCGTGAAGGCTGACGCATCTTTGTTTCCTTGACTGAAGAGAGAGCTGAAAGGAAAGCATTGGAAATCCGTGGTAAACATCCAAAAGCATGTTACAAGATTCCTAAAAGACTTTCCCGCCGAGGAGTTTCAGGGTGCCCTCCAGGCATAGCATGCACGTTTCTGCAAGTGAATTTTAGGCATTTGTACCGGTACAATCAATAAATATATTGTTCCCAGGAAATACGCATTACTTTTATAATAGTCCCTGTATGATTCCTTTAAAATAAGTAATAATAATAAATTTATTGCATATATTTCAGATACACATTAATGAGGTGTTTTTAAGTATATAATTTAAAAAATAGTAAATAAAAAAGGAAAGGTAATGACATTTTTTAATACTACTAACAAACGACAAATAGTAAAATTATAAATAAATCTACAATTCCACCAAATAATAATTCGAGCGGAGATGTCCAGATTAATATGAAAAAATAGGTAGAAAAGGTTGCATACAATGAAAAATTAGTGCTCTCAATGGACAAGCCAACTACGTCTTTAGGGTTTCCGTCGTCGGCGAATACTAATGTAGAGCCGACTGTAAAAAGTAACACCACAACTATGAGAATAAATAAAAAGGTTGAATTCACATTAGTAGAGAGGAAACGCAAGGGAGTACGAGCCTATTAAAGGAGAATCTACCAAATCACTGGCAATTAAAGGAAGGAAAATCTAGTCCAACTTTTACATCACCGGACTTGATCCGACTATAACACTGAAAAAACTTAATCAACATATTTTATCAATCAACATCAAGGATTCTATATGTGAAAAAATGGTATCTAAAAGACCAGAGGACTACTCTTCGTTCAAACTATCTGTAATGCAACCGGATGCTGCTATCATCAAAGAGCCCAGTCTGTGGCCGGAAGGAGTATTCATCAACCCTTTTATATTTCGCCTGCAGATAAACCCTCAAAAATAGTTGAAACAGAAGACGGCATCAGAATAGCACAACTAAATGTACAATCGATATTAAACAAATTACTGCTAATAGTTTTATTCTTGTTGTAGGAAAATATAGATATTGTATGTGTATCTGAACATTGGATCCCATTCAGTAAACCCTTGCCGTCAATAGATGGTTTCTGTGTTAGAGCTTACTTTTATAGAAGTCAGCACATTCATGGTGGTGTAGCAATTTATCTAAAAGATAAGTATACATTTAAACCAATAGCCGAGAACTATGCAATTACAGCAATATTGCTGTAATTCTGAGTGTGTAGTTGTCCCCTTCTGGTTGCCTTGACACATTCATTGAAAAATTATTTCTTTTAAGGAAGAAAATGTCCAGTAATTCAAAAATAATTCTGTGTGGTGACTTAAATATTGACTAAACAAGAAATAATTGCAATTATAAACTTTTTTGAAAATGTCTTATCCTCATACGGTCTTAAATCGAAAAATAATGAACCTACGAGAGTATTTACTAAAATACACGGCGTTACATCATCATCATGTATTGATTACATTGCAACCAATCTAGATTTGAAATTAGTAAACATTGACGTTGTCCAAGCAAATATATTAGCTGTCTTGAGTCATAGCTTAAAAGGCATAAACTGGAACACTATCTATCAGGAGTGTGATATCAATTTAAAATTTAAATATATCTTAGATAGTATATCAATGTGCTTGGACCGATGCTGTCCTCAACAAATAAAATTCGTCTCTGCAGCGAAAACAGACAGTGGGTAACTAGTGCAATAAAAGAAAAAACCTCTATTTAAGAAACTTATTCTGGCTCACAAAGCAAACAGTTGCAGATGACATATAAACAAAACAAGAAACTAAAAGCTGAAGTATGCATGCGAAAAAGAATTTCTACTCGAACTTGATTAAAAACTCGGTATAATATTATTAGAACAACTTGGAACATTATTAATACTAATTTAGGTGGTAAAACGAAAAAAAAAATGCCTAAATCTCTCACAGTGGAGAATAATAACATATCTGACTCGGCTGAAATGGCGGAGTACTTTGGTAACTACTTCCAAAGTATTGTACCAGAAATAATAAAAAATACTTTCGACAATACATCACCAATAAATTGTACCACCAGTAGTACTGTAATGTTAAATTAATTTTTCTTCCATCCCATTACAGACGTGGACATTTAAAATACACTCAGAAAATTTAATAAAAATGCGCCTGGTCCCGATGGGACTTCTTTAATGACATTAAAATCAATAATCGTATGACATTGATTATTATTCCCCACATAGAATACGTCTTTAATCTATCTCTCAGTGAATGCACATTTCCTGAGTGTTTAAAAATAGGACGCATACTACCAATTATTAAAGATGGAAATGATGATGACATGAGTAGATATAGGCCTATATGTATACTTCCCTAAATTACTAGAAAAAATAGTCTGTATTAAAATGCTTGATTACCTTAATATAAATCGAATCATAAACGATAATCAACATGGTTTCATGACCCAAAAATCAATGGAAACTGATCTTTGTTCATTTATGAGCTATGTTATTAATGCACTTGACAACAAAAATTCGTTATTATATTGCTTTTTGATTTAACAAGAGCTTTTGACTGTGTAAATTAACAAATTGTTTCAGAAAAACTCAACACCTATGGTTTCAGGGATCATGTATCAGACTGGCTTCTGTCTTTCTCGAAAAATAGAAGTTTTTTTGTTGAGATAAATGGTAAAAAATCTTCAAATAAGAAATTGTTGTATGGTGTACCTCAAGGGTCAGCACTATTTTTTTACTTTTTATCAATGATTTACCAGAATATATAGCATGTAATACTATATTGTTTGCGCATGATACGGCAGTAGAAGTTACAGCAGATTCTTCTGAGCAATTAAAGTCCAAGTGCATACTTGTAATAAACTACTTCTAAACGCTGCTAAAACTGTATGTATGCATATTAGCAAAAGAAAACAATTACCTGACGACTTCAAAATTGAAGTAAATAATGTGCAATATTCACTAAGTGACTGTGTGACCTAGGTGTCTTTATAGACTGGAAACTCTCATGGAAAAACCATACTGAGCACGTATATAGAAAACTAAGCCAAGCATACTTTGCTATTTTGCAAATGAAGCAACAAATCGACCATGATGCACTGATAGCTATCTACTACTCTTTCGCTTACTGTTTACTTTTTAAAATGTCATATAACATTTTGGCGTGGGGTCGGTCTGTTGAGGCAGAGAAAGTATTCATTGCACCAAAAAAATATTCGAGCTATTTTTGATATAACAAGAAAGAATACGTGCAAAAACGCATTTGTGACCTATAAATTGTTAACACTACCCTCAATTTATATTTATAAAACGGTGTGTTACATTAAGCGAAACATCCACAGCTATACAACGCATAGTCATAATCATATTTATCAAACTCAATTATCAAAAGTCAATTTATTAAAACCAGAGTAACACTATACAACACTTTAACAAATCGTTCTTATTTGATGGAAAAAAAAATTACAATTCTTTACCGGAAGAGATAAAACAACTTGACTTTCCACAATTTAAAAAATAGTGATGTGGCCATCATAGTACTTTCCCTATATTTTACGCAAAAAGGCTATTCTTAATGATTTGTTCACTTTTGAATTCTCTACAATTATTTGTAATATAAGTTTCATGTAACTCTAATAGTTTATTAGCAATTGCCAAAAAATGTCAAAATTTTTAATTTTTATTATTTTTCTCAAAAGTTAAGAAATTTATGAAAAATATGTTTTAATAAAACTTGTTCAGTTTTTCATTCCCTTTAACTTTTGTTTGAATCATTTTTTTTAATTTCTCATATTTAGAAAAATATCACGAAAAAACAAAAAAACACCTCGAGTAAACTTCCACTTCCGGTCTATGAATGTTCACCAAAAGCTTTTCAGTTCCAGTTTTTAACGATAAAACCTTAAGTTTGAAGTTTCATCTCAAACAGATATTTCGTTTTTGAGATACAGCGCCCACCGACAGACAGACAGACAGACAGACACACACACAGACACAAAAAAAATTTTTCCAGAAATTAGTGTAATGGACTCAGGGGACCTCAAAACGGATATTTCCGCAAAAAAAAAATTTTCAAAAAAAAATCACGATCACAATACTTCCCCTATATATACTTCGTATATAGGGAAAGTAAAAATATATTAAAGATATACTGCTAACCAGAGCTGCATATACAGTTGACAATTTCACATTCTGACCTTCTATTGACGGTAACAATATATACGTATATACATAAGTATGGTTCTGTGTGTCAGTGTGGGTATGTATGGATGCATGTGTGTGCATGTGTGTATACATATATACAATATATTCTAAGATTATATATGTATATTTCTTTTTTTTTCTCTTTGACGTTCACATCTTACTTGAACGATGTATCAGATATTGTATCTTGTGGCTTACGTGAATAAAAGTTATTATTATTATTAATAATATTTTTGTAAATATGTGTAATATTTTGTCTGACTGAGTAAGGCTCAATTTCTAATAATAATTTTTTTATCTCAATTTTGAATTTGTTAATTTGGACAATTTTGCTTCCCATGGAAGCCTATTTATTGTAACATATAATCGCATAATCATATAATGAGGTGCTCGTGGTGTTTTGGATAATCATATGTATTATTTGTTTTGTTTTGTTTAATATGTTAATGATAATGAATAAAAGTCAAAGAATCGTGAATGTAAATTGCTAATACAGAAAGGAGTCTTTAAATACTTCCCTGCACAAGTTTCTGTATTTCATATTATATATTGATATAATATATAATTGGACAGAATATATGAATAACAGTTATGAACAAATATGATTAAAAAACTATTAATTAAAAAACAATCAAATATTAAAACAAAAAATATTTCTCTTCAATAAAGCAGTCGAGATGAAATTAATTAGTTCCACGGTCCACCATAGTTGTGGTAGTTGATTTTTTTCTGTAAATAGCCATGTTGTGACTCATGTATCTATTAAAGAATCGATTTAACTGGAATTTGATGATATGTTCAATTATTTTAGACAAATAAATTAGGAAACTAATAGGCCTATAGTTTTTAGAGCCAGTGTATAATTGTGCAATTAGCGGTTAAGAGCCATATGAAAGTAGCTTATTCATAAGTCTAGTTTTGTCTATATTATTACTTAAAAAGTCTATATTAAAGTCATCTGCGATTATATAATTGGCTCCTTACTTAACATGTTCAAAATGCAGTCAAGTTTGTGAAGAAATATTCCCATGTTATCAGTAGGGAGATGATAAATTGAGATAACTGTTATGCTTATATTATTAATTACTACATTCGCTGCTGTACATTAAAAAACGTAGGCTTCAGGCATTCAAGTCCTCATCCTTTTTCCTATTTTCATTGCTGTTATTAGGTTGCATATCTATTATTGTGGACGCGGGATCTATGTGTTCAGCATAGGTACTCATATTGCATTTAATTCTCTTTCTACTACTTTTCCATCTTCATCACTGGGGTGAAAAGTTGCTGTGCACACTACACGCTTAACTACATCACGCACTTTATGTCTATTACACTGTGCGTACTTGCAAATTATTTGTTTATTTGCGTTCATTCCGACAGCGTTCATTCATTTTCAACATTTAACAAATTCATCAACATCAAAGAGCCTTTAAATTTTAGCAATTGCCTTATACTCTCGTCGCCGATATAAAGGGGGAAGAATATTACAGTAGTTAGGAAATCATTCCTTTAAACATACTCAAATCCCTCCCAGAAAATATTCACAATTCAGATATGATATCATGAGAGAGGTGTAGAAGCAGTGTATTATCACTTGCATTCCAAAACAAGGTAATGGTCCATTGGTAGCAACAAATATTTTCCCAATTATCCTCTATCCAATTCTAAACAAATAATTTGGAACTATAATCAAAAATAAACTCATGCTTCATATCTTACATGTTCCTCTGTATCAATTCGGCTTCAATAACCATCGATTCACCTAACTTTTACTATCCATATTGAGCTCAAAATGCCCAACAACATATTCAAATTCAAATGCAACTGTCTTTGAATTATACTTGATCTACTTCATAAAGTCGACAGTTTTCTAACGAAAAGGCTGCTCGTGTTATTTGATTAAAATACTTAGAAACCTTTCTTTGCAATTTTATATATTATTTTATTTTTATATATTATTACATGAATATAAAAATAGTGAAGAAAGGTTTCTAAGTGTTTTAATCAAGCTTTATATTCACATAACTCAATTAATTCAAAGTTTCCGCTATTACCACTCCTATACAATATTTGTTCCACAATAAGCTTATCTAGTTTTATATGCAGGTAGCACTGCATTAATAGTTAGAAATACACATCCTCGCATATAAAGACACTCTCTACTACCAGGGGCTGATCAACAAAATACAATTGTGGTTTGGCAAATGCAAATTATTTATCTTTTTTAATCGCTCACATAATTCACCCTATTTAAAAACAAGTAAAGGGTGCTGCTATTTACATGTACATTCTAGACTAAATTATCATTCAAACCCACGCCCAGTTCTGAATACTATACAAGAACAAAAACATCATTAATTGTTTACATATTTTTCGTAATACCAAAATTATCCCAAAAAGCCAACACAAATATTCATCAATTCACCCATTTTTTCATCAATAAAAATCGAAGAGCATTCGAACGACGAATGAAATAAAATTGGTTGTGGTTAAAACATAGTGAATTTTTCAATTCAGTATAAGTGTAGATTACCACGTAGTAACGGTAGCAACCATTCACTTTATTAATTAATTTAATAAAGTAGGCTAAACGACTCCAGGTCGATAGACAATTGAAAAAAAAATTCCCTAAACAGATTTCTGTTATTGTTAATATTTTATGTTAATTTATTTCTGTAAATAAAGATATTATCTCACTCTCTCTAATAATCTCATATATATTTTAATACATAGTTGAGAGATCGTAGTCAACTCAAATAATGTATCCAAGAAATATGAGCACTAGAGGTGTTTCAACCTAGCCACAGCTATGCTATTTTAAATTGTGATTTATTAATGTATACTCATGACTTACATCTTTAAAGAATTAAATCTGCAAAAGCCTATGTTGTACTTTGAGAAAATTAATGTCGTTTTAATAACTGTGAAAAGGGCGTGAACCGAATATTTAAAAGTTTTATTCTTGTTGTCTCCTTTGCCAATAAAAGAAATCATAGAGTATAAAATTATAACATTCATTACGGGGGGTCTCCATAATAATGCTTTTAGATGAATTTAGAATCTAGTTAGTTTATTTAAGATCATATATGAATTTGATTGATGGACAGCTTGAATATCAAATAAAATATCACGTTCCTACGACATATATCACATTTGAAATCCTGCAACATTCAACTATGCACAAATGAATATGCGAATTCACCACTATTATAATTTTCTAAATTATATCATAACGTACAGCATGCTGTTTATGTTTTTGATTTGTTGGGCCGATTAAAAGAGAATATATTAACGTGTTTTAGGTTTTGTTGTAATATTAATATATTATAAAATATTTAGTTAATTATATACATTGCATACTTATTATTATTTTTTATTTATTTTCTTTATAGCGTTGTAAACTTGTTTGAAATAAATAGAAAATTAGTGCTAACATTGCTAGAAGTTGTATGCCATATTATACCTTTCTGTTGAAACCATTTTTTTAACAATTCAGGTATGTTTGGAACCGAATCCAATAACCTTATTAAAAGTCGATGAACTAGATGATGAGTAATAAATTAAGTGTAACATAATTTTAAATAATCATTTGAGTAAATACGCCTAAAAACTAAGAAGTATAACATTGACACCATTCTCGTTATCTAAGAATAGATATAATGAGTGTAACGTATTTCTAACAAAATATACTTAATTCAGAAAGTAAGGCCTCGTCCAGTCGACAACCATTTAGCAAATTAACCATATAACAGACATGTTAATTAAAGTAATTATTATAAACATTGTACATATTCTCCAATAAATATGTATCTAATAAAATATATTATTACAATACATATAATTACAGCTTAAAAGGTATACCACTTGAGAGATGTCTCATTTTCAAAAATCTTGGAGTCACTTTTGATTGCTAGATAATACTTACAGATCATATTGGAAATATCTGTTCGGAGTCTTTCAAAACGTTAGGTTTTATAAAACGTTCCTGTCGTTCTTTTAAGAGCCCGGTTGTTCTTAAGTTGTTGTAATGTAAATTTGTTCATTCTAAATTGGAATATTATTGTCAAGTCTGGTCACCATTTAAGCAAATGTATATTACTGCAATCTGTACTACAAAACAATGTATGTGTATCCTGATTATTCTGTCTCCTACAGTGACTTTCATTCTTTGAAGTTTCCAAATTATCTACACGCAGAAATATCTCAAAATTAGTATACCTATATAAGTTAGTAAATTATAAATGTGACAGTCCTGATTTATTAGAGTGCGTGAATATTTATACACCTAGAAATAATTACAAAAACGCGTCATTACTTCGTAATTATATTTGCAAGACAAATGCGCACCACCATTCATCATTGATCTCCATGAAACGGCTTTACAATTCTATCCATCATTCCGAAGATACTTTTGGAAATAGTTTAAGTGAATTTTCCGCGTCATTAAAAAAATTAGTGTAACTTTTTGTTTTCTTTAAAAACATTAATCATATTGTTAGTTTAGGTTTAGATATTTTAGTTATTTTAGACTAATTTAATTTTAAGGATTTATGTTATAGTTTAGCTTTAACTTTGTATTTTCCTTGTAACTAGATTTTAGATCTGTTGGGAAATAAATGCTTATTATTATTAATATTATCATATTAAAGTTATTTACGTTATAGAAAATTAACTAATAATTACGAAAATATTTCATGTTTTTCTAGTTATCAAATATGTACCTCTCTATACTTAAGTAAAATATGTAATAATTAAATATATTATCATTAAGGCTTTCAATCTGTGCTAAATGTTTTTACTTACGCTCACACACTTAATTGTTCCTGATTATATTTTCGATATAATTTCACTGGTCATTTTTTAACTAAAAATACTTCATATTACGCAATTTTATGTTACTTAAACAATATCTATTAGGGTTTTTTAATGCTTTGATTTAATTCTAATGTCGACTAGATTTTAAAACACGAACCTAAGATAGTATAAACAATATTAACCTCGAATGAAACAAATTTAAACAACTTTTGCATAACTTTAAAGGACGAAACAGTTCAGATTTTGTATTGTAAAAATGCGTTACTAATTTTTGCGCAGCTGAAAAATAAATACCTGCATTGAAAAAGGAAAAAATTGAAGATGAGTAAAAACGACTTACATTGGCGTAGAACACACTGACATTACTCTAAGGATCCTGATCCTGCGAAGATGGTGGTTAAATTAGAAGTCGAAGAACACCCGAAATAACTCAAGCACAGTCACAATTAAAAACACTTTTTTTAAACGACAAGTCGTAGAGTATTTTGTAATGTCGAAGAGTTTTACATTTCATATCAAACATATTAAATCAAATACGATTAATACTTTAAGTAAACAGGGGAAGTGAATAATGGTGAAGTTATGTAAAATTGCTTAAAAAGTTACAACTAATTTCAATCTCAACGTTCTTAATTATTACAAAGTACTAATAAACACCAACCAAAATAAAATACTACTAACATATTAAAACAATTATAAAATATATAACATAAAAAATACTCTAACTATAAGTAATACTCATAGTTTGATAATGATCATTGTTTGATCGAAACTGCAGTCACTATTTAATAAACATTGTGATATTAACTAAGTAAAAGTATTTTTTTATTTTTCATCTAATTAAAATGTATCACGAAGTAAGTGCCTACAACCTCAATCAGTTAAAATATATAACCTTTGATTGTTTCTTGTCGTTTTCTCTAAACAATTTCCTCTACGACAGGGATGATATTAATTTAAAAATCACTAGTACATTTACCACTGGGAGAGATTCGCGAGATTTTACGCACACACGCGGCGAAATTCCAAGTTTTCTTTCGATGGTTTAACGCTGAAAAATTTGGATTTTACACGAACAATTAAGAAAACTTATACAAGCACCACAACCGACGACGAATTTATTACTGAACTCGCCAATTTCAATAACGTAGGGACGTTGCAAAAAGTGTGGTCCAAGCACGTGCGCATTTGTTGGATGTTTTTTTGGTCGTTAGGTGACTTTAGTGTTATCGTATCTCTAGAAATTATCCCCCTATCTAAACGTTGTTTAAAAGTAGTTCGATGACCACATAAAGAGTATTTTGGTTGAAGTATCAAATACAATAATTTGTTTTAAACGTGTATTATTACCTTCCATTAGAATAATTAATACTAAAATTACATAAAAGGCTTAAATATAAATTTAAAGAAAATTCATTATTTTCTTCCCGGAAACTAAATAAAATTGATAATAATTTAACAGCATATTCAGCCATTTCTTCAAATCAGCTAAATTTTATTGTAATAAATCGTCGATATGTGAGGTCCAATAAACTTGATCATTCTAATCATTTTGTTTCATGGTAAAACACCTACTCATATCTGGTCCTCTGGAACGGACGTCGGGATTATTAGAGAGCCTTGGTGTAAACTGCCTCTGATGGACCTGATCAGATTTCCGGGAACAAGAATACAAGACTATTTGTATTCTACTGGTAACTTGGTTTATGCTATCAACACTGCTTTTATAGACCTCTTCATTGGTATAAGTCATATTGAGTAGATTGGTATCATTTGCAAATAGAATTATCTCTGTTGTTACGAAATTTGGCAAATCGTTTATATACAGGGTAGCTGATATGTATGGAAATGGTCGAATATCTTCCAAAGTAAAATAACTAGCGAAAATGTTAAGATACAAAAGTTTTAGGTTTTTTTTAAACTATTACAAAATAGGAATGAAAATAATCACAAGATATATCACTTGTTGTTTGATTTGATTTATTTCGTAAATTATTGGTCCCCAGAAAGCTTTCAGTTTGTTACTGGAATGGTTAATAAATTCATAACAAGCTTAATGTTTAGTTTCTACAATAGCGTCCTTATATTGTAATTTTTTAAGAAGTTGCTGAGGCTAAAAGGCGCATAGAATGATGTTTTTTGATCAGATGTAAAGCCTACCACATTTGTCCAACATCACGATTGCACCAATAAATGCGATGTTCAGCTGTGGTATTTATTTTACGAGATTTTACAGAAACAGCTATATCCAGTGCTTTTGTAAGTATGTTATGAAGATATTCCAATTTTTCATTTATTGACATCATTGAATTATAAATAAAGGACGAATTTGCGTGTTCTATTATATTGTAAGATAAGAACTTGCCTTCCAAATTGAAGAGTCTGTAAACGAGCTCCCCCTTATTGTTTTCATTAGGATTTATACATAATAATAATTAGAAAAAAACACGAAAATATTTTCGTAAAATCTACAACAAATGAGTCTTATTAAGACTACAAGAACAAATCACTTTTGAAAAAAATTGAGTATTGAATTATTTAATTGCTTTTGCTAATTCATTTCTTGTTCCAAATTACCATAGTATAGTCACTCACAAACTATTTAACGTACATTCAATCATTTTTAGTTCATTTTACACAAAGAAATACGTTCAAACTAGTGTTGCTTTGATAGCCTTGCTATTTTGTAACACGCAAATTACTTTTGTATCATTCAATGTTTGTCGAAGTATTAGCTAGAGAAGTAGTTGTTTCAAAAGTGATTTGTTCTTGTAGTCTTAATAAGACTAATTTGTTGTAGATTTTACGAAAATGTTTTCGTGTATTTTCTAATTATTAGTGAATTTTCTACAATGTAAAGGACTTATATATTTTTATTATTAAGTTTATACATAATGATAACACCTAGCTTGAGTTGTCAGATATACTTAAGTTAAAAGGCTCATTTTGATGTATTAAGTCATGGCAATTTGTGAATGTATTCAAGACAATTGTTCTTAGGTATGTTAAAATTTACTATTGCTTTAAGTCCATAAGTAGTCAGTAAATATGGTAAGTTGTGCTTTTTTTGATCGTTTAAATCAGTTTTCTTATCTATAAGATACGAAATGACATTTATAAACACATTAAAATCGCCACTAGGTAAACGGTAGGCACAAATATATGCAGTTTTAAAAGAAGGTATAAAAACACATTCAAATTCACAACTTTTATCAATGCATGTTTTATCAGTCAGGCCATTATAGTCATTTAAGGCAATATTGTCTTTAACATATATAATTGAACTTCTTAAATTTTTCTAAAAAAACATTTGATATGTATACTCCAATCTACTCAGGACCAAAGATTTATTTAAACTAAATAACGTATTTACATTTTTAAAGTGTTAAGGAGCAGTCGTCCGAGGGGTCGTAAAAGAATGAGCTTTTTCGTTTATGTGAAAACTTTAATTTTGAATTGTTTTACAACAGGCGCCTGCAAAAAAGAAGAACAAAATAGGCACTTGTGAAAAATGGAAAAAGGATTAAAATTCACATATAAGCGTAGCGGCATTCTTGATTTCTGTCCCGTTGTCTGACTTGATATATTTCACCCTTCTTCCAAACTGGTTTTCGACAAACCTGACAAGCGTTTCCAATTTTCGTGCGGCTTCGTCCTTGCTCTTCAAGAAGTAGACGGTCCTGAAGTTTGAATAGCAGGAAGTACCTGGATCCTAGATCCACTGAGGGATGGCGTGCTCATTTTCCCCCAAGTCGACGTCGGCGTTGTAGAAGTTGACGTTTTTGCGCTTCAAAATGTCCTTGACGCATTTGACATTCTGGTGTACTAGCTTCTCATGCCAATGACAGAGAGAGGATGTCGTCAGGTGAGTGTCAGATCGCTCCTGGTGAATCATCATTTGATCAAGTTGTCCATCTCATTCTGCTACTGCGACCTTCTCTTTCCTGTCACTGGTCTCAAAAATCGATCGATTACTGTCCGCTGACTATACATAACCTTTTCCACAGTTTTTGTCTCTGAAAACAGGTTAAAAGTTAGTTTGGAGGCATAAAGGACTTTGATTAGCTTGGCCTTCTGCTAAGTGGTTCCGTCAAAGACTTCCAGATTTATATTCCTTACTCCAATGCCTTCCAATTTTGTTGAATCTCCAATGACAACAATAACCTTCTCCTCCAAGGGCATAAATTGAGTTACTGCCCAGGTCTCTGCTGACGTCCTTCAAGTTAATGTCTTCGAGCGCGGCTGATGACAGGCTTGCAGTGATGAATGCGCGACGAGTTTTTACATCATCTTTAGTGTTGCGTTGATTTGAGTTTCCTCTAATCTCAGTCGCTCGATTAGCTTAGGCAGATTTTGTCATCTTACTACGCGTTGTGCCAATGGCGCGGAAGTGTGAGCTCAGCGCTAGAGAGTCTAGAATTCGAGTCATCAACCAGCTCTCCTTCACTTCTTTGCATTCTGCGGCCAGGTCCTCGGCATACTGCTGCACTTGCATAAAATTCTCTACGACTGACTTACTACTGTCATACCTGAAGTCAAAAAATTCATTTCATAAATTAATGCTTCAAACTTATTTAATTTATTTTTGACAGGTTGCCCATTAAGAAAAAGAAATTTCGTTACAAAAGTTCTCTTCTCCGAATCTTCTATACAAAATATTCATTTTTACATTTACCGGCCAGGTATCTGACTTCTTTAAATCATCCAATTGTTCTAGGGGTACTCCAACTTTAAAAGATGAATATTCATCAGGGTGTTTTGATTGCAATACAATACATTTAATGCCCTGAAAATTCAGGTCTTTCAAGTACTTTATTATTTCCTCAGGCGATGTTTTTGGGTTAAAATTATAAACAAGCAGATATCCAAAGGTCCAAATTATTTTGCGTTTTCGATGTACCTAAGATTGTCTTTCGTTCTCTGCGCTTGGCTTTGCGGTTTACGAAATCAGTCCATTTCTCGACATCACTTTGTTTTTAGGGCTTAGTAGGTATAGCTAGTGTTGCTATTACTACATTGTTATAAATAGGAGATGTCAAAGTTGACCTCTGGGTTCGAGTGTTTTTTTAAGTGTCACCTTTGGGAGAATCCGTGGGCTGTCTATACATTTAACAGGTTCGGATATCTCTTGGTCATTAATTATATTAATTAATTTAGTTTGGTATGTAACCGGACTGTTTATACAAATCTTTAATTTGTTTACAGATGTTTGTACTTCTGACACGTGTTTAACATTTGTGGAACCTGCACTAGTTTCTTGGTTTGAGTCGGGGTTAAGTATAAAACCCTTTAACTCTTAGTTGGTGTTAGAATATTATCATTATTTTCCTGATAATTTTATTTGACTAAAGAAACAATTGAATTTTATTTAACAATTAGCTGAAAACTTATTACAAGAGAAACTGTTTGTAACATGTAAATATTCAATAAACAATTTGTTTATTTGTAAATTATAAAAATTAATATCATTCAAAAAACAACTAAAACTGAATGGAAAATTTTCTGAATTAAAAATTTGCTTAAAACAGTTATTTTAATTTCTAAGTAACTTTAAAAAAATGTTTTAAGATCATTTGAAATTAAAAATTAATTTAAGAAAACAATTGAATTTTTACACTAAGTGTGGAATACTTTCTAAATTCTAATCTACGCGTAATTAATTGTATACATTAATTAATTATATCTGAAATAACCAGTAAATACAACACTGTCTGATAATATGAAAATAATTATAATAATCTATACGATACATAATATAAATGCGACATACCTTATATAACGTACCTCGATACAAGCTAAGACATGCATCCGAGTGAAAGAGAAATGACAAAAATAATATTCTCTTTGTTTATATATCCGGCATCGGAGTATTGACATCATGACCCACTTTTCCCAAAGAAATGTTGGGTATCTCCCATTGCTCATGATCTTGATACCGCGAATTTCCCCAATGTCACACAAATTCCGTTGAACTAAAAACACAGACTAAAATGTTATATAATGTATTTGCGTTCATTAAGCACAGTATTAAAAAAGAAAAATTACAATAATTTTATTGTGGAGACGTATATCTGAAATATGATGAAATTAAACTCGATAACTTTGTTTCACTACTTTATTATAATTATAAAGATTAATTAGTATATCCATAACATTTAAGAGACTGTAACTATAGTGTAATATTTATGTTGAATTTTCTAACTTGTTAATTTCATTTAATCAAATTATAGATAACTAATAATTTATGTGATTGATGCTTGTGGCCATTACTTTGTGAAACATATTGAATCAGGCCGATTAATTAAATTTACTTGTTTGATAAATCTATTTAGATTAATAATTTAAAAATACAAAAATGAGTCTCACTAAGACTACAATTGCATTAATTGAATTTTGTGAAGATTATTTGATTATTTAGTATCAAACCATTGAGAATGGTCACGTTGTGTCCCAAATATAATCTTGTTATAACTAAAACAGTAAAAAAGGTTTCTAAGTGTTTTAATAAAGTTGATTAATCTAATTAATAATTTAGGGCTTATAAACAGCGGTAATTCATATTTGCATTTTTCGCCTAATTTTTCTAGACCAATCATTTACTTTGTAAAGCATTTATAAATTAAATGTAATTATTTTTATTTCTATAAACGGTAATTAAATTAAAAAACTATTTGAAACAGTTTAGAATTAATCACCAAATATTAAAACAATTTGCATTTTTTTTAATAATAGGCTCAGAGATACTGATAAAATATCTACTATTTAATGACTAGTTGCATAAATATGATGATATTTTTGTATATTAGTTTTGTTATAATTAATGCGTAAGAGTTTATTTAGTATTTTTAACATTACACCTTGTCTTTTATGATTTGCAACATATTTTAAAATGAGCCATTCGTCAAATCAAAAATGGTATTACTAATGGTGAAAGTGCGAAAGTTTATTTAAATTAATAATCTACTTTCTTATTTGATTATCTGCAGATAGTCCCGTGAACATAATTCCTAATGAAATTGAATTACTGCATAATTGTAAATTTGCATTCAACGTAAAGATTGAGAAAATACTTTACTTTATAACTTCATTAATTAAACTAATCATTTCGAAATCCATATGGTTTTAAGCCAATAACTCATCCAATCAAAATCAATTTCAAATATATTTGCATATAATTGGAACAGGAAATATTAGTAGAAAAATATAATGTAAATCGAATTCACACATACACATATAAAAGCGCAATTTTTAATAAAATTGAGATGAATAGTATTCCATCCAGTCTCGACATCTTTATATTATGAGATTTTTGTACCAACTGCAAAAATTAGCAACTAGGATAAAAGGCCTTCAGTGTGATTCAAATTAAATAGTGTGTATTAGGGTATAATATAAATATACAGTAACCAGCGTCTTAAAATTTTACATAATCATTAGTTCAATGAAACAGTAATTAAAAATTATTTATATTTCTAATATAATTAGCTATTCCAACTTTTCAGTCGAGCCCCCAAAACAGGCTTCGAACATAGCAAGTACTGTTAAGAATAATAATAATTTAACATTGATACATCAAAACGTGCAGTCCTTAGGAAACTGTATCAACATGGTGGAGGCAATGTCAGCTGAATTTAATTGCGATTTTCTTTGTTTAACCGAACATTGGCAAGATGAATCACAATTAAAGAAAATTCAGATAAATAATTATATTTTACAATCATTCTTTTGTAGGGATCATGCAAAACATGGTGGAACTGCAATATATGTTAAATTGACAATTAAATGTAATCAATATGACAAATTAAATTATTTATCTGAATGTAGTGTATTTGAATGTTGTAATATAACATTCACGGTTGGACATCAAAAATACATAGTAGTACCACCTAATAGTGATATACTTTTTTAAACAAATTTCATACATTGTTATCCATTTTATTCCATGAAAAGTTCATTTATTTCATTGCTGGAGACTTTAATGTTGATATGTTAAACTTGAACACCAGTTCATTGAATTTTATAAATATATTGGAAATTTTTAACGCACATATAACAATAACAGAAGCTACAAGAGTAACATTATCTTCAAGTACGTGTTTAGATAATATAATTACTAACTATAATGGAAATATGACAGGTGAAGTTTTTAATTTTTGTATATCAGATCACTTTGGACAATTATTAAAATGTGCTATAGAAATTACAAATAAAATGAAAATTGCTAAGTTACTACCAAAAATATTTTTAATTTTCAACAAAAATTTAAAAAAAATTCTTGGACTAAAGTTTATGCTACGAATAAAGTAAATGAAAGCTTTTCCATATTTTTAGAACAATTTTTGCATAATTTTAACATACATTTTCCTTATAAAACTATACACCTGAATAATAAAAGAAAATATAATTTAAATAATGCAAAATTAAACGAAGTTAAAGAACAACTTCAAATTTATCAAATATTGTCAACGTTTAATCCGGAATACAAGATTGCCTACAACAAAACAAAATTTAGATATAATACATTATTAAAGGACAAAAAGAAAAATTACTATAGAAATAAGATTAACAATGCAGAAAATAAATCAAAAGAAATGTGAAATATTGTAAGGGATATAACAGACAGCAATTTAAGTAATAACAATGACGAAGTTACCAAGCATACCGCAAATGAATTTAATACTCACTTTATAACCAGTGCATTTGTTAATATTAAACAAGGGTCCTCTAATAGTCATTCATATTATGATACTTTAAATACTCATAATAATAGCATTTTTTTAAGTCCAGTAACTGAAATGGAGGTTAAATCACTAGTGATGCGCATGAAAAATAAAAAGAGCTTCGAATCGGGAATTTTTCCAGATGATTTAAAAATATCATTGGTTAAACCATTACATAAGAAAGGAAACTATTCTGATTTATCTAACTATAGGCCTATAAGTTTAATTACCTGCTTTGCTAAAATATTTGAATATTTAATGGCGGAACGAATCACTACTTTCTTTAAAAAAATTAATTTATTTAATTGCATCAGCATGGATATATAAAAAATAAATCTATAGATACCGCTTTATTTGATTTTATATCTAATATTGTAGAATGGCTAGAAAATGGAGATCTCTCATGTGGCATCTTCTTAGACTTATCAAAAGCATTTGATTGATAGATCATAAACTTATTTTATCTAAATTGTGTAAATATGGTATTCGTGATAATGTTTATAATTGGTTTTCATCATATTTAACTATGTGCTGGGCCCACTACTGTTCATCATTTTTATAAATGATATAATAAATATTGTAACAAATGTAAAACAACATATAGTTAACTATGCTGATGACACAAATGTTATAATTAAGGGAACTAATTATCTCGAACTACTACAAAATGGTAACGATCTAATAGAGTCTATAGTACAGTGGTTCAGTGAAAATAAGATGGTGTTAAACAATGATGAAACAAATGCCATGCTTTTCAAAATCAGCAATTCCTTACAAACATCTGAATATATTACCTTTAATAATAATGTACGCATTAAGATATCAGACTCAACACGATTTCTGGGAATATACATAGATGATACATTATCCTGGAAAACGCATATTAAAAATTTGTGTAGTAAATTATCATCTACAACGTATGCACTTAGAGTACTCTCAAACTGTATTGACAACGGTGTGATACGAACGGTATATTATGCCAATTTTTATCCAAATATTAAATTTGAGATAATTATTTGGGGTAGTTCACACGACCTCATTAACGTATTTGTATGTCAAAAGAGAGCTATAAGGATTATTTATAAAATTGAACCCGTTGGATCATGTAGAACTGTGTTTAGGTCTAACAGATTATTGACTGTCCCAGCAATTTATATATATGTGCAAATGCACTCTTATTCTACAAGAACCAAATTTAATTTATGTTACCCGATTCATAAAAAGAGTGTATATGAAAAAGGACCATTTTACAGTTGCATAAAATTGTTTAATCACCTACCCCAAAATATAAAGATGATACAAAATCAGAAAGTACTCTTTAAATGTATCTGGAAATATCTATGTGACATGGAACCTTATTCAATACAAGAATATTTTAACTTTTGTCTGGTAGCGTAGATTATTATTAGTATATGTAATAGATAACGAAATTAAGTATTATATTTTTTGTCTATTTATATTGGACTTGTTTCACAGACCATTGTACTCTGCTGAAATAAATTATTTACTTACTTACTTATACTATTTATGGATATTCAAAAACCTTTCTAAACTAAAATTCTTCAACATCTGCCCTTATTGTCCACGCTTTCACTCTTTAAATGACTCAATGAACTCTCCAATCCTCTGATGCTCCTTTGACTTCAACTAAGCTTGATGGCACATAAAAATTGAATTAATGTTAGCATCCTTTTCCTTTTCTTTTGCCTTGGTACCAACATCAATTTTACCTTTGGTCTT
Source organism: Ontholestes murinus (assembly GCA_963969525.1). Lineage (NCBI taxonomy): Eukaryota > Metazoa > Arthropoda > Insecta > Coleoptera > Staphylinidae > Ontholestes > Ontholestes murinus. Next base: position 45,124,419 of record OZ018393.1, on the reverse strand, counting down.
GTAAGAATTTATCTGCTTCTTTAACATGACTATATGACTAATCGTAAGGGTTTATACTAGTTCTTCAGTTCATGATGAATAAATATATGCAGCTTATCTAAAATTGTTTCGCCTGCGATTACTTACTCTAAAGTCTTCAGCAGAGCCTGTTTTCTAGTAAGCTATTCATATATGTTTATGAGTATTTTCTAAGGATCATTGAACATATCAAGTAAGACTTTGTAAGCGGATTTTCATCGGTGTAATTAGATTTTCTATGGTTTCGTCTTACGTATTTACAGTGTTTACTTTCCCATCAGAAAAATGAGGCCAAAAATATTTGCAAAGCTGCATCATCATTGATATTCGTTTCCTTGAACAAGGTTATTTGTTTTATAAGGTTTTCTTTTCCCTGCAAATTCTCTTCTATATTGAAATGACGTTAACAAGAGGCGAATCTTTTTTTTAATTTAGATTCGTCATTTGGCGTTGGTGATATTGTAAGGCTTTTACGCTACTAATGGTAAGAGTTTATATCTATCCGTGGAATTTGGTTATTTAAGTCATTATGAATGAATGTATACAGCATGTCCAAGATTGTTTCGTCTGCGAGCAAGGTCTTTTTTGTAGTAAGGCACTAATCTGTGTTTATAAGATTGTTTTTGAGAATCATGGAACACATCCACGCTTAATGCTGGATCTTATTGGTGCCTTTAACCATAAATCGATTCGATTGGTCTAAAGCAAATCGAGGCTGGAATAGAATATGTTGACAGGTACTACCGTTGTCTTAACATTACAGTGTAACATATTAATCATAAACAAAGAGTTATATTTAAAAATACCATAACTGGCACCTACTTTTGTTTGCGTAGTTTAATAAATTTTGATGGAAGTGTAGAGAAAGTTGCATTTTTGAGGGTGTATAGTCCAGACCAATCAATTCTAAGAGAACTCCGAAACGACATATCCACTCCTTAATCAGTGCTTCCACGAGTGTTATGCTTCTTAATTTGTTAATGGATATACTGAATTAGTTCAATATTACTACAATTATTTTTTCTAAATGAGACTCTGGGAATGGTCAACCGATTCAGTTGAATGGGCTGCTAGCGTTGTATTGACGCATAATTACTTTTTCCATCGTTTTGGATCGTTGCTTGTTGCACAAACGATTTTCTTGCACCATCTTTCACGTTTTACTCAGTATAATCGTTCTCGTAGTTTGTTTAAGATTTTCGGCATACCCAAATTGAAAGCCTATTTTAAAGTCCGCTATATAATACAAGATAATCCCACAGGTTTCAATTCTGGGAAAAATTTTAGAATTTTTAACAATATTGGTCTAAAATTCTCTTATTTCTATTTTATAAGGATTTTTGGGATGGAATCGTTCTACTTATCCTTCTGAATCTTCTAGGCAATCCAATTGCTTTCGCTCGTTGTACTTTCGTTGCCATACAATGTTCTAGTAAGCATGTCTGCCGAAAACATCTATATTTCTGTGAATCGCACCAATGCAAACACTTGAACTCCTATCGTCTAGCAACATATCCTTATAAATTCTTGAAAGAAAGGAGACATTTAACCGCAGTTCTTAATTTAAAAAATCTTGCAAAAAAATCGAACAAAATTTACTACAACAAGTAATTCATTCCTTGTCCAACAGTAATCCGTTTTGACAAGGTCATACCAAAGTTAATCAGTTACTTTGGTTTCTTTTGTCCATTCTGGATCTGTGATCAGACAGCTCCAATTCCCATATTACTTGGATCAGTATCCTTGACGAATTGTTCACCTGGTAACTTATAAGTTAAAACTTTCATTTTGGAAAATTTTCCATACATTAAAACCTTTGTTTACCTTCTGTAGGGCCAGTTAGTGGTGTAGTGATATTGGAATATCCATCTGAGTATCGTTGATAATAGGCCACTCGAGATGATGAATCCTAGAACTGTACTTCTTACAAAATGTCATTTCCTTTGTATTTTTGCTTTTTATTTATTATTGAGTTATTTATTATGAGTCGCTTAAATATCGCAGGCGTTCAAAGATTTCATTTCCACAATCCTTTCCATACAGTAAATGCCGTCTTCTTATCTAGGTCTTTTACTCGTCCTAAGGTAATTTTATTTATATTAGGATTGGTAAGAAGTGTTAATCGCCCTATTCCAGCTTTAAATTTTTGCAGATGTTCATCAGATTTTTTTGGTATCGGTTTTTAAGCTGAAAATCCCAATGTAAGATATGTTTACCTATACTTCATTTCAAGATACTTGGCTAAATGATTATAGTCCACGCATAGTGCACACGTACTGCTAGAATCAATATAGTAGTCTTTACTTCTACATTTTATCCATTTACAGATGCAGCATTCAACTGTTAGAAAAAAAATAAATTATGGCCTTCGGCGGCATTGTCCGACTCCAATGGTCATACAAAACCGATTTCAAACAACTAGGTCTGCTTCCATGGATTGGGCAAGAGCTGTTAATCGCCAGATTTTAATGGCGACCATTTATCAACGAATTGCCTCCTTTGCTCTTCATTCTTACCATCCATTTAGATGCCTTCCACTAACCCCACCTCAAAAAGCTGCTCGTCTGACTTGGTGTCAAAAGCGGTAGGGTTGGGTTGAAGAATAGAACATCATGTTTAGCGATGAATCCAGTTTTGTTTATGGAAGAATGCTGGAAGTAGAAGGGTGCGTCGATATCGAAGAAAACAAAGAAATTTAGAGTTTGTTGAAAGACGCCATACAGCTTTAACACCTGGTGTCATGGTGTGGGATGCAATAAGTTTGGAATGAAAATCACCTATGGTGTTCATTCCAGGTACATAAAACGCTCGTCGATACATTGCTAGTGCTTGGATCCCGTCGCGGTACCATTTATGCAGGCGCTACCTAATGGGATTTCTCAGCAAGATAACGCTCGACCCCACAAGGCAAACATTATAAGGGTGTTCTTGGAAGAAGCGGATTTGCAAATGTATCCTTGGCTAGCAAGGTCTCCCGACTTAAACCCCATCAAACATGTCCAGGACATAATGGGTAAAAGATTTCCCAACATGCCCAGACATCCTGACCACTTAGATGATCTGAGACAAGACACAAGGCAAATTCTTGCTTTTTTTGTTTTGTTTTTTTCTTTTGATTCATTTCGTACCAACGAATAAACAATTATTTTCACTAAGTTTCGCATCAATCGTATTATTATTTCTAGGTGGTACATTTCATATGAAACCGATTTCAATTTCCCATCCTAATTTCTCGAATTCTCCAGAAACATTATCTCATTTTATTGAATTTCTTCACGTAAATTTTAGTATTATCTACCATATTTTCTTCCATTTGACAATTTACGTGATCTTCTTCTGTTTCTAAAGTTTTATAGCAATTTTAATTCAAAATTACGTGAATTTTCAAGAATTATCGTAAGATTGCAACAATATTTCGTTTAAATTGCAAGAGTTTTCTTTGAGGGTTATAGAATTTTCAAGTAATTTCTGTTCCATTTTACCAATTTTACTAACTTGTTTTTTTCGAATTTGTTGAATTTTCTATGAATTTCTTCTTCGAATAGGATTTTCAACTTTTCTTAGAGAATTTTTCTTCATTTGCTGCTGCTTTAATTTATAGGAACATTTTAGCAATTTCTCTTCTATTTGGTGAGAATTTTCTTCGAAGCTTCTTGATTGTTTTTACCAAATTCTCCTAAATTTTTATTAAAGTTTGTTTTTACCTTTCATATCCAAATATCGTTCATTCAGCTACACTTTAAAGTCGACTAACATTCAAGCCTATCAATAGGGCCGCACACGTCAGAGAATAATAGTTCTCTAACTTCCTCCTTGTAGGCTTCTCTGGATCATCACTCTTATCCTCATAAAGTTCACATGGCCAAGTCTGTAATGCCACGCTTTCAAGCTATTTTCTGCAATTTGGTAGGTTAAGTGAGATCCACCTATTCTAAACAGCATTCGATAGACATAATTGTCATCGAGAGTTGCGCTTGTAATAAGTTTCGGACCATCTAGGACTCGGCCTTTTTCTCCTTTTTGACGATCAACCAACCTTTCTTGATTACGACAGCTTCAGATAACAAAATTGTTCTTTAAATCTGGAACGTATAGAACGCTCGTTATGACGGATTTATGCCACTCACCTTTAACTAATTTCTCGATAATAACACTCGGTAATAAAACTTTATTCCCAGTCACGACAGTAACCTTTCGAACGACGTCAGACATGTCGGAAAACAGCTCCGTACAGCTGTTCGATATGTGGGCAGATGATCCGCTGTCCATAATCCATATATCTTCCGTGTTTTCGCCCCTTCCAGGAAATTCAACTATGAATGAAGATAACCCCTTGTCTTGTTTCGGAAACTCTTGCTTCGGCCAAAGTTTGCCTCTCTCCACGCCAATCTTTGTCATAATCGCCGCGTCACTGACAGCCTCACCAATATCCTTCAATTTCTTCGCTAGATATTCCACATGTGTTGAGCAATGCTGTCATTCATCACAATCACAATTCTCAATCAAGATGATCTGCGACTAGTCCAAGGCAGATGTTAGGATGAACATCGCCTTTGCGTCGCTCTTAACCTAGGCCTTCTGCGGATTCCCGTCAGCTGCCGGTTTCTGCTCCACCCCATAAACGATGTCGTAGAGTCCTTTTGCCCGGAGCGCACAATTCCTCATAGTTAGTAGTTTTATTACAAACACGGATTATTTGCAAAACTCTCTGATACAAATGTATAAAAAAATCATACTGCATAATATTTTTACGTGATCGAGTGAATTTATGCATTGATTTACTTAAAAATATTTATTTAATTAATGGAACTGCAATCAAAATGCAATGGTATACGATACATACGCACTTAACTAAATGTGCTTAAAACTAATCCTCTAATTAACAACTATAACCAGAATAAAATTTGTTAAATACAAGGTCTACTATGAAAGTAATACGCATGATTTTATTGTGAAGCGACTATTCAACGCAACGGGGTAAAACGGGTCGTGAAATGTGGTAAAGGATCTACCCTTTGAATGCAGCCGGTCTGCAGTTTGCTACAAGCACTCTGAGTGGAAACACGTTCCTCCATGTGAAGTGTGTTTTTCGACTTTGTAGGTACGTCAATGTCGATGTGTAATCAAGTTTTGTGTACTGCTTGGATAGATGCTTCAAGAGGCCTTCAAGAATGACTGCATTTCAATGTCACAGTCCGGGAGATGGTACAAGGCGAATCTCGTTTTGGACTCCCAACAACGACCAGCGCCGACTAAAATGTGAATGATGTGTGCGAAGTTTTGTGTCAGCAAATCGCTGACACCACATGTCCATATTTGCGGCGCATTGTAGGATTTGCAAATACGAAAGGCCTGTGCGACTTTCGCGCTTTCAAGAATTGTGGGATCTGATTCAAAATGAGCCGTACTTTCTTAACTCTGTCGTAACCGGAGACGAATACTGGACATTCGAGTACGACCCAAAATCTAAAAGGCAGAACAGCTGGTAGTGCACAAAATCATCAAGAATTTTAAGGATTTGTATCGGTACGATTAATAAATAATTTTTTCCCAGAAAATGCGCATCACTTTTATAATGGACCCTGCAAAAGAAATACCATTTAAGTGCCATATATTGTCTGAGCGTTTCACTATGATTCCCTGGTTTGAATGTCTGCATCACGGCTGCATTAAGCCGAGAGCTTGAACTGGTACTGTTCACAAGAAGCAGAAAGATTGAGGATTTCAAGCCACCAAGCTTTCGGGCGAAGAGCTCACCCTGAAAGAAGAAGTCAAATACTTGGGCATTTCTTCTAGAGAAAAACTAAACTGGAATGCCCACCTGACGGAAAGATCTAAGAAAGCATGCATAGCCCTCTGGAAATGCAGACCAGCTATAGGGAAATCATGAGGACTATCTCCAAAAGTGGCTCTATGGATCTACATGGCCATCGAGCGGCGAATATTGGCATATGCATCAATAATATGGTGGCCAATAACGACCACGACAGCCATAAGGCTCCCATATCGCGTTCAACGAAGCCCTCTTCACTAGAAAGCTTCAAATAGACCTGAGATAAGAAGATTCAGGAGTGGGAAGCAAACAAAAAGACATTACATTATATATACACTCGTGGATATACTATATACAGTAAAGGCCATCTCTGGCAAGAATACCAAGGGAAAAATATATACATCATAACGAACAGCACAGCAGCAATTTTGTTCATTGCCAGCTGTAAAATTACTTATATTGGGTAAAATCACCCAACAATAGCAGAGGTAACAGAATAGCAGATGGTTTGGCGAGGAAGGCATCCAGACGGACGAAATGCGGACCGGACTCCTCCCTTCCGCTCTCCCTGCTAGACTTGATTACCCTACTGAAAATTACATCAATCAGATGCCACAAGGAGCGATGGGACAATACACCTGATTGTAGGGTCTCAAAAAACTTTATCACAATGAACACCAAAACGGCCAAATACTATATGCAACTGTCCAGAAAAGACCTACGGAAGGTTTTAGGGTTCCTAACAAGACACTGCAATTTAAGATTGCACCTGAAGAGACTGGGACTCCAATCTAGTCCTACTTGCAGAAAGTGTGAGCATGTACTTCTAGACTGCTCGATATTATCCGACCTGCGTGAATCCACAATGGGAGAGGGATGTCCAAAGTCACATCCTAAGAGTCCCTCTTGTTGCAGTCCTGGCGTTTGCCAATGCCTTGGGTTGGCTTGACGTAGCAAGAAATGAGAATTCAGATGGGAGGACGTACAAAGGGCCTACGTGCAGCAGAACTTTCTGCCCTCCCATCGATCCATGACGCCCTTGTCATCAAAGCCATCAAGTAGACAAGATATACAAAACTCTAAGTAAACAACACAATCAAACAATCCCTGAATATTACCCTTAAAATACGGAGTAGCTCAACTTAATATTAGTAAACACTGATATAAATTTATGATTAAACAATCCTAATATGCAGGCCCGCCGGGTGCGGGTGTGCAAGGTGTGCGGCGCACACGGGCGCACTTGCAAGGGGGCGGCAAATCCAGGAATCTGATCATCAATTTCATTGACATAATTTGATAGTTCACTATGATTTTTTATTATGTCACCAAAAGACATATATTGATCTATATCGAAAATAAATGGCAATTGAATAATTACACTCGGGGACTTCCCCGTTGTTCCATACCAGGCGATAATTTTACATTCAGGGAAATGCCCTTGCCTTGCCATGTCAATTGCGTCTCCAAATATTCTTCAGTCACTTGTTTTGACGTAACGTAGTGTCATACCTACATATAACGAGTGTCCAACAATTATTGCAGTCCCGGGTGGCGTTGGAATAAAAAATGTAGGTCGATTCTTACATGTTGCAAATAAATGAACTGACATTTTTAATGCACATTTAGGTTATGTTTCACAATTAACATGTCAGTTCATTTATTTGGCACATGAAAGAATTGACCTACGTTTTTTATTCCAACGCCACCCGGGACTGCAATAATTGTTGGACACCCGTTATCTTTCAGCGATTATTATAATTGGGAAAACATGGTAAGTACGGCTTGTATTTACTAATTACTAATGATTGTTCGGGAAAGTATTGTTTTCGTGAACATTTTCGAATTCGAAATTACAACGGATATATCAATTTTGAGGTCCCCCGAGACGAATCCAATCATTTTCACTTTCCCTATATAGAATATATAGGACTATTCCACTCCTATTGTATGTAGCCAATGAAAATGAGGCATGTGATATTTTTTAGCCAATCACGTCAATTTATAAGTGAATAAACACCAAGTTGCTATTTATTCACATGAATAACCTGAAGTTAGCTATTTCCCGACAAATGAATTGAATTAGCCTTGATAAAAAAGCGAAAAACGTTGTTTCTACGTATGTCAGTTGCAAGTAGGTTATAAAATCAAAAGGTTTTGTAACACTTCATCATCCATAATAAATGCGACGGTGACAATTCTGCACCAAAACATCAAACTTAAACGAGATCGTGTGTTTGGAAACGATTTGAAGAAATCTGCGCCGATAAAAACTACCAGTTGTTAGCAAAACTTTAATGGAAACTCTTGCCGCGATTATAATGACTGGGCGTATAATATAAAGAAGGTAAATGCAAATGATTATAAGGGAGGTGTTATTTAATCAATGTCGAATTTTTCGACCAAAATACTGCAGGAGATATATCATAAAAATTTTAATATAAACATTGAACCATTCACCGATATTCGTTTCAAGTCGTGGAATAGTCTTTCCAAATACCATTCGTGATGACAATTAAATCGGAATAAATTTTGTTTTTAGCGCATTCAAGTTTGTTGCTTAATCGCGATTTTTATTCGAGCAACTGATAGAAAAAATCACTCGCCTGGCGGCTCGTGATTTTTTCGTGACAGTTGCTCTCATTAAAATCGCTAAGCAACAAACTTTCATGCAAAAACAAAATTTATTCGAGTAAATTGCCATCACTTATGGTATTACTTGTGAAAATTTTTTGAAAAATTTTTGTTTACCAATTTCCACTAATTCGTGTCTGTCTGTCTGTCTGTCTGTCGGTGGGCGCTGTATCTCAAAAACGAACTAGAACTGAAAAGCGTGTGGTGTTTACTCGAGGCTTTCTTTGTTTTTTTCAGATATTCTTGTAAATATGAAAAATATAGACACTATAGAATCGTAGTGCGCGTATAAAAACTAAAAACAGAATAAACATATACTTCACAAACATACAGAGTATTAGAAATAAAATCAATGAAGCATTTCTAGCCAAACTTAATAACATATTTTTTAACATAGTTTGTTTTTGTGAACATTAGCTCAATGAAGCGGAATGTAATATAATGCATTTAGACACACTAAGTCCCGGCCCATTTTTTACGCGGAAAAACATGGGGATGTGATGCAACTAATCAACAAAAATATCTCATTTTAAAATCTTTCTCAAGAAAAATGCTGTGAATTAGCTGCATTATTCATCCCACCTTTAGATCTATATTTAATTGTTGTGTATCGTTCTCCGGATGGAGATTTTAATAATTGTATTTATACTTTGGGAAAGTTATTGGATAATATTAACATTCGTAAAAATATTGTTATTTGTGGTGATTTTAACGTCCAATTCAACAATGGAAAATACAAAGCATTTGATACCTGTGATATATTAGCATCATATGGTTTGTATCCGCGAGTAAACTTTCTAACAAGAAAAACGAATTGCTTAGATAACGTTTTCTCAAATAATAGTGAGGTTTCCATTGAAGTTCGCCCAATCGACACAGGACTATCGGATCATATTGGAATACACATTCAACTTGATATCGACGTAGAATCACATAACATAAATCAAATAAGTAGGCCTATAACCGAGCATGGCAAATTATACCTCTTTAAACTTCTCGAGGACACAAATTTTAACTATATAGAAAATCCTGAAATAACGATTGGCCATAAGTTTTCCACATTTATCGGTACAATAGAAAACTATATACTTAAATGCTTTCCTGAAAAAAACAAACCTCCTAATCAAAATCAAAAATTTCACTGGTATAATAATGAGTTAAGACAAATGCGCGATACTCTCCTTTTACTAAAATCCGCTAGCAAACGTATACCAGAACTAAAAAGAAATTATGTAAATTATAAATTATTTTACAAAGCGCGCCTAATAGAATCTAGGCAGTCCGCAGCAATTCATTTTATTAATAATAGTAAAAATGTAGTCATTGATAAAAAATAACTCATCCACAAGTGCCAATTCCTGCAATATTAATGCGGAGGAATTTAACTGTTTTTTAACACTATTGCACAAAAATTAGTCAATAACTTACCTCCCGCTAGCATTGACCCTGTACAAATTATGTCTTCCAATGCAAACTATACACAAAATGTATATTTTAATTTATTTTCATGCCGTTAGTGTAACCGAAGTAAGAGACGTCATACTTTCCCTAAAAAACTCTCATTCACGTGATGTTTATGGGATGATGGTTGGAATTTTGAAATCCATAATAAATGTAATAATAAAACAAAGTTGATAAATCATTCCATCAATACACAAAATTTCCTGCTGGATTAAAGATAGGATGTATTATTCCATTATATAAAAAAGACTGTGAATCAGATCCTAACAATTACCGACCAATTGCATTACTTCCTATTTTTTCCAAGGTAATTGAAAACTTTTTTTTAAAGCAAATGGTAGAATATCTGGACATTCATGATATATTGTCGCACGAGCAGTACGGTTTTCGAAGAGGGAGGTCTACGAGCGATGCAGTCATTGCTTTTGTGGATACTTTTCTGGAAGGTTTCAACTCGAACCTATACACAGTTGCATCCTACTTGGATCTAAGTATAGCATTTGATTGCGTCTCTCACGACATTCTCTTTCGAAAACTGTATTTCTATAACTTTATTCCGGAAAGTTACCGGCTGTTAAATAGCTACTTAGGAAACAGAACTCAACGTGTGCTGTTAAATAAAGAAATGTCATCAGATGCGACAATTTTACGTGGGGGTCCCACAAGGGTCAATACTAGTACCATTACTTTTTTTAATTTACGTCAACGACTTGCCAAGGAGTGTACACTCTTCTATAATACTGTATGCAGACAATACAATATGTCTAAATAAATCATAAGACCTACAATCGGCACTAATGAAGAGTCAAATAAGAACATATTAAAGTGGTTTGTTTCAAACAAATTATCAGTAAATCCTGAAATTAATGTTATTTTCACCCTCAAACGACAAAGTGAAGTATCGTCTTCTAAATTCCTTGGAATAACTTTGGACAGCAAATTAAACTGGTATGAGCATGGCAATGTTATTGCAGTTAAGCTTTGTAAGGTAATTTACTTATTACGTCACATACGAATTTATCTACCGAAATCGGCTCTAAGAGCTGCATATTTTGCTTTATTTAATACGCATATCACATATGGCATACTAACCCGGGGCCATTCTACAATTAGAGGTAGGTTATTCGGACTACAACGACGAGCAATTCGGACTTTCTTTCTCTTGGCTTCAGGGAGGACTGCAAACAAGGTTTTATCAGCCTTAAAATACTTACCTTACGAAATGATAGTATTGTTTTAATTTTAGCCATTATTTGTACTGTTTTTATACTCTCCGTTTGATTTTAGTTTTTTCTTTAAAATGTTGTATCTGTATCCGTATCAATATTTTTACTATATTTTTTATTGCTTGTCTCGGTAATTTGTTTAATTTTAGATTACATTTGTTTAATTGTATCCTTAATTTTTTTAATTTTTATTTACGTATGCGAGCGTGATTGTAAATGTTTGTATTTTCGTAATCCTCAATTAATTCATCTCACCAGATTTATTTGCATATGTTTAATCCTATTTGTGACCTGTGTAAACTCTGTGATAGAACCAAAAAACATTCTTATTATTATTATTCATGGCCACATCAATATTTTTGAAAAATAACTGTGTGTGTGGCTGTGTATCTATCTGTGGGTGCTGTATCTCCTGAACGGATGTAGGTATAAAATTGAAACTTTAAGCATAAACATTATTTGACCATCCGGATCTGAAAAGCTTTTGGTACAATTTCATACACCGGAAGTGGTTATGTATGAAAAATATTACAAACACAGAAAGAAAAAATGGTGATGTGGCCATCATAGTACTTTCCCTATATTTTTCTCGAAAACTATGAGGTTTACTGTTAATAATTTGTTCATTTTTGAGTTCTCTACAATTATTATTATATAAATTTCATATAACTCCAATATTTTATTCGCAATGTCAAAATTTTCAATTTATAATTTTTTCTCGAAAGTTAAGAATTTTATGAAAAAAATATTTCTTTAAAATTTGTTTATTTTCTCATTCTCTCTATCTTTTGTTTGAAGAGTTTTGTAATATTTTTCACATTAAAAAAATAATAGCATAATAAATATACAGGGTGTGTAAATAAAAATTATTGAAAAGAGCACAAGAATACAAATAAATATATGAATAATAAATTTAAAAATACGAAAACATTTCGTGAATGTACAATGATGAGTTTTACTAAGACTACAAAACAAATTTATTTTGAAACAACTACTTCTCTGGCTAATACCGCGATAAAAAAATGTATTGTGGGCAAAGCAATCAAAATATTTTTCTGTCATATTAGACTGTACACCGGATGCAAGCCATACAGAACAAATAATTATAATTCTTAGATATGTTCATCTAAACAATACAGATATAAAAGTAGAGGTATGCGAACACTTCATTCACCACTGGCGTGGGTTTGTTAAATTTTGTTTTGAATTTATTTTCACAATCAAACCTTGATATTCAAAATTTACGCGGGCAAGGTTATGATATTGGTTCTAACATGTGTGGAAAACACAATGGGTTGCAGAATAAGATTTTGGAAATCAATCATCGTGCATTTTACGTTCCATGCTAAGCTCATAGTTTAAACTTAGTAGTCAATGATGCAGTAAATATTTGACACTAAGTTATCTATATACAAATGTTTTTTCGACATAATTCAAGAAATCTATGTTTTCTTTTTATTGTCTACAAAAAGATGGTCAATAATTTGCAAACATTTACCAGATTTAAAATTAAGAGCTTTGAGTACTACGCGATGGTCCAGCAGAATTGACGCGATCAAACCATTTGATGATCTATTTGAAATATCTGAAAATACGTCTGAGTGGAATACTGCCACAACACACAAAGCGCATTCGCTTCAAAGGTCAAAATTATAAATTTATATGCTCTGTTGTAGTTTGGTACGAAATTTTGAATAAAATTAGTTATTTAAGTAAAATGATTCAAAGTCCTACAATGAATATTCCAATATGTATACATTTGCTAAATAATTTGATCGATAAGTTTACAAATAGTTGCACGGATAAACATTTTGAAATTATTTTACAAGAAGCTACCGAAATTGCACAAAAACTAAATGCTGAAACAAACTTCCCACCATTAAGTATTAAGAATTAATGAAAACATTGTAAAGATTTACATCTGAAACTTAAAGACGATTCGAGAAATGAAGCTGACATTGAAGGTATTGATTTGTACAATGAAAATAACGCCTTGAAGCTATATTTTGTAGAAAATTAGTCTACCGATCCACATACAGTTTTGCAATATGTTTAAACAAATAATTTAATGTCAACTTTTCCAAACACATCAATAGCATTATTCCTTACTCTACCAGTTACAGTTGCATCTGGAGAAAGATCTTTTTCTAATTTAAAATTGATTAAGAATTATTTAAGGTCAACTATGCATCTATTAATTCGATAGAATCTGAAATATTATTACTTTTATAGGTACTTGCCTGTACAGTTAAGTTATATTGTAGACTTTAAAATAAATTGTTTGGTTATTATAGCTGTCTTTTATTCACTCCCATAACTACCTAACCAAACTCAAATTTCAAATTCTCAAATTCGAGAAAAATAGGATAGAGGAGAGGCGGCTCTGACAGTTTCGCGCACGGGCGCTCAAGCGGCTAGCGGCGGGCCTGCTAATATGCAACTAAATTATTTAATTATTATCAAAAACTTAACATATTTTTTCATAAGAAGTATTTATGGTATATTACAGATATTTTCTAGATTAAAAAATCAAACTAACAAAAATTATTACGAATAATTTCCCCCAAAATAAACATACGAGGGCTATCCCATTATAAACACTCACATAGACAGCTAATACCGGCGCGATGTATCACACAGGCACAGAAATACAACAGAGCATATTAGCACACATCCGGTGCAAACGGTTCTACTTTCTGAATATCCCTCGTATATAAACGATTAACGAGGTATAATTAACAGCTGCATCTGTATTTTATTTATATTGATTTCTACACGGAACCTATTCCATTTCTAAACCAATAAAAATATAGATGCATAATGAGATAAATTAATTGTATAAGGCTATAAAGGATCTTATGAATCGAGCACAAAAAGAAGGGAGAGTGAAATTTCGTTTCTTCGGCCGCACGCACGTTCGGTTCAGTCTTCTTTCGCTCTTCGCCGTATGAACTTGCACCACGCTATGAAGAATCTAATACTCCTTACATGTTACATACAATTGTCATTAGGCATTTATGTAACAAATACATCCCTGCCAGAAAAACACGACGATAATCCTGCATACTGGACAGAAACTGGAGTATGGGGTCCTATTTTAGAAGATTGGGCATTAACGAATCACAGGTAAGAAAACAGTTTTAATTTTTATAAAATAGTTACACGTGTATTTTAAACATGCATAACTGTTTTTATAGTTATTTCCTAATTGTTAATTATGATAGGATTTTACAACAATATTTACAAATTATATTTGTTGATTTGGTTTTCGTTTATCACGTGGTGAAACATTTTTAATATTAAAGGTTGTTTAGAATGAGGCACTTTTTTTAGTACTTTAAACAAATTATTAGAAGCCATGCCATAATGCATCATATATTGTCATAAATTTTATATAAAATGTAAGGCAGACTAGAGATAATGAATTTATACAAGTTAGAATTCGTTTTTTCGTAATTTGTGAAGGAATTCTAAAGTCTATAATTTAATTAAAATTATGAATAGAATTTTACCACAAAAAAAAATGAAAAAAACAGGCTACAAATGAAAAATATTTTTTTAATCATATAACATTGTAATGAATTTGAATTGAAAATAATATTTTTTCTAAACAATTTTTAGAATTGACTTTAAAGTATTCAAAAATTGTTAGATTATATATGAAAGGCACACATTCTACCATTAAATTATTATAAAAATGTTTTCATGGATTATAACAGATTAAAAATTGCACATAAAATATTTGAACCATTAATTTTTTTTAACTTAACACTTTCATTTCTTCTTTTTTTATATTTTGAATTGACATAGGCTGTCGCCATTCAGTGACGTCTTTTTTATATTACGACTTTATAATATGTTGGATGCTTGAAGCCATAACTTTCTGATACATCTTGAATCAGGAATGATAAATATTAACAAAGAAGTTTTATTTATCATTTGATAAAGTTCCTGATTCTATGACTTACTTATTTCTTATCGATATACAAAATCTGAAATACAAAAAATATAAAATATTACAAATAAATACACTTTTCACTTTGTTTTACCACAATAGACAATAAAATATTACTATTATTATTATACTACCTATCCTAAACATTTTTTTTAATAATTTTTTATTTCAAATATCAGTCGACTTATCCGATGATTCTTCTTTAGAGTTAAATTTTAAATAAATGTATTACTTTTACAGTGTATTCAAAAAAAACTTATGATATAAATATATAAATATGCAAATACTATTTAATTAATAGATAATGTATTAATAATAATAAAACATTCAGTTACTAATTTCGGCAATTTTTAGAGAATCTCGTGTAATGAAATTCACGGCACCGACCCAAGTAGGTTATGTTACAATCGAGAGATCCGACAAAGTCGCGGCGGAAAGCGAAAGTCCGGAAAGTAAAATTTCTCCGATCAAAATAGTAAACAACGGAATACAGAACATGAAAAAGCCGCCGGGCAGACAAGTTTCCGAAACGGACCTCTACCTACTCGGCGCCATCGAAAAGTTGGTCTACCGGGTCGACTTCATGGAGAAGCGCCTGCGAAGAGTCGAAGAAATGATGTACTTCGTTATGGCTGGAAACAGGGTTGACCAAGGTGAGCGATTTATCCGTGACCTCATGCATAATGCATGTCAATTGTGTAAATATTTTCGTATTAGCACTGGCACCTCTTGCATAATCGCTTTCTTTTCGCAGAACCGTGTCCCGGTAATTTCACAAGAGCCGGTAACAATTGTTATCTATTTTTGAGCCAAGCGGGTAGAGAATTAGATTGGAAAGCCGCCAGCAAACATTGCAGAAGGATGGGAGCTGTTTTGGCCGAAATGGAAACCATCGAGGAAAATCAAGATATCGTTGCTTTTATCCAGTCGAATTCATTTTTAAGAGGTAAATATAACAAAATGATGAAATATTCTTAAAAACTAACCATAATTGAATTTTTTAATGTATAAAGTATAAAAATTGAGTTCATTTGATTATTTAAAAACACTTTTTTGAAAGACCGCGAAATTTCATACGAAATTAGATCCAGAGAGAAGAAACTTATTTGGTTAAGTTGCTCGACACAATGCTGCCTAAGTATAGAGCCTATTTGTGCCCTTATTTGATTTTGTAGTAGGTCATCCATATTTTTTATTTATATATGTTTAAATATATAATATTTCTTCGTTATTGTTAAGCCTGGATTTTCCTTGTTCACTCCATGGATCTTCTTTTTCCTTCAGATTTAAACCGCTATCTTTGCTACTTGAATATAAAATTCTAAAATTAGTTTCTGAGAAAAAATGATTATGATCCATATAAAGTTGTGAAAGTTTGTTGTTTAAAACTGATTATTTATGTTAACACATGACTCAATAAGTCTCCGGCTAACTAAGAAAAACAATATTTTTTTTAGAAATTTCACTTTATTCATCAACATACTTTCCTTCAAGAGTGGTATATTCATTGCAACGCTCCTCTAACTTTTAGATGCCCTTTATG
Source organism: Ontholestes murinus (assembly GCA_963969525.1). Taxonomy (NCBI): domain Eukaryota; kingdom Metazoa; phylum Arthropoda; class Insecta; order Coleoptera; family Staphylinidae; genus Ontholestes; species Ontholestes murinus. The sequence goes on along the minus strand of OZ018393.1, from coordinate 45,107,809 downwards.
TAAAATGATTTGTTCAGTTTCCGCAATCACTTCTTCATTTCAGCCAAATTTCTTTCCTGGAACATTTTTTTTTTCATGTCTGCAAAAAGTCAGTAGACGATGGGGGTCAAATCTAAAGAGTATGGTGGGTGAAAGGCAATTCAAAGCGCAATTCATTCAATTTAAGCATTGTTTTCAACGATTTGTGACACGGGACATGGTCCTGGTGAAACAGCACTTTTTTCTTTTGCCATAATCTTGCCAGCCGACTTTTGTATTTTTGGTCACTTCAGACGATTTTCATCGGCTGATGTGTACTCAGCTGATGATCTCTTTGATTTAAGCGTGTAGTGGTGGATCCATTTTCACATACCGATACAAGAAATCCTTTTTATTTCGCTTTATTAGCTCCAAACATTGCTCAAAATCGTCGACGCGTTGTTTTTTCTGGTCCGATATGAGCAAACGCGGCATCCACTTCGAAAGCAACTTGGTCATGGCCACAATTTCATCTAAAATTGTAAAGATTCTGATATCTAGAAGGTGTCAGGTATCTCATAGAACTTCATGTTAGTCTTTTAAAACTCGTTTGTGGACATTTTTTATGTTTTCTGGAACAACTGCCGATTTTAGGCGACTAGTGTTTAGCACTGATGATGTTTCTCCGACCGCGTTTAAATTCAGCATACATGTTAATAATAGTTCATTTCCCTATGGCAGAGTCAAAATAATGCTTACCAAGACGCTGTTTGGCTTCAACAGTATTTTTCCCAATTTAAAACCGTGTTTAATCAACACACGAAATTCATTTCTATACATTTTCTTGAAAATTACAATACCGTGGTCACTAAAATGACTGTAACTTCTAAACTAACAGCCAGAATCCCATGAAATGTTTACACGCACTGTTTGAAAATTAGTAGTACCCGGAACAATGTTTCCATATAGGTATCAGACCCGGCACTTATTGGGTGACGTATTATTTTATCCTTACATTGAAACTTCTACCAGTTGTCCTATATACAGGGTGTTTCTGTGACTCGGGGAATAAAATTAACCACTAGAGCAAACATTATGATCCGTAAAAAAAGTTATAAAAGTCTTCAAATAACCAAGATGTTAAGTTAAGAAATTTTAACCCATTTTTCTAAATATTTTCAATACAGTTCGTGGTAGAGTGCTGAAATTTGGTACAGCCTAAACTAACATCAAGACTTCGATCGGACCGCGGGAACCATGCTATACAGGGTGTTCCTAAAATTTGTTTGTTCAGAACTTTTTTAGTTGCTCATAAATCTACATTTATTATTCCTCATTTTAATAGAAAATTTATTTTAGAAACCTTTATCAGTCTTCAAAAATTTTGATAACAGTGGCCGTTTTTGAGTTAAACGCAAAAGTTAAAAGTCTCTGATTTCAGTCGTAACAAATAAAAAACAAGAAAACCTCGGAAAAATCTGAGTGGGCCTTGACAATTGAAAAACGAATTGAGTTGTCTATGTGGTTTAAACAAAAAATTTAATTTTTTGTTAGTTAAATTTTCGTTAGATTTTAGATTTTTCCGAGGAAAGAAAATTAATTAAAATTAACTTTTTGTTGAGTGACAATGATAGTGACAGTGACAGTGATAAAACTAGAAACTGAGGTATCAATGACAGTGACGTTGACAATAACAGTGATAAAGATATTTATGGTGGGAAGATTTTCTTATAGAATTCTTTAGCTAGTTGTTTTTTTTTATTTGAACTTAATTACAAAACGATGAAAACTCTTTTCTTTATAATCGTTGCTTATGATGTAGTAATTGGAGGGTGGGATGGTGGACTCCCACCCACCCTACATAAACATGGAAATTCAATCAAAATCACTGCAATTTAATCTTTAATAACGTCAGCAGTAAATCAGCTTAATTTTTTTAGAAACCAGAAGTGTGTCAGAAAAGTAAATGCAAATATATTTGTAAGGTGGGTGGGTGTCCTATAACACACTCTCCAATCAGTGAGACATACGTGTAGGATTTATAGATTTTTATTTTAAAAATTTTAAGACTATTACATTATTATATTTAAAAAAAAATATGTTTTATTGATAGTCCTTCCAAAAATTTAACGTGTATGTTGTAAAAATTGAAGGTTAGGATACTGGCCACCCACCAACCCTACAAAAATATAAAAATTTAATATTAAACACTGCTTTTTAAAATTTTTGAAAACATCTGCAATAAAACTGGTGTGGTCGGCAATTTAAATGCAAATATATTTATAGGGTGGGTGGGTAGCCACTAGCACACTCTCCAATCAGTAAAACATGCGCGAATAAATTTTAAAATTTATATATCTTTTAAATAAGACGCCTGCATTATTAATCACAAGAACATTTTTTGTAATAATTTTCTTTAAATAAAATCATTATAGCAGTTTTTATAATTGACCCTACATAAACATGATAATTTAATCAAAAACACAGCATTTTAATCTTTGAAAACATCAGCAATAGAACACACGAATTTTTTGGAAACTGAAAGTGTCAGGAATGTAAATGCAAATATATTCTAACCCACCCTCCAATCTGTGTAACCTAAGCGTAGGATTTATAGATTTATAGATTTTTTGGACACCCACCCACCCTACATATACATACAAATTCAATCAAAAACTCCAACACGCCCTCCAATCAGTAAAACATACGCGTAGAAGAAAAAAAATAAACCTTTTGTTTAAACGACATAGACAAGTTGACAGCTCAATTCGTTTTTTAATTATTATGGCCCACTCAGATTTTTCGAGGATCTCTAAAATAAATTTTCTATTAAAATGTGGAAAACTAGATGTAGATTTGCGAGCAAACAAACAAATTCTAAGCAAACAAATTTTGGGAACACCGTGTCCAATCGAAGTAACAAATTTCCTAATGAATTTCCTTGATGTTTAGGATGCACCAATTTTCAGCACTCTACCACGAACGGTATTGAAAATATTTAGAAAAATGTGTTTAAATTTCTTAACTTTGATGGCCTGGATCTTAGTTATTTGAAGACTTTTATAATATTTTTTTACGAATCATCATCATTTTCGCTCTAGTATATGTGGTTAATTATATTCATCGAGTCACAGAAACACCCTGTATAGATTATCACAATTGCTACAGTTTATCTCCTTCAGAATGGCTAAAAGTCGGAGAAAAACTAGAAAAAAAAGAGAGTACCTAGTTTTAAACAATTTTCAATTAATACAAAAATATTTCACCATGGATAAAGTGAAAATTGGAACATTAAATTCATAATGTTTTGTTACGAGTTAAGTTCAAATCTTAAGTCTGTAGGGTAATGTTAAAGTTTTTAATGTTTCTTTTTTCTTTTGGATTAATTTCTTTTCCTCTAGAGTATATTAGAATCCATCAACTACTTACTACTTTTTCCCAAAATACTAACCGGAATTCAATTACCTGAATTTTATTATTATTATTAAAGCTTATTTCTGTATTAGCAAATCAAAATTTATAAAATGTACATATATGTATGTGGTTGGTCTCTATTTACCCTCCAATTATTTACTAATCACACATACAGTTACTGGAAAATAAATTTACTTTTCTATCAATAAATACTCTGTCTATAACTTGAAAGTGAATCGGAAAAAAGTGGAATCAGTTAAAACCTTGGTTAAACGGTATTTAAAATCCCAGTGATAGAGATATCAATATCACAATTTTTGTACCATTAGTATCCATTATGTGTACAGTTGATTTCTCATTTCGATATTGTCCATTTGTAAACCATGATAATGAATCATTTAAAGAAAACCTATTAATGGGTACGGTGTTATTTATATCAGTACTCAAGAGTACATTTCTTATTTCTTTTAACTAATGACAGAACTAAATTATAATAATTTTAAAATACGAAACGTTTCGTAAGTCTACAACAATAACTCTTATTAAGAATACAAACAAATCACACATTAAATCAATCCCGACAGATATGGAAATAAACAAATTAATTTACATATTATAAATAGCATAACTATCAAAACAACACAAATTTTAATGTATTTATTTCAAATTAACTGCAAGAATTTACTTTACGTTGACAAAAATTTGAGTAAATTTAGTGCAAAAATATGAAAAAAGAAATTAATTTACGTTGAGTATATTATAATGAAAATGACAAAATTAAATCATGTAAAAATCAAGTTTTAAAACATCTGCAGACAAGCGTTTCGATCTTTAAGATCTTATCAGTACCGATTTGTTATTAACTCAATAATTTAATAATTTTTTATTGTTCTTTAATGCTAAAAAATTCATCATTCATTGTATCTGAGTATAGGAAATAATTCAATTTAAAAGCAAATAATGAGGCAACACTTCGAAACCTTTCCCAATTTGGTTGTTAGATTAATTTCTTTCGATCCAGCATGTTACTGAAAATAATAATGTGTAGAATGGTCATTTGCATAATTGACAAGTACCAAAGCAAACTACTCTTTCATCAATAATAAGTTTAATGTAGTATCTTCTCGTGAATGGCCTTCAAATGATATTTTCATTCAGAAAAAATCAAAAAATAAATCACTAAATTGTAGCTACAAGAGGGTATTAGTGGAGCGCTCTGGTACTATACGGTGGCCGCTACAGTTAGCGGGTGGATTGTCATGAGTACCTGATCGCCGGAGCTGTAACTTGGGTCAGGTAGTCATTTTTTGTCGGTTCTACTCCTTTTCGTGGGTTTCTCGTGCGGTGGAGAAAAAAGTGTCGGATTCAATGATCGTCGGTGCCAATGTATGGAATCATAAGGTTCTTGCCAAACGTTAGGTAGGCCGGAGAATATCCGGTTCTTGTCAGATGGGGTTGTTGATGGCGTCCCTAATGTTTCTCGGGCCAGTGGTCGTGGTTTCCCTTGAGCTGCGAGGCCATTTGGAACTTTAATTCGCGGTTTCGTCATTCTACCGGGTTAGCTGCCGGAGGGTACACAGAAGTACTCTGCTTTATTCCTAGAATGTGCGTAATTTGCTACATCGCAGAGCTGGTAAATTGAGTTCCTTTGTCGCTAATGATGCGATGTAGTAATTTAATAGCGGAAGTAGACCTCGTGGATTAGAGACCAAGCGCAATTCTGGGCGGTGCGTGACAAATAGCTCAACCCAACGGTTTGCAATGTCCTCAATGATGAATACCCACCGTTAATCATTCGGGCCGGGGGAGAGAGGTGCATTGCGTGGACCTCAAACCTTGTTGCATCACCGGAGTTTGTACGAGGGTATTAAGGGGTACTTCATCGTCGTCGCTCAGGCTGTAGCAGTAAAGACATCCTTGCGATAGCAGATATTCTCTCGAATGCATCGATTATCTTCCGAATCTCGGGGTCGGTCCTTTACAATTCTCTGCTGTGATGGGGTGTTTTTGTAGGCACATCGATTGTAATCAACGCGATGTCTTGGACATCCCTAGGTAGGCGGGAGATTGCATCAGGGACAACGAGAGTGCATTTGATCTGCAGGTTATAAGGCTGCAGCTGTGCCCAGTGGGTAAGGCGTCCCGATGGTGATTTCAGCGTCATTAGCCATCTTAGTGGTTGGTGGTCCGAAGTGACGATTATCGAGGTCTCCTCTATGCAGCCTTGGTATTTGCAGATAGCCCACACAAAGTCAAGAGCCTCTCATTTTGTATTGGAGTAGTTCCTTTCCGCGCCAGAGAGAAGTCGGTTGGCGAATTCTAAAGGTTTCTGGTCTCCGTGCACAGCACGGCGCCTATGGAGTAGGCGCTGGCCTCTGTCATTAGGGTTAAAGGCAGTGAGTGATCGACTTGGTGAAGAATCGGTGCTGTACTAAGTAGTTTTTAATTCGTTAAAAGCCGACTGTTCGATCTCCGTCCAGGGTTGAGCTTCCTTCGTTTGCTGACTTCGTACCATTTCAAAAAATTTGTCAAAGAACTTCCTTTACTAACTACACATCTGTAGAAATGGCATCTGGAATGGATTCCTTAATTTGTTATATTGCATCTACTCTCTCGGGATTAGTACTGAGAATGTTTCACATGTATTTGATTCGTGTGCATGCGAAGTGGCATTTATGCTGGTTAAATTGTAGGCCGCTTGTTTGCAGCTTCTCCAAGACCAGCGTCAGTTCGTAGGTAGGTAGGTAGGCGAAAATTGCTACAACGAATTTACGACAAATGTGGTCCATTATCCGCTGGAAAGTGGCGGGGGTGTTCCGTAGTCCAAATGGAAGCCGTCGGAAGCGATATGTTCCAAATGACTAAACTGGTTTTATCGCGATCACTGTTTTTGACGAAAATTTGGTAATAAGCCGGCTATAAAGTTTTAGCTTGTTTATGTGTCGCATCGGATTTACGTCTGCTTTGATTATGGCGTTCAATTTTTGGTAGTCAACGCACATCCGCAACGTCCCTTCAAGTTTGGGCACCAACACCACAGGAGCTGGCCAAGCGCTTTGGCATTCCTCGATGATGCTGTTTGGTAGCAGGAGGGCTCTCCTGGCGCAGTGCTTCGGTGACTGGCGTCAGGGGGTATGGCGAAGAGGCAATTGGTGGGCTGTTGATAGCCTCAATTTGGTGCTCGCACAGTGTTGTGGGAGGTCCTATTTCCTTGGAACACCTCCGCGTCCTTTGTACTGGCTTTGTACGACGGCTTCGGCGTCGTTTGTTGCTTATTCGGCGAGAATTCACCGCTGAAAATCATCGATTCCCAATTGGAATAGGTTTAAGAAATAATAACACTTTGCTAGTATCACGAATTTTTACACTTTTTATTGTGACTAGTTTCGTCCTATTCGGACATTATCAAACGAATACAATAAATTACATTTAGAATTCGGTACTTATATATTAAGGTGGCGCAGGTAAACACTTTTACAAAATCGCATTAAATAATGGCGTGTATATTAATTCTGTTTGGTCGTTCATTAGGGGGTTTTCCGGATTAGTTTTGTTTTTATGGATTTCCAACGATTCCAGGTAGTCGAGTCTTAGGCCTTTTTCAGCGAAGTGTAATATTTCTAACGGATTTAAATCTGGAACGTGGTTATTGTCGAGCATGTGATTCGCGTATGTTGAATTTTGTTTTTTGTTGACATATGAGTTGAGATGTTCTTTAAGGCGAATATCAAAATTGCGACCAGACTGGCCTATATAAACTGAAGGACATGAGCCGCACTTTAATTTATACACCCCTGACTTTTTCATTCTATCAATTTTTTGTTTATGATTAAATATCAAGTTGTTTAATTTATTCTCTATTTTGAAAACTACTTTGACATCGTGTTTTTGAAGGTGTTTTTTAATTTGGTTGCTGATTTTACCGTAATATGGAATGGTGACTATTTTCTTAGTATCTATTTTTGCGGGTTTTCCGCAATATAACAGTTGCCTTGATTGCTGTTTATCTTTTTTATTTATTAGTATATCGATTGTTTTACTCGAATATCCATTATTTTGTGCTAGTTCTTTTATAATTTTGATTTCTTTTTCCAGTGCCAGGGGGGATAAGGGTAGTGACCGAGCTCTATGGAGCATTGAATTAAAAGCTGCATGTTTATATTGGATAGGATGTTGTGAATCAGATGGGATTAGGGCATCAGTGAACGATGGTTTTCTGTAAATATCAAAATTTAGTTTTTTGTTTTTATTGCTAATGGTTAGATCTAAGAAATTGATGCTTTTGTTTTGTTCTATTTCCACTGTAAACTTTATTTTTGGGTGTAGGGAATTTAGGAAGTTTAAAAAGGAATGAATTTGTCTATCGGTGCCATCGAAACAAACTAGAATGTCATCGACATATCTATACCAAAATTTTAAATGTTTATTGCCTAGCGGTGAATCTAAAATTAATTTGGTGAGGTTTTCCATGAAAATTTCTGCTAAAAGGGGGCTAAGTGGTGATCCCATTGCCAGGCCTTCTGTTTGTTTGTAAATTTTATTGTTAAAGGAAAAATAGTTATATTCTGTAATTAGCTCTAAGGTAGTTATAAATTCATCTATAGTAATCGGATTAATATGTTTATTGATTAAAATTTGTTTTTTACTTTCCCTATATAGTATATATAGGGGGAGTATTGTTTTCGTGATTTTTTTTTCAAAAATTTTTTTTGCGGAAATATCCGTTTTGGGGTCCCCTGAACCCAAAACACTAATTTCTGGAAAAATAATTTCTGTGTCTGTGTGTGTGTGTGTGTGTGTGTGTGTGTGTCTGTCTGTCTGTCTGTCTGTCGGTGGGTGCTGTATCTCAAAAACGAATGATCCGAATGGCATGAAACTTTAAACTTAAGGTTTTATTGTTAAAAACTCGATCTGAAAAGCTTTTGGTAAACATTCATAAACCGGAAGTGGTGGTTTACTCGAGGCGTTTTTTTGTTTTTTCGTGATATTTTTCTAAATATGAAAATTTTTAAAAAAGGTTTCAAATAAAAGTTAAAGGGAATGAAAAACTGAACAAGTTTTATTCGAACATGTTTTTCATAAAATTTAAACCTTTCGAGGAAAAAAATAAAAATTGAAAATTTTGACATTTTTTGCCAATTCCTAATAAACTATTGTAGCAATATGAAAGTCATATAACAAATAATTGTAGAGAATTCAAAACTGAATAAATTATTAAGAATAACTTTTTTGCATAAACCGCATAGTTTTCGAGTAAAATATAGGGAAACTACTATGATGGCCACATCACCATTTTGTTATTGTTATTACTTTCCCTATACACGTAGTATAAAATGGTGATGTGGCCATCATAGTAGTTTCCCTATATTTTTCTCGAAAACTATGAGGTTTACGCAAAAAAGTTATTCTTAATAATTTATTCAATTTTTAATTCTCTACAATTACTTTTAATGTAACTTTTACGTAACTCCAATAGTTTATTAGTAATTTTCAAAAAATGTCAAAATATTCAATTTTTATTTTTTTTCTCGAAAGTTAAGAATTTTATGAAAAATATGTTCAAATAAAATTTGTTCAGTTTATTATTCCCTTTAACTTTTGTTTGAACCATTTTTAAAAATATTTCATATTTAGAAAAATATGACCAAAAAACCAAAAAACGTCTCGAGTAAACACCCACTTCCGGTTTATGAATGTTTACCAAAAGCTTTTCAGTTCCAGTTTTTAACGATAAAACCTTAAGTTTACAGTTTCATCTTAATAGGATGTTTCGTTTTTGAGATACAGCGCCCACCGACAGACAGACACACAGACACACAGACACACAGACACACAGACACACAGACACACAGACACACAATTTTTTTTTCCAGAAATTAGTGCAATGGACTCAGGGGGGCCCAAAACGGAAATTTCCGCAAAAAAAAATTTTGAAAAAAAAATCACGAAAACAATAGTCCCCCTATATATAGGGAAACTAATAGGGGGAGTATTGTTTTCGTGATTTTTTTTTGAGAATTTTTTTTTGCGGAAATATCCGTTTTGGGGTACCCTGAACCCAAAACACTAATTTCTGGAAAAAAAATTTTTGTGTCTGTGTGTGTGTGTGTCTGTCGGTGGGCGCTGTATCTCAAAAACGAATAATCTGTTTGATATGAAACTTCAAACTTAAGGTTTTATCGTTAAAAACTGGAACTGAAAAGCTTTTGGTAAACATTCATAAACCGGAAGTGGGTGTTTACTCGAGCCATTTTTTTGTTTTTTATCGATAATTTTTTTAATATGATAACTTTTACAAAACTTTACTAACAAAAGTTAAAGAGAATGAAAATCTGAACATACCTTTCATAAAATTTTTAACTTTTGAGAAAAAAAATAAAAATTGAAAATTTTTTTGAAATTTTTTTCTAAATATAACAAAAAATTTAGAAACGGTTCAAACAAAAGTTAAAGGGGATTATAGACTGAACAAGTTTTATTTGAACATTTTTTCATAAAATTCTTAACTTTCAAGAAAAATAATAAAAACTGAAAATTTTGATATTTTTTGCTAATTTTTAATAAACTATTGAAGTTACATGAAACTTCTATAACAAATAATTATAGAGAATTTAAAACTGAACAAATTATTAAGAATAACTTTTTTACGTAAATCTCATAGTTTTCGAGTAAAATATATGGAAAGTACTGTGATGGCCATATCACAATTTGAATAGTATTGTGCATGAAAATGCATGAAAATGAGGTTTTTTGTCAATATTTTTCTAAATATGAAAAATATTACAAAACTTTTTAAACAATAGTTAGAGGGAATGAGAAAATAAATGACTTTTATTAAAAAAATTTTTTCATAAAATTCTTAACTTTCGAGAAAAACAAAATTGAAAATTTTGATATTTTTTGTCAATTGCTAATAAACTATTGAAGTTACGTGAAGTTTCTATAACAAATAATTATAGAGAATTTAAAACTGAACAAATTATTAAGAATAACTTTTTTGCGTAAGCCTCATAGTTTTCGAGTAAAATATAGGGAAAGTATTATGATGGCCACATCATAGTACGGGTAGTAATGTTTTCGTGCATATGTGGCGGTGGGTGCTATATCTCAAAAACGAATTATCTGTTCGAGATGAAACTTCAAACTTAAGGTTTTGTCGTTAAAAACTGGAACTGAAAAGCTTTTGGTGAACATTCATAGACCGGAAGTGGATGTTTACTCGAGGCGTTTTTTTGTTTTTTGGTAATATTTTTCTAAATATGAAAAATTTTAAAAAACGGTTCAAACAAAAGTTAAAGGGGATTATAAACTGAACAAGTTTTATTTCAACATTTTTTTCATAAAATTCTTAACTTTCAAGAAAAAAAAGAAAAATTGAAAATTTTGACATTTTTTGCTAATTGCTAATAAACAATTGAAGTTACATGAAACTTCTATAACAAATAATTGTAGAGAATTAAAAATTGAACAAAATATTAAGAATAACCTTTTTACGTAAACCTTATAGTTTTCGAGAAATATATAGGGAAAGTACTATGATGGCCACATCACCATTTGTTAATTGTAATGTTTCTGTGAGGGGGATGTTTGAAAACATGTTACTTACATCAAAAGAGATTAGTTTATAATGGTTATGCATATGAAAGTTGGAAAGTTTTTGAGTGAGAGATATTGAGTTTTTTATAGCATAAGGGTCTGCAAATCCTGTTATTGTTTTGAATAATCTATTAAGTTTAATAGCTATTTTATGAGATGGGGAATTATTACTTGCGGATACCGGTCTGATGGTATAGATTTGGTACGCCAGAGTTATTTTCATAACCTCTCGTGCTTCGCAATATTGCTCTTTGAGAGCGTAGTATAGGCTGTAGCTAGCTATACTGACTCGGGCTCCCATTTCAAAGAAAGCCGTTCCTGAGCTTCCTCCCGTGTATATTCATATGTTGGCCTGTTTTCATGGTAGCTGCTTCGATAGCGCAGAAGCTGCGAATTACGCCAACTTAATTGGTTCTCTCGCAGCTCGTCTTAACATATATCTTGTTTGGGGCCGTGTACTTCTGCTTTGGTCCGCTTTTTGCACTCGGCTGCTGTATGGCCGAAGTTCCGGCAGAAATCGCTTCTTACTCTCTTCTTTTGGGAAATAGCTTCCGGTATTTCCGGTCACTATCCTCCACTAGTGGCTTTTATGAGGAGCTCATCGTAATCACTGATGTCAACTGATTTCTTGAGATTCGGTCCCTCAGCGACTTCTTTAGTAAGCCGTATAACATATTTATTTGCATTGCCATGGTGTGTTTGTTGTTTAGTTGCTTGGTCTTTGACTCCAGTCCACCATCTATTGGCATCCGCTTTAAGGAGCAGTGGAAGACGGTGAGAGCGTCGGCTTCGGGTGATTCCCATGACATTTTTATAAATTGTTGTTTGGTTGATGAATTCTGTTACAGCGTTGTAGTTCCACTCATTCCACTGAATCTGGCTGTGCACTGGGCGAAGTTCCTCTTGCTTACACCTCTATTGACGTCTCAGATAAGATCTTGAGGCTGCTCGGCAGTGATTTTAAATGTCACTTTTGCTTTGCTTCTAGTCTGAAGCTGCGCATTCGGTTCTACGTTGGGCGCCAATTATTTTAAGGTTTTGAATGCAGAAAGACGTTCTATACATTTTTATCCTTAGATAGAAATAACGTTTACAGACAGTATTTACACAATTATATAAACAGGCACTGCTCTAAGCCCAATTCAGGAGTGTTAGCAAGAGCTATTTAGTGAAGCTGAGTAAAGAGTTACCATTAGCGAAGTGCTCTGAAAATGTGCAGTGGTTACTAAAACATTGATTTAAAAGTTCGCAAATACCATAATTGTTATATACAAGATATCCACCTATTTTATTATTTTTTTGTTAGTTTTATTTCTTCAGGCACTGTTTGCAAAACAATTCCGATTGGATAAACGGTTGAATATTGACTAATTAAATTTTAAGAACATTAAATTCGCTTATTTACTTTCTCTGTTCGTAACATGAAAAAATGTATGGTCTATAAAATTTTTTGAAAAATTATTTCAACGGAAATATTTGTTTTGAGGCCCTAGATTTTATTGTCCTTTGAAATTATTATTATATTTATTTAATAATCTCAATAACCTACATGTCACTAAAATCTTAATAGACCGTTGATGAACCATTTTTATATTAACTCAATTAAAACACTTGGTTTTGTTACAATTTTGTGTTTTTTTAAATATTTTTTAATTATCAATTACTTTTTATTAATTTTAACTTGTTTGGGGTAATATTCAATTATACTTTTGATATTTTATTATACATTTTACACAATCCTAACTGTTTTTGTAGTAGCAATTAGAACATGTTTTGTAGTTTTTATTTGTTCAGTTAGTTTCAGCCAGCATCTGGAATCAACTGTCAATTGTATTTCCTTTACAAATTTTACATTTGTACATTTTAAATTCTTATTTAATTATCTGTATACCTTTAGAACATTTTTGTCATTCTTAAGGATTTTGTCTTTATTATTACTATTATTGTTTTTTTGTACCTATTTTTATCGATTGTCTGTTTTTTTAAATTTCTAATTATTTAAATTGTTCTCAACTATTTTGGCACCTTTGTTATTTTCAACTCCGTGTATAAATAATTTTCAATTGTTTTCATTCGTCAAGTTTTTTCATCAATTATTTTATTTTTTATCGACATTCACTTATTTTACAAATTCTGACATTTTCTGATGTTAAATTAAATTATTTTAGGGATTTTGCCAATAAATTTAAATAACCTTCAATTACTATACATTGTCAATTTTTAATTCAAGTAATTTCAATTATTTTCTGTTAAATCACTTAACGATTTGTCAATTTCAACTGTTTTCTGGTTTAAATGTTGTCTTAATGTTACATTAAATCATAATATACTAAATAGTAATTAAATGTGGCTTTATAAATTTAAAATATTGTTATTTATACAAGCGTAATCTTGACCTACTACAATAATAAATACAATGATCTATAGTACTCCTGACCTACCCTAATAAAATGTAATGTAAAACATGAATTCCTTCAAAACTATCTTTATTTTCTTATTTCCACAGTAGCCTATCAAAATTTAGCCCCTTCTTCCATATCATAAAATTCATCATTATCAAATTATATATTTTATAACTTTTACTTACTATCATTTTACTAAATAATTTTTAGCAAATTAAACAAGCGTGCATCCTAAATTATTGTTGATTGTTATAAGGTATTAGAACAATATGATTATACAAACTTTTTAACATCAACTTGTCAATACTAGCAAGAACAAAGCAACTGTTGATTTTAAACACTGATAACTTTTATTTATTTTATGGTATTATGTACCTATAAAATAATTATATATTATTAATAAATAATGTTTTAATATAATAAATTAATTATGAATTTTACTTACAGGTAAAGACTTCTGGACAGGTGGATTGAATCCGGGACTTCTTTGGATATGGAGCAACAGTGCAAGACCAGTGGCAACCAACAAAAATGATAATAAACCAAATCCGGCCCAAACAATACATGGCGATGGGAGGTGCTTGAGGCTAGCTTACGATCCGGCATTAAGGTCTTACGCTTACAAAGGCACCGACTGCTCAGTTAGATACAACTACATATGTGAACAACCAGATGCGACATCGAGCAACGAGATCAAAAAAGTTGGTAGAAAAATGAAGATATTCGACGATTAAACCAAAGAGTCACTTATTTATATTATTTATTACAATACAACTATAAACAATTTAAGGCTGTAACTTGATAAGTTAAATAATAAAACGTATACATAACATTGAATACTTTAAATAACTTTAAACTAGAAAGTGGTTATTTCTGAAAATTCCTTTAGGATGTTTAAATCTCTAATAAGCATAGTAGTAGTGTGTCTAACCCTTGTGTATTTATCATCATTAACAACTAACGATGAATCCAGGTCATTTAATTGTTTCTCGAAATTATTTAGGCGCTCCTCCACTAAATTCTGGCAATGCGCTATGTGCTCAAGTAAATTCAGCCGGCAATCAGCAGATTCTATTGCAGCTTCCGGTTGTGGGATATTTGGAGTATTCATAGCGTCCATGTTATTTCCAATCAACGAATTTATGTCCAGTTTAGGAAATTCGGCGATTTCATCCTTAATTTTATGCTCTTCTTTGCCTGCTTTAAGTATTGTCATCAGCATTGATTCACTCTGTGTGTCCTCGGGTTTTAAATTGTAGTTATTTGATGGCTCTTGTTTCGGTTCCATTTTAACTTCAAGACTCTCGGGTAGAGGCATCTTGTCCCAAGGCTTTGACCACAAATATAGTTTTGGATGGTTTTTAGCTCTGAAATTATTTATGATATTAATTAAATTACTATTACTATAATAGTAAAAAAGAATTAATGAAAAATTATTTAAAAGAGTAACTGGAGTATATTCGCCAGAATAGTTTTTATACGTATATTATTTGAAACTAATATCTCCTTTTAAATACACTGATATAAAAGATAAAATAAATCTGTTAATAAACATTAAACTGAAATAGGACTATGAAGATAAAGAAATCATATTTGTGTTATTTAAAATATGATTTAATACTTACTCCGCAATTTTTATTTTTAACTTTAAGGTGTGCATAAAGTCTTTAAGTTCAACTAAACCTCCACTTAAATCATGAGAAACTTTCAACTTCTCGAATCGTTTATTCTGTGCTTCCTCATCCTTGCAATGGTATGAAGCTGTTGGCAAAGTTCCATGCTTCAACCAATCTTGATCGTGCATATACTTTTTTGAGTTCCTCTGGCGAACTGGATGTTGACAAATATAGCAGATATACTTCTCCGGCACCTCATTTTCTTTCTGTATATTGTTGCAATATGCATGCTGCCAGCAAAGGCAAAGTTCGCATTGTATCATAAGACCATCTTCTTCTGTAATGCCGCATGTGCAATTGATGATTTCTTCTTGCCTCATACGGACAATTTTTATGACTTCTCCACCTTAAGAAAATGCTATTAATATATTATCCCTTTCATTTATGGATACAAATTCTTTATACTGACATGAATGTCAAAGTGATATTTAATGCATGTTTTTGCATGCATGTACACTATTATACTCTCAATAAATGCATATCAAATATAAATAAAGAATGGTTATGCACTTTTAAGTTTCCTTAATTTTATTTGAATTAAACATATTTTTGGTCTAATATTAAAAGAAACTTAATAATATGCTACAGTTGGTCATATATAAAAAATAAATCTAGTATTAAGTAAAAAATGTAGAATCTATATCTCAAAACATCCTCTGTTTAATTAACTGCTTTCAGATGATCATTGCCGATTCTATAAAATGTCAAATATCTAAAGTAACATATTTTATTCATTAAACTCTTGAATTCATGTGCGATGAAATAATATATACTGTCTAATAGTTATCCAAAAATGTATGTAATATAAAACTTTAAGCTTATTATTTTATTGCCATTGTTATTTAAACTATATTACATTTTATACAATGACCAACTGTAAATACCAGTAAAACGTTTTTCACAGCTTAAAATATTCATCTTACGATCATAAAATCCTGTCCGGTGCAGCCCAGGGAGTAATGGAAGCATTAAAGAGGCAATTTGAAACATAACCGGGAGATAAATGATTGGATTAAATGGTCAAATTTGTTAAAATTTGGAACCTTGGATTAAGAATATCATAAAAATTAAGACTTGTACTAACCTTCAATGATAATGTTGTCCACTGGTTCTTTTGGAACTTCTGTTTTTACATCCGAAGGTGCAATTCCCAGTGATGAATACTCCTGTTTGGCCGAATCCTTATTCCTCTGCATTTCCACAACTTCCGACACTAATCTTTTACGTTTCATATCCTTCCTTCCAACCGGTTTAATAGGTGTAGATTTGGTTTCAAGGTCTTCATCTTTTTTTACTGGAAGTAAGGTTTTAATTCCGCTTGGTCGTGACGTGGCTGAACTTAATGATTTTAAGTTAATGTCATTATTTTTAGGCACAGCTTCTGATTTGACTAACAGATCTTTTAATTTTATATCAGGATACATTGAAGGTGGTAGGCCAGAAGGTAAAGGCTGTACAGATGAAGACTCCATGTTTGTAATGGAATCAAATGGTTTACTATTCAAGAGTTTTATTATCTCTGAATCTTTTTGTGACTCAATTGTTGGGGTTCCTGTCTCAAGTTGATAATCTCCTGCTGGTTTAGATTTCGGAGTAGCTGTTTTTAAACGACTTGATCTAACTTCTCTGACAATCTTATCGGGTCCTGGTGACTTATCTAAATTCTCACCAACAGTTCTTGCATAAGCTAGATCGGCCACATTTGGGGTGGAATCTAGGAATTTTGTATATTCAGGATGATAATGTTTTACATGCATTTGGGCCAAGTTCTCTCTTCTAAAATTTTTACCACATCCATCAATTGGACATTTGTACCCACCATCAACTTGGATTATTTTCAAAGCATTGGGATTGGTTGGTGGTGGAGATTCTGGCTCAGGCTCATAAACATTCTCCACTGAAGTTTTTTCTTGTGGCTCGGCATGTGCAGTTGGCTTCCTTCTTTTCTTGTGCAATAAAAATTCAAACATTGATTCGGATAAATTTAAATGTGGATTATCTTTAACATATTGCCTGATATCAGCCCTTTGTCTGAACTTCCTTCCCTCTGGACTGTAATATGATGAGTATTAAAATTTGTAATATTAATATAAAATAATAAACGTACGATATTATGATTAGATCCCATTTTCCAGCAGAGTTTCCAAAGGGTCTTTGCGTTACATGTTTTTCCCAATTTGGAGGAAGTCGAGGATCAGGTACTATTACCGACTTTCTATGACCATCACTCATTGCAACGTATGATTCAATTCCAACTGGACGATTATTTTCCCAACTGGAAATTTGCATTTAGTTAATTCCCAAATTAATGTATTTAAAAATGAATTAATCTTTAAACAAATAAAAAAATATCTCTTCAAAACTCATGTGGTTTAGTATAGTGTTTCTATTTAGAATGATGGTCTTGAACTGTTATTAAAAAGAAAAACCCCAAAAATAATATCTACCTTGACCTATAATTTAAGTGGCTGCCTCCAGCAAAACAAGTGAAAATGAAAAAGACATGAAGAAGAAATTTACAATTAAACGAATGATTAGACTTGCTTCTCTATTAACTACCACCAATCCAAAAAATTTCAAAGAATAATTTTGGTGATCTAAACACGCCATAAGAAGGCTAGGCTGCAACTAGGATGGATCAACAAATATAGATATAAGGTTCAGAAAATCATATTATTATTATTATTATTAAAACATTAGTAGTTATAAAAACATAAAATCGTAAATATCAAACCATAAATTACTTCAGTAAATAGGTGATGATAAATCCAAACCAAATATTGATAACATTACTGAAGTATTATTTGATGTCGTTTTGGCATCCTCTTAGATTCAGTAAGGTTCGAAATTTTATAAAAACCTATTACAAAATATGTGGAAATAACACAGTATAATGAGGAGGAAGCTTTTATATAATTTATAGCTCAATTCTCCAAATGTTTAGGTGTAAAGCATTGCAAATAAATGTAAAATTTTGAATAATATGCAATTTTGAATAACATAATTTTCTTCTAGATTAAGCTCATATTTATTTTTATTAATTAATTCAGACATTTTTACATATTTATTTATTAGTTATAGCAATTAATAACAAGTTTTCCAATAAGAATGGCTTTGTTTTGAAATTTAATAGAGTAAGTTGAGTATGGTGTTAATATTTTTGTTATATGAATAGTCTTTATGTATGGAAGTATATAATATGAAATCGTTCAAATATCCACAACAGCTTTGTAGACATTCTGAATTAACCACTTCCTGTATACGCCCGAGATATCTTCGGCACAAGCAAATTACTTTCAAAAATAATTGTGTGGTTAGAGGTTAAAGATTTGGGGTTATGTTATTCTTATGGAGTTTTCTGAAGTCGCATGTCTATGCAACCGACAGATGCCATCAAAATCAACTAATCCAGACCATCCCTCAAAATGAACCGATTTACTTGGAACCTCTCAGACCCTTTCAACTATGCGAAGCCACCACAAACATTTAAATGCTCTCATACTCCATAAATAACAGTATAAATGGACCTTATAAATAAAAATTATTTTGTTTTACCTATGTACCACTATTAAAATCAAAACTTACCTTGGATACCAATCTTCAAAACTTTCTGCCTTTGTCTCATTAACCACTTCTGATCCTTCAGTTGCCTTCTCATCACTAACAGTTTCCTGACTACTGGTTCTCGGGCGTTTCTTACCAAATAATGAAGAAACATTCAACTTCCTTTTCTTTGTACGCCTCTCCTCTTTTGTACCGCTTACAGGTTGAAACAGAGGGCTACACTGCGGTGAAGTAGTGGAAGATTTTGACATCCTGTGTGCCTTCAAAGTTTTCACATAACCATCATCAAAGAGCACCTCATATGTTTCTAAAATATCAGTTAATCAATATGTATTATCTTATCAAGAATTTTTTTCATCAACACAAGTGAATTACTTTGGTATATCATTTATTTAAATAGTGATATTTATTTTGTAATTAATAAAAAATATATATTTATTATATAGGATGACTAAATAAATCAATAATTAAATTATTTAAAAATTATACATACATTACAATTAATTTTTAGGTTTCCATCAGTGTGCAGTGTCTAAATAAATGCAAATGTTTTGAACAGATGAAATCACTTGATAAACAAAACCTTTTTTGTTTTTAGCAAGTCAAGTATCATTGCCGGCTAGAAACCATTGTTTTTTTTAAATTTCAAAATAGGGTTAATTTATTTAAATTGTTTTATTTATATTACATATATTATGTTACCTATAATGTGTGTGGTTATTTAAATCAAGGTTGATTGTCTACATGTATACGATATAAAACACAAGCACAAATTCATATTGGAGTATTTTTCAACATTCTTTCTTATGTGAGATGAAGAATATTTTTATTTATATAATTCATTCATTAAATCAAATCTAAAACAATTTTCTATGAAAATTATGTAAAACAATTGAAATGCTAAAATTTAATTTAATATTAAAAATATTATTAAGCTCAATTATGATTTCATCTAGAGAATAATAAATACATAATTAATAATACTTACTACTATCAATAACTTTAGTAACAGTTGCTGGAAACTTTCTAGCATCACTCCACGAAGCCATACACCGTTCACCTTCAGTATATTCCTCTTCCAATTTCTTCGTATCATTATTAGTTAATGCTCTAATTGAGTTACTATTAATACCAATCCACTCATCATACTTGCTACTATACATGTCAAAATGCACAAGAACTTCGTTTTCTTCATAATCGACCTCCAAAATTGTAGCAGGTCTCCACGTCTGATTAAAATCCAAAGCCTCAATTCGTGTGTTGGGCACAAACGTTAATTCGCCTGTTGAAGTATTCACTGTTTTAATCTTTTGCTCGATAGTCGATGAATTCGTGGGGCTCAAAATTTCTTCTTTAATATCCATATGATCAGTTTTAATTTGAAGAGGTTGCATGAGATTCGATTCAATCACTTCATGAATTGTTTCAGAATTGATTTTCTCAGGTAGATCACTTTCTGGCTCAGTTTTAATCAAAACTTCTTCAGTGGGTTCAGTGCTCTTTATTTCTTGTTTAGGTTTCGGTTTGTTCCATGAAAATATGCTTGGTAACACACCCTGCCTCAACATGTACTTCTTCCCTTTGAAATTGCAGAAATCTGCACGTAAAAAATGTCTCGAACAAACATATATAACCTTTTTGTCTTCAGATATTTGGCACAACTGCAGCCATTTAGGTCGAATATCTACATGAAAAGGGACTTTGTGAAATGTAACTCCTAAATCTTCCTTGCGTTGTGAGTCGGATAAACAATCTTTAACACTGCACTTACGGCCCATTATATATAATTAATACTTGGCTTTGTTAAAATTATTAGGTTAAGTTGCAATAATTGTAGAGGTAAACTTCAAACACTGATCACTTATAATTAAAACTTGTCGTATTTGATAATTCGTTGTTTATTATATTGTAGTTAAAGGATATTTTGATAATTCATACATTTTTTGATGTAAGAATTTAATGAATGTCATATAGATTGTTTTGAACAGAGGAACCAATGTTATAAAATTAAATATTATCAATGTTGCCAAGACCAAATAATTTTATGTCACTAATTTCACGAAAAATATAAATCACGATTTTTTTATATGGCAAGAGAGGAATACTAATTCTCAAATATTTAATTTCTTTTATTTAAAATCATCACGTTTTTAAGTAGCGCTTAGTATAATTATAATCTAATAATTTTTATTTTTTGTTTTAACTAAAAAGATAATAATTTTGATAAATAATATAAATCACTCTATTTCTTTTTAAGTGTTGTTTAGTTTTATTATTGGCATATTATAAGTGTTACATTATTTTGGTAATTTTCGTTTTATGTTGGTGACACTGTTTGTATCAAGCCTGGTCGCAGATTGCCGCTTACGCTCTCTTTCCGTTTTTAACGCTAAAAGTAACGAGTGCTTGTTCTCTCCGAGCTAAGGCCAAGTGGCGACTTGCACGAAAATTATAAAAAATATAATACAAAATGAGTACAAACGCTGAATTGGCTTGTGTATATTCCGCTCTCATCTTGGCAGATGATGATGTTACCGTGACTGTAAGTAAATTTTAATTTAAACGTTAACCATACCTAACCTCAGTTCAACATAGCAGATTGAATCTGTTTTAATTGAACTTAAAATTCAACATCCGATTGTAAAATTTGTTATACGTATGAAAAACATGTGTGTACATTATATTTATCTTTTTATTTTTTTTAGTTATTTTGTTCGCATGCATTTGTTGGCATATTTTAATTTTGAGGTTAAGGCGGCATCTTATTGCGACGTAAATTTTGTTAAGCTCTACATCAGATGCCTTAGAAGTGTACTCAATAATAATTATATATTCAGGATTTTCTTCAAATCAATTAGTTACTTTCCGAAAATATTTAAATTTAAGCAAAGAATGTAAATAACAAATATTGAACAAAAATTGTATTCAGGCCCAATAGTAACATCAATATTGAGCCTATTTAGTGTTGATTATTCTAGTAGTATAAGAATAAATTGTTTACATCTGGTTTTTGCACTATTTGGCAGCTCTTTTGTTTTTAAAGTTGTTTGGTTACTACAAACATATAAATTATCCTCTTAGGCACTATGCGCCACTATAGTGGCTTTCGTGGATGCCATTATAAAATTATAATTCAATCATCAAACACTTCATTCCAATGTACTCATGTAAAGAACCGCATTATCCGTCACACGTTGCAGTGCTGTATCATTTACACAATTCACGTTGAACTCTGCTGTACAGAGAAACCGCCCCACATAAAATTCAGCCGTGCCTAAGAGGTTAACTAATTTTGCGTAAAATAACATTTCCATAAAATTTGTTTATTCTTTCTGTAGAAACTTTTTAAATGAGCATGTTCAGTATATTAAAGTTTTTGTTTGTATGTAAATAATTTGATGATCATAAAATCTTGTATTTATAATTATTTATTTTTAAAATATAATTAAAATGTTTTTAGTTTATATAGACTTTATATAGACAAGTATTTGGAAATAATAATGTATTATAAAATTATAGCAGTGGAGCCACGTAATATTAGTATTTACTAGCTTTTCAAGAGTTTACATTACACTAGTATTTTTTACATACTTTTTAGTTATATTCATTTTATGTTCAATGTTTTCTCTTATGATGTATACAGGGTGACTGACGAAAAACCTTTGGTGCTGTATCTCGCTTATTTTTTATCCAATTTTAATAAATAAAACATCAAATTAAACCATTTTTAAAAGACTTTAATAGGATCTGAACTGTTATTTTTTCTCGCACCCAGTTTTTGACAAAATACGATCAACATTTTTTTTTTAAATTGCACTGTATATATATTTATTGATTTGCAAGGAGATTTTTTTTCTGAATATAAAATTGTAGACAAATTTATCCATACCTCAAACTTAAGTCGAGAAATTGAGGATTAAAAAAATAAATAGAAAGTCAAGTATCCATTGTAAACAATATACAGACCCTATTTTAAATGTCAAAAGTGACAGTGACAGCCATTGATACAATACTGCAACAATTTTTAATTATTTCATAATTAAAATACTAGAATTTTGTGCTTCTACAGAAATCGTTTTTCAGTTTTTGAAATCTTGCAACATTTTTATTATGAAATTATTAAAAAACATTGCAGTATTGTACCAATGACTGACACTGTCACTTTTGACATTTGGAATAGGCTCTGTATATTGTTTACTATGGGTATTTGATTTTTAATTTTTTTTTTAATCCTCAATTTCTCGACTTTGGTTTGATGAATGGATAAAATCGTTTACAAATTTAGATTCAGAAAAAAATCTCCTTGCGGATCAGTACAAAATATATATACAGTGCAATTTGAAAAAAAAAAGTTGATCGTCTTTTGTCAAAAACTGGATGCAAGAAAAAATATCAGTACAGTTCATATTAAAGTCTTTTAAAAATCATTTAATTTGATGTTTTATTTATTCAAATCGGATCAAAAATAAGCGAGATACAGCACCATAGGTTTTTCGTCAGTCATATGGAAAGTACATTAACCACTTCCTGCATATGTGCGAGCTTTCTTGAGTATGCGAAACTACTTTTAAAAATAATTTTGCAGCAGGCAGTTAAACATTTTTTTTAAATACTTTTATTTGTGTTATTCAACACATCTGCTGTAATATATTTGTAGTTATAATTTTTTATCTCTTTTAGGGCGAAAAAATCCAAACCATTTTGAAAGCCGCCAATGTTGACGTTGAACCATACTGGCCAGGTCTTTTCGCCAAGGCTTTGGAAGGAGTTAACATCAAGGAACTCATCACAAACATTGGCTCCGGTGTAGGTGCTGCTCCAGCTGCCGCCGCACCCGCTGCTGCTGCTGCCGCTGCCCCAGCAGCTGCCAAGGAAGAGAAGAAGAAGGAAGAAGAGCCGGAAGAATCTGACGACGACATGGGTCTTGGCTTATTTGACTAAGTTCGAAACTTTTATATTTTCATATTTATTGTTATGCAGTTAATGCATAAGGATAAAGTGTAATAAAACTTTTTTTAGTTAAATTAGTATTTTATTTTATTTATGAATTATCTTTATAATAATTCTCCTAATCATACATAGGCTGTATGACAAGTTTTACTTAAAATTTCCTAAGCTTTTCAACTGTTACAATTTTCTCAACAGAATATAACTAAAAAGAAATAAATAATTCTCTAATGAAATGGTAGCTATGGTTAAATAAAAAAACATTGACTTTTTTCTAATTTGCCATTAGAAGAAGTTTTTAGATAAATTTGAAAATTATCAAAACCAATGACTTCTTTGTAATTTTTTGACAATTGTATATTTTAAAAAAAATGAATGTTCCATCTTGTTTCTAAAAGTCAATTTTTTAATGAAATTTTTATTTGTTCTTTCTTTTGAATAATATTTTTGCATGTTTAACTTGTTTGTCAATTGTTTTAGGTGTTTCCTCGAACCTTCTTGATAATTGTCAATTGTTTTTTATGATTTCTTAATAAGTATTATAACGGGTGTCCAACAATTATTGCAGTCCCGGGTGGCGTTGGAATAAAAAACGTAGGTCGATTCTTACATGTTGCAAATAAATGAACTGACATTTTTAATGTACATTTAGGTTATGTTTGACAATTAACATGTCAGTTAATTTATTTGGCACATGAAAGAATTGACCTACGTTTTTCATTCCAACGCCACCCGGGACTGCAATAATTGTTGGACACCCGTTAGCTTTTAAATGTTTTTTATTTTAAACTCGTTCATCATTTTTTTAATCGGTAATCAATTGTTTTTTATGAATTGCATATATTCCTTGGATTAGACCAATGAATTAAGTATTGGCCTAGGTCAAGAGCATGCTAGGAGAACTATTATTTTTAGGTATTTAATATTGGAATGGGGCAAGAATTGTTTATTGTAATAGGTGAAGAGTAAGATAAGATGTTGAAACATTAATTGGGATAAGTACAGTGTGTGCTAGCAGAAGCTAAATTATTGTAGTGGTCTGGTTTGAGGTTACTATTGAATATTTTTTTAAACTATGTTTTTCACTTCAAAAATACTTACATTAATATTACTTTATTGTATTATTTTAAAATTAAATGTGGTGGGTGCATACAGTTGCATCAAAATTAGCCATATGAGAGTGGAATATTTTTAGTTCGGGTCAGCAATTGGATGGGTGACTGGTACCATTCGCCATTGGGATACAATTAATAATGACGCTTTAGAGTGACGGGGGCAATACTTTAAAGTAAGAAGCTCATTTTACACATGCACAAATAACACGGTGAAAAGTTATCTTATTCCTAAATTTCAAAAAATAATTTAAAATGATCAAAGAAAAATGGTGACTCATTTGTCAATTGTTTTTCTTTCAGAAATATTTAAATATTTTCCATTGTTTTTGACAGTTGTCGATCGATTTTTTATTTTTCTACGTTTTTAACAAATATATTTTTCCTTTTACTTTTAACACTGGTTTTTGCGAATTGTGGATTATTAATTTTTTTAAATAATCAAAGAACTGTTCTATAAGAATTGTAAATTTTTTTTTTTATTATTCAGAGTTTTTTCAATAAATTTAAAATATGTTTATTAAAAATTGTATGAATTAAAAAATTTGAAAGTAACACTAAATATAATGTTTCTAACTCGCAAACACCGGGTTGTGCATATATTATATGTAAATAAGGTATAAAGTTTAATTACTCTAATGGCAATTAATTTGAATTTCCCGCTCAATTTTGTTACTAAATGGCAACATCTAAGACAGGTGGCAAAAATTGCCACGTTATTTGGATTGTCACTGATTGAAGCCAAAATACAAATCCCTTTTTATTATAGTACTATGATAAAACTGAAATGTTTCTATATAGAATTAAATATGAGTGAACTTATTTAATAGTAAATTATCTACTATTTTGTTTGATTAATAATATCATTCATATTCTACTAAATTATTTTTATAAAGTTTATTTTCAACTCAAAACAAAACATTCTAATCATTGTTATCACATGATTATCGTAATGTGAGGTAATATTATTGCTTACAATAAAATGAAAATGGCAACGTAGTAAGCAACTGTCAAAACAATTGATGTGTCTTAAATGATGTTTTGATGAAAATCGAATTTCTTAATGAACGACTATGGATTGTATGTAACGGAGTAAATCTTCAAGAGCCTTGCTAAAAGTACGTTAAATAAACATCGACAGCCTCACAATGGAAAGTTCCAGTAAAAAGAGATCCCTGGAGGAGTTGACGAAAGATGAATTGGTAAAAAAGTGTCGCAGTCTACTAGAAATTGCACAAAGAGCGAAGCAAGCCAAAGATACCCTCACTGAAGAAAACCAGTCGCTGCGGGATAAATTAAAGTGCACTGCTGCAAGTGATGAGTTAATCGAAAACCTGACACAACAAAAGCTTGCGATGGTCACTACTTTAGAGGAGTTGAAAAATCAAAGGAGAGTTTTAGGTGAAAAATTATCAGCGTGCGAGGAACAACTTTATACATCAGAGTCTAAAATTGCCGATTTAGATACTGAAAATGTAAGCTGCAAGCGACAAATCACGAGGCTGACAGATGAGAACGAGCAATTGATTACTCATTTGGACACATTAGAGAAGCAGATTGAAGAATTAAAAAGTATTGGATTAACCCAACAGCAGCAGTTGTTACAGTTAGAAGAGAATAATGCTTTATTGACTGAAAATAATGTTTCCAAAGCTGATAATAACGAGGCTCTTGCTGAACTACAACAAATGCTTAGTGTTAGCTTGGAAGAGGTATGATAGTACATTTTATTAATTTTTTTTTTCCATTTCGGCACTAGGTGTTTATAAGTTAGCTATTGATAATGAGTACCTAGTGCGTGAAATATACATCTTGTGAATAAAAAAATATCGTAAAGAAATGAAATCTAATGTGTATAATATAATTAACCTTTTTTTCTTGTGGAATGCAGCAATTTTTAATGATCACTTTTTTAATAGTAATGTTATAACATTATTAATTAAATGGTAAGCATGAAATAGATTAAGATAAAGGTTATAAAATTGGTTTATTCATCATGGGTTTCATAATGTTTAAATATTGCCTGCTTCCTATAATTTAGAGAAAAGATATAAATTATGTAGTTCTAAAATCATTTACATATTTACTTATCATGATCCAGGAAATTGAGAAAATTAAAACTGTGATTTTAACAAAATTACTAATGCCTTGGAATTGTTAACTGTCATTTAATGATCAAATCATTTATTTAGAGCAGGTCTATAGAAAGTTAATCACATATTAAATCTCAATTAGCTATTTGATTAAAATTTAATTTTACATTCCACAGCAATTAATTTCAATCAAGAATTTAATTTATATTAATTTATTAGTGTTCATTTAGATCTGATTGCAATTACAAACAAAATCAGTCTTTTGATTAATGGTTGAGGCATTCACTTCGTAATACATCTTGAATATTTAAATAAAACACTTCCTTTGTTGGTATCACACTATATTGGTAAAAATATAGTATGATGTCAACAAAGTGTTTTATTTAAAAAATCAGTTACAGAATCTCAATTTCCGCACTATTATTTTTGAACGTAATGTGTTTGTGCCCGAGATATCTCGGGCGTATGTGGGAAGCGGTTAAATGTCAATTGCAATTAACGTCAAAATTAACTTTTTGTTCTATAAATCCACCGTGATATATTATAAGTAATATTGTATTTAGGTAAGAAGAAATGTAGTCACCCACCCAGTCAACATATATTTTTGAACTTAAATAAATTTTCTTTGTTATAATTTTAACAATATTAAGATTTATTTACTTATATATGACAAACTTGTCTTTGTTTTATGATATACAGGGTGAGTTTTTTTCGATGTTCTCTATGGGGATCTCGGAAATTATAAGAGATAGAGAAACGGTTAAATGGAGAAAGAAGTGTAGATTTACGAGACGAATAAAATTCCACTTTCAAAGTTTTCAAAAAAGTCAAGGGTAACTAGATATTTTGAAAAAAGTAAAAAGTGTCAATTTTTTCATATCAATATATCTCGGTTATTATAACAGACAGAAAAAAACTGCAAAGGACAAAGTTTTAGATAATTTTATGTAGATTAATAACATTGCTATTATTATAAACAACTGCAATTGTTTTACTTTCACCTTTTTCATGGCTACCCATTTTTTATTTATAATAAAATTTAAAACGACTATAATTCACTTATTTTTAGAAATAACTATGTCGTATGTCATATTGGATTAAAGAGAAAAAAATTACCTTTTGAATGAGGCCATAGCTAACTATGGTTTCCATTTAAAAAAATGTAAGTTTGCGTCATATCTCGGAAAATAATGGCGATAAAAATTTTCTGATTATTTTTTATTAATCTACATAAAATTATCTAAAACTTTGTCCTTTACAGTTTTTTTCTATCTGTTATAATAACCGAGATATATTGATTTGGAAAAATTGACACTTTTTACTTTTTTCAAAATATCTAGTTACCCTTGACTTTTTTGAAAACTTTGAAAGTGGAATTTTATTCGTCTCGTAAATCTACACTTCTTTCCCTATTTAACCGTTTCTCTATCTCTTATAGTTTCCGAGATCCCCATAGAGAACATCGAAAAAAACTCACCCTGTATATAATTGGAAGGTTGCAATAGTGGCTATCCACCTGCCCTACAAATTTATTGCATTGCAAGTACAACTCTGTTTTGTACTTCTTATTGTATTTATATTTCTTTGTAACTTAAAAGCAGTGGCCATAATAAGTTTAAATAAATATGTAGAATGGTTAGGTATTGAATCAAGATAAAAACTAGTTTTGTGGAAACATGTATTTACATTTATAAATTTTAGGTGAAAAAGCTTAAACTCGAAAAGGAAGACTACAAAGAAAAAATGGAAAACTCCCTCCTACTAATTAAAGAACGTGATGAAAACTTATCGTCCCTAGGAGAAGAATTACTTAAGAAGACGAACGACATAGAAAATCTCGAAAAAGAAATTAAAAGTTTGCAGGATAAACCATCAGAAGTATCAAGAGCTGAATTAGAAGAAGAAATCGCCACATTAAAGACAGCACTTAACGAATCGGCAGAATCCATACAGGTCTATCAACAGGAAATTGAACTTAAGAGCAAGGAAATTGAAAAACACACAAATATAGCAGATGATTTAAATACTGAAATACACAAAAATCGTGCACTTATACAGAAGTTAAAGCAGGATATTGCAAATATGTCGAATAAATTAAATGAAAATCAAATTGTTTCCAGTGGATTAACAACAGATTTACAAAACGTTAATGAAAAATTACGCGAAAAGGTAAAGCTTTATCATTCAAAGCTTGTAAAGTTCGCTGGGGACATAAAGAAATTAAAAGAGAGTCGAAATGATTTACTGTTAAGCTTTAAGACCTATAATGAACAAGTTAAATCTTGGCAGGAACAGTTAACAGTTGCTACTCAACGGTTATCAAAGGAAATAAGTAATGATGAAATGGAGAAGTTAAAATTACGTGAAGAGATTTGTCAACTAAATAGTAAGATTTCGGGCATGAGCGAGCAAAAAGGAGAAATGATTGACCAATCAATTGCTTTAAATGCTCAAAGTGAGCAAAATGCTATGCTACTAGCTGAAAACAAAGAATTGAATAAACAAGTAAGTGGTCTTAATAAAAACATACAACTATTGGAAAATAATATGCAAGAACTAATAGAGAAAAACCACAAATATGATGATCAAGTGAATGTACTAACTGAAAAAATAGAGTCATTACAAAACTTACTTAAGTTGAATGATAAACATGAGTACGAATTAACTGAAAAAACTAAAAAATGTGAAGAAATGAGCAGCAGATTAAATAAGTGTGAGAATGATTTAAAAATTCTGAAGGAAAAAAGTAACACTGATTTAAAACTAAATGATGAATTAACAAAACATAATGAGCAGTTAAAACAGAATATTAAAGAATTGACATTTGAACTTGGTAATACAAAATCTGAAAATGACAATTTGAATACAATTATTAAACAAAATGAATCTATTATAGATGAAAATAATCGCCTAATAAGTGAGTTAAAGAATGCAATTGAAAGGTTAGAAGCTGAAGTTGCGAGATCAAAGTCTACTGAAACAAAGTTAGCTGAACAGTCTGGCCAAGAGATTATTAAGCTTGCTAATGAAAATAAAGACCTTCGTGATAAAAATTCTTCATTACAAGTTAAAATTGAACAGCTGGAAAATAAATTAGGTAATGGATCTGACGATTCACATCCAATGAGTGAGTTAGAGGAAAAAGTAAATTCCTTAAAACGTGAGAATACTGAACTATTGACGGAAATGAATGAAATGAATCAAGCTTTGAAGGAGCGCGGTGAAACCATTAGCAAACAACAAGCTTATTGCGATGAAATTCTTAAGAAAATTAGTGTATATGAATCACAAGCCAATAAGAATATAGACACAATATCACAGAATAATGAGACCATTAAAACCTTGGAAGATGAGATAGCTCGGTTAAAAAGTAAAGAAACTGATAATACAGAAGTGTTAGAATTGCAGAAAGAGATCTCTATTTTAAAAGATAGATTAACTTGTTTAGATACATCTCAAGACTGTAATTACGCTGAAAGTGAAACCTTGTCTACCTCAACTATATCCCGCACTGAAGAGTCCAACCGTTTAAAGGACTTGGAAGGATCTTGGGAAGAGCGTTATGGAAAACTTCGTACACTAGCTATTAAACTAAAAGGCAAAATTCGTGAATTATCAAATGAATTATCAAAAGAGCAAGCTGAAAAATCGGATTTACAAACCAAACTAGCTAACAGCTTAAAAACCGTTCAAACTACTCAGTTACAATGTGATAATTTACAAGATGAATTAGAGGTATTAAGAAAAGATAATAAAAGCTGTAATAAGAAGTTAGATAGTTTAGTTGTTAATATAAATAAGGATAAGAACCAATTAGCTTCCAATGATGAAACCATATCAAAACTCAAAAGCGAAATAGAAAATTATGTAAAAGAAAAATCTAATGTAGAAAGTTGGAAGAAACAAGTTAGTAGTAAAGTACAAAGTTTAAAAAAAGAACTTGAAGCAAATAATGTGTTAAAGAAAGATTTTGAGTCTCGTATACAGAAACTAACCAACGACCTAGAAATAAAGGAAAAAGAATTAAAGGATGAAAAAGAGAAACACAATCAAACTAGAAGTTCTCTTCAAGAATCTAACAATGAATGTAAAAAGCAGTCAGTTTTAAATCTAGAAATGCAGGATTACGAAAGAAGCATTAAAGATATGTCACAAAAATTAGAAAAGAAGAATGAATTAGTAAATAAATTAAAAAATCAAATAGATTCACAGAAGAGTACTGTTAGTACAACCAAGGAGCAAAACCGATTTTTAGAGGAACGCATTTCAACTATGGAATCAGAAATTAATGCTTACAGAATAGAAGTAAATACTTTCAAGAAAAATGTAACTGAATTAGAAATGTCTTTACTAGAGAAGGAATCAAAAATACATGAAGTTTTAAAATCCTTGGAAGATAGTAGGAGTGAAAATGAAGACTTAAGTACTCAGTTATCGAATGTGATAGCTGAACACCAAAAAATAAACAACATATTAAAAACTGAAAAAGATCACTTTAGAAGCCAAAATTTAGGGTTGGAACAACAGCTCAGAGAAGTGGAAGATATGCTTAAATTAAAAGACGATGAGCTCGAGACTATGAAAAGTGAATATCAAGGCTATAAAGTCAGAGCTCAGAGTGTGTTGAGGCAAAATCAATCAAGAGATGTTGGTTTGGAGGAGAAATTAACTGAAGAAGCTGCTACTTTAAGAGCACAGGTTGCCATTTTAAAAACAGAAATTGCCGAGTTAAAGTAGGTTTCAGTGCTTAATGAAATTATTTTATTTCTTTATTCTATTTTTTTATATTTTAGAATACAAGTTGATAAATACTCAATTGAAAATGAAAAGTTGGCGATGGAAAAGATTCAAATTGAAACTGGACAGTCTCAGCTTTTAAGTGAGGCAGAAGAGTGCAGAAAGGAATATGAAAAGATTAATTTTAAGTATCAACAGGCTGTGATGGATCATGCAGAGACTGTAAGAGGCCTAAAGGTAAAGTTACCTTTTGTTATATTTAAAACATGTTTTAATAGAAATAGTAAACTCTATTGTATTTTGTCTTTGACTGATTATTTCAATTTTATAAGTCTTTTATAACAATTGTGTTTATATTTTTGTAAGGATTTATTTAATCTAATTTTTATTATTTTATTTAATTTTTCTTTCATTTTTCTTAAAAATCACATTGATTGGTATTATTATAAACATCTGCAGTTGTTTTACTTTCATCTTTTTCATGGCTAACCATTTTTTATTTATAATAAAACTTAAAATGACTATAACTTATTTTTAGAAATAACTATTGGTTTAAATAGAAAAAAATGACATTTTTTACTTTTTTCAAAATATCTAGTTACCCTTGACTTTTTTGAAAACTGTGAAAGTGGAATTTTATTCGTCTCGTAAATCTACACTTCTTTCCCCATTTAATCGTTTCTCTATCTCTTATAGTTTCCAAGATCCCCATAGAGAACATCTAAAAAAACTCACCCTGTATATGAGATATAAAACCTTATTCTATGTATATTTCTTTTGTTTCCAAATTTTTAACCTAAATTTATATTTTTTGTTTTAATATATTGCTGTGGTATATTTTATTTAATTGGTAATAGTTGCACAGATAATAATAATAACATCATGATAACATTTTTTACCTGAAATACTCTACTTTTATAATACAATAAATATTACTATTAGGCACTGGTCTTAATTAATTACTTAAGCTGTTGACACTATAAAACCCCCACTATTATACAAAATTGTGTTTCTCTAATTTTCTGTGTGATTTCTATTGGGCAAATTTACTTTTTTAATGTCTATTAAAAAAATTTTAGGTGCATGCAGATACTTTATCCCAATGCTATCGTCAGCAAATATCAGAACAAGAGGCACGCCACAATCGTGAAATCATTGAATTGCAGAGCAAGATTGAAAAAGGTGGATCCCCTCCAGACATTCCCTCACTTATTTTACCCACAACTCCCAGGGAAGAAGGTGAAGGTTCAGAGAGTGTGGATAGTGCAAATGGTAACATTCATCCTTTAGAAAAGTTACTAGGTGTTGATCAGGACCAAGAGATAAACCTGATTAAGAAACAACTTACTGATAACGAATTGAAAGTAGTTCATCTGACGGCTTTACTGGCCGACACTGAGCAGGATTTAGCCAAGCACGTGCAGATGAATAAGGTGCTAAAAGAGGAGATTCGTAGACAGCAAAGATCTGTGGAAAGGGAAAAACACGCTGAAAATTTAGAGTATATGAAAAATGTCGTCTTTAAGGTAATTGCTTACTTAAAATATTTTTATTTTTAAAATTTAAAGCCTCATTCTATTAACCATTTAGTTTTTACTTATCCTTCAATTTAAAATTTAAATGTATTTTGATATATTTATTTTTCAATTTTTACTATTATAATTATTTTACTTCTGACACTATCAGATAAAGAGCAAGAATAAATATTGAATCACCTAAAAAAACATGTTTTTTAATAGATGTTTTATTATGGAAATAGTTATAACACGCCGGTGTTAGCACAAGTGCAGGAGAGTAGGTTCAGGTCAGCAGTTGGATGGGTAACCGGTACTATTCACTATTGGGATACAATTAATGGTCCTTTAGGGTGACGGGGGCGATTCTTTAAAGTAACAAGCTCACTTACACACATAAATACACAAATGACACATGGCGAAAGGACCACGTGGTCGATAGCCAAAACACTACGACTACTAGTAACAATAAAGAAAAAAATGTACAGCTATAATTTAGTTGTTATTTATATTTATATAATAAACATATTTATGGATAAGGAAATAAAAACTAAATAAAAGAGACAGCAAAAATGAAAGGATGAAAAATACAACGGAAAATAAAATTTAATAATCAGTAGTATTAAAGAAAAGACATCTAAATAACAAGCAGAAGTTGAAAGAAATAGGTCTCAACTCAAGTTCTATAAAAAGTAAAGAAAATAAACAGTAAAAAAACTAGGAAAATAATAAGAAATAAAAAAGGAAAACAGACTAAAACAGGATGTAGATAGATCAAGGTAGTGATTGTAATCTTAAATTATATTTAGTTTTATAGAAAGTTTTCCATTGCAATTGGACACGTCTACCATTTCAACAACATACATGTTTGAAATGGTAAGGACATCTCGTTTGTCTTTCCATTTGCATACAGTAACAGAACCATTTTGCTGCCAAATACACACCCCTTTTTTCAATTTACGATTTACCACATCTCTCTTTCTATTATTTCATAGGGTTCCACACACATAAGTTTTATAAAAATTATCCATGTAAACCATGTATCCCTTATCAAGATAGTCCTCAAGTAAATGTAACACAACATCAGTAGTGTGACCTAAATTATGGTCACTTTTCTCAAATTTTCTGCTGTAAATCTTTACAAGACCGCCGGACTTTCATAGTTCATACAGTTTGACATCGTATTTGTGTTTTTTATTTTTTATGTACTTATTATGATTAAATTAAATGATTTAGTATTGATCTCACCTTGTATAATCTGTCAGCAGATAGTATTGAGTTATCAACGAAATAAAAATAACGAAGTAACAACTGAAATCGATTTCGACTCATGTTTGAGCGACAAATACTACATTATAAAGCTTGCTTGTGCTCCAGTAGTGTTCAATTGATGGAAAAGGCCCTAACAAAAGTCCAATAAAATCTTCTATCTCTGCAGCACTGACATCTGTCCACTTTGATACCATGTTAAATTTTATTGCTTTGCGTTTTGCAATTTCTTGCACAATGTACATAATAAGTCCACCAGCGTTTGCACTGTAAAATTTGACATATCCAATTTCACACCAACATTTTCTTGGAAAATATTTCATCCTCAGGTTCGGAGACGACTTCTTCATTACCATCCTCAAGTACTCAAGTTCATTTTGAGTCAGTGGTCTTTTCTTACTCATATTAATATTAATCATAACAATAATTATAAAACAACACACTCAAGAAAGACGTAAATGTGATGCACTGGACAATATCTGAGATAAATTTGTAATGAAAAAACACGATCGTTTTGAGTTTAGCTTTATTTTGTAGATACTGCTACAATTGTTTCACCACACAGTGGCTTCATCAGCCAGATGAATAATGATTTTTAAGGATTACAATAGCGACTTAAAAACTACGAAACACTATGAATATGCTGGGGGTATTACAGGTACAAAAATTATAAAATAAATAATGGTGAATTGTTGAGATCAGTTTGTTCGTTTAATAAAATATGGCGTTTGTTAAATTAATTTACTGTTAACTGTTCAAATCAGCTTAATTTTCTTCCTTTTTGATACGTATGAAGTATTTTAAAATCCGGATTAAATTAAAATTGTTCATCTAGAAGGTGGTTGATCTTGTTTTGTTCATATCCCACATATACTTTTGGGCAATTACCGCACTCTAACAAGTAAACACCAGACTTTTCATTTTAAGCAACAAAACTGCAAATGTATATGGCAGCAAAATTTTTATTATGGGGGGAGACCACAAATTTGTCGAATGACAAATCGAATGATTCGTCAATCAACGTTGAGGGATGCGTTCAAAACTGAGGTAGATGGGCAAATCATAAATCAGTATAATTTAGCTGTATTAAATAGAATTAATTGTTGGATTAAGTCGATCTTTGAAGTTCATCTCCACTCTTCACAGCATATCAATCGGTATGTTGGCAATGACGTCGCGAATGTTGTTCTTTAGGTGAGCTATGGTCCGTGGTCGATCGACATAAACCAGGGATTTCAAATAACCCCATAAATAAAAATTGCATGGAACCAAATCTGGAGAGCGTGCTGGCCATGGGAGGTCGCCTCTGAGAGATGAGGCGACCGGGGAAATGTTGTCGCAGCAAATCCATTGAGCCTCGTGCTGTGTGCGCTGTGGCTCCATCTTGCTGAAACCACACGTCTCTAACGTTCTAACGCCGGGGAGAACGCAGAATCGTCTACCTCACTCTTTAGACATTTTACGGAGTTCTGATGGTCCGTTGATGTCCATTTCTGGGTTTAGCGACACTTCCACACTCCTGAAATGAGTGAACCCACGACAGAATAGAATTACGGCCAGGAAGGCACGTTGCGTACCAACAAGTGAGCGACCGTTAGAAAAGAAGCTCTCGATGGCGAACGCCCGCTGTTCTCTAGACCAGAGCATGATGCCAACTGACTAGAGGAGGGAAACAAACTTGGGACTTCCCCTCCAGATGCGCCGCCCCTATCGTGGCTATCGACCACGTGGTCCTTTCGAAGTGTTATTTGTGTATGAGTATGTAAATAAGCAAGGATCGCCCTGTCACTCTAAAGCGCTATTACTTGTATCCCAACGACGCATGATACCGGTCACCCACCCAATTCCTGACACGGACTAACGATGCTGCTCTCTCGCTATCCCTATCGACATATTTAATTTTTTTCAGTATTTCAAATCTCATGATATAGAAATTTGTGATCTCATGATATGATTAAAACACTGTGGAATATAATTTGAAATTTACTGTTGCAGTTCATAACACTAAGCAGCGGAGATGAACGTCAGCGGCTGGTACCAGTGCTCAACACAATACTTAAATTGAGCCCAGAGGAGACGCACAAGCTCAACTTGGTAGCTAAAGGAGATAAGAGCTGGTCTAACTATCTACCATTATGGTCATCAGCCAAGCAGCAATGAGTTACTTAATGTATATTGTGTAAATAATTTATACATATATTTAAATTTAAATATATCCTTATATTGCTTATAAAAATGTAATGTTGACGATCCTATTGGAGTCCTATTGGAAAAAGACGTTTATAATAAAACCTGTTTCAAAATTTAAAACTTCTAATTTAAAAACACGAAACGTTAATTTTCTACAACCAGCTAAAGTACCATTAATAGATTTTATAATTTATTTGTATCATTACATCTAACTTATATCACTATACTGGAGAAAGAAAACAGGATCACTTTATTTTACCACTTTTTATTTAACAAATTTCACGTGACTATAGTTTCGACTATCAACTAGTCATTATCAAACATAAAGTGTTTATCATTACGGAGTCTAACATATTTATATTAAACAGTTGAATAGAGGCGTGTACATTAAGTCAACCTGGTCGTTAAGAAGGGAAATTCCCGGATTATTCTTAGCTTTAAAAATTTCCATAACTTGTAGTAAATCCGTTTTACGTCCTTTATCTATTAAGTGGATTACCGAAATAATGTCATTTTCAAAAGGGTGATTCGTTTCCAATTTTGAAAATGGCATAAATATATAGAAATAACACAATTAACGCTAGGTTTGTTTCACTGTTATAAACAGTTTCACCACGAGCTACATGAGAAACTAATTCATGGCATAAATATGTTAGACTCCGTAATGTTAAACACTTTATGTTTGATAATGACTAGTTGATAGTCCAAACTATAGTCACGTGTAATTTGTTAAATAAAAATTGGTAAAACAAAGTAATCCTGTTGTCTTTCTCCAGTATATTAAACATTCTCCACAATTAAACATAATGATGTCACTATGTAACAATATAATTATACCCTTTAGTATATTTCTATATTATTTAGAAAGAACTTTAATATGTATAATGTCAATTATTTTAATAATATTTGTTAATTTGTGAATTTAGAAATGTTTGTTCCAATAGTAAAGAAATACCAAAAATGTCTCCAACTATTATCAATTTGTGATAATATTTATATATATTTTTCTAGCAGTGGAAAAAAACTACAACATGAATCTAAAAACACATTGTATATATCATCAATTATCACGTGGTAAATGTTTGTTCCCAACTACGATTTACTAATCAACTGATGTTTACCATGCGCGATAGCGTTAATTGTATTTTTTATTGATAACACTTCCAGTTTGAGATATATACAAATTATTGTACTCTGGATTATCTAATTGTTAAACTCTAGTTTATTTTATATTAAGTGTTATGTTCAATAATTTATAAAATGGTATAAAGGCCATTTGATTTTTGATTTGATTTAATATTATTAAATTAAACTCTATAACTTTTTCTATATTGTACAATTACAAGTTAGTAATTGTCAAATTACGAACTATTTCCCTTAAATGAATTATCGAAAATATATCT
The DNA here is from genome assembly GCA_963969525.1 of Ontholestes murinus. NCBI lineage: Eukaryota > Metazoa > Arthropoda > Insecta > Coleoptera > Staphylinidae > Ontholestes > Ontholestes murinus. The sequence continues at coordinate 45,069,934 of OZ018393.1, read as the reverse complement.
TTGTCGACAAATGATTTGCAAATGTTGATTAATTCTTTTTATGTTCAAATGATTTCTTATGTTCTAGTTTTGAAATTAAGACTATATTGTCCTATGTGTATTGAGAACAAGTTAATTTATAAATTTCAGTTTTACATTTAAACATCGCATTATTTATTTTATTGTAAGGTTTGAAGCACATATTGATCTTGGACCTTGGGAGATAGAACGTCATTGCTAATATAATGGAAGTAAAGGTGATAATTGAAATGTTATTCGCCTTGTATACAATTTGGTGACAGTTTTTAACTCCATGTTTGGAGTATTTCAGAATTTTTGAGGCATTTACTTAATGAAACATGCTTAAGTTAAATTAAAAATTAAACACTTAAATAAAAATATATACTTTCACTTAGTTAATATCACACTGTTTATTTATTAGTAATTGCAGGTTTCATCTTATCAAACTAAAAGTAATGTAAATGATTGGTTAACGGAGTTATATTGTTGTAACAACATTTTACTTTTGGACTACGTTCCAGTTGTAGTAATATGAATGAATAAATTTAAAAAAATATGTGTTGGTATAGATTGCACAATATATACTGTAGCAACATTCAATTATGAATTGGCTATCCCTTTAACTTTTTCAACTTTATTCTGTTATTAATAAGAAGTAGCTTGGATTTGTGTCCGAAAGTTCTACAATAAACACTACTATTTTTCTATAGTAAAATTATACAAATTCTCGAAAATAAGGAATTACCAATGGACTTTTTGTTAAATATCCCCATAATCGTCTATTTTGAAAGGTGAAATCTTGTGGGATAAAGAAAAAAGCCCGCGAGTGGCTTAACTCTCAAATAGATCGAAAACCTTTTCAAATTTAATAGTCGTCCGCACTGTCTTATATTGCCAGATTGCATGACCCCTGATCCAAGGCGCAGCTGTTATTTTTTAGAGATTGGTTTCCTAAAAGCACCTCCACTGTTTAAGAAAATTGGTAGAATTAAGGTTTTATTTTCATAGGATGGAATGATTCCACCTACCACACAGGGTAGATCTTTTATAATATGCACGTTAATTTGGGTACATAGTATTAGAGTTAGGAAACCTCCAAAATTTTTAGAAGGAATAACAAAAGGCTTATTTGCAAACACGCTTTCGTTGTGATATAGTAAAAGCATCTTATTACTTTGTTTTCGTGATATTTTTTTAAAATTTTTTTTTGCGGTCCATTGCACTGATTTCTGGAAAAAAATTCTGTGTCTCTGTGTGTGTCTGTCGGTGGGCGCTGTATCTCAAAAACGAATAATCCTCTTGAGTTGAAATTTAAACTTAAGGTTTTATCGTTAAAAACTGGAACTGAAAAGCTTTTGGTAAACATTCATAAACCGGAAGTTGATGTTTACTCGAGGCGTTTTTTTTGTTTTTTCGTGATATTTTACTAAATATGAAAAATTTTAAAAAACGGCTCCAACAAAAGTTAAAGGGAATGAAAAACTAAACAAGTTTTATTCGAACCATACTGTAAGCTATTTTTTATTATACTTATCTGAAAACACTTTGATTCCATATGCCTCTAGAATAATGGAATCGTCACTTTTTCAGGCGACCGCACAGAAAATGTTTGTTTGTGCGGTCTTTCTGTGCGCTAACCAATGTTTCCATAGTAGCAGATAAGGTTTGAAGTTTATTTTTGTGTCAGTGAAAGCCAATTTAAAAAATGTACTCAGACTTAGATGAAAATCCTGATGTTCCAGACGACATATTAGCTCAAGCGGCTCAAGTAAGTGCAGATTTACTACCGACAAAATCAAAAACAAGATACGAAAAGGAATATGAAATATTTAATGAATGGCGGGCTCAGAAGAATATAAAAAATGTAAGTGACGATGTACTTTTAGTCTATTTTTCGGAAAAGGCTAAATCTATGAAATCATCAACTTTATGGAGTAGATTCTCCATGGTAAAAAGCTGTTTGGCTATTAAAGAAAATATTGACACGAACATTTTTCGAAAAACTGTAGCATTTTTGAAGCGTCAAGCGGTGGGTTACGTACCAAAAAAATCAAGAGTTCTTACAGCAGAACAAGTAACTAAATTTTTATGTGAAGCTTCAGATGAGCAATATCTATTAGCAAAAGTAATATTAGTGTTTGGAATATTCGGTGCGTGCCGTCGAGATGATTTAATACGTTTACGTTTAGACGATATTAAAGATAATGGTAGTTTTCTTGTCGTGTTTTTGCGAGATGGAAAAAATCATAAATCGAGAAGTTTCACGATTTCAAATGAAGGATGTACATTCGAGCCCTGCACACTTTACCGCAAATATGCAGATTTGCGGCCTAAACATATGGAGAGCAGAAGATTATTTGTAGCATACCGAAACCGTAAATGTTACGCTCAACATGTTGGATGCCATACTATCAGTGGTATCCCCAAACTTGTTGCGAAATACCTAAAACTAAATGATCACGAAAAATATACCGGACATGGCCTAAGGCGTTCTTCAGCAACCATGTTGGTCGAAAGCGGTGGTGACTTGCTTACTCTGAAAAGGCACGGAGGATGGCGTTCTTCCAGTGTAGCAGAAGGATATATAGAAGAATCTATACAAAGAAAAATAGAAGTTTCAAGGAAATTGTTTAACCCATCTCATGCGGAAAATTCAACATCTGCAATTATAACTCAAGAAAATGAAATACTAAGGGGAATAAACTTTAACAATAATACTAATTGTACGATAAACCTTACTATTAATAATAACAGTTCCAATTAAATATGATTTTCGTTAATATTAACTCTACTTATATTTTCACTATTATAGATATTACAGTTTTGAAAAAAAAAAAATTATCAAAATATCTCTCTTAATATTGTTGTTTTCAAATAAGTATAATAAAAAATAGCGTTCATTACACGTCCAGAAATGGATTTTTCCGTGCTTGCATGACTTCCCGTGTTCGGCTCCGCCTCACACGGGAACGGTCACGCGCGCACGGAAAAATCCTTTTTTCTGGACTCCTAATGAAATATACTATTTGAGGTTTCTAAGAGTTTACTATTATAATATAACAAATTAACTCCCTTAATAGACTGTGCTTTGCTCCAGCATTATTTAACTATAGAATTTATCTAGAGCTGTACCAACTGCTTCATACCCTACCCATGTATCAGATGTATAAATGACATCGAGGGACAACACACAGTCTCGGTATTTACCCTGACAGTGAACATTGAAAAGCAAAAATTTAAATAAAGTAAAACTCACTTTGTTGATATCACACTATTTATTTAAAAAGTGACTTGAGTTTCGATCAACAGCCGATCATTTTCAAATATCATCATATCAACAAAGTGAGTCTTACTTTATTTAAATATTCAAGATGTATCACGAAGTGAACGCCTCAACCATTAATCGAAAAGCAAAAAGTTCCGAGTCGGATCTGAATTCAAATATCTCTATTATCCCGAGCAGAAGTCAGTACTGCCTCATATTAAACTGCATATATCTTCAAAGTCTGTTGCGGTTAGACTCGTTTCATACAATATGAATCCAGTAGAATCTTATTATTATTATTAGTCAATTATTAATAATGACACGAATGAGATGAAACGTATTGCCAGCATTGTATAGTATAGCTAAAATACAATGCAAACTAAAAAAAGTCGTGACGCGTATGACGTAATTATTTAGAATGATTATCGAGTGGGAAAAATACAATCTAGAACAATATGACGACAATGAAAACAAATAGAATAGAATAGAATAGAATAGAATAGAATAGAATATATCTTTATTTCAAAGTGTCATTTACAAACAAAATGAAAATAGCGTCAAAATAACTTAAACCTAATC